>CM033644.1:26402897-27002897 GCA_019512145.1 Engystomops pustulosus
CTATTATCTATGTATCTGTGCACATTTTCCATCTAATTTACATAAAAAATTTCACACAATTTTTTTTGGGTCTTCCCAATTGCCGTTGTAATCCCTCACATTGCGCCCCCTGTGGAGCTGTGCACATGAACAGTAGCTCCGGCTTCAGTGCCTATACACGCATATAGCAGCTCCGCAGTGTGAGGAGCGTGCCATGACAGGTAGGAGGGACAGCAGAGGTTATTGGGGCATGGAGTAGCCTTTGCTCTCACTGTCTGGAGAGGCCACACCACATCCCAGTAGCCCCGCCGGAAAATTTGCATGGGTAGATTTCTTATGGTAGGTTTCATTTTTAAAAAACCCTGTGACGGCTGAGACTGGGGTGGCTGGAAGTTCTGGACCAAGGGACATCACTTCCTCTGACTATATGATGTGACTTCTTTTGTTGTTTAACGAGGTCCTAGAAGACCATTCCTTGACCGAAGTGGGCGGGGGACATGTCACAGGAAGTCCTGATTCCTACTGCTTGGTGGTCACATGATCCGCGTACTCCCAGTGGCGAACAGCAAAATTTAACAGGGTATGTACTTTGGTTGACTTATACTTCAACTGCTAAAGTTTGCTATATGTGACCAACCCCTGTAAGTCTGTACCATGGTCCATCAGACTTTAAATCAACTGATCTGAAAGGTTTTTCCTGGTCCTACATAAGGTATGCAAAATGCATATCACAAAGAATACAACAGTGAGAATCTGTAACCCAGAAATGCCTCCTCACTAGGCTTTATACTAACCCTACAATAAGCACTGGGGCAGGGGCTGGCAGGCTATATACACTGGGGCAGGGGCTGGCTGGCTATGTACTGGGGAGGCTGTGACCAATGCATTTCCCACCCTTGGCTTATATTCGAGTCAATAGGTTTTCCCAGTATTTTGTGGTAAAATTAGGGGCCTCGGCTTATACTCGGGTCGGCTTATACTCGAGTATTTACGGTATATGTTCTATTGGAAGCATATTTGCCAAGCTAATGGTAAATTGCTTTGTATATTTTGAACACTGTGACTGTTACCCACCAATGTTTGATGTATTTTATATTTATACTGTTTACTGCGATATAAAATGAAAAAAAAAACAACAAAAAGATTTTTAAAACAAAACAAAGGGGCACAAAATAAAGTCAATGGCCCTCATCTACTAATAGTAATGCTAACTGCCCTATGTGCAGTTTTCCTAGATGTCGTGCAGTGTGAACACGATCTTCATGAATCTGGCGCACACTGTGGGCCCCAAAGTGCATTAACTGAGTACACCAGTATTTTTATGATGCACTCATTTTAAGGGCTGTGCAACACAATTATGTTGGACACATTATATGTTTTATGGATATTGGCTTTTGGCTCATCCAGCAGGAGAGTTAATTCCCCCAAGTATGAGGTAGTAAAGCCTTTTGTAGGGTATAATAGATTGATGGATCATCCAGAGGTTATTTGACCATTCAGATATGCATATGCATTTGCATAATCAGATTCTAATTGCTGAAGACTACTCTCTCATTTTTCAGAAGGATGCAACTATGTTTTAGGAATTTCATTTTCTCTAGTTCTTGTGTCAGCATATTCACAAAAATGTGGATATTTTGAGACACATCCCCTTGTTACATACAGCATTTTAGCCAGGTGCTGGCAATATTGAATCACATATGCCTTTTAGAGTATTATTTGACTTTGATATGCAGTTTAACATCTCAATGACTGCACTCAGGCTCCCCAGTAATCCAGTGGAACACCAGGATCTTTTATTCTTTGTAAAGTATCCCTTCTGCCAAAAAAAGTCCAACTGCCCTGGTACACATTTAGGACATGTGGGTCCTTTCTCCTCCTTAATATATATCCCACCATAGCAACCCTTATTGGCTATTTTGACAGCTGAGACAAAGAGGCCCACTGCCTCTTTGTATTCTCTTATTATCCCACTCACTCCAAACCACCTTGGTAGTGGACAGACACTTGGCAACAGTCCCTCTTTAATTCTGAGAGCCATGTCAAAAACCTAGTGGACAGTAAAGTACCAAATCAATAGACAAAAGAGATAGCCCGGAAGACAAGCCAAGTGGTTGAGGTGATACCAGATATAAGCAGACAGAGTGAATCCAATCTTGGTCAAGTATGAACTATAACAATCACTGAGGATTGTTTTCCAGAACCTTCAATGTGAGGTCAGAACCCAGGTTCCAAAGCAGGTAGGACAAGGATTATATCCATCACAAAACACAAAGACAAAATCAGCTCCTCCTCAGATACGCTCTACCGATGGAGGATGATGCCTACACATAAGCCCATTGAGGGGAATTTACTATGCCTTGTCCCCCATTTTCTGTTAGAGAATGCAAAACAATAGACCAATGTCTTACAATTTTGTCAGATCCCCCCCCCCCCCACACACACACACACACACCCACACCCACACACACACACACACACACACACACACACACACACACACACACACACACTGGCATGGCTGTAGTGAAATCTCAATCCAGTTTGACCTGGTCTAAAATTAGATTTTTTCCAGTGGCAGTTCTCATGGTAGATCTGGTGTGCAGTACACCATCAGGGGGAATATTAGATCTTGATGAATTCTCCCCAATGAGTTTATCTTTGCTTATAGTTTTCAGAGTAGCTTTGCATTGAATGATGGCCAAAAGAATAAAAAAAAACTGTTCCCATAATGTCTGGAAACATTTAGTATCTGTGCAGCTCCCTTTGACCTAGGTATACTTTACTAAACACTGTATAATACTATATACAGAAGTAATAATAATAGTAATAAAGATTCTGCAGTGCTTTACAGATGATTAGGTACTTATGCTAACCAAATAACTCTTTCCATAGAAACCTTGTCAGATGAAACAATAAGAATGAGGGTTATAGAAAGACGTTAGTATGCTTTACCCCGTACCTATTTACACTTCCTTCTTTTCATAACTGTAAGCATTAGTTTACGTTGTTCTTTTTAGCATCAATATGTTTATTGCACAGCTCATGCGAGACACAATTTCAGACATCCGCTATAGTCTTACCCAGTGGTACATGTACTGCGGTCTTTGTGTGGTCAGTAACTTTTGGAATCTTCTATTTCTATTTTCAAATATATTCTGTTTGTGCCTCAGCATGGTCCCATGTACAATTAAAAGATGGTGCGGTTTATATTGTCTTTCCTGCCGTGGTATTTGTGACTGCCTCTGTTTAACACTTCGGAGCACAAAACATTCAAAAGAACTTTCTCCACCTTAAAAAAAAGTTCCCATTCATTTACCAAATATTTGATTTTGATCATAGAAATAAAAAGGTGAGTTAAGTTCCTTTCTTTTCAAATGATTGCTAGAAAATTTTTTAGCTGCCCATTTCTTTTGCATGCATTGCTGGCTAAGGGATAGCTCTGGTATCATTTATTTGCCCCACATATGTGAATGAAAGTAAAGCCTATGTAACATCCGTGCTGTGCATCACGCTCTGCCCAGAGAATGTGGCCGAGGATGTGTTAATTTATTTTTTTAGTTATTTCATTCTGATTTTCCTGGTGTGAACATTGGTTAACGTTTGGGGGCTTTGTTTATTAAATTTCTCCACACCCCATACTCTGCAGCTCTGCCCCAAATCAGCAACAGTTAACCTGCGTTAACTGTGATGGACAGAGTGCTTACCCTATAAGGAGTGTATCAGGATATCACATGAAAACTTCTGGGAGACTTTCCTCACTGCTGGTTATAGTATTTACTTAGCTTACTTCTGACCTGTCTGATTATTCCTGATATCTCCTAAACCGAGCCAATTGTCTGCTGGTTTCTCTTAAGTCTGTCAAATTGGTACTTTGATTGCTCTCTCTGATGTGATCTAGCTCTGAAGATGTTTCTATTCTGTTTCTATTGTTTTGTCTGTGTTTCCGTGTTTGCACTTTGGCGTAAGGAGGGAACTTCCAGTTGTCTACCTCCTACTTAAGGAAGGGGCTGGGCAATAGGAAGGGACAGAAGTGGGTTTAGCATTACGGCCCACTGCCTGTGTCCATTACCAGAGCCTGCATTACAGCCTATTGGAATTCTATGGTTTATGCATTGGGACATTAAAAACTGCTCCTTTAAAGGTCTAAAAATTAAGTAAATACAACCTCAGATTAACAACAACATACAACAAAGTCCATTGTCTCATTACTCTCTATTGAGAAAAGAGAAGTATTCTCTACGTGTCACACTCTCTCTGAAGATGTGACCCCTGCACTATTCAATTACACATCATTAGCAGCTTTCCCCTTTATGCCGAGATGCATTATAGCAGCTTTTTGAACTATTAACAGAAAAGATATGTCTTCTTAGGAACTAACTGATTTTTAGTGCAGGTCAGAGATAGAATAACAAAAGGTTATCAGAGCAGGATACTTTATGAGCAGCGCATTGGAAATCTGCCTGCCTGGACAGATTGTCAGTCCTAGTCTGCACTGCTGCCATGAAGAGGAGACCTAGAGAAAAGGGCAAAATGAATAATGATTGAATTGTTCAGATACGATATGATACAACCGTATTGATCCTGTAGGAAATTCTTTGTATACAGTGTCCGGGCATAGCGTTATAAATAGTTACACACAATGTCATGGCAAAACAATGAAAATAAAGAACAGAAAAAGAGCAGAACACACATTGAAGGGTCATGTCAGAGTGGATGATGGAGGGCTATTTAGTGGTATTCTAGAACCCAGGTTTTGTTTAAAAAAATTGATGGTTTTGGAAATGAAAGAATCTCACAGTTTGGCAGCACATCTGGTGGTAGCGATCACTGATGGTGCTCCGGGGCAGTTGTAGTTTAAAGAACGTGAGGTGCTGTTGGCACATGGTGATTTCCTTGAATTTGTGGAGGCACCTTTCCTTCCATACTTAATTGAATGAGCTTTTTTTTCTCCCTTCCATTGATGACACCTCCCCAGCACACAACTGTAAAGAGGATGATGCTTACAATAAGCATCTAAAGAAGTGCATACAGAAGCTGTCTTCCTTCTAAAATCAACCTTTACAATTATGCTAATGAACCTAAAGGGCTCTGGGGACGTTACCAGAACTCCTCAGGCTGTTACAATGAGGAGAGCAGTTCTCCCCCACCCATGCACTTCCTGCTGCTGCTAGATTACACAGGAAAAGTGAGGAGGGAAAGAGCAGGGGGAGGGGGAGACATGTGGTGCTCATTGGGGCAGATTTACTTACCCGGTCCATTCGCGATCCAGCGGCGCGTTCTCTGTGCTGGATTCGGGTCCGGCCGGGATTCATCAAGGTAGTTCCTCCGCCGTCCACCAGGTGGCGCTGCTGCGCTGAAAAGCATCTGAACGCGCTTGAGTTCACCGGGCTGGACCAAGTGAAGGTGAGTGCGTCCCAAGCGACACATTTCTTTTTTTAAATGCGGCGGTTTTTCCGAATCCGTCGGGTTTTCGCTCGGCCACGCCCCCCGATTTCCGTTGCGTGCATGCCGGCGCCGATGCGACACAATCCGATCGTGTGCGCCAAAATCCCGGGGCAATACAGGGGAAATCGGCGCAAATCGGAAATATTCGGGTAACACGTCGGGAAAACGCAAATCAGGCCCTTAGTAAATGACCCCCATTGTCTCAGTAGAGGGGCTCTAGTAACGCCCCAGAGCCCTTGATGCATTAGCATAATTATTAAAGTTGATTTCACCACAGCCACTGTGGCGGGATATATGAGTAAGCGTCCCTGATTTATCATGATGGATTTTAATGGAAGATTTTCTTTAAAAGATGCTGGTGATGCAGTGGGAGTGAGCTGCAATACGAGATTCTCATTTTTCATGTTATATAAAAAGTGCTGCATTGACTCATAAAACAATGCATCTTATTTGCAAACTGTGTTAATTAAAAGATTAGTGGATAAAGATTCCCTTTACCTGTAATGATCATTTTAGTCATCTGACATTTGCTTTCATCCGAGTGCAAAACTAGATAAAATGCAGAAAAAAATGCCTTTGTTCATAAATGAGATCATGATATTTAGCTACGCAAATCATTTTTATAGTGTTCACTACAGAATCAGTAGTTCAATCTTCTTCATAGAATTGCCCTCTAGGGGGCAGTGTTAAACACCAGAAATATGGTATTGTAAAAAAAAAAACGCTCAATGAAGAATGTTTGCTTTTTTAAATAAAATGCTTACAGATCATTGTTTAAAGATTTCCCATAGAGACTAACGTAGCAATAAAATTCTCACCCGTCCTCTGAAGAAACATATATATATATTATAAAATCTATGTCATATTATCTATGATATAAGTAGGACAATATATTAATAAATATGATAAGGAATCGCTCAAAGTATATGAAGACTGTCCTTAAAGGAAATCTACCATTTGTTTTATGCATTGTGTTTTATGCATTAATCCCTGAACCGAGTGACTTTGCTGAAAAAACAATTCTAAAATTATGATAATAAGTCGAGTCATCATTGTGTTGTTCCTGACAGGCAGTAGTAATCAATCACTGCTTCAGCTCATGTTAATTATTCCAGTTCAGGAAGCTCTGTGTAATGTGTTTAGCAGTCCGCAGCTGGGATGCAGTTGCTGCAGCAGCATGAGCAGCCGCGCAGCAGAGACAGATTCAGGTTCACGCATATGCCACTGAAGCAGAAGCAGGTCTCCTCGTCATTACCGGGGAGATCGGTAAGTGTAAACGACTATTGTCCTCAAACTACTAATTACTGTAACTAAAAATTGAGCAGGAATTGCTAAGAATATTAAATTACCTAATGCATTGACTTTCTTTTACATACAACATGGAGGACAATGTTCATGGCCATACAACCCATTTAAGAAGTCCTAAAACTCCACATGTATCAAGGAAAAAACTATAAGGACTATCTGACCCTGTGACAGATTAAGTGTCTCATGGGCCCCGGGCTGTTCATGAGACTAGGACCCCCCAACGGCCAAACCAACACCTGCCCGGATGTAAGGACTGAAGTACTACTCTATATACTCTATATTCTTAATCTTGTACTATTCATAAAAGTAATTTAATGATGAACTTCAAACCTGCTCTTATAATGCAACTACCTAGGAAAGCCAATCACATTTCCTGCATGAAACCATCCACCCCGACCAGACCAGATCTCCCAGATAATGTAGGTGATGTGGATGCTGCCCCTGGCCTGGCCTCTGTGCATCCTGCAGCTGTTCTCCCCCTCGTATTGTAAATACTCACATATAAGCCGAAGCTCATAGTTTTACCACACAAAAAAAAACTGGGAAAGTTATTGACTTGAGTATAAGTGCTAGGGTAGGAAATGCAGCCACTACTCTAATAAAATGTCCAGCAGCAGTCGCACCTCATAAATGATATGTCCGCCCCAGATGCTCCCCTTTAATGAAATGTCAACAGCAGATGCCCTATTTAATGAAATGCCCACCCCAGATGCTCCCTTTTAATGAAATGTCCACCCCAGACAGGGCCAGCACTAGCATTGGGCATACATGGGCAATCGCCGGGGCCCAGAGCTGCTGGGGGGTCCACATAAGGCTGTACATAAGAAATCCATGCAGTGAAGAGGCTTGTGTCTAATGAATCCATAGGTTGTAATGGGCCATGTGACGTCATAGCATAAGGGCCCGCGCTATGACATGAGTCATTCATTAGTTCCTGACAGGACAATGTTGTCGATCAAAGCATACATCTGCATCAGCTTTACAATATACTATGTTCCAAATTATAATGCAAATTGGATTTAAGTGTCATAAAGATACTTGGATCACTCAATCTCAAATACTTGTGTTAATTAGTTTGCCAGGGGAGCCCAATTAAAGGAAAACTAATTAAAAAGGATGTGCCACATTATTAAGCAAGCCACAGGTACCACGTAATATGGGAAAGATAAAGGATCTCTCTGCTGCTGAAAAGTGTCATATGGTGCAATGCTTTGGACAAGGTATGAAAACATAAGATATTTCACAAAAATGTAAGTGTGATCATTGTATTGTGAAGAGATTTGTTGCTGATTTAGAGCACAGGCGGTTTGTGCAGATAAAGGTAGAATAAGAAAGGTTTTTGCCAGGCAAGTTGATTGGTTTAAGAGAGAAGCTGCTAAAATGCCATTACAAACCAGCAAACAGATATTTGAAGCTGCTGCTGCCTCTGGAGTCCTACGAACCTCAAGGTGTAGGATCCTTCAAAGAGTTGCCGTGGTGCATAAGCCTACTATTTGGCCACCTCTAACCAGTGCTCACAAGCAGAAATGGTTGCAGTGGGCCCAGACATACATAAAGGGGGGGGATTTATCATTAGGCAGGATTTTGAGCAGTTGTCTATGGGGCAGATTTATTAAGATGTCTGAAAGTCAGAATATTTCTAGTTGCCCATGGCAACCAATCACAGCTCAGCTTTCATTTTACCAGTGCTCATGAATATTTTAAAGGGGAGCTGTGATTGGTTGCCATGGGCAACTAGAAATATTCTGACTTTCAGACAGCTTGATAAATCTGCCCACATGTGTTAGACTGGCAGGTTTCCAACAGCCGGATTTATAGTCTGGTGTATGTGCAGAAATGTCTTTTGATGTTAGTATCAGTTGTGTGTGCTGTGTGGGAATAGACTGCACCAGTCGCACATATGTTTAACATCTGCTCAATTTCTGCCTTTTTGCGATGTTTTTGCACAGGAAATTCTCAGATACCTCAAACATAAAATTGAGCAAAAACTTTAAAATTAAGCAAAAACTTCAAAATTGAGCAAAAACGCCCCTCTGTAGTAGCAATGGACCCACATACACCACCTCCTATGTCAGTGATGGCCATCCTATGGCACGGATGCCAGAAGTGGCACTCTGAGCCCTTTCTGTGGGCACCCAGGCTGCCGCTCCAAGTCAAAGTTCATCAGACAGGACTTGAATCTTCCTGCAGTCCCAGACAACTTGAGATGGTGCTCTCAATGCTCTTTTAAGGCGACACATCTTTGACTGATTGGAACTGCAGGCCAGATTATCTTTTAAGGTCCCCTTGGTGGCCCCATGATTCTTCCAGTGTCTGAATTTGCCCTCCTGCTTTCAACTATATTGGTGTACTCAGGGGGGCGATACCATTGAATGTTGTGGAGTTACACGGAGCGAATAAGGTACAGTTTAAATTGTCACTTTGTTGGCACTTTATGGTAAATAAGTGGAATTTGGTTGTAGTTTGGGCACCCAGTCCCTAAAAGGTTCACCATCACAGTCCTATGTGGTGTAGTTTTGCAATTAAATTTGTGTTCTTTTGAAAACTGTGAGTTGATAAATGTAGTGTTGCACACTCTGTGATGTATTTTTTCTGCCATTGTGGGACTTTAGAGTTGAGTTTTTTTCACGCAAAAAAAATGCAAAACTTATGTTTGTGACAATTTGCAACAATTATAAGCCAAGAAGCTACATAGGACTAATGATGAATCTCCCCCAAAGACTCTTTTCAAACAGGCTTGTTTACTGATCGGTGCAACCCTAGAAGGTCAAGATTGATGGAGTAGTGGATGGTTGGTGGATGGCCACCATGTCCCAACAAGGCTGCAACGTCATCAAAAAGGATTGTGCCTTCCAGAGCAATATCATCTTCATGCAGATGCGGCCACCATCTTCCCCTGACCTCAAACCTACAGAGAACCTTTGGAGTATCATCAAGCAAAAGATCTTTGTGGGTGGGAGACAGGTTAATATGGACCATATTAACCTACTTGATAACATATTTGCAGTAGTTGTTTCTACATGGCCCATGTTTCCATGTTTCTTTCAAGGCCCAGATTTATAAAGCCAAGGAGGCATAGATTGTAGCATTGAAGTCAAGCTCTCCTAACCTCAGAATGTTGCCTCTGCTATATTTTATGTACTTACATCCAGGATCATCACTACCTGGCTTTCCTGAAACATGGTGAATGAGCTTAGTCACAGCAGAGCAAGGATTATGAGGTGGAGAGAGCTAACTTCAATGCTAAACTTTGATTTTCTGGATGATGCCAACACTATCGAATTTGGAAGGTGTTCAGCTACTTGACAACATACTGGTAGTGGTTTATTAGGTCGATTTCTGCTGACGGGTGTATAATGGTTCTCAACGTGAAGCCTTAAACTAATTTAAAAAAAAAAAACACATACTTCTATAATAATCAGTGGTTAATATTACAAATCACTTTATTTAGTGTTTTCTTGACTTTGATTATCTAGGAAGGCGCTATCACAGTAAATATTGGGACATAACAAGGTTCCTCTTCCAGATGGCTATACAAGATGGTATTACAGTGCCTACTATTATCAAATAGACCAAATATTCACATTATGTGGTACTATAGTAAAAATATTCCTGTGTAGAGACATTGCTGTGCTTATTATTATTATAAACATAACATCACTGTTGTGGAAGGTGAAAGAACTACTGCTCCATCTGCCAGTAACCAAACCCCATTGCATTGTCGAGTATCAATGGTACCCATGTGTCTGCCCCATGATAAGTACACCCAGGTGCTGATCAGGGCAGCCATTTAAACTGTCTATTCTGGCACAACCTTTATGACAATCCATCAGGGGCAGATTTAGACTGTCATGGGCCCTGGGCTTTATGAATAATATAGCCCCTACAATTCTGGAAATCACTTACTACATTTAGTACTAGAATCAAGCTTCTGGGGGAATGGAGGTTTGGATGGCAATGGGAACCCTAGAAGGCGCATGCCCTGGGCTACCGCCCAATCCACCTATATTATAGTCCACTACTGCAATCTATATGTATAACAGCTTTCAGTATCTCCAGTGTCAATCTGAGAAGGATTCAGGGACATCTGCGTTATCTGATGATATGTTTTCTCTCAATGATCATGTGATGTTGGAATGATGTACACAGTGTTAATACTTTTTAATGAAGTACAAACACTACATATCACTATACAGAAATGTCATCACTAACTGTCTTACAATCCTAAGGCTTTGACATCACTGTATATATTTTCCCTGTACTGTGGCATCACTGTGTAAATTATCTCAGTACTGTAACAAAATTGTTTTTATTATCCATGCACTGTGACATCACTGTGTGTATCATCTCTGTTCTGTGACATGACTGTGTGTGTTATCCCTGTACTGTGCCATCACAGTGTGTACTGTGTCTCCACTATGACATCACCATGTGTTGTCGCAATACTGTGACATGACTATGTGTACTGTCCTTTTACTGTGACATCACTGTAAACTGCCCCTTGACTGTGACATCACTCTGTGTATTATCAATGTATTTATTGTGTAATCACTTTGTTCAATATTATTATATCCACAAGCTGTAACATTATTGTTTTTATGGGGTGAGTTATCCATGTGTGCAGGAGCAATTTCTAAGTAGTCACATGACTATCTAGTATTTATGTATCTTTACATCACTGTGTTTACTATCCCAAAACAAAGTGGTGGAGCGGCACCATGAAAGAATCATAGGGTGCAGGTCTTCGTCGGGGTCCGACAACCCCTCCAACAGTAGTACAAGGCAAACGGATGAAGCAGCACTCCAAGAAGGTAAGGTGAAGAAAGTGTTTTTATTCCACCAGAGATTTCTATAAAGACATTCTCAAGCAGTCGTGTTTACTATCCCTGTATTGTGACATCACATATTTTCCCTGAGCTGTTATGTCACTCAAATGGTCAACTCTATGGTAGGTTATTCTTGCGGGACTATCCACATCCTTTTGCACACAGTAAACTGAAATCACACTTTGTATTTTCAGTATATGAGTTCCAGAGGTTGCAGTTTTAACTAGGATATTCCTCTACTTCACAAGAATATACTATAAATGGCAAGAAATGCTTGGAGGCTTTAATACTGAATATGAATAATTGTAAAACATTTTTATATTATACAGCATGTTAATAATAAATCTAAGTTTTCCATCAACCCTTATCATTCTGTATTTTTATGGGCTTATAATGTGTAACTATACAGTTTGAGATGTATTTTAGAGCTGTAGATCCATATTGAAAGCAGAATAATGGAAGACCTTTAACAATTTTTAGAAGTCACCCTCTGAGAGAAGAGATATCTATTATGCATTTAAATTTAGGTGCTTGGGAAAATTGTTAGCAAAGGGATAATTAACAATTAGAAATTAAAATGCAAGCAGGTGTAAATTAGCATAAGTGTTTTGTCCTTCTTGAATTTTACTATTATAGACAGGGCTAAGCATATAAACACATGGGTAATGAGGTACACACACTATTGCTCATACATTTTTAGAAAATGCTGTATGATTCTAGAATGTTAGATAAGGCTCAAATCACATATTTTATGCTCTAAAGAAATTTTAAATGGTTTCTATATCTATAGCTTGGTTTGTTTTCATATCCAATAAAGTAGCTATAAGGACACAGTGAATAAGGGGGCAGAGAATTAAGAGATGCAGACAACATGAAAATGTTTTCTTAAATGAATTGGAGCCTCTGTCCTCACATTTTCCTGAAGAGTGTAACTTGGGAAGGAGCAGATGGATCACTCATCCCCAGGCCCAAGAACCTATTGAAACAGAATAATACTGTAAGCAATACATTATATATGGGAGCCTGGTGCAAATTTTTCACATTGGGGCTCAACAAAGGGGCGTAGCTAAAGATTCAAGGCCCTGGTGGATATCAACTTGTACCCCCTTCCTGTTATCCCTCTCTATATTAAAGGGGTTGTCCAACTATATTAAAATCTCTGGAGAAGGCTGTACTTACCTGTACTTACCTTCTCCCGCTCTCCCGATGCGCTACCCATGCTGCCGTTCGTCTGAGCCATGCCCTTGTTTGTTTACAGGCACGGCAACTCCTCTCCAACAAGTTATGGCCACCTAGCATTGCATTCCAAATTTTCATTGAAGACTATCTCTTTCTCCCACCAACACAGGAAAATCCATGAATCTCTTGTGACACCCCTTTTGAGGGCAGATTAAGGCTACCAAGGGTAGTTTGCAAATGCATAGTCACGTGCCTAAGGACCATCAACAAAGCAGATTTCAGCCTATTTGCATTGTTTAACACAGAAAACCATTTTGAACAAAGATTAGATTATGGTGTTTGTTGATTATTACCCCTGCTATGCGTACAACAGATAAAATGTAATATTTAATAAGATGACTAACTATTCAATACATGGATTTCTCCAGTTTGCCATATTGAGGAGCGTATGTTTATCAACCATGACATTTGCTACTTACCACGGAGGCAGACACGCAACTGCTACTAGGTTCATATGGAAGGGTAGTGGGCTGATGCTGAACATCTTTCTGTTTCTTGACATAATTCAACTGCATTTTCAGCATTTCCTGAAGCCAACCAAAGAGGTTTTTATAAACTTTTATTGTTTTTTACAGCTTCAATTGAGTTGTGCCAAAAGAGGCTGACCACAATGTGGCTGAGGCGGCATTGAGACACTGAGGCACTAAGGCCCACAGGGAAGAGGGACCTGGTGCTGAACTTCTTCCTGATTCCTGATATAGATCAACTGTATTTTCTTTTAGAAAACACCAGGGAGAGCACAAGAGAATTTTTACAGCTTTTATAAAGTTCAACTATAGCTGCTGTAGTTGTAATACAGCAGACACCACTAATTATGGAGTAAGCTCACAGGTATTCTTAAATTTGTTTCACCATACTATTAGCGTAAGAATTTAGTGGGATATAACTTAGGTTTCAGAGTTGTATCACACTCCACTTTACAGTGGCCTGCACTGCTGAGGTGGAAAGTGTACCAATTCCAGTACAATATCCAGTAAGTACACTAACATCTACACATTTATTGTTTCCCAAATCCAAAAATAGTGTCTAGCAACTTACTGCTTCCTGATAGCGAGTGGTTAAAATATTATAGTGAAGGATTTAATTTAAATGTTGTCCAGAATATGAAACTTTTCTGCAGAACTAGGTCAGCTTCTGAGTAAGATTTACTCAATACTCTGGAATGAGATGATTAAGTCAATAAAGTATCAATAAAAATCCCCTTTTATCATGTAAACTAATGCAATCTGAAGTAAGGTTAATTGATTAAGGGCTCAGTAATGATATCAAATAAAATGTATAAAGATTATTTTTATCTCATTTATATTAGAAGAAAATGTATATATTTTTTGGTGTTTAGTTAACATCCAATATCCAAGTCATACTACATATCTCTAAATGAGAAAAATGTTTTCAAAGTAAAGGGGGATCTCGATTGAATGTCAAGGGAGCCCCTCAAAAGAGCCTCTGGACCTGGCACACCCATGCATTACTCTGACTGTAAGTGTACTGTGCAGTGCTACATTGTCTTTGTAGGGATAATAATAATTGAATTTTGATCACTTGTCTTATCTCTCTTGAATGCATCATAAACATCACTTCCCACCTTGCCCATGGTCAAGAACCCATTCTGCATTGAGATGACTATTGTTGCCGATGTGACGTAAATTTTGATACATTACCTGGAGATTCCAATAAAGATTGGCATCTTTCTCTTTATATAATTTGGTGCTGGATTCCTTGTTTAGTTGAAGCTTTAGAGCAGGTTGCCTCACTATTGATAAATCTGGGCCAATGTCTCTCAGGTACCACCAGTCTCTAGCTGGAAAACACTAGTCTGGCACTAGTGTCCTGATTTATCACTGTGTGGAGAAATTCTGGTGCAGTATAAGACTGTTGTTTCCTACTTTAGACCAAGGTTTAGTTGGTCTATACTATGTGCCAGAATTTTTGGCGCGCATATATTTTCAAGCAGGCCACACCCTTTATTGTGAGACCACTCCCATTTTCAGAAAGCCATGCCCCTCAGTCAGACAAGTGCCAGAGAAAAGGTCTAAAATCCTTGATAAACGTGACATTATAAAAAAATTTTTGGTGCAAATCCAGCAGAATTCTGGTGCGTAAATGAATTCCCCCAATATCATGAAATGTCATGAGTTAAGTTAAACATCCAATAACACGCATAAGTGGACACGTCGAGACAAAAGGAAATCTTAGAAGGAACACATCTGGTTATGCAATGCAGCAAAGCCGCCTTCCGTGTCATCTTAGGTAAACTAAGCCCCTCCACATTAGCCATTATCTATACCCTGCATATGATTAAGCAGTGTCATTTAAGGTTACACTGCATAGCAACCTAAAATCAACCCAAAACATCAAGAACCAGAGCATATCATCAGTTATTAAGAACAAAGCTTTATGAGAAACAACATCCATGCGTTCTGCTCTTATTAAGAACCTTCATAATGTGCTATTAAGTTAATTTAAGAGAATCCAAATATTTATAGCGCTGGTTGCACAATAATTATGTGTTTTCTCGGAGCATTTCATTTAGCAGTGGAACATTAGGGAGGTTAACGTGTGCAGAAAATGTCTGCAAGCCCATATGAAAGTAATTATGAGCTAATGATTTTCAGAAGGTTACATAGCTGTATAATAGATTCAGTATATACTTTTCATGGGATCCTGAATCATTCTGTGGTCGACTCCGCATCTTAATCCTATGCACATAATGTCATGACAAGCTAAGTCCTAGTTGTTCATATTTTCCTCGAACAAAAGAAAAAAAGTTCCCCTGCTTGTTTAGTTTTTCCATTTATCACAATCGGCACATTTGACTTCTCTCCAAGATTAGTAATCCACTTGACTACAGCAATACAGTATATAAAAATAGACATCTTGTATCCACTGTTTCTTAGGGACATGTTTGTTGGGCTCACTACTTCATTATATTTTCCATACCTTTCCAGTTCTCATGTCTCGCTATATAAATGTTTGTTTCTCCCATTATAAAGGACCTATCACCTTTTCTTTTTATTGCGTAACTGCATTTCCCATAAAAAAAAATTGGTGCATCTTACAGCATTGATATTCTTTTGTTCCTATAAGAACTTTATGAATAAATGAGACATTTTACCAATTGGAGGGGGGGGGGTCCTACTTACTCTGTTTCTATGTAAACACAGCTACACATGGCTACACATGATCATGCTCATGAATCAGATATCAGTGGTACTGTGTACTTTTATTGATGCCCTCTTTTACTAAAGATCCAGTAGAGGAGGCGGAGAGCTCCAGCATACAGTCAAGCTACCCCGCCTACTAACTGATGCTGACAATGCTAACCTGGCCTTCTTCTGGAATGAGGGAGTCAAGAGAGATGCTAGTTGAAACATTTGCTGTGTCTGACTACCTGAAGAGAATTCCTGAGGGAGGGGTGGTGGGGGAGCTGATTTCTCTTCAGTGAGTTACACAGAGACAACTTCTCTTTCAGCTCCATAATTCCTAAGGGAGGCTGGGTTTTAGTTTTACCTTTCTACATACATAGTGTAATATTATATAAAAAAGCACATATGGGACATTGGTAGCTAAAACCAAATCTAAAGTCAATCTAATGGTGGACACATCTGCATAATAAAATATTTCAATTATAATTTTTATATTTCTGTTTATATTTATACTTGTAAATGACATTTTAAACCAAATTTTAGCTATCAACACTCTTGTTAGGGCTCTGCTTTATAACTGTTTTGCAGTTACTAGTTATAGTGTGCTTTACTATGTTTTGTATTGTTTTAACCAAATTGTTGCATCCCTAGCTTAGAAGAACACATCTTTGAATTTACATTGTGTTTTCTGATCATTTTTAATGCTATTTTGAATATTCTGTATTAGTGTATAATAGTTTAGAGATGACTCTGGGAAACATTGTAAGCATAGATGATTAAAGAGGAACTTGGTATTTTCAGTCATCAGACTGCCGAGGATAACGCGTGGTGGCACTCACAACACGTGAGTTTATGAGCTTCATCTCTCACTCATGTGTTTTATGTTTCCACTGTCTGTCATGAAAACAATTTACAGATGTAACTTAAGTATAGTGAGAATTTCTTTGTACTTCACTAAAACATTTTGTACAGTATAATATGTTTGTCACTGACATGGAAAAGTTCAGTTAATTTCTAATATAATCCATGTATTTGGATCTATCATGTTTTTTGTCATGGAAAATCAAACCAAAAAATAATTACTGCCACTTAACTTATTTTTCCGACATTAAAACAAATTTTTCAGCACGTCCCACCCTTCTAGATTTTTACCAGTTGCACAAAGGAGGTTAAGGACTTTAGTGATGTTAGAACCATGTGATTGATAACATGCTTCATAACTGTAAGGTCCTTGAACCCTTTCATGCGACTTGTCAACATAGAGCCAGGTGATGGAAGGAAACGTTTTTTTTTACACTACCACTGAGGCTAGGTATGTATAAGAGCTGTGCTTGTGAATGAATGTTTGTAGCAGAACTCTAAGTGTGAGTGAATGAATGGATGTAGCAGAGCTGTTCACAGACCATGCGCTGGCCTTATTTCACAGACTGACCACAGTGCCCAATATGGGACTATATGCATCATAGTGATATATGATGTAAGTAGTTGCTTCTTCCCATTGTAATCACAATTACAGTTCAGCATTGCTGTGTTGCGGGGAAGTAGGGACTCCCTGCATTATATATCACTCTAATACCCAGAGCCTCATTCTCTACACTTTGATATGATATCGTTGTAGAGTTTTGCCACAAAATGTTTGTCAGGCTTGCGGGATGTGGATCCGCTGGACCACTGCAGACGATGACTCAAGCCACTACCTGGGACCGGAGTCTAAGTGGTACCCGGTTTTCACCAGAGCCCGCTGCAGAGCGGGTTAGACAAGCTGCGGCGTGGTACCACCAGGTCGTTCCTCAGGCGTGACTTGTCTGCAGTGGCGGCCAAGGTGGAGGTACAGAAACAGCAGTCAAGCTCGAGGTCACAGTCCAGGCACAGGGTCAGGGCAGGCGGCAGAGATGCAACGTCAGAATCCAAACCGGGGTCAGCAACAGGAGGTCCAAGCAGAAGGGTACGGGAACACAGAACTCACGACAGCAATACGGAGGGACACTGGTACACGGGAACACGGAGGTAGTCAGGCAACACAGGAACACGGAGGGAGTCAGGCACGCAGGAGACACTGGAACACAGGAGACACTGGAACGCAGGCAAATCGCAACAGAGCTTTCTCTAAGGCTGTGAGGCACAAAGATCCGGCAGGGCTTGCAGGGAGAGGCAGGCTTATATAGATTTGGGCAATATGGCCAGCGCCCTTTAAATTTCCTGGAAGTGCACGCGGAGCGAGGCCGGGACTCGGGAGTGGGGAGAGGTGAGACGCGCTGGCGTGGCGCCTGCGGGGAGCGAGAGGCACGGGTGAGCCCGCGACCCGCGATGTGGGTCGCGGGTCCACCCGTGACAGTACCCCCCCCTTCGGCCTCCCCCTCTTCTTGGGTTGAAGAAATCTCTGCAGAAGATCACGGTCCAGAATATTGTCCTCCGGCTCCCAAGACCTCTCTTCTGGACCGAACCCCTTCCAGTCGACTAAGAAGAACCGCTTCCCCCTTAGTGTCTTCATATCAAGGATGTCTTTTACCTCATAGGTGTCGGTGGAGTCAGCCACAGGGGTAGGAGGAGGTACTTGCAGGGAGAAGCAGTTCAGGATGACAGGCTTGAGCAGGGAGACATGGAAGGAGTTCGGGATGCGCACGGTGGGTGGAAGGCGCAACTTGTAGGATACAGGATTGATACGGGACCTCGAAAGGACCCAAGAAACGAGGACCGAGCTTGTACCCAGGTATCTTCAGCCGGTTGTACCTGGAAGATAACCAGACCTTGTCCCCAGGAGAGAAGACAGGAGGAGGTCTGCGTTTCTTGTCGGCCTGGATTTTAGTGCGAGCAGACGCCCGAAGTAGAGATAGACAACTCTGTCTCCATACAGAGCTGAGGTCCTGCACCAATTCTTCCACCGCAGGAACATCCGAGGGAACTGAGAGAGGGAGTGGTGGGCGTGGAATTCTTCCATAGACAACAAAGAATGGAGCAGCACCAGCAGACTCAGAATCCAGAGAGTTGTAGGAGAACTCTGCCCAGGGCAACAAAGTGGACCAGTCGTCCTGACGGGCAGAGACAAAATGACGCAGATAGCAGCCCAGACTCTGGTTGACTCTCTCCACTTGACCATTGGACTGAGGGTGGTAGGCTGAAGAAAAGTCCAAATTCACCTGCAGTTGGCTGCAGAGTGAGCGCCAGAAGCGGGAGACAAATTGAACTCCACGATCAGAGACAATGTGCAGAGGAAGCCCATGTAGCCGGAATATATGTTGGAAGAAGAGACTGGCAAGACGTGGAGCAGACGGTAGACCTGGAAGAGGAACGAAATGAGACATCTTCGAAAAACCGGTCTGTCACCACCCAGATGACAGTATTGCCCGAAGAAGATGGAAGATCCGTGACAAAGTCCATAGCCACGTGTGACCACGGGCGACTGGGTATCGGCAACGGAAGCAAGAGACCAGCCGGTTTTAGACGAGAAGGCTTATTTCGAGCACAGGAGGTGCAGGATCCCACAAAGTCCCGAACATCTTTGACCAAGTCAGGCCACCAGTAGTAGCGGGAGATGAGGGCCACGGAGCGTTGCACCCCAGGGTGCCCAGCCAGGCGGGAAGAATGTCCCCAAAACAAAATCCTCTTCCGCAGAGCAGGTCGGACATACGTCTTGCCAGGGGGAAGCTGCCGAAGATCCACAGGAGCGGCTGCAACCAACTGTTCCGGAGAGATGATATACTGAGAAACCGGCTCTTCTCCAACAACTTCTGAGGCACGGGAAAGGGCATCAGCCTTGATATTCTTCTCTGCTGGTCGGAAGTGGTTCATCAAATTGAAGCGGGAGAAGAATAGTGACCAACGGGCTTGCCTGAAAAAAAGTGTTGCGGGACTTGCACTTACCTTCACCAGGTTTAGGATGGTGCATTCCGGCGGGTCTCGGCGGACTTTAGCGCAGCAGCGACACCTGGTGGACGTCGGAAGAACTGCCTTAGTAAATCGCCAGAAGACCCGAATCCACCGCACAGAACGCGCCGCTGGATCGCGAATGGACCGGGTAAGTAAATCTGCCCCAATGTGTTGGAAACACAATGTTACCAAAATGTGTGATCACAAGAGGAGCATTTGGGCGCAACCAAAATGCCACATGTGAACGTGGTCCTAGGTACCACAAACCTTTATCCCAGAGAATTTTTCTATCTATCTATCTATCTATCTATCTATCTATCTATCTATCTATCTCATATCTATCTATCTATCTATCTATCTAACATCTATCTATCTTAACCTCATTTTATCATGCATCTATCTTATCTATTTAATTTCTATCTATCTATTATCTATGTATCTGTGCACATTTTCCATCTAATTTACATAAAACATTTCACACAATTTTTTTTTGGTCTTCCCAATTGCCCCCCTGTGGTGCTGTGCACATGAACAGTAGCTCCGGCTTCAGTGCTGATACACGCATATAGCAGCTCCGCAGTGTGAGGAGCGTGCCGTGACAGGTAGGAGGGATAGAAGAGGTTATTGGGGCATGGAGTAGCCTTTGCTCTCACTGTATGGAGAGGCCACACCACGTCCCAGTAGCCCCGCCAGAAAATTTGCATGGGTAGATTTCTTATGGTAGGTTTCATTTTAAAAAAAAAAACCCTGTGACGGCTGAGACTGGGGTGGCTGGAAGTTCTGGACCAAGGGACATCACTTCCTCTGACTATATGATGTGACTTCTTTTGTTGTTTAACGAGGTCCTAGAAGACCATTCCTTGACTGAAGTGGGCGGGGGACATGTCACAGGAAGTCCTGATTCCTACTGCTTGGTGGTCACATGATCCGCGGCCCCCAGTGGCGAACAGCAAAATTTAACAGGGTATATACTTTGGTTGACTTATACTTCAACTGATAAAGTTTGCTATGTGTGACCAACCCCTGTAAGCATAACAACTCTGTACCATGGTCCATCAGACTTTAAATCAACTGATCTGAAAGGTTTTTCCTGGTGCTACATAAGGTGCTACAAAAGGCATGTCACAGAATACAACAGTGATAATCTGTAGCCCAGAAATGCCTCCTCACTAGGCTTTATACTAACCCTACAATAAGCTTTGCACAGTCATTCAACTTTCTCTGTAGAATTCCAATTTAAAGGAAATCTACCACCAGGATGAAGGTTTGTAAACCAAGCACACTGACATAATGTTCTGTTCCCTCTCAGGAAGAATCTGCTCTTCTTTTAGCTTTTTATTCCCTGTTTTTTTAATTAAAAAATGCTTTTAAAATAAGGTGCCCCAGGCTCCATAGGTTTTAATGGAGCCTGAAGCCCCTCAGGCTCTTTTGCATAATTTTTAAACCTTTTATTCTTAAAAATGAGGGGAGAAGATGCTTAAAGAAAGTGGATCCTGCCAGAGAGGGCACACACCATAATGTCAGTGTGCAATCCTTCATCCTGGTGGTAGATGTCCTTTAAAGGAAATCTACGACCAGGGCAAAAGATCTGCTCTTCTTTTAGCTGGCATTGGCATTGTTTTTTTGTTTTTTTTACAAAAAAAGGGCTTATAAATCATGCAAATGAATCCGAGGGGCTCCGGACCCAATTAACAGCTATGGAGCCCGCATCCCCTCAGGCTCATTTACATAAAGTTTAAAACCTTATTTCGTAAAAACAAGGGTACAAGAAGATGAAAAGCAAACAGATCCTGCCAGAGGGGGCGCACACGCATGTAAGTGTCCTTGGTTTACGATCCTTCATCCTGGTGGTAGATGTCCTTTAAAGTAGCATATGATGTCAAGGACAAGTTATTCAAAAGCTGAGTCTTCTCCTATAACAAATCCCAGCCATTATGACAGAAATTTCTATTTCTGTTAGCCTTGTCCTGTTCACCCTTGAAGCAATGTGTTTAATGAGAGTCATGTCTCTCGACCAGCCTGCGGACACCACAACACGCCAGAAGCCAATACATAATTTATCATAAAAAAAGTAAACTAAACATGAATATTAATCTCATTGTATTGTCTGATAAGGGCCAGAGACTGGCCTAGTCTGACATATTACATATTATATATGTATACATATTTTAATTAAAGGGGTATCTTATACGTAGCAATTTTAACCTGTATAAAGCAACATATTTTATCAGACCCTCCTGTCCAGGAGGAGTGACTAGCGTCACTAATGGGTAGATGGATATTCCTTATGTCAGACTTATCATTTATAAATACATTTTTGAACCCAAAAATGATGACTGCTGCTTTATCATTTTAAGGCAGTGAGGAGAGTTGTTCTGTAGTATTGTTGTAGGTTAACTCCAACATTTTGGGGGTTCAAAGAGGTATCAACCGTAACCACAATGCTAAATGTGAAAAATACAACATGCTAGTTTCGCCCACTATTATATACGCTATATAATACATGGAATTAATGCAACTGTGGTATTCAAATTACCCAGTTTTCCAGGATACCTAAGGCTGCTTTCATACCACGTTTGCCTGAGTAGACGCTGAATGCACCCACAGACATATACTGGCAGATGGAGGCATGCTTTTTGACTCCATGGGGCAGAATTACTTACCCGGTCCGTTCGCGATCCAGCGGCGCGTTCTCTGCGCTGGATTCGGGTCCGGCCGGGATTCATCAAGGCAGTTTCTCCACCGTCCACCAGGTGGCGCTGCTGCGCTGAAAAGCATCTGAACGCATTGGAATTCACGGGGCCGGACCAAGTGAAGGTAAGCGCGTCCCAAGCGACACTTTTTTTTGTTTTAAAAGCGGCCAAAATCCGGGGGCAATACAGGGAAAATCGGCGCAAATCGGAAATATTCGGGTAACACGTCGGGAAAACGCGAATCGGGCACTTAGTAAATAACCCCCCATGTCCAGTTCATGTTGCATAAATCAGAAAGCACAGGATGTAGAGAAGCAAATTGTAACAAGCTGCACTATATAATCCTGTTTTCTGATGCTAAGCAATGTCAGCAGAGGCCATGATAGTGTGTGGGGATGCAACTGTATTGCACCCATCCCCGGCCTGAGCTGAGCGTACATGCTTGGAGGTCCCCAGTAATATTCCACGGTGGACGGTGGAGGAACTGCCTTAATAAATCCCGGCCGGACATGAATCCACCGCACAGAATGCGCCGCTGGATCGCGAATGGACCGGGTAAGTAAATCTGCCCTAATGTATCTCACTGTATGAGCATACGAAGGGATATGTTATTGCCCTCCATTGCAAGAACAAGTTGGGAATCAGCCCAGCGTATCATTACAAAGGAGGGCTAAATGTGATATGAACTTAGCCTTATCTTGCTCTGATTTTCAGCAGACGCTCCTCGGGTTTTCAGCAGTGAGGGTTTAGGTAGAAGTTTTTGGGGAAACGTTTTGGATAATCAGTGGCCTCCTAGTCACTTGCAACGTTAAGAGATAGGGGCTCATTTACTTAGAGATAGTCCGACGCTGACTCGGGTCTGCCGGGATTCACTTAGGTCCGTGCACCCGATATCCACCAGGTGTCGAGGCTGCGCGAGGTCCGCCAGAGTGCATGTCTTGCGACACAAATTCTTTTTTAAATTCTGCAGTTTTTCCGAATCCACCGGGTTGTCCGGCGGCCGCGCCCCCAATTTCTGTTGAGTAAAAGTCGGCACCGATGCACCAAAATCCAATCGCGTGCGTCAAAACCCTGGGGCAATTCGGCGCAAATCAGAAATCGGTGGGAAACCCGGCGAAAGTGCGTCATTCGGACCCTTACTAAATGAGCCCCATAGTGATGAATGCCAACCCAAAGACTGTTGTCCAAAAGCCAGAGACCAGGGTAGAGGTCAGTGATTCTATAGAAACAAGAATTTTCACTAATTTGCTTGATGTTGGCATCAACGTGATATAAAAAATGTTTGCATATGAGCAGCCATTAGTGTGCACGAAAACCTGAGACACAGAGAGAATTATTATGTGCTGGAGTAAATGAGCCGACCAGATTACATACCAAATCAAAGGGAAAAACAATAGCAAGAGCTCGGATTCATTAAACATAAGTTAATTACTGCGCAAAGAGGAAATCATTTTTATAGGTTTCATTTATATGGAGCAGGATATATATTGTTTCTAAAAGGGCAACTACTGCAATATTACCTTGAAAATGAGCCATAGACATCTGGTTCCTTTGCTTCCTTACAGCATTACACATATAACACACCATACAACATACAGAGACATACACACCAGGACTTAATGTACATGCAGATACTTTTACACTTATACAGGGTCCTAACAATAAGGAATACACATCGGATCCAAAACTCAAAATGTATGTATATTTTTCAAAAACCCGATTCTAAACTCGGCCCCCTGCCTCCAACCCCTGGCAACTTTAACATCTTAATTGAGATATCCCTAGAAATAAACATCAGATCGAAAAAAATATGTGACAAATATTTCTTAACCCCTTCTTGCTGAGGCCCTTTTTAGTTTTTGTATTTCCATTTGTTACTCCCCACCTTCAAAAATCTATAACTTTTAAATTTTTTCATGTAAAGAGCTCTGTGGCAGCTTGTTTTCTGTTTAACAAATTGCACTTTATAGTGAAGTTACTTAATTTTCCATGCTGTGTACAGGGAAGCAGGAAAAAAAATTCCTAATGCAATGAAATTGGTGAAAAGACGCATTTGCACCATTTTCTTGTGGGCTTGGATTATGCGGCTTTCACTGTGCGCCCCAAATGACAGGTCTACTTCAATTTTTGGGTCAGTGCAATCACAGGTTTTACAATGTTTTCATACATTTACAGAAATTAAAACCTCTAGTACAAAAAAAAATCTTCATTTTGCCATCTTCTAGCACTAATAACTTCTCTAGCCCTAATACTTCATTGTACAAAGCTGTGGGTAGTATCATTTTTTGTGACTTTTAATTACATTTCCAATGCTACCATATTTAGGACCGTACGGTTTTTTGACCACTTTGGCAGTCTATATACAACTGGGGGCTGGCAGTCTGTATACAACTGGGGGATGGCAGTCTGTATACAACTGGGGGATGGCAGTCTATATACAACTGGGGGATGGCAGTCTGTATACAACTGGGGGATGGCAGTTTTAACATCTTAATTGAGATATCCCTAGAAATAAACATCAGATCGAAAAAAATATGTGACAAATATTTCTTAACCCCTTCTTGCTGAGGCCCTTTTTAGTTTTTGTATTTCCATTTGTTACTCCCCACCTTCAAAAATCTATAACTTTTAAATTTTTTCATGTAAAGAGCTCTGTGGCAGCTTGTTTTCTGTTTAACAAATTGCACTTTATAGTGAAGTTACTTAATTTTCCATGCTGTGTACAGGGAAGCAGGAAAAAAAATTCCTAATGCAATGAAATTGGTGAAAAAACGCATTTGCACCATTTTCTTGTGGGCTAGGATTATGCAGCTTTCACTGTGCGCCCCAAATGACAGGTACACTTCAATTTTTTGGGTCAGTGCAATCACAGGGATACTAAATTTGTATAGGTTTTACAATGTTTTCATACATTTACAAAAATTAAAACCTCTAGTACAAAAAATTTTTTGCCTAGCACTAAATTTTCTTCTAGCACTAATAACTTTTCTAGCCCTAATACTTCATTGTACAAAGCTGTGGGTAGTGTCATTTTTTGTGACTTTTAATTACATTTCCAATGCTACCATATTTAGGACCGTACGGTTTTTTGACCACTTTTTATAGAATTTTTAATATTTTCCAAAATGGCAATTAAGTGGTATTCTCTACATTTTTCCGCGCTATTTTCCGCTACAGGTTTAAATGCGCTATTTTCAGCTACGGGTTCTGCTGTGACACTTCTGGATTTAAAGGGCCAGAACTGTGAAAATTGTATTGGGACAGCATGGATTGGCTGAAAAACATTGGCATTTCTGCTCCTTTAGGTTGATCAATGGGAGCTGTGGCCTGAAGGATCTAGGGACCATAGACCTTTTTTGAACTTGTCAAAGCAGGGTTGGAGTGGCCAATCGGTGTATGAGTGAAAACACGGGGGTGGGCTGACACCGTTTCACTCCAACCACCACTGCTGACTCCACTGCACACTGTGCAGGGACTTCAACTCCTCCTGACACAGATAGAGTTAATAAGATGATGGCGCAGAGAGCTTTCCCTGCATAATCACTGTTCCCCTGCTGTAGCTGTAGAGGTTGGCAGACGCAATGTGATGATGTCATCACGCCTGCCGGCGCTGTACACAGCAGCAGCGGTGAAAGAAGAGTAGATGAGAGCTGCATGGGAATAGGGATAAGTGAATATCTGGTGTTAAAGAAATATCATAGTCAATTAGGATGGCATCATACATCCAGTTTTAATTAAGAAACACTTTTTTGAAGAAAAGTTGATAGTAAAAGGATGGAAATAACCAGTTTGATGGCAAATTCTACTTTTTTCTCTTTTCTTATTACAAAAACTGAAAAAAAAACTAATTTGTAAGTACTTGTATTGTTCACTTGGCAGATATTCATGCATTTTTGACCATTTTCAATTTTTTAGTCTTCTTGCCTCCTAAAGAGGACCTGTCACCTGAAGTTTAGCCTTCACACCAGTTTAACTTCTGATGAAGCGTTAAAAGTCCTTCCCATATCACCATAAATTATCTGCTTCAGAGGCCCTCCACCTTAAAGGGAACCTGTCTGCAGAAATTGACCTAATAAACCAGATCATGTCTATTTTATGGCCCAGTGTGGTGGCATTGTCCAGAAAATCAACTTTGAAGTTACATGTAATTTGGTTGTATAAAGTCAAGGAGGCGGAGAGTTTAACACTGAAGTCAAACTTTCCTCACTTCAGAATGCCTACTTCTCTGTAATTTCAGATCCTGCATCCAGACACATCACTAACCAGATCTCCTTCATTCTGAAGTGAGGGAAGATTGACTTCAATGCTGAGCTCTCCGCCTCCATGACTTTATACAACCAATTTCCAACTCACTTTAACCCCTTCACGCTCCGTGGCGGATATATCCGCCACGGAGCGCAGTGACTTAGCGCTCAGTGGCGGATATATCCGCCACGGCGCTTATGCCGGCTCGGCTCTGGATCAGAGCCGAACCGGCATTGGGAAACAAGGGGGTGCCGGCGGTAACTAATAGCGGCACCCCAAGTTTGTAACACCCGCCGATCGGAGTGTCTCGACTCGCGGGTGCCCTAAACCGTTAAATGCCGCGGTCAAGACTCAACGCTGAGACCGCGGGCATCTAAGATCTGGGGGATCTTCCCCCACGATCGGCCCACCGAACCGTTTTCGGGGGGCGCCCGATCGTTGGAGAAGATCGTTGAAATACCATAGTATAGGCACAAACCAAAAAAAAAACTCGGGGAGTCTCGATCTGGACCCCAGGTTACCGCAAGAATTGCCAGTAAGATGGCGTCTGTGAAGTCATCTTTACTGGCACATGCCCGGCCCTAGGCAAGTAATATGTATAGGCTGACACTGATAAATTTTTTGTTTTTTTTTTTTTTTTTTTTTTGTTTTTTTTTTTGCCTGCAATAATGAGTATTGCCAGAATTTACATGAAGAAGGCAATCAGATGATTGCTGGTTTCATTGTCCCATGGAATAAATAGTGATGAAAAAAGTAAAAAAAAGCTGATTCAAAAAAAAATAAAGTCATAAATAACTAAAATGCCCCAAAACCCCCCCCAAACCACATATCAAGAGTACATAACAACTCAAAAAAAGTGCTAAAAGCATAACACAACACCACATATATAGTATCAACCGCGTAGAATAAAAAGTATCATTATTGAACCTCCGCGATAAAGCGCCGTAAAAAGAAAAACTGTTATAATAAACCTCCAAAAAATTATGATTTGTTACTTTTCCAATCCCACAAAAAATAGCTAGTAAAAGCGATCAAAAAGCCATATGTACTCTTTAGAATGATACTGTGGGCGAACAGTACAACATATGGCCGCCCAAAAAACAAGCCATTCAACCAGCGTCGTAGCAAAAAATGTAAACAATGTTATGCCACTTGGGAAGACGGCCAGACATAAATGATAGATTTTCCCCACATTTAGGGTTTTGTTTGACCAAATTAGTCAAACGTAAAGAAAGCTGAAAATATATTTATGTCTGGTATCCCCGTATGTATTGACCCATATGAATAAAGATCAACTGATTATTAGTCATACGGTGAACACCAAAAAAAAAAAAGTAAAAAATACAGTACAGAATTGATGCTTTCTTACTTTTCTACTAAATTTTCAACAATCGTGATCCCAACCCAAAAATGATAACAATGGAAAAAGCATCTCGATCGCAAAAAAAATGCAGGGCGTCACAGGCCCTCACAAAACACGAAAAAGCAAAAATTTTATAGCATTCAAAAGGGGCCGGCCAATGACGGAAACTAAAATCCTGGCAGCGTGCAGCGCCCCTCCTTCCCTTCTGCTACCATCGCTGCATGCCTCCATAAAACAGTCACAGCCCACATGTGGGGGGCGCTTGCCTCAGGCGACGAAATTAGCAGCAAGCAGAAAAATTGTATGGTGGGGTCGTCTCTTTTATATTTTGGAAATGGTAAATTTAGTGCTAAATGAAGTATAACGGGAACAATATGACCATTACCGGTGTCAAGATTTCAGCCGATGCAACCTTTTGATTCAATTACTATGAAGATCTCACGTAGATAAGTTAACAATCTTCCCCGTAAAAGCTGTTTTGATAGTTTGAGGGGTGCCGATTTGAAAGATGGGGTTGGTCTATATCGGGGGGTTTTGATGGCTAAATATGTAAAAATTTCATTCACAAAAAAACGTTTTTTAATTATTCCCCATAAATAGTCAATTCTGAAAAATCGAGGAGAGAAAAAAAAAAAGCGAATATTCTATTGCAAGCCTGCGTGCTTGGACATAAAAATAAATTATCCAGACATGTCAAAAATTATGAAATGTAAAGTAGACAAACTGGAAATGTTATTCAGCAACTTATTTAGTGTGGTAAATCTATGCTTGAAAACGTAGATGATTTCGAATTATCGCAAAATGGCAAATTTTTAAAACATTTATAATAGTTTTCCTTTTTTGTAAATAAACAGTCCGAATAACTTTATCAGCCACAAATTACCCTAAAATGAAGAGTACAACATGTGGGGAAAAAATAGTCTCAGAATCGTTTTGCTAAGTAACAGTGTCAAAAGTATAACCAATAAAGGCGGAAGGCAAGTCAGAATCCAAAAAATCGGGCTGAGCCTTAAGCTACAAAATGGCTGCGTCCTTAAAGGGGTATTCTTGTCTGGGCATTAACATTCAGTTTGATTAATCTGCCATTAATAAACATTTCTTCAATTAATGTTATTAAAAAAAATGTTCCTGTGTGAAGATAATTTTCCTTAAATGTAGTCATGTGGTCCCTTAGAAACGAGATGGCTTCCTCGGATACGGCCACCTCTACTGGAGAGATTGCACAAATAAACAAAAGGTTATTGTATATAAAATGTCTGGGAGTTACTACATGTCGCACAGCCGTCCTGTGGTAATGATTGCTGAATCCTGGTAGTCCGGCAGGAACCTATAGTGCAAGTCTGGCCACCGCTGCCAGAGTGTGACGTGGTCGTATCCGAGGAAGCCATCTTGTTTCTAAAGGATAACATCACTACATTTATGAGAAATTATCTTCACACAGGAACATTTTTTTTTAATAACATCCAATTGAAGAACATATAAAGCGAAGCAAGTCCGAATCCAAAAAATCGGGCTGAGCCTTAAGCTACAAAATGGCTGCGTCCTTAAAGGGGTATTCTCGTCTGGGCATTAACATTCAGTTTGATTAATCTGCCATTAATAAACATTTCTTCAATTAGATGTTATTAAAAAAAATGTTCCTGTGTGAAGATAATTTTCCTTAAATGTAGTCATGTGGTCCCTTAGAAACGAGATGGCTTCCTCGGATACGGCCACCTCTACTGGAGAGATTGCACAAATAAACAAAAGGTTATTGTATATAAAATGTCTGGGAGTTACTACATGTCGCACAGCCGTCCTGTGGTAATGATTGCTGAATCCTGGTAGTCCGGCAGGAACCTATAGTGCAAGTCTGGCCACCGCTGCCAGAGTGTGACGTGGTCGTATCCGAGGAAGCCATCTTGTTTCTAAAGGATAACATCACTACATTTATGAGAAATTATCTTCACACAGGAACATTTTTTTTTAATAACATCCAATTGAAGAAGTGGGCCAGCATGGAAACCCCACTAATCTGTCCCTGCCTACGACAACTGCCTAAACGACGGCCCCAACTAGGCGACGTTCCCTACCAACTGTATGTGAAGGGAATGTATAAAGGAGTCAACAAAAGTCAGTTAAAAAAAGGTATTACCCAGATTGGGCAATAGACTCACCTGGTCACGTTCAAGGTCACAACAAGAGGTTTATGTCCAAAATAAAAAATTAAAAAACAAGAGACTCACTGCTGGGAACCAGGTAACTGAAATTAGTTAACGTCAGTAGGGGCTATACTGGCCAGAAACAACTGAGGGCAGGTATGGGGCAGATTTCGGCACTGCCTGCCTCTCAGCTCCTATCTGCCAGCAGAGACATGACAGAGGGTTTTTGAATATTGTATCAGGTCCACCTCATAAGTTGATAAAAGTTGATTAGGTGATATAAAAACTGCATTTCAAGTCACTTTGTATTGCCAACAAAAATTCCACCTGCCGATGACTTCTGCAGCTATCTGCAAAGGGCCACCTTCTTTCCTTGAAAACAGATAATCTCATACTTATTACCCTCCAGTATATAGCGAGTCTATATAAAGCCGTCTATGAGGTCATTATTTCTCAAAGGATATCTCCTCCTGAACCTATAGTCCTAAAGGGTGAGTAAACATTGCGTGTAAAGGGAACGCTTCAAGCAGGAAGGTCAATTTACATGATCCTCAGTTTGCAATGGCCTCTGTGATGTTGATTTCAAAAATGCATTTGTGGTGTATCTGAAGATACTTCTACTGATTTTTATATGTTCTTAACATTACCAGACTCCTTGCAGCAGTGGTAGTGAGTCTGGGGGGGGACTGTTCAAAGGAGAATTCTTTGTGGAGTGAGCGACAGAAGTGGGGAGAGGAGCAGGGGAGAGGCTGAGGGAGGGATGAGTAAGGAGAGAGGAGGAGATTTGAGAAAAGACGACTTGTTGCCAGATAATCGTCCCCACCCACCCACTGAGACTCACCACCAAGCTGGTAGAGAGCCAGTAACATTAACAGAAACAATTTAAAAAGTCCTTGAATTATTCAGAGGCATGACAAATTAGAACACATTAGGATATAGAACCAAATGCCAGAGCTATTGGAATCTGACACCATGTAAAAATAATCATCCTGATGACAGGTTCCTTACTGCAACACAAATTCCTAGATTGTAAGTGGTATAATAAGTCACAAAAATGTGCAAAATTATAGGACAGCCAATACAACATTATCAAAACATTGTCAAAATATCTCCAGCAGGTCAAGCTAGTGGTCAAGGCATTTTCATTTTAGGCTAAATAGCAGCAGGCATACAGGCTGTCTATATTATTTGTACTTTCTTGGATGGAAATTCATATTTTACAACAAAAAAAAAGAAAAGGGGACTGCAAAAAGAATTTACTTTCAAGTTAAAACCGACTTTTCTTTATGTGCACGCTCAGCATGAGGGGTTGGGGAATGACGTGAAGTGTAGCCTCCGGGCACCAGCACACAAAATTGATGTGTCGGTTTCTTAGACAGCCGTTTGTATTGTGGTTTTTTATTCTTTTAAGAGAAAGTAGGCTACGCGTAGAGGATGCACAGGTGCTGATTCACTGGTTTTGCTCTTCTGGCAGACATCTTATTTTAGTGTTTTTGAGAATACTATCTTGCTTTTAGCTAATTAGTTTTGCACGTAAAAATCTTTTGTAGGTTCCAAATACAAGAACAAATTTTTTGAAACTTTGTGTGATAACTGTGTTGAATCAGGTCGTAAAGACTATCCTACTCCAGTTCTACTTCTCGTTTTTCCATAAATACTGGTAATATTGAACGGAAGAATATTAGTGTACAGATTGCCTTTTTTACACAATCTTGGTTCATCTATCTGTTTACTATGCAAAGCATAACATGAGAGTTGAAGGTCCGGATGATTCTCACTCATGCAGTTTCCTACAAGCCCCATGATGTAATGGTGCACCATTCTGATTGCTACAGATGCATTCCTCTACATACAGTGAACCCCACAAAAGTCAGTAACCCCGAGTGCCAAGCTCCTACCATTTCTGATTAAAGAGAAAGATTGTTGATATTATTTTTTAAACTGTGAACCACAGAAAAATTGTATGGATTCTTTTGATGGCAATGGATCAGTGAAAATGATGCAACTGCCATCTCTCTCGGAGTGCATGGGGCACATTAATGGCTTGAGTGTGTTTATTGTCAGGAATCCCAGGACTTTTATCTTGCACCTTTTTCTGACAGATTACAGAGCGCCACAAAAACTTCAGTTTTTGACATTCGTACTTTATTTTTTGTCACTCAATTGGGGGCAAGTTTAAATTCCAACACTTTTCCTGCACTTTTAGTTTCCCAACACTCTTTTGGTGCATAATCAGACCCAACAAAAATCAAGTCTATCAACTTCTAAACCCTTCATGAATACAGTGGGGTCATTTACTAAGGCCCCGAATCGTTTTCTTCGTCGGGGTCCCGAAAATGTGGGTTTGCGCAGAATTGCCCGGTTTTTGGGAGTGGCCGTCGGAAAACCCGACGGATTCGGCAAAATCACAGTATTTTTTTTTTTAATATGTGTCGCTGACCCGCGCTTACCTGGACCCAGGATAGGATGGTGAACTCGGCGAACTGCGGCAGACTTCAGCGCAGCAGCAACACCCTGGTGGACATCGGGCGCTATACCATAGTGAATCGCCGGAAGACCCGAATCCTCGAAAGCGAAACGCGCCGGGATTGCCGACAGGAACGGGTGAGTAAATCTGCCCCGTGTGTCAATTCTAATGCTCTTTGTTCCCTAATGATGGTCAAATTCATAATGGCCGTGCACCAAACAATAATATCACAGTACAAAGCACTGCTAAAATCTGGCGGCAAATAAATAATGTCCTCAATTTTTTTTTGATGCGTCCCCATAGACTTGTATTTTTATTTTTTTATTTTATTTTTGGGTGAGAAATGAGCTGGTGGGCATGAAAGAAACAGTCAGATAAAACCCATTGAATACAATGGGGCACATTTATTAACAGATCACTGGAGGTACATAAAGTGCATGGCCATCTATAATGCAGCGTGCAGCGATTCAATATTGTGTGGCAAATCATGAATGTGTCGCTTTGCCACTCAGGTCCGACATAGTTCACCATCTTTTTTGGTGCCCCTTTAAATAGATTTAATTTGAAAGTTAAATCCTGCGTCAGGCTGAATCAGTGGATTGTCTGACAGCCCGTTCCCTAATTTGTGTGGAATGGAAGCCAGCACGCTGTGCCACAAAAGGGTCGCGTGCACCAAATCGCAGCGTACACAACTTTTTAGATACCTGTGCAAGCCGTTTAGCAATGAAGAACGTGAGCAGTTCAACTAAAGTGCGTTTGCAAAGCGGCACAAAACCCTAAGTAAATGTGCCCCAATATGTCCTGCACGTCAGAGACACGCACATGTGGAAAGCTTTCATGTGAAGGGGAGCTAAGTCGTGCACACAGAGGCATACCCTGCCATTTTTGCAATATGGACATGCTGGGATTCCCGAATTTTATTAAGTATTATCGCTCCAAAATATTTGGCTTGAGTCCGATTTCCAACAAGCAGCATGTTCTTGGTAATTTTTTTCGGCATTTTTCTAACGAGCTTTTTCCATTGAATTTCAAAAGAAAAATTAAACATATTGTCCATAAATGCAAACCATGGCCAAAAAACAAGTAAAAGGACACTGGGGCAGATTTACTTACCCGGTCCTGTCGCGATCCAGCGGCGTGTTCTCTGTGGACACAAATTGCCTTCACTTCTGTCACAGTCAGCACTTAGGGTCGGCTCCAGGTTTCAGTAGGCCCCTGGGTGAGAGAGCCTCAGTGGGCCCCTTTGCCACATGGCAGCATTCAAAATTCAGAAACTAAAACAGTCTCCTGTTCCCTAAAATTTTCCCTAGTTTATCATACCAACCCCCTCATGGTTATTTTATATAAAGCCCCTTCACTCCCTACGGATTCATTAGATAAAGCCCCCCTCACCCCCATGGATTCCTTATATAGCGCCATAGGAGGGCCCCCGCAGCAGCTCCGGGCCCTGGCACTTGCCTGGGTATACCCAGTGCTGGCGCCAGTCCTGTCAGTACTAGATTTAAGTTTGAGGAAGTTGTAGGCACAGACTGGTTTTTAAACCTTAAGAATGTTGTAGTACAGATCATGTACATAATGATTAACACCATATCTGGCCTTTAAATAACAAGTATTCAGCTTTTTTTAGGAGTATTCCCCCTCAGCAGCCATTACTGTTTAGCTTTTTCCCAGCTGGCTGCTGCAGACCTAGCTGCTGTGACTCCCATCTCCATTCTAAATGGAGTATCTATGTTATCTGCAAACTCTATGAGTTTCTGTCGGTCTTGCAAGCAAAACAGAATTCAGCAGGGATCCCATTTTATCAGGGAGAATCAGAGCATAATAAGAAGCAAGCGAGTAGAGAAAGAAGCATTCTCTCTGATCAGGTGTATTACAAAGCTTGTTTTATTCACACCATTTTCTGAAAAGTTTCAGAAATTTAAGTCATTTTATAATCTATGGTTTCAGTAATTTCCTTGTCCTTACCTTATTATGATATATATTTGCCAAGAGACAAGTAGCTGATTGGGTTACTGTAATGGTCATATCTGTGGCTGCAGCAGGTTGTATGGGGCATCTCTGGACAGTGTCACAGGCTATAAAGGGAACAACTTCTATCTAATCACCTAGGAACATTGTGATTAATAAAAATATACATGAATAAATTAATGGTGCACATTAAATTTAGTGGTGCACCAAGATTGGATTGGCTAGAGCAGCAGTCCCCAAATGCTGCTCCGCTGCCCAAGACATAAATGTAAATAAAAAACTTGGTACTTACCTGCAGTGCTCCCCGCAGTTCCTCTTCTCTCTGCAGCTCCAGCTTCTTCTCTTCCCAACTTTCTAGCAATGTACACACACTATGACATGGCATTGATGGCAGCTGATTACTGGGGGGTTGTGGGAAATGGAACATTATATGTGTTGCAGTTAGATATGGAGTATTTGCAAGGAACACAATTTTTTTCCCAGGAGCCATGGTAAGTATGTTACCCGGCCCACTCCCTAGAAAAAATATTTGGGTGCAGCCAGTTTCTGGCTACAAAAAGTTTGGGGACCACTGGGCTAGAGGACCCACCTAGCCAAAAATGCAGCCCAGAGCAAATACTTGTTTTGGTTATATCATATTTTCCATGTATTTTTCATCATTGTCTATTATTGTAATGTAGCAAAGCCCATACTGTACAGTAAATAACATCTCCCTGACATGTAGAGCACTCGTCTTGTTACGTGTTACTGCTCAGCTCAGTAACTCTTTTCATTTTCCAGGAACCATTGCTTCCCGTCAGTACTTTGTGCGAGCCTATACATTTTTAATTATTATGTATGACATGACAAATTTACTTCCATTCTCCTTGTTTTTAAAAATGTGTGAGTTAATGCGGTGTAAAATATGGGCAGACTAGTTGCTGTGATACATAAAGACAATACTTTGCTCTGCCCCGGGGGCAACACGCCGATCCTGTGCCACTATCACTCAGGACCAGTGAGCGTGATGTCAAGATATTCCCAACCCCCACCACTGAATATATGCATGTAGCTTTATTTTACATGACTTTGAGTTATTTAATGCCTACATCCCTGTGTCACTGCCCTCCCACCTCCAAAAAAAAAGTCCAGTTTGCAGAATACAATCCGAATGCACATTGCCCCTGGAGAATAAATCTGCTTCCAGGGGGGGAACAGAGTCGGTGAGTGGTGCTCGTTGATTTTCATGACTTAAGATCTTTCCTGAATATTACAAAACCCAGCAAGAGACTTCAAAGAAGAAAGACAAAGGTTCTGTGCTCAAATCACAACCACTCGGCGATGTGTTATTTCATTTCTTACTGCTTCATTTTTCTCATTACCAGAATACAATGTTTGAAGGCGATAATGTCTTTGTTTCCCTTTTTCAATTTTCAAAAAGATAGTAGATTACCGGGGTCCTGTTGTGCTGCACATTACACAGGAACAGAAATGTTTATCAAAAAAGTCCCAGAATGACATAATGAGCTTGGATTGTGAATGTCCACAGAGCAGGTGCTCTAAGGACTCGTGTAGAAGACCATATTACAGCTTTGTTGCAGAGCTGTCATATGGGGCATGTAGATGTTGTGTGCTTGTATTCAGATAATTAATATGAAGTATATTAACAACATTAACATATGTCATTTGTAGCTGGTGACAGGTTCTAATAGCCTCTGCTATGCTGATTTTAAAAATACCTTTGTCAGCATTCTGAATCATTTCAGTAGTTTATAATAGTTTTTTTACATTACCTGGCTCCCCGCAAGTAGCATGTGGTGAGTCCCTGGGGAGGGGACACCTGTGTGTGGCTGTGTCTCAGTCTCCTCTCCTCCACACTCATCCAGGGGGATAATCTGAGGTAGAGGAAGAATGCATGAGGAGACACAGGCACACACAGACTGCAGATGCCCTCCCCACTGGACTCACCCCACAATGCTGGCAGGGAGCCAGGTAATGTAAAGTAAACTTTTATAAACTACTGAAATGATTCAGAATGCTGACAAAGGTATTTTTAAAATCAGCATAGCAAAGGCTATAGGACATATGTTAATTTTTTAATATACTTCATATTAGTTATCTGAATACAACCACACAACATCTACATGCCCCATATGACAGCTTTCAAGTCTCAAATGATGTACAGTGCTGTAATATGGTCTTCTACAGGAGTCCTTAGAGCACCTGCTCTGTGGACATTCACAATCCAAGCTCAACATGTCATTCTGGGACTTTTTTTGATAAACATTTTAGTTCTTCTGTAATGTGCAGCACAACAGGACTCCGGTTGTCTACTATCTTTTCTGACAAAAACATTTTTAAAAGCAGCATAGCATAGGCTATAGGAACCTGACACCAGTTAAAAATTACATGCCTGGTGATAGGTTCCCTTTAAGGACAACTTATGGCTGAGAAAGTTGCATTGCATGACTGAAACGTCAATTTTTTCTTAATAAAACAGTCCACCCTTTTTTTTTTATTTTTTATTTGAGCCAATGCAATCATTTACAATCTTTTAGCATGTACAGTTTTTACATTACGCCATATTATTTTTGACATGAAATTTCAAGCTCACATTTTATTATTTTTAACATTGATAACTAAGTCTCGGACAGTCGTTGTTTCCATCCTCATTTAGCGATTTAGTTTCCGAGAGCTTAAGACTTAGACTTAAACAAATTAACATAAACGATAAAACCATAATAACATTAGGGCTTTGCAAAGATATATGTAAAGACATTTCCATATCTATTAATTCATACAGTCTACCCTTTTTGCAAGCTTTTCCTCACCATTTTGGTGTGACAAAAAACACTACCAATTCTGCTATCTAAACATTTTGAGAAGACCCGAAAGAGGGACCCATGATAGCATTGATACTCCCCTGTCAGCAAGGTGCTCCATACCAAGCTCACAAGCTACTACACATCAAACTGGTGCAGGATCTCATTTTTATATCCTTCCAGGGATTCTGTGAACATCCTTGTTGGATGACCTGAAAATATTATTTATTCAGTGGCATCTGTCACAAAGAGAAAACAAACTGGAGGCTAAGCTGGTTATGTGTCATTATTAGAGGCATGAGATGAGCAAATCATCCAAGATCCTATTTGTAGAAGCTTTTTTAAATTTTTCATGAGCTTTGGTTTGGGTCCAAATCTTAACAGTTTGATTGCTCCAATTGTCCTTTAATTGTTACATAACCCACTATTAGTCCTTTAAAACATTGATTTTCCTTAATTTTTTAACTAATTGTTAAATTTTCACTCATTTATTCCCACTTCCTTAAGCTCTGTTAGTATTAGCTAGCCATCATTTTAGAGCTTCCTCTAAAGCAAATCAGAAAAGATTTGGATTCCATTTGGTTCCTGAAAAATGCCAGATCTACAAGCCAACTAACATATTTAGTTATCTCTACTAGAAACTAAGGTGATGGATTGAAATTAGAAGACATTTACAACTTCATGGCAACCTCTAGATCAGTGGAGGCGAACCTATGGCACGGGTGCCAGAAGTGGCACTCGGAGCCCTTTCTGTGGGCACCCAGGTCTTTACCCCAGCACAGAGTTTGCCAGATAGGACTCAAGGCTTCTTCCTGCGGTCCAAGACAGCCCAGGACGTGCCATGCTCAGCGCTTTTTTAAAGGGACATCCTTGGCTGCCAGGACTAGAGGAGGAGCTCGAAGGGCTGGAAAGAGATGGATTGTCATTGGAGCTCCTGCTCTGGGTCCCCTGATTCCTCCTCTTCAGGGGAACCTGGAGGAAAGCTTCAATCCAAATTTCTCCATAATCTTTCTATAGTATTGGTGAACTCAGGACGCCAATACGATTAAAACCAGTGATTTGGTTGTAGTTTGGGCATTCTGTCTCCAAAAGGTTCACATCACTGCTCTAGGTGAAAACTTATTCCCATCATAGCCAAACATGAGCAAGTTCATATTATTCCACTTCTTCCAACCACTTGGTTGGAAGTTGCAGTTACTTGGCTGTTCTACATTGTTTCCGTAATTTCACTAGAGGTCAGTAGAAGTTACAGAAGCAGTGTATCCATGCCATTTCCTTAATTAAGGGAGGGGAACTAAGATGAGGATAAGCCTTTAAAGGGAACCTGTCATCAAAAGCCCTTTTTCTAGCTCTCCCATGTCCCCATGGAGAATATTGTGCACATTGCCAAAGTGGTTTTATAATAATTCTGGCTTTTTCCGATAAAAAGAAAAGTTAGATGAAAGTTTACCTTTCTCTTTGCAGATCAGTGTCCGGTTTCCCAGTGAGAAGCGGTTTTCCCCACCTTCAGAAAAAACGCTCAAATTTAATAAACACCCATATTTAATAAACACCCATATGCATGACGGAGCAGTTTCCCAAGGTGGGGGAGGGTCGCTTCTCACTGCCCACTCCTACAGGACACTGCTATGTAAACTTTCATCTAACTTTTCTTTTTATCGGAAAAAATACTCTATTATTATAAAAACTCTATGGCAATGTGCACACTTTTCTATGGGGACATGGGGGAGCCATGGGGGGAAAAAAAGGGCTCCTGATGACAGCTTCTCTTTAAGGACAAAGGATAGTGCTGACAGAACACTGAAGGTCACATGGCTAATAATGAGTGTTATTGATAGAACATGACTTAGGGGGTCATGAGGGGGCAACAACCGCCAAGGCACAATGACAAATGTGGCAGAACTGTGATACGTGCCACAGCCTACAAATTAATGTAACGCTACTTCTGGATATAAACACAGATCACTATTTAAAAAAAAAATATTTAAATAAACTTGAAATGTAAGGTTTTTAAATCCATTTATTAATGTAGGTTTGTAACAAAACCCGCCATGACTTCAACAAGCGGAGATTATGATAGCATCATTTCTGGAATTTAATGCATATTTAATATGTCTCGCTGTTCTAATGCTGCAATAGAACAGTAGGACATAAAGTTATGGCTTTATAAATTGCTTCCAACAATATCCACCAAATAAAATGAAGAACGGGGAGAATTTAAGCCAATTAAGAGTTTCTCACACATGACCAGTCTGAACCGCTTTTATTTTATTCTTTTAAACCTGAATTATTTTTTTCTTAAATTTCACCTTTGCTGTGGGCTGAAGGTTTCACCTCGGTGGAGTTTAATATTAATCCCCTGCCTTGCCAGAAATGTGTTGGATTTTTTCTTTGTATTTTACCCTGTGCTAGGAGATGGGAACACATTACTGTAATGTCTCCCTTAAACATCAAATGGAGAAAATAGAAGACTTGCTCCTCTACTCTCTTACTCAGGAGCAGCATACACCAGTATGTGAATGTAGCACTCGGGTAAGATAAAGCACTTACTAGAAACTGCAGCCATATCACCAGGTATTTGCCCATTCTGCCCCTCTACTCTCCCATGAATATAATATTACGGCATATTGATCCCTCACTGTGCTAAAAGTCTGTCTTGTTTGTCAAATCAAGTGAATGTGCTTCTTGGGAGGAAGGGGGAGAAGGTAAGAAGCCCAGTAGAATGAGAAAGAGGTACCTATCGTGGGTGTTGACAAATGTCAAGTGGCATTTAAAGGGGTATTCCCACAAAGATGAGATTCTTAAATATACTCAGGATAACAAAATAACACATTCTCTAATCCACTGTTATTAACAAAATACAGCATTTCACAGATATAATTCCAACCTGTCTCTATCAGTGTTTACAATTTTGGTTGCCCCTGGATACAACCGTACATCTTCTGATTCATCTTGTCAGATTCATCTCATGATTAGCTTCTCTTGTCTGCACACTGCAGTGCTGTCCTCCCCCTGCCCATGTCCCCTGCATTACAAGACCAGCTAAGACACTTCCTGTCGGCAAACAGCATTGTGCAGAAACTTACTCTACAAGCTACAGACAGATAAGTTCTTTATAGCTGTGCTGTCTGTGTGTTTTATTAATTAGGTGAGGTAGCGGAGCTGAGATTGTGTGTTATATCCATCTCATGGATCTCGTCATCTCACATCTCTGATCTGTCTCATCTCTTTTTCTATGTGTCAGATACTAATAGAATCTTCAGAAGCTAAATAAAAGTGTATTTAAACCCTGGACCCTGATAATCTAAGCACAGTGTCTACACACAGCATCTCATAGCACTGAGGAATCATGAAGTGTCTGCTTAGAGAGTTCCTGTCCACACTGTGGAATCTTACGCTGGCCACAACTTATATAGCTTACTTATAGTTATAGCTAAAACAGCAATAAAACTGTAAAGGTAAAATTGTAAAGTAAAGGAGTTAAAAATGGTCTTTCTTGTGTAAACATCATGAGGTAATTAAAATGTGAGAACTTTATTTCATGGGTAAACCCATTTAAGCGGCTCATGCACACTACTATTTACATGCTGGTGGCGTGTGCACGCCGCCATTTTCCCAAGGATAGTCACTTCCTGTGATGTCATCAGGAAGCGACAATTCTCAGGAGAATTATGCTTTGCTGGCATTTAACAGGTAACACCAGCGACTAGTGCCAGCAACGATGATGGGTGTTATTAACGTGGGGTAAATGTTTGGGTTTGGGTTCCACAATTCCATGATTCCATGAGCTGAACCTGAACCTTGCCTGGTCCACTCATCCAGACTTTTTGATTGTAAGAATAGTTGATAATTTTAAATCTTAGAATATATTACTACATTATACAACATGTTCATCAGCAGTTTAGCTGGTGGATTTGTCTTGGCATAAGCCCCAGGTTAAAGATCTGATACTAAATATATGTTCTCTTATCTCCCGGTAGAAGGCTTTACCTTACTAAATAAAGATTTGTCACTTTAGAGGAGACTATCCTATATCTTTCTCCTCCAGTCATTCTATGCATTACTGAATTAAGTTGACAGATGAACCTATAAACCTGTAGATAAATGACTTTCCGACTATTATAATACTTTTAAACCGATTATATTCTCCTGGCTGCAAGCAGTCAGCTCACATTAAGGGAGCTCCTAGAGACTTAATATAAGATGTGTGAACAGGTGCGGAGAAGAGAAGGAATAACCATGTGCTGTTTAATTGAGCTGCCACCTATAGTCAATCATGTCACTTACTGATGGCCCCGATCTCTATATGACACTTTGGGGGACACGTATCTTAGGTTTTTTTTTCTTTGGTGTATAATTGAAAGATTTGAAAGGTCTTTTTTGTGCCTTATGTATGATTATGTCTTTTTTCTTGTGATACATGTTCAGTTTTTTCTGTCCTGGCAGGTGACACTTTTGCCTTTTTTGAAACCTTTTGCTGCAGTTCTCAACCTTTTCTCAACCTTTTACTGCCATCCCCCAGTTGTATACAGACTGCCATCCCCCAGTTGTATAGCAGGCTCTGGTTGTATTAGGCCTCTGCCACTAGATGAAACCCTTTGGGGCTCATTTACTGAGGGTCGTGTGCTGCACTTTGGTTGGACCTTTTTTGGGGATAGCACGGCTCGGACAGGTATTTAACTGGTGTCTGCACTGGCTTCCATGCGACACAAATGAGGGAGGGGGCGTGCCATCGGACGCACCGACTGATTCGGACTGAGCACGGGATTTAACTTTCAAAATGTGCCACAATCCAATGCACTTACATGCACCACTAAAAAGATAAGGTATTCTCTCGGACCTGAGCGGGGTAGTGACACATGCAGGATAATCGGGCGCATGATCTTAGTGAATCGCGGCAGAGTGCATTATCGGACAATGCACTTTCGGTGAACATAAGTAAATGTGCCCCTTTATCTTTGTTTCCTGAAGCTCTCTTCACAATTGTATTGGAATAAGTAAGATAACCTAAGTGAACCCATCCTTTATGTGTCTAAACTCCGAGTGTACCCCAAGGAGCTACTGTTTTACAAGCTTGTCCATATTGTAGTACGCCTGGAATGGTGTGGGTATTTCTCTTGCATGAAAGTTTATTAATAGAATTATAAAAAGAATGTAAAAAGCTAAAGTCAACATGCATCCCTCGCAAACTATGGTCAACTAAGAAAACACTACAACCGTACAGTAGGCTGTTTTCAATTGATTCGTTTTCATGCTGATTTAATCCATGTGTTCACTCCTAACAAAAAATAGTCAGCGTGGTGTCGTGGCATCCAAGCTGTACATTCATTCTGGGTGTTGGTTTGACAGTGAACTGGATTTGCATCGTCAAGGCCATGTCAGAAAAAGTCACTTATAAGAAGGGCCTACTTTAACCCTAATTAACCATACCAGTATATGTGAGCCTTAACAACCTTCAGATCAGGTTTTTCATGGCTCAGTGTGTGGCTACATTCAGAAAATCACTTTAAAACCCCTTAAGGACAGCGCCATTTGTATCTTAGAGGCTCAGCCCGATTTTTGGATTCTGACTGCTTCGCTTTATGGTTATAACTTTTGACCACTGTTCTTATCAAAACGATTCTGAGGACTACTTTTTTCCCACAATGTGTACTCATTTTAGGTGGTATAATTTTGGCTAAATAGTTTTGCGTTTATTACAAACAATAAAGGAAAATATGATAAATTTTATAGAAAATGTGCCATTTTCGAAATCGAATCATCAGTTTTCAGGCATGAAGATTTCACCAACATAATTGAGTATGTGAACATTTCCAAGTAGTTAGTGCTACTTTAAGGTTGTGCATCATTTTGAAATGTCTGGATATTTAATTTTGATGGTCACGTCGGCTTGGCGCAAATAGTAGAATATCGCTTGTCCCGGATTTCGAATTGCTATTTTGGGGATACTACCGTTTTTGATGAAATTTACTCTTAAGCATCAAAAACCCCCTATTAACCAACAACCCTTTTTCAAATCTGCCCCTCCTCAAACTCTCAGAAAAGCACTTTTACGAAGATTGTGAACCCATGAGGATCTTCATAGGAAGTATGATCAAAATGGAGGTGAAATTAGAATGGTATATGTGTTCCCTTATAACGTTCATTTAGGTCACTTAAATTTACCTATTCCAGACAAATATAAAAAGAGAAACCACCGATACAGTTGTGGTTCTGCACATTCTTCCTCGTGAGTGCAGAGCGACCCCAGCCACATGTGGCTTGACTTGTTTATGGAAGGCACAGCGCGAGTGGGGCAGACAGGGAAGGAGGGCGCTGCAGGCTGCCAGGAGTTTTGAGTTTCCTCCATTGGCCCCTGTGAAGGGTATAAAATTTTGCTTTTTCGTTATTGGGCCATGTGACGGCATTTCTTTTTGCGTTGACGAGATTCTTTTTCCATGTTTATCATTGTGGTGGGGTGTGGTATCACCTATTGTTGAGAATTTAGTTAGAAAAAGTAGAAACATCAATTCTTATCAGGATTTTTTACTTTTTTTTTTTTGTGTTTCACCGTAGGTAGGCTAATAATCAGGTTATGCTTTATTCTATGGGTCATACTTTAACGGGGATACCAGACTAAATATTATTTTCTTACGTTTACTAATTGTCAAACAAAACCCGTAATGTGGGGGAAAATATCTACATTTATTATTGCCGTCTTCCAAGTGGGCATAACATTTGTTACAGTTTGATGGGCCTACGAGCTGGTGGCTTGGCGGTGTTTTGTGCGGGAACATGTTTGTAACTTTGCGACCAGTATCCTGCTCTAGAGTACAGTCATGTGCGTTTTGACGCATGTTATAGCATTTTTTGTGGGATTGAACAAGGTAAAAATCTTAATTTTGGAGGTGTTATAACGGTTTTTTTTGTACGGCGTGTAGTCCGCGGAGTTCAATAATGATTTACTTTTATTACTACGGGGATACTAGTATATGTGGGAGTTTGTGTTAGATTTTAGACTTTTTTGAGTTGGTAATGTCTCTTTATATGGTTTGGGGTTTGGGGGCAGTTTTAGTGATTTATGACTTTATATTTTTTATTGAATAACTTTTTTTTACTTTTTCCACTTTTATACCATGGGACATGCAAACGCACACATCTGATTGCTTCTTCATGATAATATGGCAACTACTCATGTAATTGGCAGAGTATTATCAGTGTAGCCTATACACTTGCATAGGCTGGCACTGGTCAAGTAAATGGACGTCACAGACCATCTTACTGCAATTCTTGCAGTTAACTTTGGGCGCAGATCGGGACCCCAAGTTGGCTATAGCACGAGGCCAGCAACGACCGTCGCCCCCCCGAAAACGTTCGGGGAGGCCGATCGTGGGGAAAGATCCCCAGATGCAGTTAGATGCCGCGGGTCGGCGTGGACCGGGGCATTTAACGGGTCAGGCACCACCGCGATCGAGACAACTCCGATTCGGGGTGTTGACCACTGGGTGGCCGGGACTATTCGTTACGCCGGCACCCGTGTTTCCCATGCCGGTTCGCTCTGATCAGAGCGCTAGGCCGGCAAAGCTCCGTGACGGATATTCCGCCACTGAACGCTAAGATCACTGCTCTGCGTCTCGCTGGCGAGTATATCCGCCACGGAGACGTGAAGTGTGTTAAAGAGTGAGTTGGAGAATTGTTGTATAAAAGTCATGGAGGGTCGGAGAGCTCAGCATGAAGTCAATCTTACCCTCACCTTCAGATGAAGTGAATCTGTGTTAGTGTATGTGTCTGATGCAGGATCTGAAATTACAGAGAGTAGCATTCTGAAGTGAGGAAAGTTTGACTTCAGTGGGTTTAAACACTTCCGCCCCTTGACTTTCTACAACCAAGTTAACATTACTTCAAAGTGATTTATTGAAAAGGTCCACCACACTGTGGACTCATAAAATATACATGATACGTGTTTATAGGTCAGTATTTACTGCAGACAGTCTCCTCTTAAGGTGAGGGCCTCTGAAGCAGATAATATGGTGATATGGGAAGGGACTTTTTAACGCTCATCAGAAGTTAAACTGGGTTGTTTGAGTAAGGCTAAATTCAGGTGCATGGGTCGCTCTTTAGGGAGGCAAGAAGGACTAAAAAATTGAAAATGGTCAAATGACATGACTATCTGCCAAGGAACAATACAAGTAGTCTTACAATTAGTTTTTTTCAGTTTTTGTGAATAAGAAAAGAGAAAAAGTGGGAAATGTGTCCATGCAAAACTACTGGTTTATTTCCATCCAATTTACTATCAACTTTTCTTCAAAAAAGTGTTTCTTAATTAAACTGATGTTACTGTGCCATCTAATTGACTTGCATATTCTTTAACCGCAGATATTCACTATCCCTATTCCCATGCAGCTCTCATCTACTCTTCTTTCAACGCTGGCTGTGTACAGCGCGCGCAGCGTGATGACATGATCAATTGCGCTGCCAACCTCTACAGCTACAGCAGGAACATGAGTTCATGGCAGAAGACTCTCTGTGCGCCATCATCTTATTAACTCTATCTGTTCAGGAGGGTTGAGTCCCTGGCACAGTGTGCGTGGAGTCAGTCAGTGGTGGTTGGAGTGAAACGGTGTCAGCCCACCCGTGGTTTTCATCTCATACACCACCGAGTTGGCCACTCCAACCTGTTGACAGTCAATAAAAGGTCTATGGGTGCCCTAGAACCTTCAGGCCACAGCTCGCCATCTGATCAACCTAAAGAGGTGCAGAAATCCACATTTTTCAGCGCAATCCAGTGCTGTCCATACAATTTCAACCTAGCGTTCTGTCTCCCGTAAGATCCAGAAGTTCACAGCAGAACCCTAGCTGAAAATAGCGCATTTAAACCTGTGAGCGGAATAGCGGGAAAATGTAGAGAATACCACTTAATGCCATTTTGGAAATATTAGAAAATTCTTAAAAAGTGGGTCAAAAACAGTCGATCGGTCCTAAATATTGTACAGCAGTGGGAATGTAATTAAAGTCACGAAGAAGACATACTACCCAGAAAAAACCAAAAAACGCTTTGTACAATGATGTAGTTAGGGCTAGAAAAGTTATTAGTGCTAGGAGAAAATTTAGTGCTAAAGGCAAAAAAATTTTTTTGTACTAGAGTTTTAATTTTTTAATGTTATGAAACATGGTAAACCTGTATCAATTTAGTCCCTGTGATTGACATGACAAAAAATTGAGTGTACCTGGTCATCTGGGGCGTCACAGTGAAAGCTGCATACTCCTAGTCCCACAAGAACATGGTCAAATGCGTTTTTCACAGAGTTTCATTTCAAATTTATGCATTGTTTTTTTCGGGCTTCCCTTGCACACATGAAATTAAGTAACTTGACGACTAAAGTGCAATTTTGTTAAAACATAAAACGCACTTGCCACTAGCTCTTATACCTAAGAAAAAATGTAAAAGTTATAGAGTTTTTGAAGGTGGGGAGTAAAATGGAAAACAAAAACAAAGGGCCTCGGCAAAAGAGGTTAAGAAATATATTGTCACTTTTTTTTCGATCTGTATGTTTATTTCTAGGGATATAATCAATTAAATGTTAAAGTTCCAGGGGTTGGAGCAGGTGGGCCGTCGTTTAAGAATCGGGTGTTTGAAAAAATATGACATACATTGAGTTTGTGGATCCGATGTGTATTTCGCTATTGTTAGGACGCCTGGTATGCAGGTGTATGGGGTATCTGCATGTAGCAGTAAGGTCAATGGTGTGTATGTTCTATGTGTAGTTGTATGGTGTGTTAATGTGTAGTGCGTAAGGAGCAAAGGAAACAGATGTCTATGGCCTTGCATTTTCAGGGTAATATTGCAGTAGTTGCCCTTTTAGAAACCATATAGTATCTAGTAAAAATGATTTCTTTTTTTGCTGTGTCTCTGCGCGATTAATTAACTGTATGTTTAATGAATCTGAGCTCTGCTATTGTTTTTACCATTTGCATTTGTTGTAATATGATCGGCTCATTACCTCCGCAGCACAATATTCTCTCTGTGTCTCGAGTTTTCGTGCACACTAATGGCTGTCATCTTCAAACCTTTTTATATCACGTATGCCATACAGTCAGACGAATTAGTGAAAAGTTCTTGTTTCTATAGAATCACTGACCTCTACCCTGGTCCTGGCTTGTGGACAACAGTCTTTGGGTTGGCATTCATCATATGGGCTCATTTAGTAGGGTCCGAATGACGCACTTCGTCGGGTTTCCGCACCTGATTTCTATTTGCCGCCGAATTTTGCCCCAGGGTTTTGGACGCACGCCGATTGGAGTTTGGTGCATCGCTGCCGCGGTGTCCGACTTTTATCACAAGAAGATGGGGGCGCGGCCGCCGGACAACCCGTGTGGATTCGGAAAAACTGCGATTTCAAAAAGAATTGTGTCGCTGCAAGGTACTGCCATCTCCGGCGGACCTCGCACAGCCCTCGACACCTGTTGATAGTCGGGCGCACGGACCTTAGTGAGATCCTGGCAGACCCGAGTCAGCGTCGGACTAGGCGCCGCGGGGATCGGGACTGGACCGTTAAGTAAATCGAAGCCCCTATACTCTTAACATAGTGCAAGGACTAGGAGGCCACTGATTATCCACAACGTTTCACCCCAAACCTTCTACCTAACCCTCATGCTGAAACCCGAGGAGTTCATGTCACTTTAGCCTACTTTGAACGAATAGCGTGGGCTGATCGTCGCGCAACTTGTTGTCTTGCAATGGGGGCAATACACATATCCCTTCGTATTGCTCATACAGGTGAGATACTTGGGGCAGATTTGAACTACGCCTGGTGCCATTTTCGCGATCCCAGCGTGCGCGTTCTGTGCGGTGGATTGCACGGGGTCCGGACAGCGAGTAGTTAGAGCGGTTCCGCCGCGTCCACCAGTGGCTGCTGCTGCTCGAGTACCGTTGAGTGCCCTGAATATTTCACCGCCTGGAACAGTAGTGAAAGTAGGTGTCAATTTGTCGGCAACAATTTTTTTAAAATGCGGCCGGTTTTTACGAATCTGTCGGGTGTTGTCAGTCGGCCGCGCCCTCCCTCGAGTTCCGTCGCGGTGATGCAGGCGGCGCAAATCCCGGGGCATTCAGGGACAATCGGCACAAATCGGAAATAGCTAGCCGAACGTCGGGAAGAACACGCGTAATCGGGCCCGTTGATGTACATGACCCCCATGTCCTGTTTCCTTCCCTCGCCCACCCACGATGGAGGCGAGTGAAGACATGCAGCAAAACTTCTATGGTTCTGGAATATTACTGGGGACCTCCAAGCATGTACGCTCGCTCAGGCCGGGGATGGGTGCATATACAGTGGCATCCCCAGACAAGCTCATGCCTCTGCTGACCCTATACATGCTTAGGTATGTCAGGAAAACGGATTATATAGTGTCATGCTTCGTTACAGATTGTGCCGTCACATCGCTTGCTTTCTGATTATGGCGCAACTGAAGTGACTGGGGGTTATTACCTAGGTGCCCGATTCGTCGTTTTCCATGACGTGTTACGCGAATTATTTCCGATTTGCGTCCGTTTTCCCTGTATTGGACCAGCGGGATTTTGCGGCACGCGGATGGATGTGGGGATCGCGCCGGCATTGCAAGCGACGGAATATGTGGGGCGTGGCCGACGCGAAAACACCGACGGATCGGGAAACAACCGTGCCGCTTTTATAAAATCGAAAAAAGTAAAGTCGCTTGGGATGCGGTGCTTCCTTCACGTGGTTCCGCCCGTGAATTCCAATGCGTTCAATGTCTTCAGCGCAGCAGCGCACGTGGTTGGACGGTGGAAAACTGCTTGATGACTCCCGGCCGGACCCGATACGCAGACAGCGAGAAGCGCCGTGGATCGTAGTGGAGCCGGGTAAGTAATCTGCCCCATGAGTGGGCAAAAGCATGGCATCCATCTTGGCCATACGTATTGTCTGTGTGGTGCATTCGGCGTCTATCAGTGCAGAAGCTTGGTATGAAAGCAGCCTTAGTATCACTGGAAAAGGGAATTGAGATGACCACAGTTGCCTATTTAATTCATGTATTATATAGTGTATATATAGTGGCGAAACTAGCATGTTGGATGTTCACATTTAGCATGTGGTAGCGTTGATACTATTGTACCCCACAAAATGTGGGGTAACCTAAAAGAGGTACTACAGAACAACTGCTCACCTAGCCTTAAAATGAAAAGCAGCAGTCATTATTTTTGGGTTCAAAAATTAATTATAAATGATAAGTCGAATAAGTGAATACCATCTACCCTAGTGACGGTACTATATCCTCCTGGACATAGCAGGGTCTGATAAAATATGTTGCTTTATACAGGTTTAAAATGCTACTGTATAGATAACTCCTTTAATAATATGTATACATAATAATATGTAATATGTCAGACTAAGGCCGTCTCCCGGGCCCTTATCGACATACATAGTAATATTCATGTTTAGTTTCTTTTTTTATGATAAATTATGTATTGCTTCTGGCGTGTTGTGGTGTCCCCGGCTGGGCGAGAGATCACTGACTCTCATCTTAACACATTGGCTTCAGGGTGAAGCGGACAAGGCTAACAGAAATAGAAATTTTCGGTCATAATGGCTGGGATTGTTATAGGAAGAAGACTCAGCTTTGATAACTTGTCCTTGACATCTATGCTACTTTAAGGACTCTACCCAGAATGAACGATCGAAACCAACGTACACTTACATGCGTGTGCGGCCCCTCTGGGCAGGATCTGTTTGCTTTCATGCTTCTTGTCCCCTTGTTTTTACAAATAAGGTTTTAAACTTTATTAAATGAGCGCTGAGGGTATGCGGCTCCCAGCTGTTCCTTGGGTCCGGAGCCCTCGATTCTATTGCAAATGATTTTTCAAAGCCTTTTTTGTAAAAAAAAAACACAAACCATGCCAATGCCAGCTAAAGCAGAGCCGATCTTTTGTCCTGGTCGTATATTTCCTTTAAAAGACATCTACCACCAGGATGAAGGATTATAACTCACCACACTGACATACTGGTGTGTGCCCTCTCTGGCAGGATCCACGTTTCTTAGCAAAAGGAATTAAGAATTAAAGGTAAAGGGTTTAAAATTATTCCTTTCAAAAGGAATTAAGAATTAAAGGGTTTTAAAAAATTACTGGCAAAAGATGGCCTGAGGGGCTTGGCTCCATTAAAACCTATGGAGCCTCTGGGGGCACTTATTTTAAAAGGAATTTTTAATTTAAAAACACCGGGAATAAAATCTAAAAGAAGAGCAATTCTTCCACAGAGGACACCAACTATGTGGCAGATTTCTTACCTTACCACCGCGGTCCATTCGCGATTCCAGCGTGCGTTCTCTGCGGTGGAATTCAGGTCCAGCCCCCGGGATTCACTAAGGTAGTGCCCCGATCCCGTCCACCAGTGGTTTCTGCTGCGCTGCCGTTCTCCCGAATGCACTCAATGCCCGGCCTATTCCTAGCCTAGCGAAGATAATGCAAATTTCGGGACACTTTTTTTCTTTTTAAATGTGGCGGTTTTTCCGCATCCGTCGGGTTTTCGTTCGGGCATCCACACCCCCCTTATTTCCGTCGTCGTGCCAATCCAGCGGCCGATGCGCTCAATTCCGATGGCGTGCGCCAAAATCCCGGGATCGTCGCAATCCAAATCGGAAATATTCGGGTACAACGACGGGAAAAAGCGAATCGGGCCCTTAGTAAATGACCTCCCTTATGTCAGTGTGCTTGGTTTCAACCTTCATCCTGTGGTAGTGTCTTTAAACTGGAACTCTAGCAGAGAAAGTTGAATTTCTGTGCAAATCTTATTGTAGGGTTCGTAATAAAGCCTATGAGGAGGCCATTTCTGGTTACGATTCTCATCTGTTACTGTTGTATTCTTTGTGATATGCCATTTTGCATACCTTATGTAGGACGCAGAAAAAAACCTTTCAGATCAGTTGATTTACAGTCTGAATGGACCATGTAGCTGACTTACAGGGGTTGGTCCATATAGCAAACTTTAGCAGTGGAAGTATAATCAACCAAAGTACATACTTGTTAAATTTTGCTGATTCGCCACTGGGATTATCCGCGTATCATGCCATCCGTGTACCACCAGCAGTAGGAATCAGGACTTCCTGTGACATTCCCCTCCCACTTCTTCAAGGAATGGTCTTCTGGACCTCGTTAAACAACAAAAGAAGTCACGAATCATATAGTCAGAAGAAGTGATGTCCCTTGGTCCAGAACTTCCACCACCCCAGTCTTCAGCCGTCACAGGGGTTTTTTAAAATGAAACTACCATAGAAATCTACCCTGCAATTTTCCGCGCGGGGCTACTGGGATGTGGTGTGGCCTCTTCCAGACGTGAGAGTCAAGGCCTTACTCTCCATGCCCCAATAACCTCTGCTGTCCCTCCTAACCTGTCCATGGCAACGCGCTCCTCACAACACTGCGAGCTGCGATATCGTGTCTAGGCACATAGCCGGAGCTATGTTAGGTGCCACAGCTCCCCATGGGGCGCAATGTTATGGATTCAACGGCAATTGGGACGACCCAAAAAATTGTGTGACTTTTTTATGTACTTAGATGGAAAATGTGCACAGATACATGTAATAGATAGATAGAAATTAATAGATAGGATATATCATGATAAAATTAGGTTAAGATAGATGGATGATGTTAGATAGTATGAGATAGAATAGATATATATATATTATGTGATAGATAATAGATCGCTAGATAGATAGATAGATAGTATCGCGGATAGATATAGATAGGAGATCGATAGATAGATATATAGATAGGAGAATCATAGATAGATAGATAGAGCGATAGATAGGACGATAGATAGATAGGAGATATATAGATAGGATAGATAGCTATGAGATATTCTATATATAGATAGATCGATCGATAGGTAATTGAAAGTAGGCAGCAACTCCAAATAATATTGAAAAAAACGGTGTTCTTCTTTATTACCATTTAGGTACAATGAAGTACAAATCGCGACGTTGCGGCTCCAAGATCCTTTCGCAGGCCAAGTGAAACTTGGAGCTCACCTATTACCAACATAGTGGTCCATGATTCATAGCACCCACCCGCCCTCATTACATATGGCGTTAGCATACTCAGAAAGCATATGCATGAATGTCTACAAAACAGAAATTAATATGTACATCATGAATTGCAAGATGCTAAATACCATTCATGCACAATTAGATTTGGCAGTATAGTTAATCTTGGGTTTTAAAGTGCCCAGTGCAGTGTAGCCAGGACACAATATACAAATTACACATATTAAAGAAGTTACGGGTTTCTTCCCCATCATTTCCATTGCTTGCGAAAAATGAAATAAATGGATAGATATCTACGCTGCAAGCGCGCCGATCACTTCCATGTGTTACACACGCATCCGTGGGGCGCAAAGCCTAGATGGCATAATGCCATTTACCGAGTACTGTGTAGTTCTTTACGCTAGTTAACCCACGATGCCGCCTTATGTTGCATTGAAGCCGCAATGCTTGGCGAATCGGCCGACCTTAATAATTTGCGTTTGTCACGCTTAGTGTGCGAAGGTCAAATGGCACTTTGAGGGCATAATTTTGTTTCCAGAACCTCAAACAAACGGTGCGATCGGCACCTTAGTTATTTGGCGTGTGTCCACCTGATTTAAAGGGGGTCAATGGGCACGGCAGAGGGCATGTCCAAGTCAATCGGCATCATTTAGTGTCAAACCTGACAAGTAAGAGGAGGTTACCTGGTCAATCCCTGTTTACGGGAACAAGACCCACACTCCCCCATGTCATCCCATCAGGGACAAGACTTAAAGGGCCAGCTCATTAAGGCAGCATAGCATGACCACCTAAGTATCAAGGCTACCTTCGTTTTTCAGAGGGCTTACATGGGTTGTATATATATAAAAAAGCCAGAAGTGCAGCAAGGCCATATCTCCCAGGCACGCAAAAAAATCACAAAGAGAAAATGGCAGTACACAAAATTAGCGTCAGCATATGTTGGTAATATGATGGTGAGAGTATTCCCGATATTGGCTTCAAAATATTCGTATATTCATTGTTCTAAAGACGAAAACAACTTCTAGAACTAACTCAGTAATTTAAACATGTTAGACATTCATTAAAGGTGTAATCACTCTAGTAGTATAATCCTTTGGAATATCCAAAGGCACCTAGGCTAGAACCTACAATAACACACAGCATTCAAATACCGGTCACATTTAAAATCACAATTGAGCCCCCTTGTCTAGGGTACCAGGGTGTGTATCCTTCTAGTTCCTTCTGTTTAATATGCGGTCCCTTAGCCCACCTCCTCTACTTAGGGGGGTACGCAATCGATTAGTTGGAACGTAGATCTTTTTCTGTATGCCTGCTTCAATAAGTTTTTTGACACTGGTAGGTTCTCTTTATTTAACCGCTACGTATCGTGTAGCGGTCTGGTTGATCTTATTCTTAAATTCAAGTGTGGTTTCGCCAATAAGGCGAACCACAGAGGACAGTTCAGTTTGTAATGACGTAGCTAACTATCACAACTAAGGTATGTTTTACATTTTATATTCAACATGTCATTTAGAGACCTGCATAACACTCTGCCCTTTGTCCATTTTGTTTGGCAGTTGATGGCACTGCGGCAGGGATAAACCCTTGTTTATCGACCCTGTACCTGTTATTGTCTTTTTGCGCATAGAGCCCCTCTGATCTGACTACCACCGTCTTTTATAGAATTGACTTTACGTAAGAAAAAGGGGGGATTTTGGACTCAGGGACTTGACAGGACTCCCCCCCCGATAATTTGGGCGGCAGTGTTCTACGGACTATGCTGTAGATCGGCAATGATGCTTTGTTCGCTATAAAATGTGGCCATAAAGGGAGTCTTTTCATGTTAGACGCTCTTGTAGCAGGAGATAGTAGTTTGATCTATCTTTTGTTGGGTTTTGTCTAGATTTTCTTATATAAGTGCGAGGTCCCTTTTTGTTGTGAGAACTTGCGGCCATAGTTTGTAATTTTCATCTGCTTTATGTGGTTGATTAACTGGTGAGGCGTTTCACCCTCAAGAGCTGGCTGTAGGTAAGGTTCCTCACCCATTGCTCGAGGGTGATGACTCTCGTAACGTCAATAGAGTGTTGTTGTCTAGGTTTAACATAGAGGTCCGTGTGAAGTGACCCTTCACTATAGGACTCGCATCCAAAAATGTGAATCTCGCTCTTAGAGTGCCCAATGTACATTTTATGAGTCATCATAGTGTTAAATATGAGAAACTCGCCAAGTCCTGCTCTGACCCTGTGGCACAGAAGGAAGCGTCATCTATGTACCGTACCCACCGCACGGCAAAATGCCTGAAGTGGGTGGATGCATATGGGTCCGCCTCCAGGACCCTCATCACAATTTTTGGCGTATGTTGGTGTCCATATTGGCACCCATTGCAAACCCCCATTAGTTTGCAAAAATAACTCTCCCCAATAAAAAGTAATTGTTCTTTAGAACTAGTTCCAAAGTCACATAACTGTTTGTTGCTCTGGCGTATGTCCCTCTGTGGGTAATTTGGCGTCTAACTGCATCTATCCCCCTTCCGTGATCAATAGACGTGTATAAAGATATGACGTCAAAATATGCCAACTCAGATGTCACCCATGGGATGTTGGTTTCTACTTCTGTCAGCTTTTTATGAAAGTCAGTTGTCTCCTGGATATAGGATTGCCCCTGAAATGGAAAGATTCCAAATAGAGTCGATCCAGCAGTGGCACGACTTTGAGCAAGAAGACAGTGAGGGCTTTTCTGGGCATAGTGGCTCATTATCGCCGATTTATCCCCGATTTGCGACAATAGCGGCACCTCTGACTGACCTGACTAAGGGTAGCAGGGCGGTGATTGTAAAGTGGAGTGAAGATGCTGAGGGGGCGTTTCAGCGACTTAAGACGGTTTTGTGTGAGGGACCGATACTGATCACCCCTAACTTCAACCAAGACCCTTTATGTGCAGACTGACGCTTCTGACGTGGGCTTGGGGGTGTTCCTGTCCAAGTAGTGGAGGGTGAGGAACATCTGTAACATTCCTGAGCCGCACTCACACCTCCTGAAAAGAACTATAGTATAGTTGAGAGGGAGTGCTTGGCGATCAAATGGGCTCTGGAATCCCGAGGTATTATTTGGTAGGGCGGCAGTTTACAACTGGACCGATCACTCTCCCCTAACCTGGATGAGTCAGGCCAAGGAGAGGAACGCCAGGGTCACACGGTGGTTCCTAATGCTCCAGAATTTTAAATTCACGGGTTGAACATCGAGCAGGAAGCTGCATGGGAATGCCGATGCCCTATCCCGTACCCACTGTCTGATGGCCAAAAGTGTTCGTCCCCACAGGGTCAACAGAGGGGGAGGGTATGTGAGACACTGAAGGGGTTAACTGTGGATGGGCGGTAGTTTCCCCTAGGTTTTGCTTCTATGCAAGGCCTTAGTGCTGAGGTGGGTTTGTCCAGCACCTTGGACACAGGTGATGGGAACAGTCCAATTAGCCTGGATAAAATGACTCAGAAGAGTTGAGTGGGTTGCTCTCTCTGGGGAAGGAGGCCTGATAGGACACAGCTCCTGACCTGTGTGTCTGGAGCAGCCACGTGATCTTTGTTAGTGTGAGCTAGTGGACTATTTGGTAGTTAGCACCCGGACGGGTAGGTTTTCTTTGTTTATTCAAATACCTGATGTAAAGGTGGTTTTATTTTGCTGCAATAAACGCAGGCGAGGCCTGTTTGGACTGTACCCTGGTGTCCCTGTCTTGAACTGCATCCCAGCACCCCGCTACCACGTCTCTACTGGGCCAAATCCCCACAAAGTCAAGGTTGCCAAAAATCATGTGTAGTGCTGCTCTAATGCAGTAATAAAAAAATAGGATAGCCGAACTCAGTTAAGAATGGAACAAATAAGCCGTCATATTAGCATAGAATATCCCATTACTGTGTATCGGATTTAGATTTGGGTCATAATTATATAAAATAATGTTACTGCATAGAGTTTTCTGAGAAGGATGGGGGAAGAGACAGAAAGGCATAACTTGTATACATTCTAATCTGCTCTGTGCTATTTATAATATTATCTTCCAATATGGCAAATAAACATCCAAGTCCCCGCTGGCAGTGGTATAGGTGTTGACTTGTACCCATGCAGCTACTTCTAGGGAATAGAGGAATTTTACCCAGTGAGAAACGACGAGGATTCGGGTCTTCCAGTGATTCACTAAGGTAGTGAACCCGATGTCCACCAGGTATCACTGCTGCGCTGAAGTCCGTCTGAGTTCACTGGAGTTCACCAAGCTATCGTGGGTGCAGGAAAGTGTGTGTCAAGCGTCACTTTTTATTTTTTTTAAATACGGTGGTTTTTTCGAATCCGTCGGGTTTTCTTATGGCCACGCCCCCCAATGCGTCACAATCCGATCTCGTGCGCCAAAATCTCCGGGCAATTCAGGGAAAAACGGCACAAATCGGAAATATTCGGGTAACGCGGCAGGAAACCGCGATTCGGGCCTTTAGTAAATGACCCCCATAGTCCATAAATGAAAACCATGGCCAAAAAACAAGTAAAAAGACACTGTGATGCTATTGAAATGTTTGGCTTTTTAAGTGTGTGATAAAATCTTTACAAAAGATAGAACCTTTTGTATTTTTTTCGTTCTCAGCTCTATCACTACTTGCTTTTTCCTCACTGACGCAGAGACCTTATTTCTATTTATAATCCTGTAAACTTTTTTCATTCTAGTCTGACCCTCACACATTGACTTGCAAACCTCTTGGTGCTGCAAACCTCTAAAACCTCAAAGTATTTGTGTTTCTTGAAAGGCATATTCCTAGCATGAATGTCCTATTCAGAAGCTCTCTAATACAGAGAGGGGGAGAAAAACTTAGATTTTTGCTGATTTTTGTAGCTTTGTGACAAATATGTGCAAGCTTCCAGCTCTTCCCAACAAGATCGATATTCACACACAATAAAAAACCTCTAAATTATGGTAATTACAGTAGAATTCCTGGAACTTGCCTATGAGGCTCCTGCTGAGATAACCTCTTATATACACTATAAAATCATTATGTAAAATAAGGGCTCGTGCTTTTTATAACTCTGAAAAATGTATTTAGACTCCTCAAACAGAAAGGGAGAGGGAGCTTGGGTCACATCTATGGATGTGTCCTTACTGTTTGTTCTGTGGCCTGGACATGCCCTGATATTACAATGAGGGTTGGACTTCTAGAAGAAAGTGTGGATTATAGTAGGGATTACGCAGATTATTTCTCCCCAAAATTAGGATAATTCATGCTAGTCCAATGGGGGTTCTTGTCTTCCTCTGGATCAGGATATAGTTTAGACTTGATGGTTAGGGTTGAGTTGACCCATTAAAGTTCTGGATTGAGCAAAAGGAATCGGGCCCAAGTACCAAATGCTCAACCCTATGGTAACACCTGTGATCATTGCTGGCACGATCATGAGTATTACCCTTTAAATGGTGCCGACAGCTTTGCATGTGCCACTATTTTACAGATGATAACGGCAACTGGGATCAGCTATCCTAAACTAAGTGACGGTGCGTGAGTGACATCTGCATTTGTATGACAGCACTTAAAGAGTTATAGGTGGGGGGGGGGGGTGAGCCGAACCCGAACCCAAACTGCCGGCTGAAGTCCTGGTTCAAACACTTGAACAAGCAATGTTCAGCAAAGACCCAAACATTGCAGTTCAGCTCCACTTATGTCCATTAATAGTCTATTTCCAACCTTACTGACTATGTTACTATATGTAACTATGATATGTGTGGTAATGGATTACTAGCAAATTAGTAAAAAACAAAGTCATGTATGCTGGAAAAAATATTTATTAATTTATAAGCTTTTCTTAAAAAACAGGAGAAAAATTAATGACAGACAAGTGTAATTTAATTTGTGAGAAAAAATACCTATCCATAAGGAATCAAAGCTTGGACCCAATTTCGTAAATTGATTTAATAAGGTTGAAAAAAAAAACACAACTCGAACCTTTAATTCTACAACGTTGATCGAGAGGAAGGGACAATCCTATATAGAATGGACAGGGATTATGCTAAATTAGGGCGAAAAATTCCTTTCTGACTAGGGTTTAGCATCCCATAACCGCAGTGTCGATGGTGAAAATTGGGGGTTTGGTGCCCAAACCTGGACTTCAGCCAGAAGTTCAGGTTTGGTGTTCGGTCTCTGCGGTGGATTCGGGTCCGGCCGGGATTCACTAAGGCAGTTCTTCCGACGTCCACTAGGTGGCGCTGCTGCGCTGAAGTCCGCTAAAATGCACTCAAGTTCACCGGCCTATTCCTGGTGAAGGTAAGTGCAAGCTCTGCGACACTTTTTGTTTTTTAAATGCAGTGGTTTTTCCGAATCCGTCGAGTTTTCATTCGGCCACGCCCCCCGATTTCCGTCGCGTGCATGCCAGAGCCGATGCACCAAAATCTGATCGTGTGTGCCAAAATCCCGGGGCAATACAGGGAAATTCGGCGTAAATCGGAAATATTCGGGTAACACGTCAGGAAAACGCGAATCGGGCCCTTAGTAAATGACCCCCAATGAGTTTAGAAGGCATTAACCCTATAAATGCCGGGGGCAAAAGCACCATCATCATTTAAATACCACCATCAAATCTTTGCACCATTTGAAGAGTGTCGGCACCAACCATGGGTATAAAATTGTGATGATCAGACCGCGCCACCAGCATTTAAATGCTGCCTCTGGCTTTGTCATTGTTATATAAATGGTTAACACCCGTGATTGGTGCCAGCACTAGTCGGCAGGTAACCAACCCAAACTTTTGTTCTAGGTCAAACACGACAAAACCGAACCTGAACAGGTCCGCTCATAACTATTCCTGACTCCAACGTAACGATCAAAACTATCTCTGGATTAACCCTTCACTTCATCAAAAGTCTAACTCCAATAGCTTGCAGCAAGAACTCCAAAAGACGGCCAACATTTATACAGCCAATACTCATTCTTAGATTAGTTATAAGCTATAACATCTCATGGTCAGGCTGTGTTTTGCTATATGGTAACAGAAAGCGTTAGCTTGTAAGAGTATTACCATTATAGAGCAGAAGTTCTATTTTCATTGACCTCTTGTCAATCGTAGAGACTGCAGGGTGGACTTATCGCAGATGGTAAAACGGTCAATCGTTGTATTGAGCATTCTTTCAACATACAGTATCTCCAGACTGTGTGCAGAATAGATATATTATCCGCTACCCGTTGTAGCCCTTAATGTTTCCTGTACTCAATTCTTCCAGCAGCTCCCCTACGATGCGGCACTGGTTAATCCACGAGGGTAAAGATTTCAGTATCTCTGTTTAGGTCTAATTGGCGATGTGTAGGCAGGAGGGGATTCCTGTGGTGACCTGCTTCATCTGCCTATAAAAAAGACTTTGAATTCTTTAAGAAAAGATAAAAGTCATCAGTTTTCATTGATCATAAATTCTGACAGACGGTTCTTCCTGTCTGCGAGTAATGATCTTCTAAACAGGGAAGATTATAACACTCGGAGGTGTCACAATAAATATTCAGATCCATCTAAGCGCTCCTTGTTCTGTTCTTTGAAAAAATAGTATAAACCAACACATTCTGGAAAACATAACGATATAAATGTGCAAATATGATCAAGACTTTGTTGTGTCACCCCACCTACATTGCCCACCATGTTATCTTGTTATTTAAAGGGGTTCTCCAGTCATAACAAGTCAGGCCCTATCTAAAGGATAGGTAGGGTCTAACTTGCTGATCGGCGGGGGTCTCAGTTATATGACCCCCACAGATAACAACAACGTGGGTCCGGTTTATCACAGCAGCCAGTCATGCATGGCTCCATTCATCTCTATAGCACATGATCTGTGGGGGTTGCATTACTAAGACTTCCACCAAGACTATCTTGCTATGACTGGACAACCCCTTTAATTACTGAGTCTCATAAAACGCTGATCACAAGTGCAACGTTGTGTTGTACCAAAATGAATCGGTTGTAGTGTTGAGCTAACCCAAACCCCAAAGTTTGGGTCTGTGACTAACTTTGCAGGTTTGGGTCCCCATACCTGAACTTCAATCATAAGTTTGGTTTAAGGTCTTGGTTCAGCTTACCTCCCCCCACAACCATGATCGGTAGTAACCGATTTAACAGGTGTCATATAACTGGTTAACACCTGTGATCGCTGCTTGGTACACCAGGTAAGGGTTCGGGTTTATTACCCAAACCTGTACCTGAAAAGAATTTTCAACTTCAGGTTCAGTCGAATTCGCACAGCAAGTCCATCCCGCTTTGCGGCGGGCTCTGGTGAAAACGTAGACTCCAGTCCCAGGTGTCAGCTAGTACAATCTCCCACGGTGGTCCAGAGGGTCCACAGACCCATCCACAGACGTCTGAACACCTGACAATATACCTGGACCACCCCTTTAAAGTGAAGTGCAGCAAGAGGTACACATACCCATAAGTAATAACAAACACTAGCAAAGCTTCCACTGGTGGAGTAGGGTATGTCTACATAATTTATTCTGACTCAAAATTGAGGAAAAACCTTACTAACCCAGTACTCAAGGACCACAGACTTACATGGATAATACTGACAATATTGAAGGTGTTGTCCAGAAATATAACTATAGAAATGTTAAAGTTATGAACCTGCATTGTAATTTTTCAGCAAAATATCAGGTGCACAGAATCCCCAAGGGTCAACATTGGGCATCGCAACCACCTGGCACAGTGTGACCACCTTGTGTGTGCTAGTCTCAATGCTTCAACATGGACATGGACCAGTCACCTCTGCGACCAGTGATTGGCTTCCATTGGACACTTGGCTGTAGGCCTACATGGCAAGAATGGGTGCAGTACAGCGCAAAGTTATAAATGTGTGTATTTTAAGCTTCACTATTAGGGTAGAGAACTTTTAAAATAATCTGTTATAGCTCCAAGTAATGGTTATTGATGCATCCCATTTACATTTCAGAATACGAGAGGTTTTTTTTTTCAATTTCTCTCATATTTTCTAAAATACAAGGATTAGACGAAAGCTCATAAGGTCGACTTTCTCATACACAGAAAATAAACATTCATTTCAAGCCCTATAATCTCCTAGGGGATCACATACAACCCCTTTTACTTGAGCTCTATATCACCTAAGCCCAAGGCTTCTCCTGAATGGCTGGCTTCAGATAGAGAGCTGAGGCAAAAGCAGCAGATAAGAAATTGTATTAGCGGTGACCTGTGAACCTAGAAAATCCAACCAGCCTGAGATAAATATGTGCTTGGTATAAATTTATGTAGTATTTCCGTGCAATTCTTGAAATCATCCCACAACAGGCATGGATAACTCCACAGAGCATGACTGGGTCATATGTAAAAATTGTCCCCTTGACGTGCTTTCTTCAGAAAATATCTTACACTAAGTGTCACAGATGCCACAACCGTGCCCCTCTATGTGCTGCGGTCCCCGCTGCCGCTGTCCCGCTCTCCGGCCTGGACTCACCTCTCCATGCTCCTGGCTGTACTCCTGCTAGGCCGCGCTTCCACTGCTAGGGCGCGAGCGCCAGCTCTTTAAGACTTAAAGGGCCAGCGTCCTTCTGATTGTCTCTTACTAATCCGGCTCACCCTTATAATCCGGCACCTCCCTTCTCTCCCCACCGGATCTTCAGCATCATTTCCTGCTAAGTGAAAGCCCTCCTGAGTTCCCTGTGTTTCCAGTGTACCTCTGCGTTCCTGCTTTTCCAGAAATCCTCCATGTTGCTACCATTCATGTGACCTGCTGTGCCTTCCAAGGTTCCTGTCCTGCTGTGCCTTTCAGGGTTCATGTCCAGCGGAATCTACAGTCTGTGCCAGAATCACCACCTCTGTGTGCCAGCGTTACTAGTATTCCTCTGTGTTTCCTGCTGTCATCTCAGGTTTGGGCTGTTTCCTGCATTTCCTGCCGTACTACCATGGCTGCCACTGCGGGCCTAGTCGCACCCGTGTGGGGCCTGGGGGCACCCCGCAGCAGCAAGACTTTGCGGCGGGCTCTGGCGAAGACCAGGTGTCCACTTAGACTCCGGTCCCGGGTTGCGGCTAGCTCCATCATCTCCCACGGTGGTCCAGGGGGTTCACATACTCTTCCAAGAGACTTTTCCACACACTTTCCCTCCTCAAGTGTGACAATACGGATATGTCACGTTAGGCCTCTTTTGACATCTGGTTCCAGGCGGCCCACTATAAATTTTCAGCGGGCGGTCTGGGTTCCTAAAACGTGCGCCATAGCACATTTATGTCAAAAATATTTGGAGACTGGTCAAGCGATAGGGCAGACAGCTATCGGGGCAACTGGAGAGAAGACGCAACGGTACTTACTATTTTGGTCTTCTCAGAAAGCCCGCCTCTATTTATCTTGGTGATCATGTGATAAAACACATGACTTCTGGGATACAGGTACTAACAGGCTGCTTCTGGGTCTGTCAAGAGCCAGCACAGCCCAAACAGGGTCAGTTGTCACCATAGAAGTGCAGGAACATCCCTAGTTACATAGTTAATACTTTTTAAAAAAGACATATGACCATCAAGTTCAACCAAGGAAGCAGAGGCATAACTACAGGCATAGCGGCTGCAACTGGCCCACAAGCTACAGCCACCACGGCCTAATCATAATGTATGATTTCTGTGCTCACAGGTCACAGAAACATACCCCCCCCCCCCCTCGTGGCAGAGAGGAGGCTGAACCATGCATGATTTACGCAGGTCGATATTCACGGCGCTGTAATGGGTAGCGCTACTCTTATGCTTCCCACCCAGTTCATGCCCACAGTTTCCTTTATGCTCCACCTGTATATGCTGCAAAGGGAACCAATACATGGGCTAGGATGCAGAGGTCAACGGGAAGTAGCAGCACCGAAGCAAAGGGGTGATCTGTAAGGTGAGAATGACCTGGTTTGTTATCTTGTACCATAAGATTTTGCTAATTTTTAGGTGCTGGAAATCTTTTAAGAAATTGCAAATTTGTAGTTATCTACAGCCACCACTAGAGGGAGATATAGAGGGAGTATGATCTCAAATTTACCTTAGTGGTAGTTGCAAGTATCTAATGACTTTGCAGGAGTTGGGGGGTCATGCCAGAAGTAGGGTAACCTCATGCGGGACCCCTATTAATCAGCCAAAGTAGAGGGAGAGGTTATAAAAACAACATTGCTATAAAGTGTTATGCCCTGATGCCCTCAGTTGCCTGTATTCTCCCCTGTGCAGAAGGTTTATCTAAAAAAAAACTGTGGTGCATTTAAATGTATAACATTTTTATCCAGAAAACCATTTAAACAGTAAATATAAAAGTTACTGATTTCTGTGGATTTTTGGATCAATTTATGGATCAATTGCACACATATCTTTTACTTCTCACTTCCCTCAATCCTCTATTCGCAGGGAATACTTGTCTTAAGAGCTTGAGAAACGAGACGCAATTTAAGCTGAATTATTCTTGAACACCTCTTGATAGTAAATTTGTAAATGAATGTCCTGTAGGGAAGCACAGCAGGCCAAAATCAATACCGGAGGAGATCACAGGCGGCTAAAAATGGCAAAATTACTTTTCTGTATCAGTTTCACTGTCAGTATGTTTCATGGAGTCTAATTTTCAATTCTTTGCTAGAACTTTATTCCAATGCCCTGTGTCGCCCCCTGCTGGGTAATGGAGGGGTTTATGTACTGTGGCACATTAAGAGGAGGTGTTATAGGCTTCTAGTAAAGAAATGTGGAGATCAGTTTATAAGAACACTCAGGTGTTGTTATCTTTATTATATTGTATATCTTTACTATCCCAGGATAATCCTCTATATATACCTGAACCTGTGTATAAGAGAATTATCATACTTTTTTGTATGTGAATGGAGGGAAGCTTTGCTCATTACTTTGCAGATTTTCTTGTAACTCATTGGGGCAGATTTACTTACCCATCAAGGAGTTTCCAAAAGTGCATTGTCCGACCCCTGATTCGTGTTGCATGAAAGCTGGCGCCGCTGCGCCAAAGTCCGATCACATGCGACACAATCCCATTCTAAATCCCTGTCCCAGCGGTGCAAATCACGAAAACCATGAACAGTCTGACATGCGATCTATGGACCCTTAGTAAATAAGCCCCATTATTTTTCACATCTTAATAACCTCCTAAAGAAAATCTACCATAAAAAACAGGCCTGATAAACCAGGGACACTTATTCATAGATCCCGGCACTGACTGTGGGAGTCTACTTATATTTCCTCTCCTTCTTTCAAAAATCAACCTTTTAAATTATGCTAATGAGACTCAGGGATAAGAGGGGGTAACAGAGCCCTCTGCGCTGTAGCTTTACAAGCTGTCACACTGTGTAGTTGCACTTTCCCCTCCCACTGTGGGCTGAAAGTTCCACTGCTGAGCCCTTTGGACACATTTGCATTATTGCAAAAGTTGATTTTAGAGGGAAGGAGGTCATTGATGACAAATATAAAAAGATTACCACAGTATCTGAGTCTATGAGTAAGTGTCCCTGGTTTATCATGATGGATTTTGTTAGTAGATATCATTTTAAGGGGTTGTGCCACAAAATCTATAGGATAGGAGTTAGAGGAAGAGTGAAGAAATCAGGCGATACCTTTTTGAGGCTAACTGAGTATATTTGATGGTGAGCTTTCGAGAAGACTAGTTCTCTTCGTCAGACATGATGTTATGCATGAAACAGAAAATTCACAGCATTTTATATACACTAAACAGTGATCATCAAAGGATATTAAAAAAACCTCTAAAACAACAGATTGATAAAAACAGGGACATCTTATTTACAACAGGATGGCAATAAAAACATTAAAAACCTATGAGGCGAGACACATGAGCCCTGGCTCTTATCTGCTTGTGGCCTCCAGGTCAGAGGCAGGAGGTCATGAAGCTGCATGAATGTTAAGACCACTTTGCAAGGTGTTGAATCTCCTCATTAATTTATACTCCCATTCTTTCCTTTCTGTACGGTTTACTGTGTCTTGACTATCCTATTTTAAGTGTGTAACTATTCTTTGTGTATTTTTTTTGAAAATTAAAAAAAAAAGAGGAAAGATTCCACCACCTAAGGCCTCATGCATACGAACATGTTTTTGTTCAGGTGATTGTTGTTTCTACGGCTCGTACACGTCTATACACGGCTGTGGTTCCTATATGCGGAGTTTATGGCTGGGACCGTCATTTCTATTGTCGCTGACCCATTGTTTGCAGCCTGAGAGCACACAACTTCCAAGTGCATGTAATCTAACATTGATAAGTTTCCAATGAATATGCAAGATCCCAAAGATTGGGTTAAAAAAACAAAATAACACTAATTTACCTTCCTCGATCTAACAGTTCACTCTGGTACTTACAGTTTTAGGAGGAATTTATGGGACCTTCTTCATCCTTTGAGTGGCCTCCTCACCAGAAGTGAAGTCCCCTGGAAAACGAAAGTGAAATCCCATGTTGGAGGAGGCTGCTTATTGGATGAACTTCCGCTTCAATAAGTGCAAAGTGCTGAAATGATCCAAGAACCAAAGGTTGGACCTTTTTTCTTACTCTGGCCCAGACCCTTAAATATGAAAAACTCTGAGTTTAAGAAAAAAAAAAACTTTAAGGGTTGTCAATTTTGTGTATTGTGCTGACAAATTGTTGATGTTCAATATAGTAAAAGTAGGGATGTTCATCTTGAGAAAATAGGGAGTACGAGAGATGGGTGCATGTTCTTACCACTTAATATCATTTAGGCCAAAAATGTGAAAAACAAAAATAAATAGATGATCTGCCATACAAAAAGTGAGTTTCCTGGCAAAATAGAAGTGTGACGTTGTCTAGTTTGAGGAGGCCGTACTAAGATGAAACTCTAGCGCGAATGCAGCCCAAAACGAGACAGTCCTAAAGCGAAAGCAGAGCCAAAGCTGGAGGAGGTTTTTTTTCCTTACTTGTCCTGACCCCTGAATATGGAGAAAATTCTTTAAGGCTTTCATGACGCTATGGTAACTTGTCGATCTGTAGACACATTTTCAAGTTTGATATCATAACAGTATAGATTTGTTCTCTTCAAGCATAATAGGGAAACAAGAGGATGAGTGAAACTAAATATATAATATATTATAATTTAAATCAAGAAAAAAAAAATATATAAATAAAGTTCTCATACCTAAATCACTCTAATTATTATATCAGAATTTATTGATACAAAAGTTCAAGTTCCGCTACCAGCAGCTTGTGGAACCCCTAATGAGGGGAGAGGGTGCAAAGCCGCCCAGGGTCTGGGCGTGGTCCTTACCGCAGATACAAATTGAGAGAAGATAAGCAAGGCAAGTCAGCACTCCAGGGGTTAGAATTCAAAGAGTGAATCTTTATTGAGGTAATGGGCAACGGTTCAGTGTTGTGGACACCTTTTTCGAAGCCTTTAGAATTTTGGAATTTATTGACGATATCTATACATATAGTAATTCTGAGTATATCTAAACCAAGGTCCCCTTCCCAGGAAAGGTTACAAATTGTTCTTAATTTTCTCAGTGTTAATGTTAGTTATGATCATCCCTCCTTAGCTTTAAATCCCTCCCAGATATCCTACAGAATATCTAGGATGTGCCTACATATATAAGTAAACTGTCTATAGGGCCAACAGCAACAGATAATATGGGAAATAACTCATATCTAATAAGGTATTTTAGAAGACTATCAAACACAAAGCAAAGTGTCAGGAAAGGTTGACAAGTATTGTTTTTACTTGGAGAAAGAAAATGAAAAAAGAAAGATAATCTGATCAATAGAATATTAAAATATATGTAAATAAAATTAACCCCTTAACGTGGCAGCCCTTTTTCGTTTTTGCGTTTCATTTTTTCATCCCCGACTTCAACAAAATAATAACCTTTTTTATTTGTTCCATGTACAGACTAGTGTTTGTATGTTATTTTCTTGCTGTAACCAACCTGACACTTCAAATGGTTAGATTTTATTCCATGGCCAGCGTACTGGTGAAGCGGGGGGAAAAAAAAAAAAGAAGAGAAAAAAATTCCACAATTGCTTGTGTGAAATAGGTAATAAAAAACGGCCATTTGTGCCGTATTTTTAGTGGGCTTGGATTTTAACGGATTCAAGGTGTGTACCCCAAATGACAGGTACTATGTATTCTTTGGGTTGGTACGATTTAGGGGATATCAATGATAGAGGTTTATAATGTTTTCATACAATTTCACAAAAATTAAAACCTCCTTGTACAATTTTTTTTTGGCAGTTGCCTCTTTATGGCTGCTAATAAACTTTTTAAATTGGTGTACCAGGATGGGGCCCCAGTGTGAGTGTTGTTTTTGCGGGCTTTGATCACATTTACAATGTTTATCAAACTAGGACTGTAAATCCTTTTGATCACTTTTATAGAATTTAAAGAATTTTTTTTTAAATGGCAAAAAAAGTGAAATTTTCGGACTTATGTGCGCGATTTTACCGTTATGGGGTTTTAACGGGCATTTTGGACGCAGGCGATACATAATGGATTTATATTTTATGTTATTTATATTTATATCAGTTCTAGGGAAAGGGGTGATTTATGAGTTTTTAGGTTTTTTTATTATAATTTTTTTTTAGTTTTTACTTTTTATTTTTCAGACTCCCATAGGGTACTTTAATCCTAGGGTTCTGTGCGTTCCGATCAGGGCCGGCGCCAGCACCCGGCAAACCCGGGCATAGGAGCCGGGGCCCCCAGCTGCGGGGAGGGGCCAACCGTGGCACAAACCCCAGTTCCAGCAGCCTGGCCGTCGGGTGCAGGGGTGCTGGCGCGTTAAAGCCGGCGGCTCGGTGGAGTGCAGGACGCTTGCATTCGTATGCATGGCCGCGGTTACAGGCTCACGCTAGCGTCGCGTTCATAACGCGACGCTAGCCTCAGCTGCCCCCCCCATGTGCGCTAGCGCATTTGACAGCGACGCATAGCGGAACTGCTGACGCGGGGTGAAGCTTCTGTGAGGCTGGCCGGAAAGGAGAAGGAAGACGGGAGGGGGGGGAGCTCCTAGGACCTGCGAGAGAATGCGGCTGAGGGTAAAAGTATATTCTTTTATTTGAATGGTCCTAATTTAGCTTAGTATAGGGGCTGTTAGTAATGAATGGACATGAGGAGGGGGCTGTACTGAATGGCCATGTGGGGAAGGGGGCTTGATTAGTAATGTGAAACTGAGAGGGGGGCTGGCCATATAATGTATTGGGGGTCGAGGAGGGGGCTGCATATAATGTATTGGGGATCAAGGGCGGGGGCTGCATAAATATATTGGGTTAGGATGGGGCTGCAAATAATGGTTTGGGAGGGGTCAGGAGGGGGCTGCTATTAAAGGAATTGGGGGCGTCTGCATATACTGTTTGGGGGTCAGGAGGGGGCTGTGCATAACTATAATGAATTGGGCGGGGCTGCCATATAAGTATTGGGGTGCGAGAGGAGAGGGGGGGCTGCATTATAATGTATTGGGGTTTAGGAGGGGCTGATATAATGTATTGGGGGCGAGGAGGGGCTGCGATATAAGTATTGGGGGTGAGAAGGGGGCATGCATATTAACGTATTGGAGGGGGCGGGAAGGAGGGGGCTGCTAAATGTATTGGGGTGTGAGAGAGGGGCGCATATATTATTGGGGGTTCAGGATGGGGTGCATACTAATGTTATTGGGGGCGAGGGAGGGGCTGCATATAATGTATGGTGAGGGGTGCAAAATGTTGGGCGAGGATGGGGGCGGCAATAATGTATTGGGGGTCGAGGGAGGGGGCTGAATATATGTATGAGGGTGAAAGGAGGGGGCCTTGCATATAATGTATGTGGTGGGAGGGGGACGGTGGGCGCCTATGGGGTGAGAGCTGCATATAATGTATGGGGGCGGGGGGGGCGTGCATATAAGTATTGGGGGCGAGGAGGGGGCTGCATTAATGTATTGGGGGCGAGGAAGGGGGTGCACGCATATAATGTATTGGGGGCGAGGATGGGGGCTTCAAAAATGTATTGGGCGGCAAGGAGGGGGCGCATAAATGTTATTGGGGTGAGAAGGGGCTGCAATATAATGTATTGGGGGTCAGGATGGGGATTGCCATATAATGTATTGGGGGCGAGGAGGGGGCTGCATATAATGTATTGGGGGCAAGTAAGGGGCTGCATATAATGTATTGGGGGCGAGGAGGGGGCTGGGCTGTTTATAATGAATCCATGCTGTTACGCGAGTTGACTGCAAAGGGGCCCACTGAGGCTCTGTCGCCCAAGGGCCCACTGAAACCTGGAGCCGGCCCTGGTTCCTATCATATACTGCCATACTACAGTACTCCTCATTCATTACAATGTGCTGATTGTAATGAATGGGTTAACCCGAAGATGCCTCAGGTCTTCGAAAGACCCGAGGCTACCATGGCGACGGATCGCCGCTCCACAATGACGTCGCCCATGCGCCGCCATTTTTTTTTAAGCCGCCATCGGCGATCAGCAGGAAAACACCCGCGATCAGTGCTGCCACTGATTGCGGGTGTTAACGGTAAGCCTTTGCTGCAATATGCAGCAAAGACTTATCGGCTATGGAGAGGGCTCGGCCCGTAAGCCCTCTCCATGCACCCGCACCCGGCATGTGACGTAGTATTACGTCACATGTCAGTAAGGGGTTAAATAAATAATAATGACAAAAATATGACAAAAGTGCTGAAAAAATCATAAAAACAAGATTAATTTGATGAGAGTGGGAGGAATGACCTGCAGGATAGATCTGAGCACTAGTAACAGTCAGATTTTGGATCTGATGTCATTTAATAAATTTTATCACACAGAGATAAAAAATCTACCATCAAAATCAATCATAGGTCCAGGCATGGAAATGTTATGCTAGTAAAGGGGTTGGCCAATCTTTTACATAAGTTTCCCATGTGCCTTAACTGCGTTAATAATAATTCCAGAATATTGATCATGTGATTCAGCATTCCTGCTGCTTACTTTAGTGCTGTCTGCTGTCTCTGTGGATTTTGGTTTACATGACAGAGATAAGGCACAGTGGGTGACACTATTAGGACGGGCTAAAGGAGTAAGAAACAGGAAGTTGTGTATATACAGAGGGTAGCATGGTGAGAACAGGGAAAGGCTGAAGCTCTCACAGGAGGCAAATGTACAGGTACACAGGTATACATGCAGAGACATGTCTAATGGAACAGATGTATTGAAAAGCCAACCCGTCCCTCTCTCCCTCATTCCAAAGCATTGATATGGCATCTGTCTGATTGACTCTGCCTTTGTACCAAGTTTGGGTTTGTCCTTCATACAGAAAAGGCGTTAAATGACCCCCATTGTCATAATGAAAACCATGGCCAAAAACCCCCCCCGAACAAGACACTGTGATGCTATTGAAATGTTGGGCTTTTTAAGTGTGTGAATAAAATCTTTACAAAAGATAGAACCTTTGTATTTTTTCGTTTCAGCTCTATACTACTGACTTTTTCCTCACTGACGCAGAGACCTTATTTTATTTATAATCCTGTAAACTTTTTTCATTAATAGTCAGACCCTCACCCATGACTTGCCCAAAACCTCTGGTGCTGCAAACCTCTAAACCTCAAGTATTGTGTTTCTGAAAGGCATATTCCTAGCATGAATGTCTATTCAGAAGCTTCTAATACAGAAGAGGGGTGAGAGAAAACTTAATTTTGCTGATTTTGTAGCTTTGTGACAAATAGTGAAAAGCTTCCAGCTCTTTCCCAACAAGATCGATATTCAGCACACAATAAAAAACCTCTAAATTATGGTAATTACCGTAGCAATTCCTGGAAACTTGCCCTATGAGGCTCCTGCTGATGATAACCTCTTATATACACTATAAAATCATTATGGTAAAAATAAAGGCGCTCGTGGCTTTGAAATAACTCTGAAAAATTATTAGACCTCCCTCAAACAGAATCGGGAGAGGGAGCTTGGGTCCAATCGATGGAGTGTCTTAACTGTTTGTTCTGTGGCCTGGACTGCCCCGGATATTACAATAGAGGTATGGACTTCTAGAAGGAAAGTGTGGATATAGTAGGGATTACGCAGATTATTCTCCCCAAAATTCGGATAATTCATGCATAGTCCAATTGGGGTTCTTGTCTTCCTCTGGATCAGGATATAGTTTAGCTGGATGGTTAGGGTTGGTTGACCCAATTAAAGTTCTGGATGAGCAAAAGGAATCGGCCCAAGTACAAATGCTTTTTTTTTTTTTTTTTTTTTTTTTTTTTTTCAAACCCTATGGTAAACACCTGTGATCATTGCTGGCGACGATCATGAGTATACCTTGAAATGGTGCGACAGCTTTTGCATTGTGACCACTATTTTACAGATGAGAAAGGCAACGGATCAGCTATCCTAAACTAAGTGACGGTGCGTGCAGTGACATCTGCCTTTGTATGACAGACTTAAGAAGTTATAGGTGGGGGGGGGGCGGTGGAGCCGAACCCGAACCCAACTGCCGGCTGAAGTCATGAGTTCAAACACTTGAACAAGGCAATGTTCAGCAAAGACCCAAACATTGCAGTCAGCTTCCACTTTATGTCACATTAATAGTCTATTTCCAACCTACGACTATGTTAATATTGTAACTATGCTATGTGTGGTATATGGAATTATAGCAAATTAGCTAAAAACAAAGTCCAGTAGCTGCGGAAAAAAACTATTATTAATATAAAGCTTTTACTTAAAAACCAGGAGAAAAATTAATTGACACAGAACAAAAGTGTAATTTAATTGTGAGAAAACATACCTAATCCACATAAGGAAATCAAAGCTTGACCAATTTCGCAAATTGATTTAATCGTTGAAAAAAAAACACAACTCGAACTTTAATTCTACAACGCTTGATCGAGAGAGAAGGGACAATTCTATATAGAATGGACAGGGATTATGCTAATTAGGGCGAAAATTCCTTTCTGATAGGATTTAGCATCCACTAACCCGCAGTATGTTCGATGTGTGAAATTTGGGGAGGGGTTGTGCCCAAACCTGGATGCGCCGAAGTTCAGGTTTTGGTGTCGGTTCTATGCGGGGATTCGGGTCGGCCGGGGTTCACTAGCAGTTCTTCCGACAGTCCACAGGTGGCGCTGCTGACCCCTGAAGTCCGCTAAAATGCACTCAAGTTTACACTCGGCTATCCTGGTGCATGATAAGTGCAAGTCTCGCGACACTTTTTGTTTTTGTAAATGCAGTGGTTTTCCGAATCCGTCGAGTTTTCATTCGGCCCACGCCCCCGATTTCCGTCGCGTGCATGCACAGAGCCGATGCACCAACATCTGATCTGTGTGCAAAAATTCCCGGGGCAAACAGGCGAATTCGGCTGTAATCGGAAATATTCGGGTAACACGTCAGGAGAAAACGCGAATAGGGCCTTCAGTAATGACCCCCAATGATTTTTAGAAGGCATTAACCCTACTAAATGCCGGGGAACAAAAGCACCATCTATTTAATACCACCATCAATCTTGGACACCATTGAAGAGTGTCGGCCACCAACCAGGGTATAAAATTGTGATGACAGCCGCGCCAACACCATTTAAATGCTGCCTCTGGCTTTGTAATTGTTATATAAATGGTTAACACCCGTGATGGGGCACGCACTAGTCGGCAGGTAACCAATCCAAAACTTTTGTTCTAGGTCAAAACACGACAAAACCGAACCTGGAACAGGTACGCTCATAACTTATCTGACTCCAACGTAACGATCAAAACTACTCTGGATTAACCCTCTCACTTCATCAAAAGTCTAACTCCAATCAGCTTGCCAGCAAGAACTCCAAAGACGGCCCAACTTTATACAGCCAATACTCATTCTTAGATTAGTTAAAGCTATAACGTCTTATGGTCGAGCTTGTGTTTTGCTATATGCGTAACAGGAAAGGTTAGCTTGTAAGAGATTACCATTATAGAGCAGAAGTGTTTATTTCATTGACTCTTGTCAATGCGTAGAGATGCAGGGTGGACTTAGTCGCAGATGGTAAACGGTCAATCGTTGTATTGGCATTCTGTTCAACATCAGATCTCCAGACTGCTGTGCCAGAATAGATATATTATCCGCTACCCGTGTAGCACCTTATAGTTCCTGTACTATTATTCCCAGCAGCTCCCCTACGATGCGGGCACTGGTTAAATCCACGAGGGTAAAGATTCAGATACTCATGTTTAAGGGTCTATTGGCGATGTGTAGGCAGGAGGGGATTCTTGTGCCTGCTTCATTCTGCCTATAAAAAAGACTTGCATTCTTTAAGACAAAGATAAAGAGTCATCAGTTTTCATGATCATAATTCTGACAGACGTCTTCTGTCTGCGAGTAATGATCTTCATAAACAGGAAGATTAAATACCTCGGAGGTGCGTCACAATAATATTCAGATCCATCGAAGCGCTCCTTGTTCTGTGTCTTGAAAAAATAGTATAAAACCAACACATTCTGGGAAAACATAACCGATATAATCGTGCACATATGATCAAGACTTTGTTGGTCACCCCACTACATTGCCCAACATGTATCTTGGATTAAAGGGGTTTCTCAGATCATAAACAAGTCAGGCCCTATCCTAAACGGAATAGGTAGGGTCAAACTGCTGATCGGGCGGGGGTCTCAGTATATGACCCCCAGATAACAACAAGTGGGTCGGTTTAGTCACGCACCAGTCATGCATGGCCTCCATTCATTCTAACGCACATGATCATGTGGGGGTTGCGACTTACTAAGACTTCCACCAAGGACTATCTTGCCTATGAATGCCACAACCCTTTAAGTACTGAGTTCATAAAACGACTGATCACAATGTGCAACGTTGTGTTGTACAAATGAATCGGTTGTGAGTGTTGAGCTACACCCAACACAAGTGTGGTCTGTGATAACTGTGACAGGTTTGGGTCCCCATACTGAACGTTCAATCATAAGTTTGAGTTAGGTTCTTGGGTTCAGGCTTTACCTCCCCCCACACCATGATCGGTAGTAACCGATTTAACAGGTTTGTCATATAAACTGGTGATAACAACGTGATCGCCTGCTGGTACACCAGGTAAGGGTCGGGTTATTACCACAACCTGCATACTGGAAAAGAATTTTCAACTTCAGTTCAGTCGATCAGCACCAGCAAGTCCATCCCGCTTTCGGGCCGGCTCTGGTGAAAGAGACTCCAGTCCCAGGTGTCAGCTGAGTACAATCTCCACGGTGGCTCCCAGATAGGCGTCCACAGACCCATCCACAGGGACGTCTGAACACTGAACAATATACCTGCGACCCACCCCTTTAAGTGACGTGCAGCAAGAGGTACACATACCATAAGTAATAACAAAACACTGCAAAGCTTCCACTGGTTGGAGTAGGGTATGTCTACATAATTTATTATAAATCAAAATGCGAGAAAAACCTAACTAACCCAGCTCATCGGACCACAGAATTACATGCGATAATACTGACAATATGAAGGTGTGTCCAGAAATTAACTATAGAAATGTAAGTTATGCACCCTGCTTGTAATTTTCAGCAAAATATCAGTGCACAGAATCAAGGGTCAACATGGGCATCGCAACACCTGGCACAGTGTGACCACCTTCGTGTGGGCTAGTCTCAGCTTCAACATGGACATGGACAGTCACTCTGCGCAGTGAGTGGCTTCCATTGCGCACACTTGGCTGAGGCCTAACATGGCGGAAGAAAGGAGTGCTGCAGTTACAGCAGCAAAGATAGAAATGTGTGCTATTTTAAGCTTCACTATTAGGGTAGAGAACTTTTAAAATAATCTGTTATAGCTCCAAGTAATGGTTATTGATGGCCAGATTTACATTTCAGAATACGAGAGAGTTTTTTTTTTTCAATTTCATCATATTTCTAAAATACAAGGAGTAGCGAAAGCTCATAAGAGTCGACTTTCTATACACAGAAAAATAAACTTATTCAACGCTATAATCTCCTAGGGGATCACATAAAACCCCTTTTACATTGAGCTCTCTATCCTAAGCCCAAGGTTCTCCTGAATGGCTGGCTTCAGATTAGAGAGCTGAGGCAAAAACAAGCAGCAGATAAGAATGTATTAGCGGTGACCTGTGAACCTAGAAAATCCAACCAGCCTGAGGCCTAAATATGTGCTTGGTTAAAATGTAGTAGTATTCTCTTGCATGCAATTCTTGAAATCATCCCACAACAGGCATGGATACTCCCACAGAGCATGACTGCGGTCATATGTATAAATTGTCCCCTTGAAGCTGTTTCTTCAGAAATATCTTACAATAAGTGGTCACAGATGCCACAACCGTGCCCTCTATGTGCTTGCGGTCCCCGCTGCCGCTGTCCCGCTCTCCGGCCTGGACTCACCTCTCATGTCCTGGCTGTACTTCTGCAGGCCGCGCTTCCACTGCTAGGGCGCGAGCGCCAGCTCTTTAAGACTTAAAGAGGCCAGCGTCCTTCTGATTGTCCTCTTTACTAATCCGGCCACCCTTATAATCCGGCACCTCTTCTCTCCACCAGGATCTTCAGCATCATTTCCTGAAGTGAAAGCCCCTCCTGAGTTCCCTGTGTTTCCAGTGTACCTCGCGTTCCTGCTTTCCAGAAATCCTCCATGGTTGTACCATTCATGTGACTCTGCTGTGCCTTCCAAGGTTCCTGTCCTGCTGGCCTTTCAGGGTTCATTCGTAGCGGATATACAGTCTGTGCCAGAATCACCACCTCTGTGTGCCAGCGTTACTAGTATTCCTCTGTGTTTCCTGCTGTCATCTCAGGTGGTTGGGCTGTTTCCTGCATTTCATGCGTTACTACCATGGCTGCCACTGCGGGCCTAGTCGCACCCGTGTGGAGGCCTGAGGGGCCCACCCGCAGCATCAAGAGCTTTGCGGCGGGCCTCTGGCGAAGACAGGTGTCCACTTAGAATCCGGTCCCGGGTTGCGGTAGCTCCCTCTCTCCCACGGTGGTCCAGGGAGAGGTTCACATACTCTTTCAAGGAGATTTTTTTCACACACGTCTCCTCCTACGCAAGTGTGACAATACGGATATGTCACGTTCGGCCTCTTTTGACCATTGGTTCCAGCGGCCCAGTATAATTTTCAGCGGGCGTCTGGGTTCCTAAAACGCTGCTCGCCATCAGCACATTATGTCAACAATATTGGGACTGGTCAAGCGATAGGGAGCAGACAGCTATATGGGGCCAATCGCGGCAGAAGACGCAACGGTACTTTATATTTTGGGTCTTCTCAGAAAAGCCGCCTTCTCTTTATCTTGGTGATCATGTGATAACAACATGACTTCTGGGTACAGGGTCTAACAGGCTGCGTCTGGGTCTGTCAGAGCCAGCACAGCCCAAACAGGGTCATTGTCACCAATAGAAGTGCAGGAACATCCCTAGTTTACATAGTTAATACTTTTAAAATAGACCATATGACCATCAAGTTCAACCAAGGAAGCAGAGGCAATAATACAGGCATAGGGCTGCAACTGGCCACAAGCAAAGTCACACCAAGCGGCCCTAAATCATAATGTCAAGATTTCTGTGCTAGCAGGTCACAGACAACATATCCCCCCCCCCACCTCGTGGCAGATCAGGGGAGGTGAACCATGCATGATTTACGCAGGTAGATTATTCACGCGCGCTTGAATGGGTAGCCGTAACTCTCTTATGACGTTCCCACCCGACGTTCACATGCCCACAGTTTCCTTTATGCTCCACCTGTATATGCGGCAAAGGAAACCAATATCGGGCTAGATCAGAGGTCAACGGGGAAGTAGCAGCCCACCGAACAAAGGGGGATCTGAAGGTGAGATATGACCTGGGTTTGTTATCTTGTACCATAAGATTTGCTAATTTTTATGATGCTGCGAAATCTTTTTAAGAAGATTGCAAATTTTGTGTTTAAAAATCTACAAGCCATCCACTAGAGGGGATTAGAGGGAGTATTATCTCAAATTTCCTTAGTTGGTAGTTCAAGTATTAATTGACTTTGTCAAAGGAGTTTTGGGTGGGGTCATGACCAGAAGTAGGGTAACCTCCTAGCGGGACCCCTATTAATCACCCAAAGTAGAGAGCCGGAGAGGTTATAAAAACAACATTGCTATAAAGTGTGATGGCCCTGATGCCTCAGTTGCCTGTCTTCTCCACGTGACAGAAGGTGAATTATCTAAAAAAAACCTGTGGTGCATTTAATGTAGTAACATTTTTATATCCAGAAAAACCAGTTAAACAGTAAATATAAAAATTACTGATTCCTGTGCGATTTTGGACTCAATTTATGGTCAATTGCACACTATCGTTACTTCTCTACTTCCCTAACTCCTCTTTCGGCCCAGGGGAAATTGCTCTTAAGAGCTTGAGAAACGAGACGCAATTTAAGCTGAATTATTTCTTTGAACACCTCATTGTAATATAAATTTGTAAATGAATGTACCTGTAGGAATGCCACGGAAGCCAGCAGTCCAAAATCATATACCGGAGAGGAGATCACATCTGGCGGCTTAAAAAATGGACACAAATTACTTTTCTGTTCAGTTTCACTGTCAGTTAGGTTTCATGGAGTACTAATTTTCCATTCTTTCTTTGCTAGAAACTTTATTCCAATGCCCTGTGTCAAGTCCCCCTCCGCTGGGTAATGAGAGGGGTTTATGTACTGTGCGCACATTAAGAGAGGAGGTGTTATAGGCTTCTAGTAAAGAAATGTGGAGAAGTTGTAACGTAACACTAGAGTTGCTAGTATCTTTATAGATTGTATAGCTTTACTTATCACCAGGATAATCCTCATATAATATACCTGAACCTGTATTAAAGAGAATTATCATACTGTTTGTGTAAGGAATGCGAGGAAGCTTGGCTCATTACTTTGCAGATTTTCTCTTGCTAATCATTGGGGCAGATTTTACTTACCCATCATCGGTAATGAGTAGTTCCAAAAGTAGGACGGGGGGATAGACATTGTTCCACCCCTGATTCGTGTTGCCATGAAGCGCGCCGCGCGCCAAAGTCCATCACAATGCGACACAATCCATTCTAAACTCCCTGTTCCCGCGGTGCAAATCACGAAAACCATGAACAGTTGACATGCGATCTATGGACCCATAAATAAGCCCCATTATTTTTCACATCGTAAAACCTCCTAAAGAAAATCTACCATAAAAACAAGCCTGATAAACCAGGGACACTTATTCATAGATCCCGGCACTGACTGTGGGAGTACTTTATATTTCCTCTCCTTCTTTCAAAAATCAACCTTTTAAATTATGCTAATGAGACTCAGGATAGAGGGGGTAACAAGCCCCTTGCCGCTGTAGCTTTACAAGCTGTCACACTGTGTAGTTGCACTTTCCCCTCCCACGCTGGGCTGAAAGTTCACCTCTGCTGAGCCCTTTGGAACATTTGCATTATTGCAAAAGTTGATTTTAGAGGAAAGGAGGTCATTGATGACAAATATAAAAAGATTACCACAGTATCTGAGTCTATGAGTAAGTGTCCTGGTTGATCATGATGGATTTTGTTAGTAGATATCATTTAAGGGGTTGTGCACAAAATCTATAGGATAGGAGTTAGAGGAAGAGTGAAGAACATCAGGCGATACCTTTTGAGGCCTAACTGAGTATATTTGATGGTGAGCTTCGAGAAGACTAGTTCTCTTCGTCAGACATGATGTTATGCATGAAACAGAAATTCACAGCATTTATATTACAACTAAACAGTGATCATCAAGGATATAAAAAAAAACCTCAAAACAACAGATTGATAAAAAACAGGGACATTTATTTACAACAGGATGGCAATAAAAACATTAAAAAACCTATGAGGCAGACACATGAGCCCTGGCTATCTTATCTGTGTGGCCTCCAGGTCAGAGGCAGGAGGTCATGAAGCTGCATGAATGTTAAGACCACTTTGCAAGGTGTTGAATCTCCTCATTATTTACTCCATTCTTTCCTTTCCCTCGTGGCTTAAAATGTCCATTAAAATAGTAATCTGCAATCCTCCATAGTGTGGTCCTCTCTGGAGAAATGTGCAGCCACTGGCAGATTCTTTTCTTCATTTTTAATGTCAGATCTAGTGTGAATTCATACGTTGATGGAGTCTCTGACCTGTTTCCCCAACATAAAGGCCTGTGGTTGGACACTGTTGACACATAATAAGGTAGACCACATTAGAGGACCTGCAGGATAGGAGTTAAGCGTCCAACCAGTATGAAAATCTAAAGTGATCAGGTAATTGGAGAACCAAAAGACCCTTGACCCATTACAGAAAGGAGAACAGATGTGTATGTCTCATGTCTCTTAATTTTCTCTTAAGAAAATTTACATATTAGGGTATTAAAGTTTTAAAAAGATAGCGGGGATGTGAGGATTAGCTCTAAAAAAATCGTGGTAGTAAGTTCCCTTCAAGGGTTTCAATAGCACAGAGTAAAATTGTACTTAGCTTCATGGGACATTGTATTTGAACTAAAGTGAGGATGGGCACCACTTTCCCACATGGCTGTTACTTCAGATTCACATAGGTTCCTCCGAGAAGATAGTGGTGATAGGGTTTGTACTATGCTGTCAGGACAAGGAGTTGCAGAGAACCGAAATGGAAATTCTGTGTCCCAGAAATTTGGAAGAATGTATACCTCACATGTGCGGTCACTGGTAAGAAGACAACGGGCAGTGTTACATCAGGCCCCTCAGTAACAGTCAATGCTGTGAATTTGTAAAGCCCACCATTCAACTTTCCTCTCCCTCTTGCACACAATAACAAGAATTTAGACATAGCAAGATCCCTTAGGGCAGTGGTCGCGAACCTTTTAGATACAGAGTGCCCAAACTACAACAAAACCCACTTTTATGTTGCAAAGTGCCAACATGAACAATTTGAGCAGTAACCTATTGCTCTCTGCTCTCTCACAAGTTTCAATCGTATTGGCGCCCTGAGGACACCATACAATAGAAAGCAGGAGACATTTGGATTGTAGATTCCCTCAAGGTTATCCTGAAGAGGAAGAATCAGGGGACTCAGAGCCGGAGCTCCAACGAAAATCCATCTCTATCCACACCTACTCGCTCCTCCTGTAGTCCTGACAGCCAAGTAGGTGTCACTTTAAAACAGCACTGAGCGTGGCGCGCCCTGGTCTGTCTTGGACTGCAGGTGGAAGCCTTGAGTTCTATCTGGTAAATTCTGTGTTGGGTGCCCACAGAAAGGGCTCAGAGTGCCACCTCTGGCATCCGTGCCCTAGGTTCGCCACCACTACCATAGGGAGTTCTCAGAACATTTCTGTTCTCTTTAAAAATAATCACTAATAATAAAATAAAATGAAGCATTTTCCTAATTCCAAGAGATTAAAAATATGTTATTAGCTACAGTAAACCAATGCTTTAAAAAAAATACTAAAAATACTAAAAAAAATACTTTATCCTGGATTTCAATTGATATATGGAGTGTGTTGAGAACAATAAAACATACAAATGATCAATGCTAAAAATTATATATGAAATATTTCAGGACAGGAAGGTCTGGATTTGGAATCATACTCAATATCAAAATATCAGTATATTGTATAAGTGATCAGAAATCAGAAAATAATAGTTTTTAAAAATTTGAAAAAATAAATAATCACATCCTTTCTCTGGAAAGCATATAAAAGTCAGCAAAAAATATCATAGACACGGTAGGTATCCCAGTGTTCCAAAATGTCTAAAATGTCTATATAGAGGACTGATTTGCCAAGCTCTGTGCAGCGCTGCGTAATCTGTGTGCACTATATAAATAAAGGAATTATTATTATTATTCCTCACCGAGAACCTAATGCCCAAATTTACACTTTTTCACCATAAAAAATGATAAAAAGTGATCAAGAGGCCATACAGTTGTCCACATTATATTATGATAGGGGGAATAAAGGGGGGTTGTCATTTGGACCATACACTGATCTCTGTAAAAACAAGGCCCATCCGAAAATAGCACAACTGCGTTTTACTGGCACTTCCATCAAATTTGAATTTTTTTTCCAACTTACCAGTACATGGAACAGAATATTAAATGATGCACTAGAACAATTTTTCACACAGTTCTCACACAGCCCTGTACATTGGAAAATCAAAAAGATATATGGCTTGTGGAGTTTTTAAGGGGTTAAGCATTGAGCATCTGTACCCAAGTAAGAAGGGGCTGCCCAAGTCCAATGGGCTCTGGCAAGTTTTCTAGTTTGACTAGTGAAGAAATCCTTTCTCTATCTTCCTGTTGTACAATCGTAGCCCTGGCAGTGCGTCCATGTATTATATCTACGTGACGCCTCTTCAGTATCAGTTAGGATCAGATGACTACTCAGGTGTGAAAAATACTGCCCACTTTACTTATATTTGAAGGCAGGAAAAACAGTCTTAAAGCGTCAGGGAGCAGCACAGTTCTGTCCGGCTTCCAAGTCCCTTTTACCACTGTATATAACTCCAGTCACAGACAGTTTTTAGGAGAGAAATGCTCCCATGGTGCAGGGGGAGTCAGTTCATTTCAGCTGAAAAGGCACAAAAAAGCAGCGAGCCATCACTTTTTCATGACGCCGAAAGTAAGTTAGTGTCACTGGAGAGGGGAAGGCGGAGGCAGATTCATTGCTCACAGCCATCGCTGAGCTTTCTAGAAGACGGCAGCAATTTAACTAAACATGTGCACTTCAAGAATCGCTCACTAAACGTCTCCTCATTTTATATGGTGCAGCTGAGAATAACGTATATTTTTTATAAAGATTAAAAAGGAAAGATTGAGGAGATTCATAAGATATCAAAATTTCAAAAGATAATAATTTGTAAATTATCATTGGTCGCAAAAATACTGATTGCAAGGGCTTGGATGAAACCTGTACCACCAACTTTTAGACGTTGGACAGCCCTGGTAGATAAAATTTAAGAGGTATGAAAAAATATATTATGGGAAAATCGGCTCTTTGGAATACTGGGAAAAAACTTGGGGGATAGTTGCGGGCAGGGTTAAGTCAGGAATTGAGGAAATTTTAGGCATTGGGTCTTTTTCTTTTTTCATCTCCCTTCCTTGGCAGAGTGGGTATGTTTTGGTTCTCTTATTTGGGGGTTGACGGTTTTACTGTGTCTTGACTATCCTATTTTAAGTGTGTAACTATTCTTTGTGTATTTTTTTGGAAAATTAAAAAAAAAAAGAGGAAAGATTCCACCACCTAAGGCCTCATGCACACAAACATGTTTTTGTTCAGGTGATTGTTGTTTCTACGGCTCTTACACATCGATACACAGCCGTGGTTCCTACATGTGGAGTTTGTGGCTGGGGCCGTCATTTCCATTGTCGCTGACCCATTGTTCGCAGCCTGAGAGCACACAATTTCCATGTGTATTGATAGATTTTCTATGAATATGCAAGATCCCAAAGACTGGGTTAAAAAAAACAAAATAACACTACCGGTAATTTACCTTGCTCGATCTCACAGTTCACTCTGGTACTTACAGTTTTAGGAGGAATTTATGGGACCTTCTTCATCCTTTGAGTGGCCTCCTCACCAGAAGTGAAGTCCCCTGGAAAACGAAAGTGAAATCCCATGTTGGAGGAGGCCGCTTATTGGATGAACTTCCGCTTGAGTGCAAAGTGCTGAAATGATGCAGAACCAAAGGTTGGACCTTTTTTCTTACTCTGGCCCAGACCCTTAAATAAGAAAAACTCTAAGTTTAAGAAAAAAAAAAAAACTTTATGGCTTCAATAAAGGAGTTGTCAATTTTGTGTATTGTGTTGACAAATATGGATGTTCATCTTGAGAAAATAGGGAGTAAGAGAGATGGGTGCATGTTCTTACCACTCAATATCATTTAGGTCAAAAATGTGAAAAACAAAAATAAATAGATGATCTGCCATACTAAAGTGGAGTTTCCTGGAAAATAGAAGTGACGTTGCTAGTTTGAGGAGGCCACTAAGATGAACTTCTAGTCGGATGCAGGCCCAAAACGAGAAGTCCTAAAGCGAGCAGAGCCAAAGGCTGGAGGTTTTTTTCCTTATCTTGTCCTGACCCCTGAATATGGAAAACTTCTTTAAGGCTTCTATGTAGCTATGGTCGATCTTGTAGACACATTTTCAATGTTTGATATAATAACAGTATAGATGTTCCTCTCAAGATAATAGGGAACAAGAGAGATGGTGTGAAACTAAATATAATATATTATCATTTAAATAAGAAAAAAATATATAATAAAGTCTTCATACCTAAATCACCTAATTATTATATCAGAATTTATTGATACAAAAAGTTCAAGTCCGCACAGCTTTGTGGAACCCCTAATGAGGGGAGGGTGCAAAGCCCGCAAAGGTCCTGGCTTGGTCCTTACGCAGATACAAATTGGAAGAAGCGAGCAGCACTCCAGGGTTATAATTCAAAAGTTGGTGATCTTTATTGAGGTAAGAGGCAACGTTCGGTGTTGGACACCTTTTTTCAAGCCTTAGAATTTAGAATTTATTGATCGATATCTATAAATATAGTAATGTCTGAGTATATCTAAACCAAGGTCCCCTTCCCAGGAAAGGTTGCAAATTGTTCTTAATTTCTTGAAATTTCAATTAAAAGACGAAAAATTGGCTGCGAATTTCTCCAAAGGTTTTTAGATGGTGCCATGTATCGGTAAATAAATGTGACTACCTCAGTATTATTGCCGCCATTTTTTTTAAGCCGCCGGCGGCAAACAGCGGGAAAACACCTGCGATCGGTGCTGCCACTGATTGCGGGTGTTAACGGTATAAGCCCTTTGCTTATATGCTATGCCCGTGAGCCCTCTCCATGCACCGCACCCGGCATGTGCCGTAGTATTACGTCACATGTGGATAAGGGGTTAAATAAATAATGACAAAAATATGACAAAAATGCTGAAAAAATCATAAAAACAAGATTCATCTGATGAGAGTGGGAGGAATGACTACACAAAAGGAGAGCAGGCACCGCCACAATGTAATAAAATAAGTATCCAGTAGTAGACGGGTGCATATGCAGCTCTAGAAACAGGTCATAAAAGATAGTATGACCCTAAAGAGCTATCGACTACACAAAAGGAGAGCAGGCACCGCACAATGTGGGAGGAATGACCTACAGGAGAGATCTGAGCACTAGTAACAGTCAGATTTTGGATCTGATGTCACTTAATAAATTTTATCACACAGAGATAAAAAATCTACCATCAAAATCAAGTGATAAACCGGGGCCACCAATCATGGGTCCAGGCATGGAAATGTTATGCTAGTAAAGGGGTTGGCCAATCTTAACATAAGTTTTCCCATGTGCCTTAAACTGCGTTAATAATAATTCCAGAATATTGATCATGTGATTCAGCATTCTGTGCTTACTTTAGTGCTGTCTGCTGTCTCTGCGGATTTTGGTTACATGACAGGATAAGGCACAGTGGGAGGGTGCTGAAGAGAGTAAGAAAAAGGAAGTTGTGTATATGGAGAGGGTAGCCTGGTGAAAACAGGGAAAGGCTGAAGCTCTCAAGGAGGCAAATGTACAGATACACGGTATACATGCAGAGACATGTCTAATGGAACAGATGGATTTGAAAAGCCAACTCCTCCCTCACTCCCTCATTCCAAAGCATTGATATGGCATCTGTCTAATTGCCTCTGCCTTTGTACCAAGTTTGGGTTTGTCCTTCATACAGAAAAGGCCAGGTTTCTGTTCACTCTTAAACCTTCCCGGCGCGCGCCGTACTAGTATGGCGCGCGCGGGTCCGTGCATGGAGAGGGCTCGCGGGCCGCAGCCCTCTCCATTGCTGGTAAGTCTTTGCTGCATATTGCAGCAAAGGCTTAACCGGTAACACCTGCGATCGGTGCTAGCACCGATCGCGGGTGTTTTCTCCGCGATCGCCGCGGCAATGCTGCCGGGGCTTCAAAGAGATGGCGCCGCATGGGCGCGCCATTTGTCGTGGATCGCTGCTCCCGATGACGTCACGGGGAGTGGCGATCCGTCACCATGGTAAACCGGGTGTCCGAACACCCGAGGCTACTCGTTTTAACCCATGTATTACAATGTGCTAAAAATCCACATATACGCCATAATGTAGTATGGCAGTATATGATAGGATCGATCAGAATACAAGGGTTAGAGTACCCTAGGGAGTCTGAAAAAAATAGTAAAAAGTAAAATAAAAAAAAGTTAAAAAAAAAAAAATTATAATAAAAAAACCTAAAAAATTCAAATCACCCCCTTTCCCTAGAACTGATATAAAAATAAAAAACAGTAAAATCATAAACACATAGGTACGCCGCGTCGCGAAATGCCCGATCTATCCAAAATATGATAATGTTTTTTCACTATTTTAACCCCGTAACGGAAAATAGGTCCAAAGTCGGAAATGGCATTTTTTTTGCCATTTTGAAAATATAAAAAAATTAATAAAAAGTGATCAAAAGGTCGCACAGTCCCAAAAATTATAGCAATGGAAACGCCATCAAAATTCGCAAAAAATGACACTATCCACAGCTCCGTACACCAAAGTATGAAAAAGTTATTGGCCCGAAGATGGCAAAATAAAAAAAAATATTTTGTACGGAGGTTTTTTTTTTTTAATGTATGAAAACATTATAAAACCTATACAAATTTGGTATCCACGTGATCGTACCGACCCAAAGATAAAGTAGACATGTCATTTGGGACGCAGAGTGAAAGCTGTAAAATCCAAGCCCACAAGAAAACGTCACAAAGTGGGTTTTCACCATTTCACTGCATTTGGAATTTTTTTCCCGCTTCCCAGTACACGCCATAGAAATTAAATACCGCACTATGAAGTGCAATTTGTTATGCAGAAAATAAGCCCATAACACAGCTCTTTATGTGGAAAAATAAAAAAAGTTAGATTTTGAAGTTGGTGAGTGAAAAATGGAAGATGAAAAAAACTAAAAGGCCAAGTCGTTAAGGGGTTAACATTGAGCATGTACACTAAGGGGGTTATTTATCATTTGTTTTGTCGGATGTAAAAAAAAGTCTCAAAAAAGTCGCATTGGGGTTTTTTGGGGCATCTCACTGCTAAAAAGTCACACAGGACTAATTCCACCTTTTTTCTATTTTGGCATAAAGACAGAACTACTGCTAGGGCAACACCCTGCAAAGCCAGATTCATGACTTGAGACTTTTGAAAAGTCCCATAAAAGTCGCTAAGTTACTCTAGTCCCCTGCTGGCATATGTGCTGGGACTTGTATGCATTTTGCAACTATTTTGCAACCTGAAAAAAATCCCATACTGCAATTATACCATAAGAACATTAATAATTAAAGGACCAAAGCCATTTCAAGGAATCTGATGGAAAGCCGAGCTCCACAGACAGATGTAGAACTGTCCCAAGGAGCCGCCTAATGATAAATAACCCCAGTGAATTTATGATATACCGTAGGTAGAATATAACATTTTACAAACAACCGGCATCTGATTCATTAGTTTTAATGGGAGTCTACAATCTCCTAAATCACCTGACAACTAAAAACAGCATTGTGTAGGACCTTTAATAAGCTTTCCTTAAAATATGTTTACTGTTTTACAGTGCCTTGTCATTTTAGATTCCTTTAATTTTTTATGTAAATTAGCTTCTCGGTGCACCAGGGATGGAGTTGTACATGCACCTGTTTCATCTTTTGATACTTCCCAGTACTGCTCCTTTACAAAATGTTGGACATCCTTTGTAAAGACAAGTGGAAGAAAGATGAAAACTGGTCCTATGGTGTACAAAGAGGCTGATTTGCATAACGATAACATATGAATTCTCTTTAGAATGGCACATATCTGGGAAAAAATAAATGAATGTCTATAAAACTTATTACTGCCATTCACAATGCTGTTTTTATTTGTAGGCTGGATCGTTTTACATTTTCTTTATGAATTTGACATTATATTTGTGCAAAATCCAAAGCCAACAGAGGTACAACAGTCCCCTAGACCTCTATATAGACTATAGCAAAGCAGTATATATATAAAATGTGTGCACTCTCTGGCTTCAGCACCCTCCTCTGTCTGAAAAGTTTGGCTAAGGATGCACCGATGAGTGTGATTTTGTTCTTGGGTAACATTCTGTCCTTACTAGTCTGAACATTTCCCTATTCCATTCCTGGCTGGCTGACTTAATTCAATTCCACCACATCCATCTGTCTCCTTTTGTTTTTGATTTGGTTTGCGAACAGTTAAGTTATCTGAGATGAACAAATTCATCCTCCACTTCTCACTTCTCCCCAGCTGTTCTACCTTGTCTGGATGTCAAGGTACTGATCCAACCATTTCTAGACCAAAACTCTGACATCTCATATTATGTTTGCTTGTGTTGTCCTCTTGGTTCTGATTGGTATGTGTCAACTGCTCTTCTATGTTTGTATTAGTCAGTCCAGTCAAAGGAAGGAAACATCGACCAGTTGTCACCTACTCCCTAGAGTAGGCTGGGAAATTAGTTACGGACAGCTGGGAAGGGGGTTTAACCTTCGTGCTCACTGTCTTTGTCTGTCCTTTCCATTCATTCTACATTACCTTGATAATTGTTTTTACATAGAAGTTGAGCATTCCGTTTTTGGACTTTATATTAATCAGTAGGTCGTCCTAAAGGACAAAACCTGCTTGTTGCCCACTTCTCAGTACTACCCTGACTGAACTCCAGATAAAGCCAGAGGTTCTTGGTAGACAACATACTTTAATCGGATCAATGCTAATTTATAGAGACAAGGAAGACCCATATTCAAGATTCAAGATCCTTCAGTGATATTTCCTTAGTTAAAATGACAGCTCAGACATTTAATTGAAAATACCTCTTCTTTTTTTTCAGGTTGTCAAACAGCATTTAGACTTTGGAGATAAAGACCTTCACTTTAGATCCTACTACTGTTATAACATGAGACATATATTCAGCCGAAAATTTTGTAATAATTGATCTAAACAAGATGGAGCATAAGATGGACTTAAGGACTAGGCTACATGGTACAAAGTCCGAGTGTTTAATGGTGAATCATTTACTGCTATCTTTTTGTTTTATGGTTTACATTTTTTTCAGCTTATTTTCCATTTCAAGGTGTCCTTTTTGGATGTCATTGTGCTGTCACCTTTTGTCTGTGTCATAGGTATTTCAAGAAGGATATAAAGAATAATATACAAGATATAAACGACAAGTCCTATACTTCCAAAACCAGTGATGTGTATAATAAATACACTTGGCATGGTCACAGAATTCTTGGTAAGTCTTGGAAATTTCCAGCACAATATTTGTTTTCTTATTTATCCCCATGGTCACTAAGATTATGTCTACAGATGAGCAGACCTGAGCGTTAAGTACAGGTCCGGGTCCATCCTGAGAGACCTGTAGCCAATCTGGCAAATTGATGCCCATGCTCATATTCATGGCTGTAATTGGTCAGGGGTCCGCTGATCAATAATTATGTCATAAAGTATATCCGCCACCAAAAATGATAATAATGGAAGACTTAAGGATCAGTTAAAATATCTATTGATACAATGGACTTTTTTGTCTTCTTTAACTGTCTCTTTCTACGACATTTTAGTGTTTCCATTATTTGAGCAGAAAATTGGATGGGGGCTGTTACACTATAATTTCCTGTTGTTCCCGGGTTAGGGTGGCCCCAATACTATGCTGGTTCAGCCAGGCACCTTTGAGATGTCATCACATGCTACTGTTCTCTGGAAGGGATGGTAAGGTGTGGGGCACCCCAATGGGAAAAAAGTCCAGAAAGTCATGGTTTGCAGTGAACCCTGACTCTTTGAACTTATTACCCAATGTGGTGCCCCATGCCTTACCATACCTTATTATTTTCTGAAGAAATTCAGGTACAAACAATACAAATCATAGGGCTGACTTCTCCAATTTCCTCCCTAGTAGAAGTGGTGTTCTTTCTGAGGAAAGTCCTGGGCTAGCTGTCACTCTCTTTCTCAGAAGTCTGGTACCCTGGTCACAGGAACCAAGGGTCTATGGTAGAGTATTTCCGTCTCAGCTGCTTCTTCTGTTTGCTCAGGTAGACTTCTCCTCCAAGCTCTGTTCCTTAACTGCAAGACTTGTTCCCCAACTGTAAGACACTAAGGATTGGGACTATTATCCTTATTTATCTTCTACCAGGAGGAGTTGTTACATTTTAGCACAAACTCAATGAAAAAGCTTTTACACATAGACTTACCCTAAAGTGGTTGTCCGAGAGTTGTGAATAAAAATCTAAAAAAAGTGGCCGGAGGGGGCTGCTTAAAAAAATAAAGATCTACTTACCTTCCAGCGCTATCTGGTGTCCCGCGCTGCTTTTGCTCCGGTCGGGGCGCCATGTAAACAAACATGGCCGCCGGAGCAGTGCTGGACTCAGCTTCCGGCCGGCCGTGGCCGGCCACTCCTATCCATCCCTATTCACAGCACTGTGTATGGGGGCTGGAAGGTTGTCGGGTCCGGACAGAAGCTCACCTATACACACACAGCTCACCTATACACACACACACACACAGAACCACACACACATATACATACACACACACACACACACACACACACACACTTCCCCCATTCCCCTTCATCTTACCCTGTCCCAGTGCAGCATGACAGTATGAGACCTGCGGTGATGTAAGAATCATGTGATCAGTCACATGATTCTGACATCACCACAGGTCCTGTACCAGTAGGACATCGGGGAGAGGTAAGAGTAGTACGGAGCCTCTCCTCTCTGGCAGATCGGGTGCAGCTCTACATCAGGGCATCACCCGATCTCCATTACAGCGGTCAGGAGGGTCTGGCAGCGCTGGATCCTCCTGACCTCCGGACTATAAGACGCAGAGACTTTTTAGCAAGATTTTTTCTTGCTAAAAAGTGCGTCTTATAGTCCAGAAAATACGGTAACTCCACCTAATTGTCCAAAACAACAATATTTTGTTATAAGTTTGTCTCCTAGTCTAATATTTTTATTCTTTTATATATACACTTGCACTTTACATTTTATATATTTATATATATTTTATATACATATTATATTATTTGCCTTTCCCTATTTTGAATACAATTTGAATATTTGAATAATAGTATAATGATTGTGAATAAAATATTAACATTGGTTTTGTGCCTATAAGTACTGGTCCTTTATACAATAAAGTTTTAGTATCACTGACGCGAAAAAAAAAATCCTTAAAGACAAGATATCGGATTAGTTGAGAATGCTTGTCAATCAAGTTTCGTAAATCTGTTCCAAAATGTCAATCAACTAGATGTCACTTCTTTTTAGATTTGTATAAAACATGTGCTTTTGAAGTGTTAGATTATGTATGTTTTGAATGTCTGAAGAAGATCCTAGTACAGGATCGAAACAAATGAAAGGAAACCTACCACTTCTGATGGTGCTTCTAAGCAGCAAATGCTGTGCACCAGCTCAGGGTCTTCGTTATGTTCTCAAACAGTTTTAAAGCATTAAAACGCTTTAGTAATCTTTATATACAAAGTAGCTTCACCGCACGATGGTAAGCGCTCGGCGCACCATGCGCGCGACGACTTCCTATTGAGGCGCACGCACGGTCGTGTGCATGGTGCGCCGAGCGCTTACCACCATGCGGTGAAGCTACTTGTATATAAGGATTACTAAAGTGTTTAAACACTTTAAAACTGTTTAAGAACATAACGAAGATAAGCGCCGGCTCCAGGTGAGCTGGTGCACGGCATTTGCTGCTTAGAAGCCCTATTGGAAGTGGTAGGTTTCCTTTAATAAAGACATCGCTTTTTAAACTTACGAGAAGTGTATGCAGCGCCATTTCTTATGACTCCGAAAAGAAACTCCTCTGTGCTTTTACTCCATTACCTTCAATAGCATTATCAGCGGGACCTGACCTTCCTCTATCATCGGATACATTGACGAGCAGCATACTCAGATGGCTTTCCAAGGAAACGCTTTATTCCCTTTTTAATAAGGTGACCCTAAGAGATACACTAATATAATTCCCTTGTCATTGAAAATATCTTTAAATCGTGTGCGCTTCTCTCTCTTTTGTTTCCTCCTGCTCTCACACTCTCACCCAGCAATTCCCAGACCTTCTGAATAACATTATATAAGGGTTGCTGGTGTATATGAGTTACAAAGCACTAAGACCAAAACCAGTGTGAAATATTATGTGCAATGTTATGCCCAATGGAGCACAGTAGTCAGGGCCGGCACTAGCACTGGGCATATCCGGGCATGTGCCGTGACCCAGGGCTGATGGCGGGGGGGCACACATAAGGCTCTACAGAAGGAATCCATGAGGGTGAGGGGGGATTTATATAAAATATCTATGAGGGGTCTGATTGGGATGTTACTCCATGGAATATTTTAGGGAACAGGAGACTGTTTTTGTTTCTGAATTTTTAATGCCACCACATGAGTTGGCTCTGTCGCCAAGGGGCCTAATGAAACCTGGAGCCGACCCTGGCCGTAGTGTAAGGCACTTGACTTTGGGATTTTCCTTAGCTTGAAATGTTTGGTTAAATTTGAAGCGAAGATTCTCATCTTTCATTATCTTAAGAGTGAAAATAGAAAACCAGTGGGGAGGAAAAAGTATGTCACAAAAGGTCAGTGACTCCAGCACTCCTGGGCTAGACATACTGGAGGTCTTCTATTGTAGAGCCAAAGAACGTCAGAGAAGTCACCTTGAAGACACCCTGTCAATCTGATCTCCATAAAGGTCAATGAACTGATAGACCTGATATACACTGAAAGCTACATGCTACTGCACACAGAACACAAGAGTGTACAATACCTAATGTAAAAGAACAGTATACATGTATGAACATACTGGAGGAGCATTGGAGCATCATCATCAGTTGTGCTCAACTTCATAGGACAAAAATATCAATCCAAGAACAAGAAGAAAACATAGTGGCACTCACCAATTCAAGTGAACGGACATTCTTTATTCACACAGTGTGTACACAGGGAGGCATGCACTGCCTTGAGAGAGCACAGAATGGAGTGAATGTTCACACTATGTGAATAAAGAATGTCCGTTCACTTGAATTGGTGAGTGCCCTCTTTTAAGTGGTGCATGTCAGTGCTTGGGCTTGCAACACAATTTGAAAGTTAAATCCCGTGCTCAGTCCGAATCAGTCGGATCGTCCGATGGCACGCCCCCCAATTTGTGCCGCATGGTAGCCAGCGCAGCTGTGCCAAAAAAAATGATCACATGCAACACAATCCCACTGCAGCCACCTGTTAGATACAATCTCCAAAGCCAGACTTCAATCAGAAGTTCAGATTCGGAGTTTGGCTTGATCCCCACTAGTAACACCTGCAATCAGTGGTGGCATGAATCTCGGTGTTTGAATGGCGGTGGTGTAAGCACGGCCCAATTGTGCCAGATTAGGGAGCATCGCTGTAAGCGACAATCCTAGGGAAAATGGGTGCTCGCTCAGCCAAGCCCGCCCAACTTAAACGGGTCTACTTATCTTTTCGAGTATGTGGGTCACCTTGGTTTAAGCCAGTCCTGCTGGACATCTGCAGGTTTTGATTGTAGGAAGCATGATGTGTCTTTTTGCAGCTATGGTCCTGAGTGGATAAGTCTAGCAGGCACCTAACAGAGACCTCTTTATCATAGTACTCTAATCAACTGGGTGCAGCACCATACTACAACCCTCACCATTGCAGTGACATCAACAATGCCATGAGCAGTACATCTCTTTTGCAGCCATCTGATAATTGATGCTAAGTGCTAGTAACAACATTTATTTTTCCATAATCCACTGTACTTATTTATGTAGCCACTGTGCCACACTGTGCAGTCCATAGGTAAGAAATGTCTGGGACTTTTAAAGCTGCAACATATTGTCTGTCAATAAAATCAGAATTCTGAAAATGTAACATCAACCAAATGGACACATTTCTATGCACTATGTGAGCCCTGTTCAGCCAAGGGATTAGCATCAGCAGCGATAGTCTGCGGATGTCGTACATCAACAATATTAGTCATATCTACAAGCCCATAACCGCTTCTTCTATCAGCCACTGCCCGCAACGTAAAAGAAACGCAGTAAACAAATAAATGAGCTGCATAATAAAGCCCACAAGCCACTCACGTAAATGACAGATCTGCACTCATGCAAATTTCTCATAGCATCGCTGTATCTTCTGTATAATCACCAAAGCTTATTTATGGAGCTTGGGGACAGAATAATGAGTGTGTTAATGTGCACCCATCATCCATCCATTCACCTTTGTGGACCTTTCATAAAATGGGGGAGAGTTGTGGAACAGTTGTGGGTGCATGGACTTATGAATGAATCAAAGAATAACATAAGTTTTCACATTCACATCTGCATCCAGGGCCACCATCAAGGGGGAATATAGGGTCTCCATTTATGGGCCCCATATTTGAGGTGAGACCTGCCCTCAGACATTACATCCTCAATATTGAATTTAACCCCTTAAGGACCAGGCCCTTTTTCGTTTTTGCGTTTTTATTTTTCACTCCCCACCTTCAAAAATCTATAACTTTTTTATTTTTCCATGTACAGAGCAGTGTGATGTCTTATTTTCTGCTAAACAAATTGCACTTCGTAGTGATGGTATTAAATATCATGGGGATACCAAATTTGTATAGGTTTTATAATGTTTTCATACATTTACAAAAATTAAAACCTCCTGTACAGAAAAAAAATTCTTCATTTTACAGTGTTCTTGCGCTAATAACTTTTTCATACTTTAGTGTACAGAGCTGTGGGTGGTGTAATTTTTTACGACTTCTGATGACGTTTTCAACGCTTTTATTTTTAGGACTGTGCGACCTTTTGATCACTTTTTATAGAATTTTTTCTATTTTTCAAAATGGCAAAAAAAAATGCAATTTGCGACTTCAGGCGCTATTTTCCGCTACGGGGTAAAACGCAGTTAAAAACGGTTATTATATTTTGATAGATCGGGCATTTTCGGACGCGGCGATACCTAATATGTTTAGGATTTTTACTGTTTATTTATATTTATATCAGTTCTAGGGAAAGGGGGGTGATTTGAATTTTTATGTTTTTTTAATATAATTTTTTTTTTTAAACTTTTTTTAATTTTTTTTTTTTTACTATTTTTCAGACTCCTTAGGGTACTTTAACCCTAGGTTGTCTGATTGATCCTATCATATACTGCCATACTACAGTATGGCAGTATATGGGGATTTTGCATACCATCTATTACAATGTGCAGATCGCACATTGTAATAGATAGCCGAGATCATGATAGCCTCTGATCTTTATGTGATCCGAGGCTGTCATGACAACGGATCGCCGCTCCCCGGTGACGTCACGGGGAGTGACGATCGGAACCAAGATGGCGGCGCCCACGCACCGCCGGCTCTTTAATTCCGCCGGCAGCTTTGCCGGCGGCAATCAAAGGGTTAACACCCGCGATCGGTGCTTGGTGCTCGGTGTTAGCGACGGGCATTTGCTTCATGATGAAGCAAATGCCCGGTGAGTATGAAGAGGGCTCAGCCCGTGAGCCCTCTTCATACTCCCCCATGCGCAGCAAGACATAAGGGTACGTTTTATTGCGCTATGGGGTTAAAGAGATGAACCACTATTAAATTTTATGAATAGCACTGTATCCTAAGCAGGGCCGAATTATGAGTTGGGCTACTGGGGGTGCAAGCTACAGGGCCCCCACCACTTTGCGCTTAAAGTATACAATAGACTTCAGTCTATAGCAGGGTGAAGAACTGGCGGTGCAGTGAAGTCACACACTGCGGCGCCAGTGCCAATATGAGGAGGTCAGCCTACATCAGGGAAATGGAGGAAGGTGAGAACAATTTTATTATTTTACCTAGGGCTGTATATGTGTATTATAGGGGGGCTGCATATGTTTATTATAGGGGGAGTGTATATAGTTATTATAGGGGGACTGTAAATAGTTATTACAGTGGACTGTATAATGTTATTATAGGGGGTATATATAGTTTTTATAAGTGGCTGTATGTAGTTGTAATAGGGGGCTGTATGTAGTTATTATAGGTGGCTGTATATATTTATTAATAGGGGGCTGTATATAGTTATTATAAGTGGCTGTATGTAGTTATTATTGGGGGCTGGATGTCACGGGTGCTCCTGCAATCCATGTCCTGTGTGGCCTGTCCCCGTCCCTCAGCCCGAACTTACCTTTCCTGGCTCCTGATGCTGCCTCAGTCCCGTCTAGGCCGCACACCGGCTTCTCTCGCTAGGCTGCGCGCTCCCGCTGCTAGGGCGCGCACGCGGCGGCTCATCCAGACTTAAAGGGCCAGCGTCCTCCGGATTGGTTCTGCTAATCCGGCCTCACCCTTGGAATCCGGCACCTCCCTTCCTTCCTGGCCGGATCTTCAGCATTGTTTCAGCATTCTTCATGGAACTTCCAAGGTTTCCACACCTTGCTTCCCACAGCGGTTCCTGTTGAAGTGATTGCCCATAAGCTTTTCCAGATGCTCCTATCCTCCTGCGTTTCCAGATGCCTCCGTGTTTCCTGTATGTCTTCCAGCGTTTCCAGACGCCTCTGTGTTTCCTGTATGTCTTCCAGCTTTTCCAGATGCCTCCGTGTTCCCTGCATTCCTCCACCGTTTCCAGACGCCTCAATGTTTCCTGTCTCCAGCATTCCCAGATCTCCTCCAACGACCTCTCCGTTCCTGTCTGCCTGGATCCTGTGCCAGCTTCTGTCTGCTTGCCTGTCGTGAGTTCCAGCTCATCCTGTCAAGCCTCATTCCTGCTGTCTTCCCAGGCTCGGACTGTGTCCTACATCCGTGTCATCCCTAGCTGCCATCGTGGGCCTGTAGAACAAACTGGTGGCACGGTGAAGGCCAGGGTTCCACTTAGACCCCGGTCCCGGGTTGCGGCTAGTACTCTCTCCATCTCCCGTGGTAGTCCAGAGGGTCCACTAGTTCACAGACTCCTCCCTCCAGACTCTTCCCATAGAGACATTTTAGTTCTGTTGTCTGTGGACCGTTACACTGGATGTATATGTATTAATGGGGGGGCTGTATATATTTATTACTAGCAACATTTACTATAATGAAAAAAATTGTGTGGAGGGCCGGCACCAGGCCTGATCCTGAGCCGTTTTCTAATCTGACTGGAGTCTGAGGCTGAGGAAAGTGTGCTTGACTTACTTGAACATTGTTTATTCTGGTCATCGATTTGTAATACTTCAAACTCATCCATCTCCCTCCATAAGTTCAGAGAAAACTCAAGTGATGTTCAATGCTGTACACATCTGAGTGTCTTGGTCTTCCAGAGAACATAATTACAGACTACTGGAGAACACTAAATGGCACGTTATAGATACCGTTTTACAATTTAAAATACAGGAATGTGGAGCCGGCGTCTGCCCAGAATTTCAATGACAAGTCTACATAAACTAGAAAATAACATAAAATTTGCCTCTGAAATAATTATTTTACATTTTACAGCCCAATGAATTGTATGTGCTTAACTGGAGCTTTAGTTTACATGATACATAAAAGTATATAATTGTATTGTAGGAGAGAAGGTTGTCCCATCAAAGGAGACCTAGGACTTTGGGTCATATTATGCTTGAGCACAGGGGACTTCTCTGGGAAGGGAAATGTCTGATGACCAGTGGTCTAAGTAATTTGTCTCAATGCATAAGTTGTTGACTCTCTACCGGTTACAGGAGATTATTTATAAGATTTATCACACAGGATCTGCAGATATCAGAGCTCAGATGTCGCTGTGGGACGGAATCTGGGAATATGTTGCATATTTAGTGGAGCTGTGCATTGGTAAGATCTCCCAACTTTATAACTCCAAATGTTGACCTACTTTAAAAGTTGCCTACAAATAGGCCTTAGTCTCTATCTTGCAGGGTCCAATTTCCAGGAATAAGAAAGGACTGCATCCCCAATTTTGGCAGCAGTAAACCAAGGTATTCCTAGACTTAGGAGAACAACTGATGTTATCACCTTATTGTAGCCGGGCACCTTGGATAGCAATCCGGATCAATCTAGCACCTTTGTGAATTGGATGTCAACAGCATCTGTCCTTCAGGATCACACACAGACCAAGATGACTTCCTTTCCATGGTGTTCCCCTCCCTTTCTTCTAAAAAGGACAAAACAATTGATTTTCTCGAGTATGACCAATGTCATGTGAGCATAAATATTAATTGAAGATTCAATAAAAACAGTTCATTTTTGGACAGTTAAAGGGGTTGTCTAGGATTTTCTTTAAAGCAGTAAAAGGCTGGAGGGCCTAAAAAACAAAGTACTTATACTTACCTCCTCCGATGCTCCAATTCTCTAATGATGGTGTACATCACTGCCGACCACCGGCAAGTCCCTGCTACGACATTAGTTTCACCGTGTGGCAGGTGGACGGCAGTGGTCAGGAGGGAACTGTCGGCATCTGTAAGTGAACGGGAGGTATGGTGAATAAGGTGTTTATTGTTTTCAAGTGATATATAGCTTTTGTAAAAATCCTGAACAACTCCTTTTAATAAGTCTAAGATTGTGTCTCCCCTTCTATTTTGTTCTTTTTCAGTTTATATGCTTGTTTTCAAATAGCAGATATTGTAATCTACTCTTGAGGGACTAAAGTTTGTTTGTTTCTGCCACTGCTGACTTAGTCTGGCAAATCTTGCTGGAACGACAGAATTTGCAACTTCCCTGCAGCGACTGTCTCTACATGCTGAGATTAGTGATTTTCCTGTTCTCTGTTTATACTCAATCCCTTTTGAATTGACAAAGGAGTTGTCCCAGGTAAGTGACCTATCCCCAATCCACTAGGTAGGGTATAAATTGTAGATTATTGGGGGGGGGGATTCAGCCTCTGAGATCGTCCGCAATCGGCAGTACGGAGAATAGAAAGTTCACCTGTAAAAAGGGGGTCTCTGTGCATGTGTGACCAGTAATAAATTCACAAGACAATTTTCCCACATTAAGTCTCAGCAGGTCAAGTGGAATGGCCAAAGGGGAAGAGGAAGGAGGATACGAAATAGGTATGGAGTAAAATTACTCTCCTTTTTTCTCCTCGATCTAATTGAGGGTCAATATCCATTAAGAAAAGCAAAACGGTAAAGCCATTATAATTACACAGAAGTAATGAGCACGGACGTCTTCCCCGATATTCTGCATGCGGCGCGGCTTGCGAGCCCTTCACGGGAACAGAATTTAAATAGATGATTGAGAATATTTCTGTTCTGGTAGATTTCATTATTGTACGTCGAGCAAAGCTTCCACGCAGCTTGAACATGAAACTAATGCAACCCCCACTGCTTCCTACCGTTGACAAGATGCAGCAGGAGCCATTCACTTCTCTGGAAGGATTTTAATCACTACAGAAGTTTTTCATAATCTCAAAACAATATCTAAGATAATAACAAAACACAAACTAAAAAGGAATTTTCACAGCGGCGTGCGCAGCTAATTCAGATGAAAATTTGGCTTTGCAATGTGAGACGTTTTCACGTGGGCAAAAGTAATCGTCAAATTTTCACAGGAAATTTGTAGCACATACTGATCAGAAGAAGTTGGTATAAATTATTAGAAGAACCACAAGTCAACTTGCTTTAAAGGGGGTATTTTTTTGTTTTCAATTTTTTTTCTTTTTTAAAGGATATCAACAATGGGAATTTCTTATAGTAGGTGTCAAAACTTACTTGGCCGATGCATTTTATAGTATGAGGACAGGTTTTCGTCACTGGAGGTACTGCAGGATGCACTTAAAAAAGAACTGAGCTGGACGCCGCAACGCCTCTTGGTTCCAAACGCAACACCCCTGCCGATGCAAAGGATTAGGTAGGTGTTGCAAAATTAGTCCCTCTCCATGTCAGGAGCTGCTTGGTGATCCTGATCACCTCACCTGGGGGGTCTCCATCATGGAATCTAGTAAGCAGCTGTAAGGTTATAAAGCCCCTTGTGGGTGGAAGGTTCTTTCCCTGGAGGTCCAACAGAGAGGTCAGTCCAGGAGGTCTCTCTTTACACACACAGTCCAGGAAACAGAGGTGTCTGAGGAAAGTTGCCCTACAAGAGACCAGATCCAGAGCAGAGCTCCACCACAAGGACTCTGCTCCAACACTCCTATCCCAGCCCAAAGCTATGTACCAGACTACATGCACATCTTCCTCAGGACCTGAGCTACAACCAGCTACCTCCATCCAGCTATCTGCATGTTACAATAAAGAACTGTAAATTATATACTCACCGGCCACTTTATTAGGTACACCATGCTAGTAACGGGTTGGACCCCCTTTTGCCTTCAGAACTGCCTCAATTCTTCGTGGCATTAGATTCAACAAGGTGCTGAAGCATTCCTCAGAGATTTTGGTTCCATTTGACATGATGGCAATCACACAGTTGTTGCAGATTTGTCGGCGCACATCGCTTATGGGTGCTTGCCGAATCTCCCGTTCCACATCCCAAAGATGCCACACATGGCATTGCCGATCTTGGGTGCACATTGTGGAGGCCCTTGAGTTGACCCGCGAATCTGGTCATGTTCTAAGAAGAAAACGCCGTCTTGAGTGCAGATGCAATGTGTAGTCATGCTTCTAGACCATGGCGTCCCATTTATTCTCAGCTGAATGGTGAAAGGGCTGTCAGAATAGAGATTGTGCCGGACAATTCGCTGGTCATCCATAAAAGTGGATGGCACATGGTCAGCAACAATAACCAGTAGGCCATGTTGGCAAGTGACACCAAGTGTCAATTGGTAACCAAGGGGCCCAAAGAGTGCCAAGAAATATTCCCCACACCTGACAAACACCCCCACCCCAGGCCAGCCATTAACCGTATGATACAGCGGCAGGATGGAATCCCATGCTTTCATGGTTGTTGCGCGCCCAAATTCTGATCTACCCTACCATTGAGATGTCGCCAGCAAATCGGGGGAGACCACCAGACCATCAAAACGTTATTCCAATCTTTCCACTGTCCCAATTTCGATGACTTGTTCAAGGCACTCAAACTTCCACGCTTTCTTCTCCCATACTAATGCTCGGTTTTGAACTGCAGGAGATTTCGTCTTTGACCATGTCTACATGCCTAAATGCCATGTTGCCGCCATGTGATTGGTGATTAGAATTAGTGTTAACGAGCAGTTAGCAGTTGTACCTAATGGAAGTGCGCCGAGTGAGTGTCTTCATACCAATGTGTGATCCCGTTGAAGGCTGTATACCACCATCAAGGGGCCCTCACCCATTGTATCACCGGAGAGTCCTATCTACACAGCACCGTAGTTTATGCCCCTACCCACTACAACCTCCATGTCGAGCTCTCCTACATCCTTTTTTGCACACCACCTGCCCAGGACTCATGCCACGATGTGAGGACTCACCCAACCTCTTTGGCCGCGCTTCATATACAAGCCTCAGATAGATCACGCCCCACCGGCGCGCAAGAGTCACATAGCCATCACACGCCGGTATTCAGGAACGCCCAGCTCACGACTGAATTAAAATTCATTGGCCAAGTAAGTTTAGACATCTACTATCAGATATTCTGATGGTAAATGTCCTTTGAGTTCAGGCTTACATATTATATAGATTGATAAAGCAGATATAAATATGAGCAGACCATGGCATATTAGATACCATTACTGTCTTCTAGAAAATATCATTAAATTACACGCGTGTCCTTCGTTACCGCTCCTTCAGGCTAGACATACATACTTCTTACTTGCTTTCTCACACATCTTATGCACCCATGCACAGACCACCATATTCCGACCTCAAAAATGGACATCCCCACCGCCTACTTTTGGTGGAGTTCTTTAAATACTGATCCTTTTTAAAGGAAATCTATACTTGAAATGCATCATGATAAACCAGGGACACTTACTCATAGATACAGGGACCGTGACTGTGGTAATCTTATATTTGTTATCAATGGCCTCCTTCCTTCTAAAATCAACTTTTAAAATTATGCTAATGGACAGAAGGCCTCTGGGGGCATTACCAGAGCCCTTCCATGCTGTAGTTTAATAGCCATCCCTCAGCACTTTCCCCTCCTTCTACCTAATGTAATCTCATACAGTTGGAGGGACAAAGGTATCCTGCACACTGTAACAGCTGGTGCTCTGGTGCTGGCGCTCAGCAGGGTCCCTAAAGGGTCTAAAATAATAGTAAAAAGTTCTTTTTAAAAAATAAATAAGGGAAAGTTTAGATCCCTCCCTTTCCCTGGCACAAATATAAAAATAAATGGAAAAATCATAAACAGATTAGGTATTGCTGCGTCCCAAAATGCCTGTTCTATCAAAATATAAAAAAGATTATAGCTGGCTATGAACACCATAACAGAAAATAGCACCCCAATGTCCACCATGTTTTCCACCATTTTTCTATCCATGATTATTTGAATAAAAAATGATCAAACTGTCATAGAGGTCCTAAATTGGTAAAGAGGCAAAAAAATTAAACTTTGCATAGGTCTGTACGCCAAAGTGTGAAAAAGTTTTTGGCCTCAGAATGTGGCAAAATGACAATTATTTTTTTTGTACAAAAGATTTTTATTTTTGTAAATCTACTAAAACCTAATAAAACCTATATAAAGAGGAAGTGTCAATTGGAATGCAGAATAAAATATGTAAACACAGAGCCCACAAGAAAATGTTGTAAATGTGTTTCTTTGTCAATTTTTTATCCAGCTTTCCAGTACATTGCATGGAATATAAAATGTACAATTTGCCCTACAGATAACAAGGCCTCTATAAATGTCAATATAAAAAAGTTATTGCTTTTGGAATGATGGGAGTAAAAATCAGAAACTCCCAAACGAAACCCCTGTAAGGGTTAAAGGACATCTTTTACCAAAAAGGATTGTAAACCAAGTACACTTACATACAGGTGTGTGCCCCCTCTGGCAGGATCTGCTCTTCTTTTAGATTCTTATGCCCTATATTTTACAAAAAAGGCTTTTAAAATTATGCAAATGAGCCTAAGAGCATGGAGCCCCACATACTCATTTAACCCCTTAAGGACGCAGCCATTTTACAGCTTAAGGCTCAGCCGATTTTTTGGATTCTGACTTGCTTCGCTTTATAGGTTATAAACTTTTGAACACTGTTATTATCAAAACGATTCTGAGATTGTTTTTTTCCCCACATGTGTACTTCATTTTAGTGGTAATTTTGGCTGATAAGTTTTTGCGTTTATTTACAAAAAAAAGAAAATGTGATGAATTTTTTGAAAAATGCCATTTTCGAAATTCTAAATCATCGCGTTTTCAGGCAGAATAGATTTACCAGCTAAATAATTTGGTGAATAACATTTCCCATTTGTCTACTTTACATTTTCATAATTTCTGAAATATCTGGATAATTTATTTTGACGTCACGCGGCTTTGTCAATAGAATACGCTTTTCCGGATTTTCAGAATTGACTATTTTGGGGATAAATACAGTTTTGAATGAAATTTTACATATTTAGCATCAAAACCCCCTATATAACCAACCCATTTTAAAATCTGCACCCCTCAACCTATCAGAAACAGCTTTTACGAAGATTGTTAACCCTTGAGATCTTCATAGTAATTGAATCAAAATGGAGGTGAAATTTATAGAATGGTCATATTGTTCCCTATACGTTCATTTAGCACCAAAATTTACACATTTCCAAAATATAAAAAGAGAAACCCACCATACAATTTGTTCTGCATTTTCTCCCTGAGTACAAAGACCCCCCACATGTGGCCGCTTACTTGTTTTATGGGGGCACAGCGAGGCGAGGCGAAGGGAGAGGAGGGCGCGTGCAGCTGCCAGGATTATTAGTTTCCTCATTGGCCCCTTTTGAAGGCTATAAAATTTCGCTTTTTCGTATTGGGGCCATGTGACGGCATTTTTTTTGCGGGATGAGATGCTTTTTTCATTGTTACCATTTTGGGTTGGTATCACTATTGTTGAAAAATAGGAACTTTTTTTTGAGGGCAGGAGTAGTAGAAAGCACAATATCTGTACTGGATTTTTACTTTTTTTTTTTGGGTTCACGTATAGCCTAATAGTCATTGTATCTTATTCTAGGTTTGATACGTATTACGGGTGATACCAGACATGAATATATTTCTTACTGTTTAACTAAATTAGCTTCAAACAAAAACCTAATGTGGGGAAAATCTATAATTTTTTGTATTGCCATCTTCCAAGTGGCTAACTTTGTTACGTTTTTGGCTACGGAGCTGGTTGATGGCTTGTTTTTTTGCGGACATGTTTGTACTTTGCACCAGTATCATGTCTGAGTACATATGGTTTTTTGGTCGCATTTTATATCATTTTTTGTGGGATTGAAAAGGTAAAATCATAATTTTTGAGGGTTTATAACAGTTTTTTTTTACGGCGTTTATCGTGGGGGTTCAATATGATTTACTTTTATTCTACGGGTTGTTACGGACGCGGGTGGGTGTATACTATATATGTGGGGTTTGTGTTATGATTTAGCTTTTTTTTGTAGTTTATTGTTCTTTATTGTTTGGGGTTTGGGGCATTTTTAGTGATTTATGACTTTATTTTTTATTTGAATAACTTTTTTTTTTACTTTTTCACTTTTATACCATGGGACATGAAGAAGCAATCTTCTGATTGCTTCTTCATGATAATATTCTGCAATACTCATGTATTGCAGAGTTTATCAGTGTCAGCCTATGCACTTGCATAGGCTGGCACTGTGCCAGTAAGATGACGTCACAGACGCCATCTTACTGGCAATTCTTGCTAGTAACTCTGGGGTCCAGATCGGACCCCAGAGTTACTATAGCAACGATCGGCGCCCCCCGAAAACGTTCGGGGGGCCGATCGGGGGGAAAGACACCCCAGATACTTGTTAGATGCCGCGGTCGTCGGGACCGCGGCATACTAACGGGTTAAGCACCCGCGATCGGAGACAATCCGATCGCGGGTGTTACATGGGGTGCCGGCTATTAGTTACAGCCGGCACCCCTGTTCCCGATGCCGGTTCGGCTCTGATCCAGAGCCGAGCCGGCAGCATAGGAGCCGTTGCGGATATATCCGCCCACTGACGCTAAGTCACTGCGCTCCGGTGCGGATATATCCGCCGCGGGAGCGCGAAGGGGTTAAACTTTTTTTTTTAAAGCCTTTTTTCTTAAAAACAAGGTTATAGGAAGCTTAAAGAAGAGCAGATCCTGACAGAATGATCACACACCAGTATGTCAGTGTACTTGGTTTACAATCTTTCATCCTGGTGGTAGATGTCCTTTAAAATACTAATAATAGGCAAGGTCTCATGTGTCTTTAGTCTACACTTTGTTACATGCTCCTCTGCAGTCCATTGCGACTCTCCTGTTCCTAACTTAATAGTTTCCTCTCGGATCTATTTTTAGAATTGTTCTTTGAGCAGTTATTGGCACTTCCTGGAAATCCGGGCTCCGTGGAATTTGATACTGTATGTCAATGACATCATCTCCTATATCATCACATCTTAAGTGCAACTAAGGCTTCATTTACATGAATTATTAGCCTAAAATTTAAGCAAGCTACCAACCTTTCCATTATAGCTTCCTCTATTTTCCATTCCTGATGGGTGACCATACCAGTGCTGTGTGACAGTGGCCAATGTTCTGACCATGGAGAAAAAGTTGCTTTAGTAATCCTACAGTCCTTCCTTGTACTTTCACTGTACTGTACTTCTTGTACTCTATTGTTGTACTCTCTGATATCCACAACTGCTTTCCCATCATCCCTGGAATTTCCCAGCATCCACCATCTTGACTTTTGCATCACTTTCTATCACTCTCTCTGCTGCTAATTGGTGTCTGCTCTAGCCACTTCAATGCTGGGGATTTTGACAAAGAAAGTCCATACCTTTGTAAAGGGAGGATAATGATAAAAGTAAGGGCTCCTCATACCCTTTACTAGACTACAATAATTCCTTTATTTATATAGCGCACACAGATTACACAGCGTTGCACAGAACTTGCCAAATTAGTCCTTGTCCCCAATGGGGCTCACAATCTAATCAACCTACCAGTATGTTTTTAGAGTGTGGGAGGAGACCGGAGGACCTGAAGATAACCCACGCAAACTCGGAGAGAACATACAAACTCTTTGCAGATGTTGGCCTGGATGGGACTTGAACCCGAGACTCCAGTGCTGCAAGGCTGTAGTGCTAACCACTGAGCCTCCGTGCTGCCCACATAAATGGGTTCCTATCATTATCCGATTGGATAGTGTCCAAAACCCCACTGTTCTATGCCATGCTTTCCCATCACCCCTGGTACTTTTCAGTATCCAGCATTGGCCATCTTGACTTTTAAAACTCTCTCTATTCTAGTAAGGGCTCCTCATACCTTCTACCTGACTTAGTGATAAACTCTCTGCAAAATAGGAGTATATAAGATTGGTTAGGGTCCAAAACCCCAATGTTTCCAGCCATGGCTTTCACATCATCCCAGGTACTTCCCAGTATCCACCATTGGCCCACCTGAAAGGCTCCACATGCCTTCTACTTGACTTACTGATAGACCCTCTGGTACATAGGCCTTCCTAGTTTTAGAGTATCAGAGATAGGCCATCAGAGATATGTTGGGGCCCAAAGCCCAACTTTTTCAGTACCAGTGCTCTTCACTAGTCTACAGTGATGTCAAAATCCTGCCGCATGATTGGTCACTGATGAGAGATGAGAGGACCCAACATTCACGTTCGGGGTTTGCCTGTGCGACCTGGACATATTGCCGCATTGGCGGGCAACCATGTCTATGATAGGATAGAGCCAAACCTGAACATCAGGTCCATTCATCTATAGTCACTAACGGGGACCAACTAAAAGGATCAGAAGTGTGGTGCTGGAATGGTGGGAATAAGAAGAGGTCATGTGTGCTTTCTCGGATGCAAACAATGGATCCACAGTCCATTGTGGTTCATGTGTTATTGATGAGTAACATGACTGTAGAAAATATGACTAACAAAGGCATAAATTCATTCATTCCTACCCATGTCAGCCATACTGTCATCTAACTCACCAAGGGACACATGACCCACAATGGACTCACACGTTCATGTTCGGGTAGTGTTAATGGCAAGATTTCAATAAACTTTAAAAAATGATACACAAGGTCATGAGTCCATAGAAATAAATTCGTCCATGTGCTATTTACTGAATCAATGTATAGCACTCAGATAAAAATGTACGCCGTGCGCATACATCCAGAGTAATATCTTACCGAGAAAACTCCTTTAAAAGTTTTCCGGAATGTTTATACAGCGTACATACTCCGAGAAGGTTCCATGTTGCAGACTAAAACCCAACCAGAGCTTTTGAGTCATCCACAATGTATTCAATGGAAGAGCCGCTTTCTTGTCCTTGTTGTCTCCTAGATGTTCTTTGGAAATGTAAATTCAGATTATTTCAATATCTGCACTCCATCGCGCTACAAGTAGGCAGTCAGACTCTCATGTGGAGTGTCTCATTATACATGAGGCTTGTGTCCTTTATAAGGCAGATCTATGTATGTGCTTCCAGGGTAATGGCTTGATTTGCAAACCAAAAGTGCAGGTTGCAGTTGTATTGATGATCGCTGTAATTCAGGAAATGAGTGTTTTGAAGCCTTTGCACTGATAATTATAGCCTTCCCCGGGATGAGCCTCCACAAGGACATAAATGCATGAATCCCGGCTGAATGTCCCTCCATATTACACTACAATGAATAGGATGATTACCTTTGATTAGACGGCAGTAGAATATATAAAAAGGTGGAGAAATGTAGCGCCAGCACAGGCTCATCCGGAAATAACACAATTAATGGGTCCTACCGAAAACATTATTTCCACTCTGCATTTGGTTGTTCCTGAATAATGTGTGGTTCCAGGATGCCTCTGTTTTATACTTTATGGGGAAATTTACATCTTGGCTTGCAAATGCTCATCTTGGTATTAATAATGGAGATGACACATTGTAATGATGTTCTCCAAATGTGCTGGAAAAAAGCACTTAACATCTTGATGCTCTGGTTATGGTCATATACTGAGGTCAACAGTGGCATAACAAGACACCAGTGGGCCCCAGTGTGAAATTTGGATTGAGACCCCACATACCTAAAATATCGCTGCCACCCCCGTCCCACACATTACATTAGATAATACACAAATATGCTACACCGACTTATACTCACAGCACCATACTCATACACCTTATACTCAGTGTCCAGCAGCAGCCTCCCTTATTAAAATAATGGCTAACAACCGCCTCATTAATAGGGCGGTCGTGTGAGGCTGGTGACCCATTTATACTATATGCGCATTTTTATTCAATGTTTGTAAGTAGATCTTATTTTATTAAACTTTCATCTGCAAGATGTTCTACACGATTTGTATATACGTATTTCTTCCAGCGGTCCACTGTGGTGAATGGTGGAAACAAAGGAGGAATCAAATCGCAGTCGTGTTGGTCTTAATGGTGGGCTATATTTATTGGAGGATCTACGGATTTGTGCCAGTGAGAGAAACGAATGATAAGTGAAGGAGACTGTTTGAAATATCCTTGAAAGAAAGTAGGAAACAGTAGGAGCTCCGGTCAGATAAAAAAATGTTTATCTTTTATGTTTATGTGTCATTAATAAGATGTCCAGAAGAATCCTCAACTCAATGAAATGACAAGCTGAAGCGTCCACTGAGTGAAATGATCCTTCACTTATTAACCCCTAGGGGACACAGCCTATTTTGGCCTTAAGGACTCGGCCCCATTCTTCAAATCTGACCTGTGTCACTATAAAGTGGTATGCTTGAACGCTATGAGATATCCAGGGGTTTTTTCTTTTAGATTGTTTCTCGTGACACATTGTACTCAAATTGTTAAATGGATGATATCTTTTGTGTTTAGTTATGAAAAAAACAAAATTTGGAAAAAATTTGGAAAAATTCTTTATTTTCAACGTTCTACATCTCTACTTTTGATGCAGATAGTCATAGCTCCCAAATAAATTCATAACTTAACATTTCCCAATGTCTGCTTATGTTGGCATGGTTTTTAAGATTCCACATATATTTACTAGAATGTTATGCAGGTACAGAATTAGGTATCTTTTTCACATTTTTTGTAAAATCACCAAAACCCGTATTTAGAGTGACCTGCTCAACTTCTAATGACATGAGAGGCCCAATATAGTGGAGACTCGTAAAATACCCCATTGTGGGGAAACTAAACACCTCAACGTATGAGAAAAACCACTTTAAGAAGTTTGTTAACGCTTTACGTGTTTTATAGGGGTTAACAAAATGGAGGTGCAGTCTGCCAATGTAATATTTTTCACAATACAACCATTTTGGGTGGAAAATAAACATTTACAATGGATTAAATGAATAAAGGCTCCACAAGTTTGTTACCCAATTTCTACGAGTACACGGATACTCTATATGTGGTGGTAACCTGTGTATGGGCGCACGGCCGGGCATAGAAGGGAAGGAGGCGCATCCAGAAGATTTGCTATGTCACAATGTACAGGCTATAATTTTTTTCTTTTTTTAATGTGGACCTATAGGGGCTTATTTCTTTTGCCACAATGAGATGCACCTTCTGGTACGTAATTGGGGGAATCTATAGGCTAATTGGTGAGATTATTAACTCTTGTGGTGGAGGTGAATGAAAATCATCACTTTTCAGGAAGATTTATGGGGTTTTTTTTTTGCCCGTTTACCCTACCATAAAAATAGTAATTATTTTATTCATGGGTCGCCACGATTCAAAAAGACCTCTTATATAGATTTTTATTTTTCCCATGTTCTATGCATAAAAAAGTAAGGCAAAAATGTTGTTAATTTTAGCATCCACGTCTTTTATGCATACTTTTATTTTTGCCTCAAATCTGTTTAAGGGCTTATTTTTGCGAGAAGGATTGTTTTCTTGTAGTGGTCTTATTTTAGAGTGCCTAACATTTTTAAATCCCTTTTAGGCATTTTTATAGGGATTATTGAAAATGATTTTTTCTGGAGCTTTTTTTGTTTTTTTGTTTTTTAAGGGGTTCAATTTGCGGATCTAATAACGATTCTGTTTATTATGCAGATTGGTAGGAAGCAGGGATACCAAATATGTGGGGTTTTGTGATTTTATTCAATTGTACTGAATAAAAACCAATTGGAGAAAAATCCTGTTCATTTTACATCACAATCTTTTCATTATACATAACTTTTTATTGCGGTTGACAAATCTGGTTAGGGGCTTATTTGCGAAGAAGAGTTGTTCTTTTTAGGGGGCTTATTTTGGAGTGCATAACATTTTTTAAATTACTTTTAGAGCATTTTTGATAGGTATAATTAAAAATTATCTTTTTTCGGAAAGTTTTTGCGGTTTTTTTCTACGGCGTGTTGTACCAGTGCGGGTCCAGTAACGATTCTGTTTTATTATACCGATTGTTACGGAGCGGCAATACCAAATATGCGGTGGTTTTTTGTGTTTTTGTGTTTTTTTACTTATTAAGTGTTTTATGGGAAAGTGACATTTTAGGGGGCTTTTATTTTACTGTATTTATTTTTATTTATTATAATGTGTAGTGTTAGGTGTTTTGCATATTTTTATAATACATACTTGAACTTAAAACCAGTGATGCTCTGATCACTGGTTTAAGTTCAAAACACTGCTATTACATATATTTTTGTAGAGCATTGTGTAAACTGTCTGAGCAAGCTTGCGCATGCTCAGCCAGTTGCAGTCAGACCCGGAAGGGGTCTGGCTGCCATGGAGACCGGGCAGCTCCGGGGCACATGCCAGTCCTCGGAGCTGCCCAGAAGTGGATCGGATCCCCCGGTAAGCGGCACGGGGGATCCGATCCACAGCGCAAACACCCTTACACGCCGCGGTCATGTTTGACCGCGGCGTGTAAGGGGTTAACACCCGCGATCGGAGCCGGCTCCGATCGCGGGTGTTAGCGCAGGCTGTCAGCTGTACTAGACAGCTGACAGCCGCTGCTTCTGGTACCAGCTCCGTTCGTGAGCCGGTGCCAGAAGCAGGACGTTATAGAACGTCCCCGTGCGCTAAGCATCTAGCCCCGGGGACGTACTATAACGTCCTGGTGCGCCTAGGGGTTAAAATAACCAGCAGCAGCCTCCACTCAATAAAATGACCGCAGCAGCTTCCCCTGATTATGGAAATAATATGTCCAGCAACAACCTCCACTCAATAAAATAAAAATCTACAGCCTCCACTCAATAAAATGACGAGCAAAGCCTTCTCTAATTAATAAGATGTCCAGCAGCAGCCTCCACTCAATAAAATTGCTGCAGCAGCCTCCACTCAATAAAATGACCAGCAGCCACCTTTCCTGATTAATAAGATGTCCAGCAGCAGCCTCTACTCAATAATATTACTGCAGCAGCCTCCACTCAATGAAAAGACAAGCTACAGCCTCCACAAAATGAAATGTCCAGCAGCACCCTTCACTCAATAAAATGACTGAAGCAACCTCTAGTCAATAAAATGACCAGCAGCAGCTCCCTTGATTAATGACATGTCCAGCAGCAAACAGTTATCAAGATAGGTCATCAGTATCAAAAACAACATCCAGTCCAGGAAACCTGTCACCTATTAAACTATTATCACCCTTAGGTAGGGTATGAAATGTCCTTTCTACAATTCCTTCTTTAGATTGAATGAGATGAGTTATGAGGTGGAATGTCACTTCAGACACCCCTATAGTACCTAGAAACATGCTTTTGGTGTAAAATTAAAGATGCAAATCTTATCTTTCATGTCCCATCTGTGAGGCATAGTAGCGGAGATACAGACAGTTTAAGACATTGGGGCAGATTTACTTACCTGGTCCTGTCGAGATTCCGCGGAGCGTTGTCCGATGAGGAATCGGGTCTGCCGCGATTCACTATGGTCGTGCGTCCAATTTCTTTAAATCTGGTGACTGACAGATGACATCTTTGATTAGAGAATTTCTTCTTTTCTTCTTCTACTTGAGCCGCCTCGTCAGCTTCTTCCAGCCACAACTTGACAATTTATCAAAAAATTTTTTTAGGTACATAACTTCGCCATCATCTCTTCTACATACCGATCATCAACTTAGAACTGTTCTCTTGCTCCCCTTGAAAGCACTACTATGCCCCCACAGTGCTGCCACAGTAGCCAATGTAGTATCAATGCCCCACAGTAGCCAATATAGACATAGTTTCCCCAAAGTAGCTTAATAGTAACAGTTTTCACCTTCTGTAGCCAATATAGTCTTTTATAGTGGCATAGCAACCAATAATAACAAGGCCCACGGTAGCCAATATAGTCACAGAGCCCTTCTGTAGCCAATAGTTAAAGAACACTCTGTAGCTAATACTAATAACCCCCCATGGTAGCCAATAGTAATAGTTCCCCAATAGCCAATAGTCACCGCCCCCACATTGCCAATTTTTAATAGTGCCCCCCATAGTAATTGTTATAGTTCTCCCATAGTAGCTAATAGTTGCAGCGCCCCCCATTACATATAGTTACAGGGCCCCTTGCTGCTAATAGTAACAATGCTGGGTCCATGACTGGAGTCCCACTATTCCACCCTTGATGGCGGCTGGCCCTGAGTGTGGGGTACAATTAGTGAATTGGAGCAACATCACAGTATATGGGACAATCGCTTCCAGCTCTTTACACATTTCTTATATTAACTGATCAAGTGTCAGACCCTCACTGGTTTCCAATTAATGTCCTATCAAAAGCATAAGCCATTGATTGTGAGTCTTGGACAACCCCTTTAAATCTAAACCTGATCAATCAACCACAATAGTAATTAATCCTCAACGTTTATCCGATGGATGAAGCTGGACTTAACGCTAAACTTTTTATCTTCCGTTAGTCCCGATGTTGTAGCAGATTTATTCTTTAATAAATGTTAGCGTCTCTCTGTTCTAGTCATAGATTCCCAAGTTCTTTGCAGAGATGACACAAAGACACAGGTTTACGACACCAAAAAAATCTGATTTTCTATAAGCGCCAAGACAATTCATCTCCGTCTTGGTCGTAAAACACTGAGCTGCCATTTCTTCGGTTTCAGCAAAGAACACAGCGGGTATAGTGGTGAATGGAAAGCCGTACGCTGTTATATGTTATGTGGGAGTTTTACAAATCGCTCGTCTTTTTCCTTCACAGATGACGAAGAGCTTTACACAGCTTTCTCGCACTATAAAAAGTTGATGTATGGAGCCTTTAAGAACAGCAGAACCTAAACCGGAGTTGCAAAATCTTTTTATGGCAGCAAAAAAGGTGCATCTTTGTCTAGTTAAAAATGTGTTCTCTTTGTTAGTAGTAATATGGTCGCATCCATATACTGATGGATAAGCTTTTGTAAGACTGTAGAAAACCACTGTCCACACTATAAATTGTATGAATAGCGCAATTCTATGGAATATTTTTACCATAGTATTGTGTGTTCCTTTGGTACGAAGAAAAAAGAACTACTTCCTATTCACTAAGGTCTGCGGAACACGGCAAAAATGATCCGAAGCAACGTTGCTATTAGCCCATGTAACAGGACAACCTGTCCCATGGGAGAAGTTACCTTGCAATAATATAAGACAAGTCAATAATTTGTATTTGATTTGGGCTGCTTTGACTTGGATGTTGTATGGAAATATGTAAATGAATTACTACTGTACTGTACCACTGGAGGCCAAAAAGCACCGCAGAGGTAAGTACATGTTTATTTTTTAACCCGCCCCATCCCGGTCACCAATGGGTTTTTGTAATGGAGTCTTGCAATCTTACTTGCATTGCCCTGCCTCCTTGTTCCTGATTGGAGAGGTAGATAGGGTACTGTCAAATGTGGCGCACACAATGATTCAGGATGACTCGTCGGGTAAGGTTAGGAAATTGTTTATTATTGGTATCGGAACACAACGCGTTTCGGAGTATTAGGAACTCCTTTCTCAAGTGATAAGAGACTAAAAACAGGGTATATAAAGAAAACTACGTATAAATAAATAGATAGAGGGAATGATAAAGGATAAAAGCAAGAGTAGTAGGATCCGGTAGGATGATACTAATCTGAGAAAGGTGGTCCCAGTGTTGGGGATGAGAACACATAAATCAACAATACATGAGGGGTAGACAAGATAACAGGAAATATATATGTGCAAAACAACAGGTTATGTTGGACAGCAATGATACAGAAAATGAGTGGCGGGACAGATGTGGCGCATGCGTGGGCGCCAGGATGTGAGGCGCCCGTCTGGCGATAGCAGATAAATTAAAAGGAGATGACGGGGAGGTAGCAGAAACCAATTTTGAAGTGAGGTCGGATGTGACCTATGAAGATGAGGAGGGGGTGAGTGCTAGGTGGAAGAGGAGGAGGGGCATGTGTATTTTGGTTGATGAGAGAATGACAATATGGTAAATCAATGGTGGAAGCAGAGGAGGGGGGATTGTAGTTCATGGGGAATGAAGGGAATGTCAGGATGAAGTGGGGCGTTAAAAACCAACTGCATAACGTACCATTGGAAAGTCTAGAAGCGCCTGGTTCTGCTGATGGTCATGAGCATGAGGTCAGACGTCCCCCCCTCCCCCCCTCTATATAGAACCATTCTCTTTGGACAGAGTTCTTGAATGCGATTTTCTTAGGGACGTGTTCAATGGAGTGTATAGAATAGGCGGTTGGTAAAAAGTTCCTTTGATGTGAGTGAGCCCGTGTCTCGAGATGCTGTGTTTAGGTGGTAGCCGTTACGGTATATTACTCTTATGCTGTTAGATGCGGGATTGAGTTGTTGGATGGTTCGACCAAATAGTGGGGCAATGGGCACTCCAATAGGTAGATTTACGTATGTCGAGGACAGTTATGAAAGCTTTTTTTATTGAGAAACTATCGTTGTGTGGTATGTTTTGAATGACCTTAGTTTATTAGTAATGTTAGGGCACATTTGAACTGTTATCCGCATCTAAAGCTGCCGGTGAGTTCGGGAAGTATGGAGTTCGGTTCGTTTTGCAATGGAGTGCAGGGTTGTAGTTAGCGGGGGCCAGATGGTTTTGAGTGTGTGGCCGTACTAATGAATTCTCGGTCGTGTGGGTTTTTGGCTGAGATTTTGGATAATAGATTGGTCGATCAGTAGGATTGGCAGTGTTTCTCGAGGATATACTGATGGGAATTATGGGCCCGTATTGTAAGTGTGATGAACGTGATTGTATCTGTTGGGGGAGAGGGTGCGTTGGTGTTGAGAGAGTGGTGGTTCTGATGAGGGAAAGGCACTCATATTGCCGTCAGTTCTTGGAGCGTTCGAGTGCTGAGCTTACAACCGCTTCGGGCACACAGCCCTTCTCAGGGAAGCTCTTCGGCGGGACCTTGTTTGACGAGAAGAAGAAACGTTTGGTTTTTCGGAACAATTTTACGAAATGACGAAGAAAGAAATGACTGTATGGAATTTCTTTCCCTGGTGTGATGCTGATCTTATAATGTAAAAACATTGGGGTCGACCTTTTTTGAAGAATTGTTTTTGTTGGGATTTGTCCTTCTTGATTGCAGGATGTAGATCCCAAAAATGGATTTCAGAATCGGATGAATAAGGGTTGATGAAAGAGAGACCCCAAATCATTCGATTGTTGGTCTCCGCGAATGTGTTTGGATGCACACCACGTTGTGCCATCCAGCTAAAAGGAAGGTCTTCGATGTGTGTACGTCGATTAGCGCAATATTGTGCTTACACTGGGGGGTTTGGATAAAGGTTCTATTGATTCGCCATATACAGGTTGGCTGAAGCTGGGGCAAACCTTGTCCCCATGGCTGTCCTTCGAACCTGGTTATAGATATTAGTTAGGAAGGTGAAAACATAGGGTTAGTATGAATCTGATGGCGTCAAGGATGAAGAGTTTTTGTTTGTGGGGCATTGTTGGGTCCCGACTAGACATAGGTTGACCATTTCTATGACCTTGTTGTGGGGATGTTCGAACTAAAGTGCTGATAGGCGAAGGGTGAACCATTTGTAGGGGAGTGAGTCCTTACAACAGCGGCCATAATTCCATCAAGGGTATCCTCGAGAAACACTGGCCAATCCTCAAATCCCGCATGAACAGCCATAGAAGTAATACCGTAAACGGCTACACTAAAACACAGATCTCGAGACACGGGCTCCCTCAAACAAAAGGACGTTACCGCCTTTTCTATAACACCCATTTGAAAACACGTCCCGGAGGAAATGATAGCTTCCAGAAACTCTGCAAAGAGAGATGTTCAGGATAGTCAAGATGAACTGTCGGACCCCTCATGGCCCGCCCAATGAACCCTAGAGAACCCTTCTAGACTTTTCCAATTTACTTTATGCAGTTGGTTTTTAACGCCCCACTTCATCCTGACATTCCCTTCATTCCCCATGAACTATAATCCCCCCCTCCGTCTGCTTCCACCATTGATTTACTATATGTCATTCTCTCATCAACCCAAAATACCTTTCACCTCCTCCTCTCCCACCTAGCACTCACCCCCTCCTCATCTTCATAGGTCACATCCGACCTCACTTTCAAAATATTGGTTTCTACCTAACCCTTCATCATCCTTTTTATCTGCTACTCCAGAACGGCGCCTCATGCAATGATCTGGCGCACCACGCATGCGGCCAGACAAGAATGTCCGCCACTCATAGCGGTATCCAGACACTACGCGCATGCGCCACCCGCGTATGTCGCCAGCACCCGGCAGACATTACATTGGTTTCCGAACACAAGGCGCATGCGCCACTCACATACCCTGGCGCGAACCCATCCCCTCTACTCTCATATTTAACCCCATTCACCAGAACTCCCGGTATAGCCGCCACAAAACTTCTGCAGTTCCCCGCGCTGCGTAAGAACTACTAGATACCACACCACACTTAAGCCATAATTGATGTTTTTACTCTGCTAGCCTTATGAATTTTATCTAGGAACTTTATATTTGGATGTCTGAATTTATTTATTTATTTAATTATTTGCTGATGAATTGCATATTGTAATTATTTATTGACCAATCAATTATGTATTTATTTATTTCACTGATCATTTAATTAACTTTTTAATTGTTTATCCATGTTTCCATTATAACAATTGTATTTATTAACTCATTAATATTAAAACAACTATGTTTCTGTATCATTGCTGTCCAACATAACCTGTTGTTTTGCACATATATATTCCCTGTATCTTGCTACCCTTCAGTATTGTTGATTTATGTGTTCTCATCCCCAACACTGGGACCACCTTCTCAGATTGTATCATCATAAGGATCCTACTACATCTTTGCTTATCCTTATCATTCCCTCTATCTATTTATTTATACGTAGTTTTTCTTTATACCCTGTTTTTAGTCTCTTACACTTGAGAAAGGAGTTCCTAATACTCCGAAACTGTTGTGTGAGACCAAAATACTAAACAATCCTCCTACACTTACCGACGAGTCATCCTGAATCATGTGTGCGCCACATTGACAGTACCCTATTACCCTTCCATTCCAGATCCCGACCGCCTGGAAACGCGTCCGATAACCACTGTCTAAAGGCAGGCACCTTGAATTTTCAACGGCCCAAAACGTCAAATAGTGTGTGCCTAATCTAGCACAACTAAATCTGGTGAGCCTCTCTCCAATTATCCATTCAACAATACCAATGGTCCAAATAAATACTACTCATGAGCGCTGTTTGGTCTTCCCTTGTTTGCCTCTATTCTCGCTCCTTGTTCTGATTGACAGGTCTCACTGCTAGGACATGCTGCTGTATGGAACAAGTACTTAGGGACCGTCTGCAATATTCAAAGACATCAAACTCTGTTATTTTTATCAGGGGTAAAAAAGATGTGTCAAATGCTTCACACGGTGCATTGCTGGGATGGCGGAGAAAAACTCGTGAACATCATTGACACTCATGTCCATCGACCCAGGGGTGATGTCATCTAAGGTCCTTTAACCCTAACTTTAAAATACCCAACCATGTATTTATCAAATCAACATGAATCACAGAATGCTCCATGGAGGAGAGGGAAACTAGAGCTGAGAATAGAGGATGCTGTTCATGTGATCAGATACATGGATGGGGTGGATTTTAATGTTATGGTTTATAGGACCTTGACCTTAGATTACATCAACCTGGAGTCTTCACCATGAAGTTTGAATGCGAGAAAGACCTAAAGCATGGGGAGGACGCACGCTGGACTTGTGCCGGAGGGCTGCCCCTCTGACTCGCAGCTGTATGCCAGGAAGAGAAGAGTTGATTTTATGGGTTTGAGGGAAACAATTTTAGCTCAAAAGAAGGGTGCTTTCGTTGAATAGGGCTCTATGGGAACTGTCACTAGCTATTGAGTGAAAGAATGTGGTGACAGTATGTAAGTATTTCACTTTAACACCGATAAACAGTTATGTTCAGCTTTCAGAGATTCCATATGTCCTGGGTCTTGCACCATTTCAATGAGTGCAGGACAAGCACCTCAGGAAAGGGTTGTCAAGTCTACAAGTGGGTTTGCCTACCAAGATAATAGAGGTAGAAAGAAAAGTGGATGAGTGCATGAATAACCCTATAAAGGATTTCACTTACAACTGGTAAATTTTGGTATTTGCAGTCAAGCCCTATACCATCATTATCCAACATTTATTAAAAAGTTATGAACTTAAGTGGGAAAGCTGACATCTAAAATACATAATATATAATTATGAATAATTCTTATATTTGGTACCCTCTAATAACCATAGCATAGTAGTGCTTGTAATATTACATGACTTGGGGTCGGTGTTTGACCGTTTCGGCTTGTAACAGACAAAAGCTCCCCGTGCCTCGCGTGTTTTCAGTACAGAAGTTTAAACCGAGCATCAGTTCTTTTCAGCACTCTTTTAGGAGCCTAGTAAATGCAATCTTCTGCAGGTCCCAGGGGCAAATGAAGTTTATGAAACTGGACGAAGGGAGGGGAGTTGATTCACAGATCATTTTTTTTTCTGTGTTTACAGAATATAAGCCCAGCGAGGATTCAAAGAAGACCATAGATTGCACATTCCAGTACTGGTCTGGAGTCTGTATAATATGAAAAATACTCCTCCTGGAGATGTCATTTGCTTCTCTGTAGGGTTACATAACCACTTGCCAACCTATAGTTCAACCCACATGATAAAATGCATTCGGGGCCTATGAAGAGCAATCCCTCATAGCGCTACATTTCTGAGGATTGTGGGAGCTTACATAGGGAATTAAGTGGGGGTGATGGACTCATTCACATCATGTCAAGATTAATAGATATGATGTATGGCAGTACTTGATGGCAAGAGTCAATGTAGTCATTGCTTAGTCAGATCACCCCCATCATAGGAATTCCATATCCTTGGTAAATACATATCTATGTTATCCCTAGGAGGCACTCTTGAAGATAACCTATGCAGTTATGGCGAACTTTTAGAGACTTAGTGCCAAACTACAACCCAAATCCACCTATTTACTGTGAAGTGCCAAAATGGCATTTTAAGAAGTAATTATTGCTACCTGTTACAGTGGTTTTGCTACCAATACAGTTGAAAGAAGGAGGTCAAATTCAGACTATCATTTAGCCTCTCGTACAAGAAGAATGGTGGGTCCAGCAGAGCACCTCCCAAAGATATGCATATCTTTAACACCTCACTTTTTTCACAGTTCCAAAACAGACCAATGAAGTGACGTTAATAGCGTTGAGAGCAGCATCTCCTAAGTTGCTTGGATTGCCAGGATATTCACGATTTGGTCCTGTGTGGTGAGCTCAGTCAGTGCTCTGAGTGTCACCTGTGCTATAGGTTCACCACCACTGTCTATAGATGAACTTTCAAAATAGGTTTCCAATTTTGGTTGCTGCCTCACTGCATATTAAACAGATAACAAACAGCTCTAAATAGGTTTGGCGCCTATACAAAGAATGGAGGAGTTGTTGCCTGACTACCCCCCAGATCTGAGCAAAAACAACCATGTCTTGACCCCTTGGGAGGAATACCAGTTGACCCCCTGCATTTCAGGATCTCTTCCTCTAGAGCAGGGTAGGGACCTATGGCGGGAGCCAGATGTGGCTCTTTTGTTGGCTGCATCTGGCTCTCAGACAGATATAATATAGTGATGGTGCTGTGTGTCTTAGATGATCACAGGACACAGGCAGCGATGTTACCGCTGCCTACGTCTTTGTGCACACCCAGGCGCCATCGCTGCCATTGTCAAGCCTGGGTCAAAGAGAAGAGCCTGGAGTGATGACAGCAGCGGCAGGAGCGCAGACTATTTCCTTTTTTTCTGTTGCCGTGACTACTTACTTCTGGAAGCATGTGCTGGCTACTATATATTGGGGGGCAAGTGCTGGGCTACCCATCTAATGGGGGCATATGCTGTGGCTACCTATCTATGTGAGGCATGTGCTGTGGGCTACCTACTACTGGGAGGCATGGTTGGGTACCTATCCACGGAGGCAATGTGTTGGGCTACTATCCACTGGAGGCATGTGTTGGGCTACCTATCCACTGGAGGCATGTGCGTGGCTACCTATCTACGGGAGGTTTGGGCTACCTATTTACTGGATGTGGTGTTATTACCTTTCGACGGGGAGTGTGCTGGGGCTACCTATCTACTGGAGGCGTGTTGTGGGGCTAGCTATCTACTGGGGGCGTGTGCTGAGGCTATCTATCTACTGGGGGGCGTTTGCTGGGCGACTAATCTACTGGGGGCGTGTGCTTGGGCTACCTATCTATGGGGGGTGTGGGGTCTTCAGCTATCTACTGGGGGGCGGTGCTGGGTCTAGCTATGTACTTGGGAGGCATGTGCGCTGGTGTCTCTGGAAGCTATGTGCTGGACACTTTCTCTACATACGGGAGGCATGTGCTGTGCGATCTCAGGGACTAGTATCTACTGGAGGCATGGTGGACTAGCTTCTACGGGAGGCGTGTGCTGGGACTAGCTATCTACTGGGAGGCGTGTGCTGGGATAGACTATCTATGGAGGCGTGTGCTGGACTGCTACGGGCGGTGTGCTGGACTAGATCTACTGGAGGCGTGTGGTGGGGCTAGCTATTACTGGAGGCGTGTGGGGGCTGCTATCTATGGAGGCATATGCTGTGCTAGTAACTGGGGCGTTGCTGGGACTAGCTATCTACTGGGCAGGCGTGGTGGGGCTAGCTATCTACTGGGAAGGCATATGCTGTGGCTACCTATCTACTGGGGTAGGTTCTGGGCTACCTATTACTGGGAGTTGGTGTGGTCATACTTTCTACTGGGGGCGGGTGGCTGGGGCTAGCTATCTTGGGGCGTGTGCTGAGCTATTCATCTACTGGGGGCGTGCTGGGGGACCATCTACTGTGGGCGTGTGCGGGGTACTATCTACTGGGGGGCGTGTGCGGGTCTACATCTACTGGGGGGGCGTGTGCTGGGTCTAGCTATCTACTGGGGAGGCATGTGCTGGGGCTAGCTATCTACTGGGGAGCACTTGTATGGGGCTTAGCTCTCTGGGAGGCAGTGCTGGGACTCGCTACTACTGGGAGGCGGTGTGCTGGGACTAGCTAGTCCTACTGGAGGCGTGTGCGGGACTAGCTATCTACTGGGAGGGGTTGTGGGGGGATAGCTAATCTAGCTGGAGGCGTGAGGTGGGGCCTCGTGACGCTATCTCACTGGAGGCTGTGCTAGGGCTAGACTACCTGAGAGGCGTGTGCATATTGCATGGCTCATACAGAATAACATTATTAAATGTAGCGTTCATGGCTCTCTCAGCCAAAAAGGTTCCTGACTCCTGCTCTAGAGCCTCTGCAAGCACAACCCTACCCAATTAGACAATCTATGTTGAAGGAAGATTTAGGAGGATACTCCCCCACAACCCTTCCTCTAACCCCCCCCCCCTATTTTTCCAGCCCCCTCTTCCCCATCTTGTATGTACTTTTTGTCTGTTATTGGTTTGTCTGTTTCTCGACAGTGCGAGACCCTTTGTAGTCTTACTAAGACCATGTACTACAACGTATAATTTTGAGCACTCGAGAACTCCATGTTTGTATAGTAAACTCTTTTAACCCCTTAACGCTCTGCGCCGTAGCTCTACGGCGCAGAGGTATAAGGGATGTATGAAGAGGGCTCACGGGCTGAGTCCTCTTCATACAAAGGTGGGGGTTTTTGCATTTTGCAGAAAACCCCCACCGCTAATAACCGCGGTCAGTGCTAATAACTTTGCCCGCGGCGTTGAGAGGGTTAATAGCCGCGATCGGTGCGGGCGCCGCCATCTTTATTACGATCGCCGCGCCCCGGAACGTCATCGGGGGGCGGCGATCGGTTACCATGGTAGCCTCGGGTCTTCTTTTGACACCAGGCTACATGGCTTGTGCAGGTTCGTTACAATGAGCCAGTGGCTCATTGTAATGAATGACCTGCAAAAATGCCATACATTGCAATACAGAAGTATTGCAGTATATGGTAGGAGCGATCTGAACCTCTAGGGTTAATGTATCCTAGATGGTCTAAAAAATTGTGGAAATAAAAGAAAAAAAAAAGTTTAAAAAATAAAAAGAATTAATAAAATATTTAAAGTTCAAATCACCCCCCTTTCCCTAGAACGGATATAAAATAATAAACAGTAAAAACTCACAACATATTGGTATGCCGCGTCCCAAAATGCCCGATCTATCAAATATAAAAAAGTTACGGGCGGCGGTGACCCCGAGGGAGAGAATGGCGCCCAAATGTCCGAAATGCGACTTTTACACCTTTTTACATAACATAAAAAATGAAATAAAAAATTATCAAAAGTCGCACAGACCTCAAAATGGTAGCAAATAAACGTCGCCTCATTTCGCAAAAATGACCTCTCACACATCTCCGTGCGCCAAAGTATGAAAAAGTTATTAGCGTCAGAAGAGTGCAAAATTTTTTTTTCTTTTTTGTACACATTCGTTTAATTTTTGAAAATGTATTAAAACGCAATAAAACCTATATAAATTTGGTATCACCGCGATCGCACCGAACAAAAGAATAAAGTAGGTGTGTTATTTGGAGCGAAGAGTGAAAGACGTAAAAATTGAGCCCACAAGAACGTGACGCACGTGCGTTTTTTTTTCAATTTTTCCACATTTGGAATTTTTTTCAGCTTCGCAGTACACGGCATGTTAAAATAAATAATATTACGGGAAAGTAATATTTGTTATGCACAAAATAAGCCCTCAAACAGGTCTGTACACATAAAAATGAAAATGTTATGGATTTTTGAAGTTGGAGAGCGAGAAATGAGCCGGAAAACCCTCCGTCCTTAAGGGGTTAATTCCTTTAATAAACATGGATTAAACATAAATAGCTTGGCACCTCTCAAGCCAACCTGTCCCATTATTAAGAAGGGCATGACTTGGTATTGTAGATTGTTCTCTTTGATACTTACCTAATCTGTTGCAGCCCCTCATTCCTCACATCCCTATCACAAATAATACATGATACCTGCTTCTTTGTAATGATTTGGACAGAGCAGTCATTGATTAACAAAACAACACATTAAAAACTATTTTAAAATATTCTTTAAAGAGCAGCTAAACATTGGAAGCATTTTTTTCAGAAATGAATACACCAGGTGATAACAGGAAACTTTAATATATACTTTATTGAGTCAGCTTCTTTGTGCCCTTTTTCTTCTCTTTCTCCTGTAGTGAGCACTGCATCTGAAAACCTTCTGAGGTCTATCCATTTTAGACAGATAAGGAGGCTGGTTAACTCTTTCCATACCTAGAAAATATTTCCCTTGAAGATTCAGCTCTCTGAGAAGATTATATTATCCAGTATCTGTAAAATCATCAGAACATTATCAGGCTCCTTTATCTCTCAGCTGTCTGTGGAATACAGCGGCTGGTTGCCCCAACTCAAAACTAATCTCGTATTCACTTCAATGGGAGTCGAGTCTACAGTTGGTCACTATAGAGTCACCTACTTTTGCCAGGGGTGGATTAACACTTCTATAGACCCTGGGCTGTATTAATATTACAGCCCCTACAATTCTGAAAGTCACTTCCTACATTTGGTACTAGAATACCTTCCTTAGATGCATCTCTTCTCCCTGCATTCAATCTGCAGTTTCAGGACCTTTGGAGGACCTTCAAAAGTCCTGAAATGGCTCTTGTGTACATGTGTATTGAGAGCAGAAACAGATGTACAAAATTTCATTGGTCATTCTCAGTATAAAATTTGGTTGGTGGTTTGGGCCCCAGGTAACTGCCCAAACCGCCTATATTATAATCCACTGCTGTCTGGAACAATGTTATGCCTGGCCTGAACAGATCATGATGCACAGGCCTGGTGTCGGCCATCACCATACAGATATTGATGCCATATTGTGATTTAGGATGAGTCATGACTATAAAATATTCCCCTTTATGTAACCCCAGTGACATTATCATTGTACATTGTTGATCTCCTCACAGTCACATCTATTCTAGTGACGCCTGATGTGCATTTCTGCTGACACAATCACCTGCAATAGCAAGTGGGAGATTTATGATTGCTCCCAGAGACCTCAGGGTCTGGATAGGAGTGAAGAGGCTGACAGCTGACATATTATATATCAGTCCTGTGCACAGGGGACAGCTCACAGAAATATCTCCATCTTCCAGCAGCAATAATGTAAAAGGCAATAATGCAGAATAGAAAGTGTCATCCACATGGGTATCGGCTTCCTGCGTCCTGATGCAATTGATGCTCTACAAAATATTAATATCTTTATGTAACAGAAGGCAGGATGACGTCTCATGTTTTCATTCTTCTCCTAGGGAAGGTTCATTGGTGCCAGTAGTGGTAAAATTGTCCAGTTTACACTATTATGTGAAATACTTGTGAAAATCTGCCAGAATTCTGACATATTGGGGCTTATTTACTAAGGGTCCGCGGATAACATTTCCGTCGAACTTCCCGACATTTTCGGTTTTGTATGGCTGGGACAGGTATTTAGAAGGGGATTGTGTCGCCCGCGATGGGATTTTGGTGCAATCATGCGACAGAAAACGGGGGGAGGGGGAGTCTTCGGACGATCCAACAGATTTGGACTGAGCGTGGGATTTAACTTTAAAATTGTGGCGCAAGACAATGCACTTACATGCACCAGGAAGAATAAGGTGAACTCCGGGGACCTGAGCGGGGAAGCGACACATGCAGGATATCAGGTGCATAATCTTAGTCAATCGCGGCACAGTGCATTATACACGGACAATGCACTCACATGCACCAGGAAGTAGAAGGTGAACTCTGTCAGATCTGAGTGGGGAAGCGACACATGCAGGATATTGGGCGCACGATCTTAGTGAATCGCGGCACAGTGCATTATCATTGGAACAATGCACTTCGGGTGAACTTCTCGGAAAGGTATGTAAATGTGCCCCAATATGTATACTGGAGCCTGTTATTATATCCAGTGGGACCTTCTGTGGGCCGTAAGATATTCTATATCTGCAGAAAAAGTATCATCCAGCATAAGATACTTTGATACATTTGACTCATTTTAACAATGATTGGTACACTGCAGAGTATGTGGAAGCAACTTTTTGGAACTTACCTAAGTGGTTTTGAAAAAAAAGTAAGCTGCTTTGTAAAAAACAAAAAAATAAACATTACATTAAATACTTTCTAAAACAAGTAAACATTCAAATAATCTCCCTTTTCCTAGAAAGCATATATAGTGAAAGGTATCACTATGCCCCAAAATGGCGATTGATCATAATATTTAAATGATTAACCCTTGTGGTGCCATCATAGAAAAAATCAGTTGTTTTTGTTGTTCTACCCCCGCCTTAAAAATTCCAATAAAAAGTGATGAAAATTGTACAATTCACAGAATCATATCAGCGTGTTCTGGAAAAAAAATTATACTTTACTCAACTCACCCAAGTATGAAAAAGTTACTTTATAGAAGAAGAAAAATTAAACATTTTTCCAAAGTTTGAAATTTTTTTTTTAATGGTATTAAAGCAAATCTATCAGCAGTTTTGACCTAACAAAACTGTTGGGTATTGTCCCTGGATATCTGTGTAACCATACATTTGTGTGTGTGTTAGTAGTGACAGAACAGTGATAAGTGAATATATAATCCAGCTCTGCAAGGGCTCTGGGTGGGTGTATCAACCTGCAGAGCTTTCTGCTCTCTGCACTGTGCGGCTCCACAGTCCGGGCCCTTCTGCTTGGAGTATCCGGATTTCAACAGTCACTCACAGAAGAAGTAAGGGGCTGTAGAACAGTTCGTTGCAAAGAGCAGAAAGCTCTTCAGGCTGAAAGACCCATCCAGAGCACTTACTGCTACTTGCTACACACACACAAAGGTATGGCTACCTACCAGGCTACCAGGGCCAATACCTAACACTCTTTGCAGTTATGGTCAAACTGAAGATGGAGTCTAAACTATATAAATGTACTATCTCTGTGACCGTACTGACCCAAAGAATACAGCGAAGGTGCCATCTGGACTGCATACAAAAATGGTGCTAATGCATTTTTTTTTTCTTCAATTCCTTTGGATTTTGATAATTTATTTTTGGGAAGTAAAGAACTGAAACACAAAAACATGGAGCAAAAGTGAATTAAAGGGGCAGACCAAGATCAAGAATTGCCAGACTAGATAAATCTCCATCAACTTGTTACAGTTCTACAAATGTGAATAATTACTCTGTACCTTCTAAGTGACCATTTCCGGGTGGTTAATCCTTCTGTGAGCATAAAGTTACAACTACAGGCAGCCATTTTGAAGGCTGGGGAGAGTTTGGTCACATAGTTGCTTGGTGAAGGTATAAGGACAGCGGCAGCTATTCTCCTTCTCTGTCATTATCACACAGTGTTCCATATCTTGTAAGTCTCCACAAACATGAGCTATGCAGGAAGGTCTCACCGGTTCATAGATATTTGATGGTTGGTCAATCCAACATAAATTCAATTGATTAAACAAAAATTATCTGATATATACAACATGTAACATTGATTAATGAACTAGGCTCCGACAATACAGGAAATACTGTACAACCACTGTTGTAGCAGAGGCTATAGTAACTGTTAGTACACAGTATTTCTAAGGCTATTCTTAGCACAAGGAATTGCACACATCATCCGTGTAAGATATGTCTATACCCCAGGGACCTTTAAGTACTGTATAATAGTATACAGGTCTTCCTGAGATAATCCGGCCTCAGAGCTTTGGTACAGGAGCCCTGGTTGTGGCATGTCTGACAAGTACTCACCACTCCTGGGTCCTCTCCTGCTTTGCACTGTGTCCAGAAACCGTTTGTTTTTACTAGCAGGACCCAGAGTAAACCGTCACGTGGTGCAGAAGAGGAGCTGGGATAGGTAAAGCCTGTACCCACTGCTGTACTCTGGGTCCTGATGGTACATACAAACAGCGTCTGGACGCAGCAGAGCATCATACAGAAAGATGCTCCAGTATGCCACAAGGAGCAAAGGAGGAGCTGGGAGAGGTGAGTATTATATTGTTTTTGTCTGGTCTGGGGTACCCATTATTATTGACATGGGGGTCTCCAGTAGTATTATTGTTGTCTGCTCTGAGGATCTCCATTATTATTAATTGTTTGCTCTGGGGTCTCTATTATTGTCTGGTTTAGGCATGGGGGTCTGTATAATTATTTATTGCCGGGTTTGGGGTCTGCATTAGTTATTTTCTGGGGTGCTATTTTGTGCTGTTTTGTGGTTGTTGGTGCATCTAAGTTAGTTAGCAGTGCATCCACTTGATATTCAATGGCAATGCAGCACATGGACCACTAAAAGTTGTGCACCCCTGTTTAAGACAACTGACTATTCACTGAATCCCCTCCACCTATGCTTCACCTATAAATCACAGCGGGTTACTTGTAGAAGTCTTGCAGCAGCTATCTTTGGGTAATTCTTACCTGTGTAAACAGTTTTTTCCAGGCTGAAAAACCATGTAACCCCCCCCCCCCCTGCTATTTCCAATTACCTCTGCTTATTACCATTCCTCTATTATATGGGGTCCCCAGGGGTTCTCTGTTCACCCAGTATTATGGATGATAGCTCATAACCGGGAGAGGGACTTAAAGGGGCGTTAACAGCAGGCAAATCTCCTCAGCTGTTGTATTGGGTTTCAAAACACAATATAAACACCACGTGTGACTGCACCCTGAGAGTGCGTTTACACAATGCGTTGTGTTTTTTGAAGTGTTTTCAACGCATTCCAAAGGCTTCAGCCATGATCACATGATGAGGTTACATTGGGTTTTAGCAGATGCAGTGGAAACGCAATGTAACCTTAGCACGTGATCAAGGCGAAAGGCAAATCAAGGCAAAAAATGTGACACAACGCATCGTGTAAACGCGCCCTGAGGCGGCATTCACATGCACCGGCTGGATTGCATTTCAAAATGCAATCCAGATGGAAAGGGGAGTGGCTTGGCCTGAATTGCATGCGATAGATAACATACATTTTCAAGCGAAATCATTAAAGGTAACATTTTCGCGCAACTTAATAACCAGTTTCTTATGATCTTGTCTTCTGTTAGTGACCAGAGGCAACTGTTTTTGCTTCCCCGCACTCACACCAAGTGACATGCTTAGGTCAGAATTTGGGGGGGGAAGGACATTTCCTACAGGCGCAACGACGTTCATAGTTCTGCCATGTAAGAGAAAATAGCGGGACAGATTTATCAAGATGTCTAAAAGTCAGAATATTCTTAGTTGCCCATTGCAGCCAATCACAGCTCCCCTTTAAAATATTCATGATCACTGGTAAAATGAAAGCTGAGCTGTAATCCGTTGCCATGGGCAAACTAAGAATAGTCTGACTTTTAGACAGCTTGATAAATCTGCCCCAATGTGTAAGCACCTGAGGTCAGTCACCTTTCAGTCACGATATGGATCTGTCATTATTACACCAAAATATGTGTAAAATGTAGAGATTGCATAGTTGTTATTTTAAGTGGCGTAAACTACCATAAAACCACAATATGCAAATTTTTGTAAAAGGAAAAACTGACAAATTCAATAGTGTCTATGAAGCCTCCCTTAACAGTGCCCCATCATGTCACACGAATCCAGTGTCAGAGACTGAAGAATGAGGAAGAATACAGTAAAAAAAACTGTCAAAATACCCCCCCCCCCCAACATACCTTACAAAAGTGGTGTGTGGTGTAAAACTAACATCTTATGACTTTTTAGCGCCAGAATTGTGCTCTATAGGACCCTCTGCCCCATTACATACCATGGAACCATATATTGCACACAGTATTAAGCATTCATATTGTAGAAAGAGTTTTCCATGAAAAACACGTTCATGTGCATAGATCCATTCATATTAATGTGTCAGTGTTCCAACCGCAAAAAAAATGATAACACATGGTCAAAACAAAAGTTCCAGTGCATATACAGTACATATGACTGGGCATATATGTATCACAGGCAGCACACTGTATAACTTACAGTACATCATATAAATATGACATACAGTCAGTACAATCTACACTTTCACATATCACACACATTAGACAGTACATACTGCATATCACACACAGTAACACAACCACATGATACAGAGATCCCACCATATACTCTATGTACAGCCAGTATATACACACAGCAGTGACACACAGTATATATACAGCAGAGGCACACAGTATATACACAGCAGTGACACACAGTATATACACAGCAGTGACACACAGCAGAGGCACACAGTATATATATATACAACAGTGACACACAGTATATATACAGCAGAGGCACACCGTATATACACACAGCAGTGACACACAGTATATATACAGCAGAGGCACACCGTATATATATACAGCAGAGGCACACAGTATATATACACAGCAGTGGCACACAGTATATATACACAGCAGTGGCACACAGTATATATACACAGCAGTGGCACACAGTATATATACACAGCAGTGGCACAAAGTATATATACACAGCAGTGGCACAAAGTATATATACACAGCAGTGGCATACAGTACACATACACAGCAGTGGCATACAGTACACATACACAGCAGTGGCATACAGTACACATACACAGCAGTGGCATACAGTATATACACAGCAGTGAGATACAGCACATATACAGCAGTGACACACAGTATATACAGAGCAGTGACACAGTATATACACAGCAGTGACATACAGCACATATACAGCAGAGGCACACAGTATATATACACAGAGGAGTTACAGTATATGCACAGCAGAGGCACACCGTATATATACAGAGCAGTGGCACACAGTATATACACAGCAGTGGCACACAGTATATACAGAGCAGTGGACACACAGTATATACACAGCGTGGCACACAGTATGTACACAGCAGTGGCACACAGTATGTACACAGCAGTGGCAGGAGTACACAGCATGGACACGAGTATGATACAACAGCAGTGGACAGAGTACACCGTATATACAGAGCAGTGGCACACAGTATGTACCAACAGGGCACACAGTTTACACAGCAAGTGGCACACGTATATAAAGCAAGTGGACACCAGTATATACAGACACCTAGTGGCACACAGTAATATACAGTAGACAGGCACACAGATAGAGCAGTGGCACAGAAAGACAGTGGCACACATATATACAGAGCAGTGGCACACAGTATATACAGCAGTGGCACACAGTCTATACAGGAGCAGTGCAAACAGTATATACAGAGCAGTGGACTAGCTACCACCAGTAGTAACACAGGGCAGACGGCACACAGTATTACACAGCTCAGTGGACAACAGTGTACACAGGCAGTGGCACACAGTATATAAGAGAGTGGCACACAGTATATCAGAGCAGTGGCACACAGTATATCAGAGCAGTGGCAACGTATATACAGAGCAGTGGCACACAGTATGTACACAGCAGAGGCACACAGTATGTACACAGCAGAGGCACACAGTATGTACACAGCAGAGGCACACAGTATACACAGAGCAGTGGCACACAGTATGTACCCAGCAGTGGCACACAGTATATACAGAGCAGTGGCACACAGTATATACACAGAAGTGAACGCAGGACATATTACAGAGGCGTTTACGTACATACACGCAGGGAGCGGAAGGTGCAGTGCCCTCAGCTCCGTGACCAGTGAAGAGGGGTTAATGGGCGTCTCTCCACATGCGGAAGTGCAGTGTGTGCGGCTGAGACAATGAGCCGGCAGTGCACAGACGCCGTCCCTATAAGCAGCAGCATGGCCGGGGAATGAGTGGGAGGGCCGCCCTGCGCGCACTACTACTGCATAAGTTCCACGTCCTTCTCACTCCACCTGTTCTCGGTGAGGTGCCGGGGCTGTGGCGGGGATGGGTGCTTCACCTGTGTACTGTACATGGCTGCAGCCTCCAAGAGCGTGTGTCATTGTAGTGGCGAGGTGTGCTCTGTATACACTGTTATATACTGTATATAGTGACTGCCAGCCTGCCCTACCCTACAATGATACCTCACTGTCAGTCCAGCTCAACATCTCTCTGGCCCATCTCCATCACATCACAGTACATTGGCATGCATTCATGCATTGATTCGCGCATCTGACCTGCTATTATTGCTGACCGAAAACATAATTACAAAATTGTTTGGTTTAATAGGACCGGGTAAGACTGGCCTGACAGCTGTCAGACACTCATTCACTGATTTCTCAGTATGGGTGCCAATCGTAATGGCCACATGTCCTCAGAAAGGCTAGGAGTCCAGGGGCGGTCCCCTCAGTGATAGAACCAGGTATCATGCAAAAGAGATGAGGTATAAAATACTGATCTCACAGACGAATGAATTCATAAAAACTATGATTAAAGGCATTGCCCTCTTTGCATGGCTGCATGTTAAAATCATGTTGCAACTCGCCTGAGGTGGTCAGTGATGACGGCTCCTGCTAGACTGCTGCGTGAGAATAGCACTATGGGGCGACTATTTACTTATTAAGTGTAATGTTAGGTTATTAGTGGTTTACACAGTTCATCGTGAAACGTTGAGCGAGAATTATGTTACATCAGTTGTCACTTTGTCATGGACCAGGGTGATCTACTGGTTGGATAGTGACACATGAAATCACAGCAGCATCCATGGAGGATGGGCCCTGCTTAAAATCTATCTCACGCCAAAATTCTACATTAAACATCCCTTCTTTCATGACTGCATTCAAAATCACAACTCTTTGTTACCCCTCACTGCCGCTGGACGCCACTAGTTATAATATTTTTCACTTACGCACAGTCCTCCGCTTACGAAATAGCTAATCTTTCTTCCGTATCTACCGATACTACCCTCACCTTCTATGCACGGTTGGCGAGGGAGTAGCACCTCTGCTCGCAGCGCTGGGGTCCTGGGTTCAAACCCACCGGTAACATCCGCAAAGAGTTTGTAGTACTCTCCGTGTTTGTGTGTTTTTCCTCCGGGAACTCGGTTTCCCCCACACTCCAAAAACATACTGTTAGGTTGTTTAGATTGTGAGCCCATGGGACAGGGACAACTTCACATGCTCTGTGCAGCGATTCGTAATCTGGTGCGCTATGTATAAAAAAGATATTATTTTAGAGGAGTAGAAGTCCATGGAGCCATGCTGGGATTCATGTGACAGATACATACATGGGGTAAACATTGAAAATGTTACAGGATAAAAGGACTTTGGATGACATCGTCCTGGTCACATGAATGATGTATAAGGAGGCATATGGTGCAGGGAGGAAGATGGGAGGGCCGGCCGGCTGGAACAGGGCACGCCCCCTCTGATGCCAGATTTAAAAAAAGGGCGAAGAAGGGAATATATCACTGTGATGCATGGAGTCCCATCCTCCTTTGCTGTGAAATCTGGGCCAGCTCCCGATCCAATTCATGGACCACGTCTGAATGAGCCCCAACTCTTCTAAACTGACGTTCTCATGGATCGTGGTGATAAATGTGAAAACACCCCTATACGGTTTGACTCTTAAAAATTTATACCCATTTCTTCTGGGGTTTGGGACAAAACAGATTAAAATCTCTGCACTGCCATTGCCCAGTTCACGAGTTTGATAATTTCTAGTTTGCCGCACACTGAATTGCTTTATGCTCCTTACTCGAATTTTTGATATTATTCTCGTTTATTTACACACGAATGGAGGGAGTATGGTCCCAGAAAATGCCTCGTTCAGGTTGGAAACAACGTGTAGTCCTGTCTTGAAAGTGTTAAATTACTCAAGTCACCAAATTTCAACTTCTCTTTCTCAATTGATGGAAATATTTGAGAAATCTTTTGACATCGGTGACGCGCTACGTCACACTCTGTAATTTGTACACAGTCCAAGTGTTTCCAGGCGTGTATCCGTGTAATGTTAGTCCCGCATACAAGTCTCCTCTGACCGCAGAAGTTATGGAGCCAGCCAGATATATTCCTTACAAGTTTATGCCAGCGCCTACTGAGCAGACCACAAACATGACACAGCACAGACCGTCATTAAGAGGCTGATACACAGCATACAGCAGTCCCGGGTTACATAAAGATAGGGTCTGTAGGTTTGTTCTTAGTTGAATTTGTATGTAAGTCGGAAATGTATATTTTATCATTTGTAACCCCAGCCAGACTTTTTGTCTCTGTGACAATTGGAATTTAAAAATGTTGGGTTGTCATAAGAATCAGGATGTAACAATAAAGCATTCATTACAGACGCCTGTGATAACTGCTATAGCTGATTATTGTAGCTAGGGCTAAAGTACGTAAATTACAATATCCAGTGGTCCGTTTGGAACTAAGGGCGAAGGTAAGTCGCGTGTTTTAAGTAGGGGACCGCGTGTACATACTTTTCTCACAATAAGTGTAGGGATATCTGTTTTCAGGGTGAAATATATAGAAACATAAAAGTTCAGATGAGAGTAAGACATTTTAAGGAATTACTTTTGCTTCCACTTATCTAGAACAATTTATTGAAACAAAATTCAACACCAGTGCTGGGTACACCACTTACAAAAATGTCATGGGCTATCTGTATACTACTGGGCTGGTGGCTGGAGCTACTATGGGGGGTGTGCTGGCTGTGTGTACTAACTGGGGCTGACTGCGTATACGTGTGTTACTACTGGGGATGGCTATGGGCGTGTGTGTATACTACTGGGGGCCGACTGGTGTATACTACTGGGGGCGGCTTGCTGTATACTACTGGGGGCAGGCTGTCGTTACTTACTGGGGGAGCTGTTGCTATCTACTGGGGGAAGGTGTCTGTATAATACTGGGGGAGGCTTGTCTGTATTATACTGGGAGCAGGTTGTTGTATACTATGGGGCAGGCCTTGTCTGTTATATCTATACTGGGGGCAGGCTGTCTGTATACTATGGGGGCAGGCTGTTCGGCATTACTACTGGGGGCGATGCTGTATACTACTGGGGGCAGGCTGGGCTGTATACTAGGGGGCAGGCTGTCTGTAACTACTGGGGGCAGGCTGTCTGTATACTACTGGGGCAGTATGTTGTATACTACTGGGGGAGTGTCTGTATACTACTGGCAGTCAGACTGTCTGTATACTATGGGGGCACGCTGTCTGTATACTAGGGGCAGGCTTGTCTGTATACTACGTGGGGCTGGCTGGCTGTGTACTACTGGGGGCTAGCTGTATATACTGGGAACTGGCTGTATACTACTGGGGTTGGTGGCTATAACTATCGGGGCTGGCTATATACTAGTGGGGGGCTGGCTGCATACTGAGGGCTGGCGTATCCCCGGTGCGTATAACTTGGGCTGGCTGCTTATTACCACTGGGGTGGCTGGAGGCTGTATACCACTGGGGCGGGCTGGCTGTATACCACCGGGGGTCGGGGCTGGCTGATAACACCTGGGCGGGGCTGCTGTATACACCTGGGGGCGGGCTGGCTGTATACCACTGGGGGCGGGCTGGCTGTATACCACCTGGGGGCTGGCTGGCTGGATACACACCTGGGGGCTGGGAACTGGCTCGTGACCCGGGGGGTGGGTGATGTATCCACCTGCTTACACCTGGGGTGGCTGGTGATACCTGGGGCTCTGGCTGTATACACCTGGGGGCTGGCTGGCTGTATACACCTGGGGCGGCTGGCTCTATACACCTGGGGGCTGGCTGGCTCTAACCACCTGGGGCTGGCTTATACCAACCTGGGGGCTGGCTGGTTATACTACCATGGGGGCTGGCGGGCATATTGCTACTTGGAGCTGGCTAATGCTACTGGGGGCTTGCTGGCTAGCTCTATACTACGTGGGCTGGCTGGCTGTATAGTACTGGGGGATGGCTCGCTTATGCTAGGAGCTGGCTGGCTGTTACTACTGGGGGCGGCTGGTGTATATACTGGGGCTGGCTTGTATACTACCTGGGGGCTGACTGGGCTATATGCTACTGGAGTGGCTATATGTGACGGGCGGCTTGGCTGGCTAGCTCATACTACTGTGGGCGGCGGTGTATACTGGAGGCTGTGACCAAAGCATTTCCCGCCCCCGGCTTATACTCGGGTCAGCTTATACTTGAGTATATTTGGTAGATTCTAAATTGAGCCTCTGAAACGTTGCAAAGGCGTGCTCTTGCCTCGGTGTGAACTTATGCCCTGCTGCAGTGTGGAACGCTAAAAGAATGTAACATTCTTCATAGGACTGAAGCAAAGTAAAAACGATTACTCATTTGTACTTTTACTATATTTCAGGATTAAAGTTTGGTTTCAAACTGGATAAGAAAGAGGGTGTCAGTGGTTTATTAATGTGGAGTTCTTTTTAAGGCCTTATATAAGTCCCCACAATGGCCGTGTGAATTAGCCTTAGTGTTACTGGAGCGTGTGACTAACTCCAGACAAGTCTTCCCATGAAGCCGGAATAAGTGTGGGATGGACCTAAGCTAGTGACCACTTCACCAGAAAATCTTGCTCTAAGCCTCCAGTGATGGGTATTTTTTATCAGTTGTTAGACATCGCTTGGTCTCAGAACGTGACATAAGGAGAAATGTTTATATGCAATATTGGGCGATACATGGATCAAACACACTTTGCTGTAAACCTGCACAGGTGGACTTTTGAATGGACAAGTTTGCGAGGTCACATTCTGCTATATGTAGGGTTAGAGGGATTTTGATTCATCATGAAATTTCAAAAGTGAGCCAAATATCCCTAACTTTTGTGAGCAGTGTCCATTGTAAAATTTGCTAAAAGCATTGAGAATCTGCCCCTACTAACTCTTAATGTATTTGGATGACAAGTGCGTTGGTTCTCCCAGGAGTGAAAAAAGGAAGTCTGGTGCAGAGAAAACCTTTGGTGATGTAAAACATGTAGTTTATACATATTTTTCATGTTCTGCTGGTACATAACATGTTTCTAAAAGTAGATTTGGCGTGGACTAGTGTTTCTTCGGACCCGTCCAGTCTGGTGAGGAAGGCACCAGTCAGTGATAACATTACCCCTACTTTTAGTAACAACATATTTATGACAAAATGCCAAGATTTGGGGTTTTGGCAAAACATTTTGATGTACAGGCGGTCCCATACTTAACAACAACCTGACTTGGACGACCCCTAGTTACAAACGGACCTCGGGATTTGATTTACTATACTTTAGTCCCAGGCTAAAAAGAATGCTTGTAACAGTTATCAAGTTGTCTGCAAATAGGATTATGCTAATCCTGGTCTTATGACAACCCAACATTTTAAACCATAGTCATAGAGACCAAAAAAAGTGTTTTGCCTGGGGTTTAAATTATAAAGTATACAGTTCCGACTTGCATATAAATTCAACGTAAGAACAAACCTACAGACCGTCTTGTATGTAACCCGGGGGATGTCATACTCTTGCACATAAGGAAATGGTCTGAGCCGTCTAGCAGTAGGCACCAAATTTATCGCGCATTTGTGCAACTGTAGTAGTTAAGTGCAGTTTCTGCTTGTCTGATCTCCGGTTCCGTTCTGCCACATCTGATGACATTATGAATAATCCCACTGTATTTAAATGGAGTCCTCTTTTCATGAACCGAACTTGTATAGTCCATTGACTAAATGACTGCACCGCATGTTCCTAAATCCGCCGCTTCTGTGACTCCATCGGACATCATAGCGAGTAATCCTCAACTAAGCTGACTTAACCCTTTGTAATTGTTTCTCTGGGTACTGCTGCATATGATGAGTAATTAAAAACTTCTGCCAAGTCAAATCTTTTCATTTTCACGACTCAGAAGATGGACTGCCCGGCTTGTAGTGCAATGTTCATACGTCAGATTTGGTTTAGTCTCCTAGATAAAGTGCCTTCTTTGGGCTCTCCATATGCCCTCATTACGCGAAGTTTCCGGTTGGCTAGTCAAGGCCCCTATAAATAAGAAGCTCTCGCAATCTTTGATAGTTCAAGTCTGTTTTGTCTGACGAGCTTCTGCAGCTTTATTCTAGGAACTGCTTACTGAGGAAGGAATGAGCTGAGGGCCACAAAATTTTCTGCCATTGAGTAACTGACCTAATGAGCCGTGATTGGTCTGGACTCTTCAGATTGCTAGGGATTTGGAGGACTTGCTTCTTTCTGTTCTCGAAGTTGCGGGCTATACTGTGTGTATTAATGGACTGTAGAGACTCAAATATTGGAAAGGATAAAAAGATGGTCTAACTCTAAAATGAGATGTGCTAAAAAACTAAATTTTAACTCTGCTCCCGTGTTGTGGAATCGGGGCCATCTCCTCTGGATTCAGTTTGGCAAATGAGGGTGCCATTTAAGGGTAGGGCACTGCACCTGATCATTGACCTCTGTGATGACCTCTACACCATTGCATACCTCTGGACAACCGTTATTTGTGATGGACCACTATTATTTCATTGGGGATACATAGCCGATCCAAGTATAAGCGAGGCCCCTAATTTTACCACAAAACCTGGTAAAACCCATATTTTTTTTACCTCGAGTATAGCCGAGTTTGGGTTTCGCACATTTTTGTATATATATAAATTCGAGTATATATGGTCATTGAATATTTGATGTTCTATCTGCATACCTGTTGCCGAGCGTTGCCCTCCAGTAATTATTTGGCTCCTGTAAATAGAAATGGTGTGGAACTCTTCTGTGTATGAGAGTGCCAATAATTCGCGATGGTCCTTCCAATCTAAGCACCACCTTAAAGGGGGTTTCACTGAAATAAGTTGGGCACTATCCTGTGGATAGGCCTAACTTGCTGACGATGAGGGTCTCAGTGATAGGACCACCACAGATCAATAGTACGAGGGGTCCGATGTTCCCCAGTTAGACCCTCATTGCTCATCTCGTGGAGATGTCCGTACTGTCCAATTCATCTTATAAAGCTGACGGAGGACCTAACACTTGTTTGTGCGAAAACCTCTTTAAACCTGTGTGCACTCCAAGCATATTGGGGCAGATTTACTTACACCGATCCGTACGCGACCAGCGGTGCGTTCTCTGTGGTGGATTCGGGTCAGGCGGGATTCACTAAGATAGTTCCTCGCTGTCCACCAGGTGGCGCTGCTGCGCTGAAGTTCCCCGGAGGCGCGCTGGAATGCCTGAAATTCACCGGCCTATACTGGTTTTTTTTTTCGCAACAACATTTTTTTCTTAAATGCAGCGGTTTTTCCGAATCCGTGGGTTTCGTTCGGCCACGCCCCCGATTTAGGTCGCGTGCATGCCAGCACGCGATGCACCACATCCGATCGCGTGCACCAAAATCCCGGGGCAATTCAGGTACAACGGCGCAAATCGGAAAATTCGGGTAACACGTTGGAAAACGCGAATCGGGCCCTTAGTAAAACCCCCATTGCGTTCGATTTGTAGTGGGCACTACAGCACTGAAGATGTATTACTTCATGTTTTGAGCGATCTTAGGACATGGATACACTCTATAGAGGGAAGCTGCTCTGAAAAGTGTGAGCACGTTATTGCTGACCCATAGTGAGCTTACCTGAAAATGTTGCTTTCGCTTCTGGACCGCCATGGGCTGAATGACTGACTTATAATGAGGTTGGTAGCATGAAGTAATTGATATGACAAGGATTCCATAGTTAATGGTGTCAGCCTCGGAGCTATGAGTGGCTTCTTCTCACCTCGGAGCAGATGGTGTTCTGGTGAGAAGTACACGGATTGTTAGCAAGAGATTATACCAAATCCGTTTTCAATGCAGATTTCATATCACCTGCTGGGTGGGGAAATGCTTGGCATCAGTTTTCACCCCCAGCTTTTTTTTTTTCGAAAATTTGCAAAAAGATTCACACTTTGATAAGCATGGTAAGGGAGCCAAAAACTAAACAACTTAAAGGGCCATGCAAGAAAAGGAACGCAGGTCCTGCCTTAACTCATGTAAGGGCACATGTGCAGCTGGTCACATTCATGGGCAGACTGTCACCATACATTTCATTAGTATTGTTACACTTGCCTTATACTGTATGATTTCATAATTTGGAATCCTTCCAAAGCTTTTAACAATAGTTGGAAAGACTTTGGGCCCATTAGTCCTGATAGAACTGGTGTTGTAACTAAGGACGTTTTTAGCCGCTAGCCCTGCCCAGACTTCAATAGTATTTAGATCAAGACTTTGTGAATGTCATCCAAAACATTGTCCTTAAGCCACTTTGTAACCAGTTTGGCCGTAGTTTGGGTCATTGTCCATTGAAAGAACATTCGTTTCACTGTGATAATGACACACTCTTACAGGCTTCAGTCAGCATTTGGATTGGTATGCACATTCAGACCAAAGCATGGTCAACTCTGGGACCCAGAACTCGCCTCCTTCCTGAGCAGTATAATTTCTACACATTTTCATATTGCTTGTATTTGTTTTGTTTGTTTACAAATGAACGAAGCACCTTAAGGTTTTGGAAATTGCACCCAAGGATGACCAGACTTGTGCAAGTCCTGGTATCTTGGCTGATTTCTTTAGACGTCCCATGATGTTCCTCAAAAATCATTGTTTCAGGTGTGTGTGCCTTCAAATACATCCACAAGGGTGTGTCTATTTAATCAAATTTGCCAAAAACACCCTGACAAACATACAGAAGCTCCAAATACATGACCTCCATTCTATGGGCGTCCCAAAGTGTTTAAAGGCAAATTCATATTGAAAAAGACACTCTAACTTCATATTCTTGGCAATTGCAGAATATCTTTATTTTTCTCCATAACGGCCAAGGTGGTGCTCAAAATTATTTCACCGGATAATGTTGCAAAAGGTGTTGAAAATATATAAGCTTGTTCTTTGTTGAACAAAAAATGGCGACATTAGCATTTTTGCCACTATACATGAGTGGGTAGCCTTGGCAGGATGATGTATATTAGATAATTAAGGGAACTGTCACATTTTCGCAAATACAGTAGTAATGATTCCTTTAGAGCCATAGTAATAAAAGCAGAATTACCTTGAAGATTTTTAAGGGGGTTGTCCACTTTTAGCAAATAATTGAGATCCAGAAACAGTAAGGATAGATGAAGAAAGTAATAAAGAAAGTTGGTGTAACTTTTCCTTAACACAACATAGTATCATAGTTATACCACGAAAAGACACATTCCACTCAAGGTCACAAGGGAGGGAATAGATGGAGTAGGAAAGGATTTGGGGGGAAACAATCTTATAAATAACCATCAATGTATTTAGGTGGAAAAAGAACTTCTTCAAGCCTTCTGCTGTACTACTGTGACCAGCGCCTGAGGCAGGTATTCCACAGAGTGACAGTTTCATAGTAAAAAAACCCTGACGCCTCTGGTGATAAAACTGTTTTCTCCAGACGGAGACCGTGCCCCTTTGTCTTGTGATGGATTTAACTGGACAATTCCACCATATTTTTTGTATGGACCATTCACATTTTTATATAATTATCGTCCCCTCGTAGACCTCTCTATTCCTGACTAAATAATCTAGTTGTTTTTATTTTTCCTCTTACATGAGGACCCTCATACCCCTTATCATTTTTTGGGCTTTTCGCGTACCCTCTCCAGCTACAGAGCATCTTTTTAGGACGATGCCCGGAACTGGCAGGCATATTCCTGGTGTGGCTGAACCAGTGCCTTGTATAGTGGTAATATTACCATCCATCACGAGAGTCAGACCACTTTTGATACATGATAAGATCCCACTGGCTTTAGAGGCAGCTGATTGACATTGCATGCGTTATTCAATTTATGATCTACTAGTACCCCCAGGTCTTCTCAACAAGGGACTCAGATTTACTCCCAAGGACCATATTTTGCCTTTGATTATTAGCCCCCGGTGCATAACCTTACATTTTTCCACATTGAACCTCATTTGCCAAGATGATGACCCAAACACTTGTTTGTCCAAATGACCTGCAGCCTATGAACATCCAGCTTGTACTACACCCATCATCCATAGACGGTATACACTCAACAACTTGGGGTTCATCTGCAAAAATAGCTACAGTGCTATTATTCCCACCCTTATATCATTAATAATATATTAAATAGTAGTGGGCCAAGCAAGAACACCTGGGTACACCACTCATAACTGGTGACCATTTTGAGTAGGAATATTGATTACTACCATATCAACCTTGCGAAAGGTGGACACCCCTTAATAAACAATGATAATAAAATAACACATTATAATTCACTGTATTAACAAAATATAGCATTTCACAGAACAATTCCAATTCCTCTACTCTACAGTTTAGTGTACACAATTTCGGTGGACGCTCCCTGAATCTTCCGACTTTAGGGTCGGGAAGACATATTGTTCTCCTTTGACGTTGCACGGAGCTCCTCTCTGCCCCCAGCCCACCTTGCATTCCAAGACAAGCCACACAGAGACTTCCTTCCAGCAAGCAGCTTGAGGAGGTAAAGCATACAGCAGATAAGGTCTTTATGCATGGGAGGGAGAGGGAGGCACAGCAGATCTGACAGTATGTTGTGACTAAATGTAGCACGAGCGGGAGAATGTAATTGTATGTTATATCATCTCATTGGCATCTATTGATTGTGTTCTCATCTCGTTCTATGTGTCGATACTTGTAGAAAGTTCAGTAGATAAATGAAAGTGTATATAAACCTGTACTCTGATAATCTAAGCACATGTCAGCACACAGCATCCCTCTGCATTAGATTGATTATAAGTGTCTGCTTAAAGAGTCCGTCCGCACTCTGGAATTGACACTGACCTTACTGAGTTTTATTGCAAAATGGCACTAAAACTGAGTAAAATTGTAAAGTTAGGGTGTAAAAATATCTTTTGTGTAAACATTTCATAGGGGGTTGAAATTTGAGAATTCTTTATGAGCAAACAACTTAACGTCACCCTTCTTTTAGATGAAAATTGATTATCACATCATATTAAATCAACTTTATGTTATATTGCCTGCCACAGAGGGGCATGTCCTGCTCGGCTGGCCCCTCTATTTACTCTCCATGCATTATTCCCTTACTATTCAGAGTTCAGCCTTGTGACAGGTGATGTCATTAAAGTGCATAACCTTTTAAACACAGGGGTACATTTGCAAATATATTGATACCTGAAAATAGCATGCACCATGGAGGCATGCTTGATTTCATGTGATCGATTACATACCGGGGTCCATTTTGCAAATGTAAAGGAGGTAGAACTAGATGTCATAGCTTGGTGAGACATGCTTGAATGTAAACAAGGCACTTTCATACGAAATACAGCTTTATAGTCTGTGTTGAATTGGCAGACTGTCCCAAGTACAAGGAGCAGGGCACTGATTTTGAAGTACCCAAGCGGTCAGTCAAAATATGTTTTTTTAAAGTGTTAGACTTGGGTCGGGGGGAGACATAACATTTGGTTAAATTTGTAGCAAGAGACTCCAGCAAAACTAACTAAAAAATCACCCACAACAAATCCTTCTGAATCCCTGCTGGGTGATTCGTCTGAGTCCAACAACTATTTTCAGGATATGAACATCTGTGCTCTTTTTGATGCATCCCCTTAGTATGTTTGGCCTTGCAGCAGCTTGCCTGGCCATTTTGCTTAACGTCCAATATTTACGATCTACCAATATCCAGCCTTTCATGCATTTCATTTCTCTGTTTCACATAATTCCCGGGCTTGGTCATCACCTTATACTATTGGAGCAGTGAGACTCACAAGGTTTTTATTACTTCGGGTTTTTGTTATAAAATGTAATAGTTGTCAAATCTCGCCTTATAAGAGAGGCAATGTACAGTAGTTTGATTATGTGTCGTGTTGTGTTCGGTAAGAAGAGCTTTTTGCTGGTGTGATCGATCAATTGGGGTGATTATCACGAAGTGTCTGAGGTTCCAGTTGTCCATGGAAAACCAATCAGAGCTAGGACTTTAGTTTTTATAATGGTAAGGGACACTGAAAGCGTGAGTCTGATGGGGTTTCTAGGCACTGAACAGTCTCTGCTCTCAGACATATATGATAATGCTCGATTCATCATATGTTTTCGTTTGGATTTCTGTAATGTCAACATCTGTCTTTTCCAATACATTTTCTCACCCTATAGGAAACTTTATATAGAAAATCTATATTGTTCCAATATTAAGACTGGAATGATTTTGGTGCATAACATAACAATATGGAGGCAGCCCCCCCCTTAATATACCAACAGGGTGAAAACTGCAACCTAAAAGGTTTTTCCAATATTTGGAAACCCTGTGAGGGCGAGAGCTATGATGGGAAAAAAAAACACATACTTGTGTCTTACGCTTTAGTTAGGACTTCTGTTTTGGGTCTGCACCCCGGCTGGAAGAGTTCTGGGAGGTTCATGGGTCGTTGCTTCCTACCAATGAGTACCTCCATAGGAAACAACCAAGGTAGGCAGAAGAGCATCTCTGCCTACCTTGGTTGTAACAGGTGGCGATTTGAGTCACTGTTGCCTTTCTATCAGCTCGAACCAGTCTGCCCATTCTCCTCTGACCTCTGGCATCAACAAGGCATTTCCGCCCACAGAACTGCCGCTCACTGGATGTTTTTTCCTTTTCGGACCATTCTCTGTAAACCTTAGAGATGGTTGTGCGTGAAAATCCCAGTAGATCAGCAGTTTCTGAAATACTCAGCCCTTCTGGCACCAACAACCATGCCACGTTAAAAGGCACTCAAATCACCTTTCTTCCCCATACTGATGCTCGGTTTAAACTGCAGGAGATTGTCTTGCCCATGTCTACATGCCTAAATGCACTGAGTTGCCGGCATGTGATTGGCTGATTAGAAATTAAGTGTTAACGAGCTGTTGGACAGGTGTACCTAATAAAGTGGCCGGTGAGTGTATGTGGGTCCATTGCTACTACAGGGGGGATATTTATCTCAAACTTGCACAATTTCGAAGTTTTTGCTCAATTTTATGTTTGAGGTATCTGAGAATTTCCTGTGCAAAAACATTGCAAAAATTGAGCAGATGTTAAACATATGTGTGACTGGTACAGTCTATTTACACAGCTGTACACAAGAGGTGGACCAGCACTGCCCAACAATAACCACTGATCAAAACATGCCAAAATATGTAATCAAAAGCCACAAAAAGAACAGAGGCATGAAAAATAGATCAAGCAAATAATATCTTTATTAATAGAAAAATACACCACAAAACATGCTTAAAAACCTTTAAAAATTGTGAACGAAGTCACAAATGAATGACATCCTCGGGAAAGTGCTCGACACATGATAATGTGCACTGTTCCCGGAACTCCAGCTCCCCCTACTGGCCACAATATAGTATACAACAATGTACAGAAATAAATATTATAAATGGTGAGCTAATCAAATCTTTTGACAAGTCCATACAAATGCAGGATAACAACAAAAAGAGGGGTGAAACACAATAATGGATGGACACACAATTCAAGGATCAGCACAAAACCATGTACAAATAAGAATTGCTGGCCTCGGACAGTTGGCTTTGCACTGTAGGCCTCCTTAGAGTAAGTATATTTTAGCGCTAGCATAAGGCAAATTTTAAAAAACCGCTGAAAATAAATTGGGTGAACACAAGGAAAAAAACAACAGATGATGCAGTGCAGTGCAATGGAGAAAACCAAGCTAGCTGACAGACTGGAGGGGGGCAGATAACTATACCACCTGATATGTTGAACGGTGCACCTAGAAACAGTTTCTGGTGCATATTAAATAGCACATCTTCCCTTAATATGACTGTAAAGGTTCAACAGAACCAGAGATATTTACTGTTAAGCTACAGTCAGGAATGGAGTATATCTAAGAAGATCTCTTTGGTTCTGCAACACTCTCTAATATACACCAGAAACTGTGTTTCGTAGGTGGCAATGTTCAGAATATGTGTTCATTTGAATTGGCCTATTGTCCAGAACTAACATGTGTATCTGCATGGGTGCTTGAACAAATTGCACATGTAAAGCCGTATACAAGTCATGAAGAGTTAACAGAGGGAAAACTCTTGGCTACTTAATACCGGAAAAGCTCCTTAAGTTCCAAAACAGTCATCAACGGTGTTACACCCATATCCGGACAGAAATTAGGAACATGGGCAGAGAGTCACATTTTGGGATAGAACGTGAAGGAGGGCAATGCAAACTTTTACGGTGAAGTTCCCACTTTATACTCTCTGCGTAATGTAAATTAGACGACGCCAGGTCAGCCCCCAACTTAATTTAACATACCCACGCGTAAGAGTCCTCATCGACCATAGAATCAACAGAAGAGATTGCTCGCAACTTATATTATGTTTCCAAAAAAATCGTTTCTTGATCATAATGTGCCCATGTCTTACCACCCACCACCAACTTTCACATCTCTCAGTCCCCATAGTGGGTCAACAGTTCGTCTATCACCTCCGCCTCTCGACTAACAAATTTCGCTGACTGCGTCTGACGCAGGAGCTCTCTCCATTGCCGATACTTAAAAGCACGGGAAATGGGTTCTTTGAAGCAGAGGCTAGGATCTTCCCCGCAACACACAAAATAAGATTTAGGATTCACACCCCCTCAAGTCTTGTAGAAAAATAGCACAATTGATAAATCCATCATATACACACCGCAAGAACTGATGGAGGAAATCAATGCAAGCTGCTCAGTTTGTTCATCCGATCCTACCCCTAGGTAGATGTATATAGAACGGTCCATGAACGCGCAAAAAACAGGATGTTCCTGGGAAACACGGCTATTTGACGTTGCGTCTTTGGTGCTGGAGAGTGAAGGCTGGATCAGGTTCGGCTATAAAATTTTAAATAGGCTCCACTGGGCAACAGAACCTCAGTGGGCCCCTTTAATGTGACTCAATGGCAAGCAATTAAAAATTCTCAAACAAAAACCAGTCTCCTGTTCCCTAGTTTGAATGACACCAAACAGTCCCTTCATGTTGTTTATGTCAGCCTCCTCACCCACATGGATCCTTATGTACAGTCTATGTGGGCCCCACACAGCAGCTATGGGCACCGGATTGCCCAGTATGCCCAGTCGCTGGCCCCGCTGCGCGTGGATCCAACGATATGACGCACAGTGCAAGGCCAGCTCCAGTTTCAGGAGGCCCCTGGCAACAGCAGCAGGGCCCGCTGTAGGTGAAGAGAACCAGATGGCGTTGCAGGTTAAAAAGTCCATAGTAAAGTAGTTATAGAGACAACCACCTCATAGAAGGTTAACGTATAAACAACTTCGTCTCCATATACAATATGCTCGCCTTTAAGCTCCCCTGCTATTACCTGCATCCTTCCATCCACCTCTTCCCCCTAGATGCATGCCCAGGCTGTTTTGTCGCTGTCGGCTTCCGCTGTTCAGCTCTGCCACGATCGCCTGCGCGTTTATCCTGTTTTGTACGTGGTCGGCCGCTGCGATCTGAGATATTTGCATTACGCCAATCCCTCTCGGTATCTTCTTTTCCCTTAGATTTCGCTAGCTGGCGATACCCCATAATCAATTATAGCCCCTTGCATGTCATCATATATCCTCCCATGCTAGATGCTCCAAGGACTGAGATTGTGTCCGGCGCGGCCCTAGCAAGACTAGGGCCCGGTAACTTGCAGCGGGTATGCCTGGTACTGGACTCCGGCCCTGCGAATGAGAATCTTTGAAGAATCTCTGTTGGTAATTTTTAGGTAATGTTGGGTCGCTCTGGCTGGGTGACCTTTTATCTCTCTCATAAGAAGTATGTAGATTGACTTGAGGGAGTTGTGATGAAGTTGGTATCCTTTCCCATACAATATAGTCCTCTCTCCAGCTTATTACTGCAGCTTCAACACTTTAATATAAATGTATTGTCCAGGCATTCACCTACATCAGTTTCGCATACCAGTTCAATCACAATCAGGAGAAGCTCAACAATGAAGATGCAAAGTACACCCAGAAGAACTAAGGAAAGAGAAAGAAAAAAAAGACATTAGTAGATTGTAACACTACTTTAATGTTAAATTTCCTTTCTTTCAAACTTTTTTATGTAGCGCATACCAGTTGCCCATACCCATTTAAAATGGACCATTGCTTTGCTCATTTCTTTGTTAGTATGCGCAAGATGCAGCAAAGATAGGGGATTAGAAGTAGTGTTGGTTCCTGGACTTCACCAATCTGATATTGATGACCTATCTTAACAGTGAATCGGCAAAACCCTATCACCTCCTTAGGCAGGTATCAGGTATCAGATTGCTGGGGGGATACAAACATAGCAATCCATGATCTGTGTTTCCCGTACAGGCCAGGATACGCCGCATTATGGTGCAACTTGTCTCAATTATCGGCACAAAGCTAAAACTAACACACAGGAGAACAATGAAGAGACACAGGCTTGTGTGAGCTTGCAATCTTTCACTTGTACTGTACCTGGAACCCCTTAAAAGGTCGTTGATATTAGAACTCACAGATCTCGTAAAAAGGGCAGTTCCAACTTTCAAGTTATACCGATCCCTAGGATAAGGATAACAAACTGATTGCTGAAAGTCGACTGCTGGGGACCCCACAAATAGAGAACGGGCCCCCAGTACCCAGAGATGAGAGATCCAGAGTCCAGGTCCATTAAAGTGGAGTGGGAAACCATGCTCGAGCTTCTACCCATATAGTAATAAGGAATCTATCTTTGATCGTGATGTGAGCCCAGCAATCGGACCTTACCAAAGATGTTATCCCTCATCCCATGGATAGGGCATAACATCAATATGATAAACGCTTTTAAAAGGAATCTACCACCAAGATGAAGCCTTGTAAACCAAGCACACTGACATAATAGTATGTGCCCACTCTGGCAGGATCTGCTTTCTCTCTTCAGCTTCTTATGCCCTAGTTTTTATTTTTTAAAAAAGTTTTTAATTATGAAATGAAACCTGAAGGGTTCGTGCTCCATGGGCTAATTTGCATAATTTAAAGCTTTTTTGTAAAAAAAAAGGGCAGAAAGCTAAAGAAGATTGAATCTTGGCCGGAAGGGACTTAACACCGCATGTCTTTGTGCTTGTTTACAATCCTTGATCTGGTGGTAGATGATGTACTTTAAGGGGTTCATCTGAAGCTCAAAGTGAAGTAAACATTGTGTACCCTTCAGTATTAAATAAAAGTACAGATTCTTCTTGTGGGAGAATAATAGGCTAGAATTAGAATTTCTGATGGTGGATTAAACAATTTCATGACATTAGTCTCATCCATAGAAAAGGACATTTTCGATTGACACTTTGATTATATTCAGTATAAATGAAAAATGGAAAAGGCCATCATATCTCCCTATATTTCATCCATACACACTGTGTTAAATGAGCCTTCCGGTGTCATTCCTGGTTAATATTTGATTCATTGTCTAGCCACTGACCCGTGCCCTCCATTTTATCTATGCCATTCTGAATGGAGGGAGTACAAGGCTCCAGCATATTAAATGGCAAGCGCCACAATTAAAATGCAATCAAAAAATGCCTACTGGAGGAAAAGCGGAAACGGAGAGTCCCAGCTTGTCATGTTGTCAACCGGCTGCACATGGGTCTGGATTGAGCGTGATCACATAATAGAGACAACATGTTTGTGCACAAATCCCCAGTGACTGGCGGGGTACCGTCGCCGGCATCGTGTTCTGATATTGGATAACCTCTGTGCTTGGAGAAAATGACAAGAAATGGAAAGCTCGTGTCTCTTGTCCCTGCGCACCGATGATGAATTAGGCCAATTACATCCAATGAGACTGAACTATTTCCACACACAACGGTTTCCTTTAACCCTTGTTGTGAGGACTCACTGCTTAATTGAGGAATAAGAGAACATTCCGAGGGTATTCATTGGTTCCATTGGGGTGGGGTAAGAGAGGGCTTCATAATCTAATATGTTCCCTACAAATGGTTTATTTTTTCGGCAGACTTTTTTTTTGCACCCGAGAACAGGTCCTCGGTGTGTGGTTGTCATGACTGCCACGGATCGAATATTGATCATCGTTGTTCAAACAGGACCAAGTCAGAATGTTACTTGAGCATCCTCTTTCAAGATAATACAGTCAAACGGTCTAAACATGTCTAAAGAAGTCAATCTCATTTCATTGTAGGCTTTAGGTCTGGCTTCAGAAACTCCTGTCGATCACTATGGGAAGCCATAGATTCCCCTGCTGGGAAATGAATGAATTGCCAATCATCAAATACACATAGATGGTCGGGTCCACCGGAGAGAACTCAATTTGATGTTGGCTCCCCACTCCTGAGTCAAGAACTTGATTCTAGGATGCCCATGCTATAATAAGGCATCAAGCATTTTATAGAGTATAAGAAATTAATCTATATACGTATTATCCTAAAAACTACTGATTTCATGCATCAAGTCTAAAGGACAACGAGCAACAGCAATCCAAGATTGGGTCAACAGACTGGAAACTCTCTTAACTCAATATTATAAATTAAAATCCTACAACTGCGTGGTCATGTTATAACATGTAGCTTACAGGTTAAATAACATATATATATACTTGGTTTACTTCAGGTATATTTACCTGTGTGACAATAGTAAGTAGATTTGTTATGGGTGCCAAAATTCTTATGAAGGGGTTCACACTCCCAAATCTATTGTTTATATTCCAAAGTGAATACATTTCATTTTCTGGACATGCAGATGGAAATTATATTGAAAGCAATCAGATGGGATAACTAGTAAAATCGAACCTTGAATGTCCTCCTACCAGCAGTATAAACCTGTTCTTGGTGGTCAGTTACACAGCAATTCTCACCAATTCGCTCTCTAAAAGCATTTTGTCCTATTCTTAATTTGCTCATAAAAACTCCCTGTGAAGAACCCTAGAAAACACTGGTAAGAACGTAAAAGTTATAAGGGAGTAGGCGTTACCTGACAGAACTTGGAAAAACGTATGTACATGCAAAGAATCCTGCCAACTTAAACTCATGGGCGCCGCCATCTTGGATTCTTCGTCAGACCTGAGGTCATCAGGTTTCTGAGATTCGTTACAATGAGCCAGTGGCTCATTATATTTATACTGTGCAAAAGACATTCACGCAATACAGTAGTCTTGCAGTATATAGTAGGTATGATCAACCATCTAGGGTTAATGTACCTTAGAGGGTCTAAAAGTAGAAAAAAAAAAAAAAAAAACTAAAAAGTTCAATCAAAGCGACTTTACACAATTTACATCACATTAAAAAGGAATTAAAAAAAAAAGTGACAAAAGTGTTGCACAGACCTAAAAGTGGTAACAATTAAAACATTGGCTCATTAGCAAAAATGAACCCCCACACAGCTCCGTACACCAAAGTATGAAAAAGTTATTAGCCATCAGAAGATGGCGAATTTTTTTTTCCCTTTTTTACACCATTCGTTTAACTTTTGAAAAAGTATTAAAACACAATAAAACCTATATAAATTTGGTATCACCGCATACCGAAACCAAAAGAAAAGTAGAGGTGTATATTGAGCGACACGCGAAAGTCGTAAAATCTGAGCCCACAAAACGTGACGTGAACGTGGTTTGTTTCCCAATTTTTCCACATTGGAATTTTTTCCAGCTTCCTAGTACAAGGCATGAATAATAAATAAATTATAAATAACGGAGAAGTAAAAATTGTTCACGCACAAAATAAGTCCTCACACAGCTCTATACACGACAAATGAAAAAGTTAGGGATTTTTGAAGGTGGAGAGCGAGAATGAGCAAAAAAACCCGGCGTCCTAGGGGTTAAAACATTTTCAGAATTCTACAGAAACATGGGAAAAAAAAAAAAAAAAAAGGAAGCTACTTCTGCGTTTGGCCTGCACGGCTACAAGTTCCAGGGGGTCATAGGACCAGCTTGACCAGTGAGTTTCCTCCTCAGAACTCAGGAGGTTAGGCGCATTCATCAGCAGAGGCCATTCACTGATATGAGTCCTACATCCTTCAGTTGAGCACAGGGATGAAAAACTTAAGTACCAGGCAAGTCAGGAATTGGGAGCCGGAGCAGGGAAACTATGCTTTCTTTTTTTTGGGCACTTCTGGCCTGGGCCTCCACTGGTATTTCCTGAACTCTTATTAACCATGCATCTTCAACATTCAACCACATCCGATTGGGTCTCCATTATTCCAAAAGTTCTACTAACAGTGCAACAGATATTTGGCTATTTTGTCAGGAGAGGGAATCATTGTTCTCACTAAGACCTGTTGGCAGAGACAGGAATACCCTTACTGTTGATCAATGGATCAGTGATTTCAGTAAGGCTCAGGAAGGAATTATTGAATTAGGTAAATGGGTCTCTACAAAGTGCTTTCTTCTGCATCAACTTGGTTGAATAGGTTACATAAGAGTGGAACATGGTGGCTGCTGATCCTTCTTTAGCCCACTGATAAATGAGGTAGAAAAAAAAAAGGCAAGAAAAAAAAAAAAAAAGTATGTTTCATCATTTCAATTATACGCATATGTCACTAGGGTTGGCTCTCCTAAGGGTGCGGTCTCACGTCGCGTTTAACGCATTCGTTTAAAAACGCATTGGAATAGCGGAAGAGTGATTTGCCTAATTAAACGCAACCTTAAACATTGTTAATGCATGTGTTAACATGCGGTTAACGCATGAGTTTGTTAACACAGCATTAACATTTGCATTTTGTAAATGCAAGGGTCAACAGCTGTTTAATTAGGCAATCACTCTTCAGCTATTCCATGCGTTTTAAGATGCATTTAAAACGTGACGTGTAACCGCACCCTAAATGCATCAGTGCTCAACCCATTTTACATAGTCTATTAATTAATTATTGCCTTAATAATTAAGGTGTGTTGCCCTAATGTAGGGACGACATTGATGACGTAATATAAAAATGCTGATAATAAGTCTCAAAAAAAAAAAAAAAAACCACATAATTTCTGCAATATTTAGTCTGTTGCTAGTTGCCCTCTATTCTACCATGGTGCAAAATGTGGCTGGTCCACTGCTATCCATGGTCCACACCAAAATAAATGGATTGGGCAAGATTTTCATCCATTTCTCTATCCTTAGATAATATTGGCTGGATATTCTACAGTGAAGAGCTGTTTCTCTCTTCAGTTGTTTGTTGGCATTTCAGAACTGAAAAGCTTCCGTAACAAAGGCTGACTTTGATGCACATGAAAGGTGCAGCCTTTGTATTAGCTTTCCGGACAATGCAGGACTCGGAGAAGAATAAGGCTTGTAAGGATTGGCTGGATACAATGACTTACCTCTGGGATGGTGCCGGAGATCAATGACCCTCTGATATTTATACTGGGGCTCAATCTATAGAACATTAATAGACTGCGGAGTAACGGCAACAAAATAATCACCAGGCTTCAAAATTATTCTCTCTGATTAGTCTTGTTGAATGTCACACAGCCTGGGGCAGAGGTGCGCCTCTCTATGACTTGAATTTAATAAGCCTTTTAGTGTTAAACAGAGATGCTGATAGTGTGTACACATTCCATGGATCCTAAACTATAAAGCCGTAAACTAAACCTGATAAATAAGCCAGAAGGGCACAACCCATTTGTTAAGCGGTTGAGCTCCACCCAAGAGGGGGACTGTATTCAATTAAAATTTAGTTTCTAGAGAATTAATCGATTTCTCACACATTGAAGTTTTTTATCCAGAGTTCTAGCCCTAATGGGTACACAAAAAAAATATTATAATAGGATTTTTCATAATTTTTTAATTATTACTGTATCTTTTTTATGTACCCACATTGCTCCTGTAGTTGGCAGCCAGCTTCAAAAAGGAGCAGTCAGGCAGATATTGGTCAACTCACCAGAATATCAATTTGGTCCACAGTCTAGATCAGTGATGGCGAACTTTACAGACCGAGTGCCCAAAAACACCAAATCCTCTATTCACCGTGAGTGCCAACATGGCATTTTAGCAATAACTTATTTCAATCTGTTCTTCCACATCTTTCAATTGGGTGCGTCTGCCTGAGCCCACCAATACAGTTGAAAGAAGGAGGGCAACTCAGGCTATCGTTGTATCCTCTCTCCAGGGTCTCTCTGTGCAGAAAGAATGGTGGGTCCAGCAGGATGAGCTTCAAAGATATTGCAGTTCGTCCAACCTTCTCACTTTTCCCGCAGTTCCACAGCAATGAAATGTTGTTTTATATAGCACTGAAAAGAGTATTGCTTAAGTTGCCTGGGACTGCAGGAAGATCGCTCCTGTTTGGGGTGATGGCCTGAGTGCCAACCGAAAAGGATCTGAGTGCCACCCCTTGCCACCACTGGTCTAGATGGTCCTTACACTGCCGATCCTGTGAACAGGTCGGAGACACCTCCTACACCAGTGTCTCCCATAATGCTTGTGAAAAAGTGGTGTGCAGTCTCAAAATTTGTTCTCGACAACTCTCCACAGCTAGGGGAAAGAAGCCATTATAGTGTCTCCTCGCCACAGTATTCATAGACATACATTTGGGAACTGGTCATCTATGTTTCACTAAGGGTCTCTATTGCTAGATTTAGGTATATAGTATACAAGTTGTGATGCGCAAGAAACTTCCTACACTATAGGAAAATGCAGGTGCAAACTGAGCACCTACCGTTTCTCCAAAAATAAAAAATAAACTAGTACAATTTTCTTTACGTTTAGAAATATAAGGCCTCCCGTGAAAATAAGACCTAGGGCAGTCATGTTAGGCTCCCACCGCTCCATACATAAGCACCAGAGACCAGTTAGATGGTGGATGAGGTTGTGACATGGGTGAAGTATTCATGGGATAAAATCACTGACTGGACGAGAAGAGTTTGGAATTTTAAAAATGTTGGAGAAGTGATTTTTGTTCAAAATAAATGTCCTGATAATAAGACCAAATGACTCTCTTGGAGCAACAGAATATACGACCCAGGCTATATTTGGGGAAACAGGTAGTGCTAAGTAACTATCCCACACACCACAGGAGGGACCACATCATAGTCTTTCAATTGTTATAGCTAAATACATATATAAACTGAATAGATGTACTTATAGGGTGACTAACAAACTGCAAAATTCAATAGTACTTAAAGGAATCAGAAAGATAACCAGGACACTACTCATAGACCCATGCGGTGCTAATCTTCTTATATTTGTATCCATGGCCTCATTCTTATAAAACAACTTTTATAATTATGTTATGAGCCTAAGGGCTACTGGGACGTTTTCTTAGGCCCCTTGTGCTGCAGATGCATTCCCCCTCTCACGGTGTCCTGAAACTTCCTCTGCTGCAGTGAGAGGCAGAGGGACGGGGGGGGGGGGGTTAGTGCTGGGATAAGGGTGGGGGACATAAGACGTAAACAACCTTTGAATCGCAGCAAGGAGTTCATCATTGTCATAATGTGAAAAGTTGGTTTTAGTAAGGAGGCCACAAATGGCTGTTTTATAAGGAACTGTCCATGGTTTATCATGATGGATTTTGATGGTAGATTTCTTATATAATATATTGTAACAGTACTAGCTCTCCTTCTCCCTTACAATGTCCCCTCACGGTCTCCCCCTTCTAATAAAATGATATCACCTCTAACATTTCTGTTGTATTATGATGCACACAGAAACCAGATAGAGCGTTGTAATGCATTGCTGTTTTTGTGATGTCCTGCAACTCCTCCTTCCCTCTGTGATGTATGAACATTGGACCTGTTATGACCTTCATGGCGAGTGTCGCTCCACCCTTTCTTCTATGGATTTTTTTGGTTGAACTTGCATCACTGTTGTGGATCAGAGAACAACCAAGGCCAAACACTCTCTGCTCATATGTATCAGGGAGATAAAAGACCAATAGGGCTGTATAAATGTGGCAGTGGTACTTTGAGCATTTCTGTTTTAAACATATCGCTAGCAGGCAGATATCTTTTTAAGGTGTCGATTATTGAGAATCTATGGAGAAAAGGGAGGGGGTAGAGTGAAAATAGCAAGCAGATACATCTCCCACCCAGGACTTCTGAGACACTGCAAACTACAGAGAGGAGAATACCATATAATGAAATCTCTTGATGCAGAGAAACAAGGAGAGGGTATGATTATTACGTGTATCGTCTGCCGAGTCTGAATAATAATTCTTTTATATAGCACACAAAGATTACACAGCGCTGAAGATCTTGCCAAATCAGTCCCTGTCCCAGTGGGGCTCACAATCTAATCATCCTACCGTATTGTCTTGGAGTGTGGGGAAACCGAGGACGGGAGGAACCCACGCACACACAAAGAACACAAACTCTTTGCGATGTTGGACCCTGGGACTTAACCCAAGATCCGCCGCTGCAAGTCTGTAGCTGAAACGACTAGCCACCGTGCCGCCCCGCGTGCCGCAATACCGCAGTTTTGCTTTCAGTAAGGCTCACAAACACGCCGCAATTACTGACCTGAGTAGCCAAGATCCTAGCTGTCACAGCCATGAGTGATCAACCGCAGAAACAAGTGGTAGCGTTCTTTTTTTTTGAGCAGGTCCTATCCCTGCCCTCCACTAAGATCCTCCCGCTGGCTTGTGGATCACGGCACACATCATGTTCATACGGACCAGCATCGACCCCAATTCGGAATTATTTACACACAGGTCCATGATTTATGCTATAACCTGTCAAAGACCCAGACACTTGCAAGCAAATTTATGGCTGTGAATCCAGGCCCCATCAAGCCAATACTGGCCGTCACCCAGAATTGCAACTTTTCATGCCTTGTTACAAGCATTATATATGGCCGTTGACTAAATCAATAGTACAGTATAGCACATATAAAAAAGTTTTTGTTGAGTCGAACTTGAGCCCTCCTTTAGAAGAAAATAAAAACACTTGAAAACTGCAGCGCAGTTCCCCATATTGTCAAGTACACCGTAAAGGTTATAATTAATCTTCACTGTTTTTCGGAGCGGACATCTTGTCGACATATTGTATGTCACACTTCAAGACATTAATGAATCTTGCTCCCGTTTTTTTCATGGCGCGGCATAAACGTTCATGAGAAAGCAAATGAAAACATCAATTTCAAGTGAGTGATGGACGTTCTAAGAGGAAAACTTTTCATGTTCACGCTCAGATTCTATGAAGCTGTAGACAAAGTTAACTTTTTTTCGTAGTCAACGTACCACAATATAAAGTAGTGATGTTGTTCTAAGGGACGCTTTTATTGGGACCTAGATTTCCTAATGTCCAATTTTTGATCCATATAGTACAGTATGCATAGATTGCAATTGAAGATAAGGTGTTTCATGATATAATTGTTAGGGAAATTTATCGTATTTTAGATGGTTTGTCTAAGGATCATTGGGTAACATTCATTCGGGAAATTTAGGGTGTGGGGGTTGATTAACTTAAGTAATGCTGAGATAGACATCACTCCTGGGTCTAGTTAGTTGGTGCTCAAGTGGGGGATGCTCCCTCATGTCCCTATAGAGATAAGGTACACATTGCAAGAGGGTTTATAATAAAACTGGCTTTTCTGAATAAAAGACAAGTTATGATGAAAGTTACTTTTCTGTATGCAGGACTGTGTCCTCGTGCCATGGGAGTGGCTATTGGGATGGTGTAGACACGTATAATGTCCTAATGGGGAAGCAACGTGTGGGGGGGGGGGGACTAAGGGGTCTGAATTTTTAGTGTTGCTGTGCGGTTGGGGGCCTGAAAAACTGAAATGGTGTCTATTTAGTGGTGGACTGAATTCATTGATTTACTAGAAAGTGTGGGATGGTGGCCATGACGTGCAGCAGTCACCGCCGGCCTATGGAGTGAGCAGGTGGTCTGGGAAAGACCGCCCCCCACGAATACGCTGGACCCTTTAAGAGCGGTCCGCGTTTGTAATGTAGCACACGGTGTTAGTTAGCGTTATCGGAGGTTCCGTAACGCTAACAGGTGTAACACTGCTGTGTCTGCTGTAGCACTAGGAGCTGCTTACTTAGTCTGTATTCAGGGTGACAGGACTCTTTAAAACAAAAGGTTCTAAAAACTCTCCTGCACAATAACCCCACAGAAATCCTCATCTGTTTTAATTTTTAATTTCCAGAGCAGCGGATCGGTGAGCGTTCTACATTATTGACCCCCCATTGATGATCTATTCGTGGACAGGTAGAAAAACCTTTAAGCTCCTACTTTATAAAGGATGGCAAATATTTGCAGGTAGGGTTAATTTCCAAATGTCGGCACCACATCATAAGGCTCCCAGGAAATCACTCTTAATAGTAGGCACGTACGGTTTAACATTTATACGAGTTCATGACAGCACAACTTTCGGAGGCTACGCATAGCGCCACAGTTAGATGGAATTGCCTCCTCTCCTTTCTTCTCTGCTTTCATAGAACTGGACGAAAAAAAAATCCTTACTATAAAAAAACCTGCCATGACTGGGCAAGTTTTAAACATATTATGAGAATAAATATATTCGATGAAAGCTTTTCAGCTTAAATAAAAAAGGCACAAAAATCTTCAGCACAGCCCTGAATTAATCTTAAAAGGGATGCAAAGCAGAAGAAAACGCCTCACTCCCATCTCCTGCTGGGAATAATATAGTATGCAGACACATTTACAGGAACAAACTACAAGTGCCAGTATTAGGTTTAAGCTTTGTGATAAATACAAAAAAAAAAAAAGCTTCCTGCGCTGTATAAAGCAGCAGCCATTACATCAGAACCCCCCCCCCCTTCCATATAAGATGCACTTCTTCATAGGCTTCTTCATTCCATAGTAAACCAGGTTATGCCTAACATGAGTGATAAGTGTTGCTTTTATGCTCCATGCTGTGATTTGTTTTATAGGGGTTGGCCACTGCCACTATTTCCATATGTAGCCCATTACCTTACTGGCTTAAATAATCCCTGAACGTTCATCATGTTATTCAGCATTCCTGCTATTTACTTTATTGCTGTCTGAGACTCCCTGTGTTCTTTGTGTTAATGTCTGAGGTCGATGAAAAGGAAGAGCTTTCATCCGCAGAGATAGGACTCATCCTGCTCCCTCCCTTTTCCGTGTCTGTCCTCTGTCATGGAAAAAGGTCCGTGAAAAGAGAGACACAGGGGAAGTCACATGAAGAAACAGGAGTTGGTATAATGGAGAGGGAAGCATGGTAGAACTGGGAAAGGTTGAAGCTATCAAAGTAGGCAAAGACACAAGATACATAACATGCAGAGAGACATGTCTAATGGAAGAGATATACTGAAAAGTGGCCAACCCCTTTAATTAAAACTCTCTCCGAGACTCATTTTACACATTACTAAATCATTACAACCCCAAACCATCCCATGCCAAAAGGCCAAGTAGATAGTGAGAAAAAGCAGCTTCGTCTTCAAACCCATTTGGAATTATTAGAGTGGGTCACAGGAAAACACTGGGACAGCGCCTCTTATGTAAATGCAAAGGAGACCTGGATCTCCATAACATGACCGTCCATATAACTTTATCTGCGTACCCTGACCATAGCACTAGGATCAAGAACTCCACGTGGTGTGTAAAAGTGTCAGTCATCTGCTGTATGATTTTTACTCAATCCAATAAATTCTTGCTTCTTATCAGGCAGAAGCTGGTGCTGGAATTCTGGGTCTTTTGGGCAACTTACTAAATGCAAAATTTTTAATGATTGATAGAGATATTAATATATCTAGCGTCTAAGAAATGGTCCAAGGTCATGTCCAATTATGGGAATCCTTGGGTGCCGCTAATGTGGGGGGCAACAGATCTGTCCCCACTTAGTAAAATGTACCATGGTATAGATATAACAATGGCCTTCGGAATGACAGGTATTGTTTAACCCCTTAACGCTCTGCGCCATAGCTCTACGGCGCAGAGGTATAAGGGATGTATGAAGAGGGCTCACGGGCTGAGTCCTCTCTCATACAGAGGTGGGGGTTTGCATTTTGCACAAACCCCACCGCTAATAACCGCGGTCGGTGCTTGCACCGATCGCGGCTATAACCTCTAAACGCGCCCGCAAGTCGCGGGCGGCGTTTAAAGACGGCGGCGCGCCGCATCTTTTTTTCGATCGCCACGCCCCGAACGTATCGGGGAGGGCGACGGTTACCATGGTAGCCTCGGGTTTCTCTTGACACGAGGGCTACATGGTTTATGCAGGTTCGGTATAATGAGCCAGTGGCTCATTGTAATGTAAGACCTGCAAAAACGCCATATATTGCAATACTGTAGTATTGCAGTATATGGTAGAAGCGATCTGATCATCTAGGGTTAAGTACCCTGATGGTCTAAAAATAGTGAAAAAAAAAGAAGAAAAAAAAAGTTAAAAAAATAAAAAAAATTAATAAAATTTAAAGTTCAAATCACCCCCTTTCCCTAGAACGGATATAAAAACATAACAAACAGTAAAAATCACAGACATATTAGGTATCGCCGCGTCCAAAATGCCGATCTATCAAAATATAAAAAACGGTTACGGCCGGCGGTGACCCTCGAGGGGAATGGCGCTCAAATGTCGAAATGCGACTTTTACACCTTTTTACATAACATAAAAAATGAAATAAAAAATGATCAAATGTCGCAAGACCTCAAAATGGTAGCATGAAAACGTCGCCTCATTTCGCAAAAAATGACCCCACACATTTCCGTGCGCCAAAGTATGAAAAAGTTATTAGCGCAGGGTTTTTCCGCTCATTTCTCGCTCTCCAACTTCAAAAATCCATAACTTTTTCATTTTTCCGTGCACAGACCTGTGTGAGGCTTATTTTGTGCGGAACAAATTTTACTTTCCCGTAATGTTATGTATTTTAACGTCGTCTACTGCGAAGATGAAAAAAAATTCCAAATGTGGAAAAAGTGAAAAAAAACGCACATTCTTGTGGGCTCAGTTTTTACGACTTTCACTCTTCGCTCCAAATAACACGCCTACTTTATTCTGTGGTTCGGTGCGATCGCGGTGATACCGCGGTGATATAGGTTTTATTGTGTTTTAATACATTTTCAAAAATTAAACGAATGTGTACAAAAAAGAAAAAAAACATTTTTGCCATCTTCTGACGCTAATAACTTTTTCATACTTTGGCGCACGGAGATGTGTGAGGGGTCATTTTTGCGAAATGAGGCGACGTTTTCATTGCAGCCATTTTGAGGTCTGTGCGACATTTTGATCATTTTTATTTCATTTTTTATGTTATGTAAAAAGGTGTAAAAGTCGCATTTCGGACATTTGGGCGCCATTTCCCGCCTCGGAGGTCACCGCCGGCCATAACCGTTTTTTGGCACACAGTATATACAGAGCAGTGGCACACAGTGTATACACAGCAGTGACACGCAGTACATATACAGAGGCGTTACAGTACATACACGCAGGGAGCGGCAGGTGCAGTGCCCTCAGCTCCGTGCACCCAGTGAGTGAGGGGTTAATGGGCGTCTCTCCACATGCGGAAGTGCAGTGTGTGCGGCGCTGAGACAATGAGCCGGCAGTGCACAGCGCCGTCCCTATAAGCAGCAGCCATGGCCGGCGGGAATGAGTGGAGGGCCGCCCTGCGCACCTACTACTGCATCAAGTTCTCCCTGTCCTTCTACTCCACCCTGTTCTCGGTAGGTGCCGGGGCTTGTGGCGGGGATGGGTGCTTCACCCTGTGTACTGTACATGGCTGCAGCCATAGAGGCGTGTGTCATTGTAGTGGCGGAGGTGTGCTCTGTATACACTGTATATATACTGTATATAGTGACTGCCAGCCCTGCACCTACCCTACAATGGATCCTCACTGTCAGTCCAGCTCCACATCTCTCTGGTCCCCATCTCCATCACATCACAGTACAGTGTGCAGTGCATTGCATTCATGGCTATTGCATCTCTGCGGCATCTGGACCTGCTATTATTGATGACCAGAAAACATGTAAATTACAAAAAATTTGGTTTGGGTTGTAATAGGAACCAGCGGGTAAGAATGGCCTTGACAGCTGTCAGACACTCATTCACTGAATTGTCTCAGTATGGGTTGCCAATCTGTAATGGCCAACCCTTGTCTCTCAGAAAGGTTAGGAGTCCAGGGGGCGGTGCCCCTCAGTGACTAGGACCACCCACTGTACTCCATTGCAAAGAGAGATTGAGGTATAAAATACTGAGCTCTTCACAGACCAGAATGAATTCATAAAAACTATGATTAAAAGGCATTGCCCTTCTTTGCATGGCTGCAATGTTACAAAATCATGTTGCAACTCGCCTGAGGTGAGTCCAGTGATTGACAGGTCTCACTGCTAGGACATGCTGCTGTATGGAAATAGCACTAATGGGGCCGACTATTTACTTATTATTAGGTGTAGGTTAGGTTATTAGGTGTTTTACACAGTTCCATGCTGAAACGTTGAGCGAGAATTCTGTTACATCATTGATCACTTTGTCATGTGACCAGGGTGATCTACCTTGTGTATGTATCTGATCACATGAAATCACAGCAGCATCCATGGAGGATGGGCAGCACGGTGGCTGAGGGAGTAGCACCTCTGCCTCGCAGCGCTGGGGTCCTGGGTTCAAATCCCACCCAGGTCAACATCCGCAAAGAGTTTGTATGTACTCTCCGTGTTTGTGTGTTTTTCCTCCGGGAACTCCGGTTTCCTCCCACACTCCAAAAACATACTGTTAGGTTGTTTAGATTGTGAGCCCCATGGGGACAGGGACCAACTTCACATGCTCTGTGCAGCGCTTCGTAATCTGTGTGCGCTATGTATAAATAAAGAATTATTATTATTAGAGGAGTAGAAGTCCATGGAGCCATGCTGGGATTTCATGTGATCAGATACATACATGGGGTAAACATTGAAAATGTTACAGGATAAAAGACTTTGGATGACATCGTCCTGGTCACATGACATGATGTGATAAAGGAGGCATATGGTGCAGGGAGGAGTAGATGGGAGGGGCCGGCTGAACAGGGCACGCCCCCTCTGATGCCAGATTATAAAACAAGGGCGAAGAAGGGAATATATCACTGTGATGCATGGAGTCCCATCCTCCTTTGCCTGTGAAATCTGGCCAGCTCCCGATCCATAATTCATGGACCACTGTCTGAATGAGCCCCAACTCTTCTAAACTGAACTGTTCTCATGATCGCTGGTGATAAATGTGAAAACACCCTATACGGTTATGACTCTTAAAATTTATACCCATTTTCTTCTGGGGTTTAGGGACAAAAAGATTAAAATCTCTGCCCTGCCATTGCCCAGTTCACGAGTTTGATAATTTCTAGTTTGCCGCACACCCTGAATCACTATACACACGAATGGAGGGATGTATGGTCCCAGAAAATGCCTCGCTTCCAGGTTGGAAACAACTTGTAGTCCTGTCTTGAAAGTGTTAAATTACTCAAGTCACCAAATTTCACTTTCTCTTTCTCAAATTGATGGAAATATTTGAGAAATCTTTTGACATCGGTGACGCGCTACGTCACACATCTGTAATTTGTACACAGTCCACGTGTTTTCCAGGCGTGTATTCCGTGTAATGATTAGTCCCGCACACAAGTCTCCTCCTGACCGCAGAAGTTATGGAGCCAGGCCAGATATATTCCTTACAAGTTATGCCAGCGCCTACTGAGCAGACCACAAACATGACACAGCACAGACCGTCATTAAGAGGCTTATACACAGCAATACAGGCAGTCCCCGGGTTACATACAAGATAGGGTCTGTAGGTTTGTTCTTAAGTTGAATTTGTATGTAAGTCGGAACTGTATATTTTATCATTGTAACCCCAGCCAGAACTTTTTTGGTCTCTGTGACAATTGGATTTTAAAAATGTTGGGTTGTCATAAGAATCAGGATTAACAATAAAGCTTCATTACAGACGCCTGTGATAACTGCTATAGCTGATTATTGTAGCCTAGGGCTAAAGTACAGTAAATTACCAATATCCAGTGGTCCGTTTGTAACTAAGGGTCGTATGTAAGTCGAGTGTTCTTAAGTAGGGGACCGCCTGTACATACTTTTCTCACAATAAGTTAGGGATATCTTGTTTTCAGGTGAAATATATAGAAACCATAAAAAGTTCATGAGAGTAAGACATTTTAAGGAAATTACTTTTGCTTCCACTTATCTAGAACAATTTATTGAAACAAAATTCAACACCAGTGCTGGGTACACCACTTACAAAATTGTCATGGGCTATCTGTATACTACTGGGGCTGGCTGGCTGGATACTACTGGGGGCTGGCTGGCTGTATACTACTGGGGGCTGACTGACTGTATACTACTGGGGGCTGACTGGCTGTATACTACTGGGGGCTGACTGGCTGTATACTACTGGGGGCAGGCTGTCTGTATACTACTGGGGGCAGGCTGTCTGTATACTACTGGGGGCAGGCTGTCTGTATACTACTGGGGTCAGGCTGTCTGTATACTACTGGGGGCACGCTGTCTGTATACTACTGGGGGCAGGCTGTCTGTATACTACTGTGGGCTGGCTGGCTGTGTACTACTGGGGGCTAGCTGTATACTACTGGGAACTGGCTGTATACTACTGTGGGGTTGGCTGGCTATATACTACTGGGGGCTGGCTATATACTAGTGGGGGCTGGCTGCATACTGCAGGGGGCTGGCTGTATACCACCTGGGGGCTGGCTGTATACCACCTGGGGGCTGGCTGCCTCTATACCTCCTGGGGGCTGGCTGGCTGTATACCACCTGGGGCGGGCTGGCTGTATACCACCTGGGGGCGGGCTGGCTGTATACCACCTGGGGGCGGGCTGGCTGTATACCACCTGGGGGCGGGCTGGCTGTATACCACCTGGGGGCGGGCTGGCTGTTATCCACCTGGGGGCTGGCTGGCTGTTACCACCTGGGGGCTGGCTGGCTGTATACCACCTGGGGGCTGGCTGCTGTATACCACCTGGGGGCTGGCTGGTCTGTATACCACCTGGGGGCTGGCTGGCTGTATACCACCTGGGGGCTGGCTGGCTGTATACCACCTGGGGGCTGGCTGGCTCTATACCACCTGGGGGCTGGCTGGCTCTATACCACCTGGGGGCTGGCTCTATACCACCTGGGGGCTGGCTGGCTCTATACTACCTGGGGGCTGGCTGGCTATATGCTACTTGGAGCTGGCTATATGCTACTGGGGGCTTGCTGGCTAGCTCTATACTACTGTGGGCTGGCTGGCTGTATAGTACCTGGGGGCTGGCTCGCTTTATGCTACTGGGGGCTGGCTGGCTGTATACTACCTGGGGGCTGGCTGGCTGTATACTACCTGGGGGCTGGCTGTATACTACCTGGGGGCTGACTGGCTATATGCTACTTGGAGCTGGCTATATGCTACTGGGGGCTTGCTGGCTAGCTCTATACTACTGTGGGCTGGCTGGCTGTATACTGGGAGGCTGTGACCAAAGCATTTCCCGCCCTCGGCTTATACTCGGGTCAGCTTATACTTGAGTATATTTGGTAGATTCTAAATTGAGCCTCTGAAACGTTGCAAAGGCTGCTCTTGCCTCGGTGAACTCATGCCCTGCTGCAGTGTGGAACGCTAAAAGAATGTAACATATTCTTCATATGGACTGAAGCAAAAGTAAGAAAACTATTACTGTCATTTGTACTTTTTACTATATTTCAGGATTAAAGTATTGGTTTCAAACTGGATAAAGAAAGAGGTGTCAGTGGTTTATAAATGTGGAGTTCTTTTTTAAGGCCTTATATACGTCCCACCAATGGCCGTGTGAATGTAGCCTTAGTGTTACTGGAGCTGTGTGACACTCCAGACAGTCTTCACAATGAAGCCGGAATAAGTGTGGGATGTGACCTAAGCTTAGTGACCACTTCCACCCAAGAAAATCTTGCTCTAAGCCTCCCAGTGATGGGTATTTTTTATCAGTTGTTAGACATCGCCTTGGTCTCAGAACGTGACATAAGGAGAACTGTTTATATGCAAATTATTGGGCGATACATGGATCAAACACACTTTGCTGTAAACCTTGCACAGGTGGACTTTTGAATGTACAAGTTTGGCAGAGGTCACATTCTGCTTATCTGTAGAGGTTAGAGGGCATTTTGATTCATCATGAAATTTCACACGTGAGCCAAATATCCCTAACTTTTTGTGAGCAGTGTTCCATTGTAAAATTTGCTATAAAGCCATTGAGAATCTGCCTCCTACTAACTCTTAATGTCATTTGGATGACAAGTGCGTTGGTTCTCCCAGGAGTGAAAAAAAGGAAGCTCCTTGGTGCAGAGAAACCTTTGGTGATGTAAAAACATGTAGTTTTACATATATTTTCATGTTCTGCTGGTACATAACATGTTTCCTAAAAGTAGATTTGGCGCTGGACTAGTGCTTTCTTCGGACCGTCCAGTCTGGTTTGAGGAAGGCACCAGTCAGTGATTAACACTTACCCCCTACTTTTAGTAACACATCATTTTATGACAAATATGCCAAGATTGTTGGTGTTTTGGCAAAACATTTTGATGTACAGGCGGTCCCATACTTAACAACACCTGACTTGGACGACCCCTAGTTACAAACGGACCTCGGGATTTTGGTAATTTACTATACTTTAGTCCCAGGCTAAAAAGAACTGCTGTAACAGTTATCACAGTTGTCTGCAAATAGGATTTATTGCTAATCCTGGTTCTTATGACAACCCAACATTTTTAAAACCCAATAGTCATAGAGACCAAAAAAAGTGTTTTGCCTGGGGTTAAAATTATAAAGTATACAGTTCCGACTTGCATATAAATTCAACGTAAGAACAAACCTACAGAACCGGTCTTGTATGTAACCCGGGGACTGCCAGTACTCTTGCACATAAGGAAATGGTCTGAGCCGTCTAGCAGTAGGCACCAAATTTATCGCGCAATTTGTGCAACTGTAGTAGATTAAGTGCAGTTTCTGCTTGTCTGATCTCCGGTTCCGTTCTGCCACATCTGATGACATTATGAATACATCTCCACTGTATTTAAATGGAGTCCTCTTTTCATGAACCGAACTTGTATAGTCCATTGACTAAATGACTGCACCGCATGTTCCTAAATCCGCCGCTTCGTGACTCCATCGGACATCATAGCGATGCATAATCCTCAACTACGCTGACTTAACCCTTTGTAATTGTTTCTCTGGGTACTGCTGCATATAGATGAGTAACTTAAAACTTCTGCCAAGTCAAATCTTTTCATTTTTCACGACTCAGAAGATGGACTAGTCCCGGCTTGTAGCCTGCAATGTTCATACGCAGATTTTGTTTAGTCTCCTAGATAAAGTGCCTTCTTTGGCGCTCTCCATATGCCCCTCATTACGCTGAATGTTTCCGCTTCTGGCTAGGTCAAGGCCCCTTATAAATAAGAAGCTCTCGCAATCTTTGATAGTCTCAAGTCTGTTCTTGTCTGACGAGCTTCTGCAGCCTTTATTCTAAGGAACTGCTTACTGAGGAAGGAATCGAGCTGAGGGCCACAAAATTTCTGCCATTGAAGTACTGACCTAATGAGCCCGTGATGTCTGGACTCTTCAGATTGCTAGGGATTTGGAGACTGTCTTCTTTCTGTTCTCGAAGTTGCGGCTCATACTGTAGTGTATTAATGGACTGTAGAGACTCCAAAATATTGGAAAGGGATTAAAAATGATGTCTAACTCTAAAATGAGATGTGCTAAAATAACTAAATTTTAACTTGCTCTCCAGTGGTTGTGGAATCGGTGCCATCTCCTCTGGATTCAGTTTGGCAAATGAGGTGCCATTTAAGGGTAGGTCACTGCACCTGATCATTGACCTCTGTGATGACCTCTACACCCATTGCATACCTCTGGACAACCGTTATTTGTGATGAGACCACTGATTATTCTATTGGGGATACATAGCCGATCCAAGTATAAGCCGAGGCCCCTAATTTTACCACAAAAACCTGGTAAAACCCATATTTTTTTTTACTCGAGTATAAGCCGAGTTTGGGTTTTCAGCACATTTTTTGTATATATATAAATTCGAGTATATATGGTACATTGAATATTTGATGTTCTATCTGCATACCCTGTTGCCTGAGCGTTGCCCTCCATGTAATTTATTTGGCTCCTGTAACATAGAAATGGTGTGGAACCTCTTCTGTGTATGAGAGTGCCAATAATCTCGCGATGGTCCTTCAAACTGAAGCACCAACCTTAAAGGGGGTTCTCACTGAAATAAGTTGGGCACTATCCTGTGGATAGGGCCTAACTTGCTGATCGATGAGGGTCTCAGTGATAGGACCACCACAGATCACTAGTACGAGGGGTCCGATGTTCCCCAGTTAGACCCCTCATTGCTCATCTCGTGGAGATGTCCGTACTGTCCAATTCATCTCTATAAAGCTGACGGAGGACCTAACTTGTTTTGTGCGAAAACCTCTTTAACCCTGTGTGCACTCCACGCATATTGGGGCAGATTTACTTACCCGATCCGTACGCGACCCAGCGGCGCGTTCTCTGTGGTGGATTCGGGTCCAGCCGGGATTCACTAAGATAGTTCCTCCGCTGTCCACCAGGTGGCGCTGCTGCGCTGAAGTTCCCCGGAGGCGCGCTGGAATGCCCTGAAATTCACCGGCCTATACCTGGTTTTTTTTTCGCAACACATTTTTTTTCTTAAATGCAGCGGTTTTTCCGAATCCGTCGGGTTTTCGTTCGGCCACGCCCCCCGATTTAGGTCGCGTGCATGCCAGCACCGATGCACCACAATCCGATCGCGTGCACCAAAATCCCGGGGCAATTCAGGTACAATCGGCGCAAATCGGAAATATTCGGGTAACACGTTGGGAAAACGCGAATCGGGCCCTTAGTAAATGACCCCCATTGCGTTCCGATTTTGTAGTGGGCACTACAGCACTGAAGATGTATTACATATCAATGTTTTGAGCGATCTCTAGGACATGGATACACCTCTATAGAGGGAAGCTGCTCTGAAAAGTGTGAGCCACGTTATTGCTGACCCATAGTGAGCTTACCTGAAAATGTTGCTTTCCGCTTCTGGACCGCCATGGGCTGAATGACTGCATTATAATGAGTTGGTAGCATGATAGTAATTGCATATGACAAGTATTCCATAGTTAATGGTGTCAGCCTCGGAGCTATGAGTGGCTTCTTCTCCACCTCGGAGCAGATGGTGTCTGGTTGAGAAGTCACAGGATTGTTAGCAAGAGATTTATACCAAATCCGTTTTCAATGCAGATTTTACATTCACCCTGCTGGGTGGGAAATGCTTGGCATCAGTTTTCACCCCAGCAGCTTTTTTTTTTTTTTCTAAAATTTTTTCAAAGATTCTCAACTTTGATAAAGCATGGTAAGGGAGCCAAAAACTAAACAACTTAAAGGACCATGCAAGAAAGGAACGCAGGTCCTGCCTTTAACTCATGCAAGGGCGCACTGTGCAGCTGTCACCATTCATGGGGCAGACTGTCACCATACATTTCATTAGTATTTGTTACACTTGCCCTTATACTGTATGACTGTCATACATTTTGGATATCCTTCCACAAGCTTTTAACAATAGTTGGAAAGACTTTGGGCCCATTAGTCCTGATAGAACTGGTGTAACTAAGCCATGTTTTTAGCCGCTAGCCCCTGCCCAGACTTTCAATAGTATTTAGATCAAGACTTTGTGAATGTCATCCAAAACATTGTCCTTAAGCCACTTTGTAACCAGTTTGGCCGTAGTTTTGGGTCATTGTCCATTTGGAAGACCCATTCGTTTCACTGTGGATAATGACACACTCTTACAGGCTTCAGTCAGCATTTGGATTGTTATGCACATTTCAGACCAAAGCATGGTCAACTCTGGGACCCAGAACTCGCCTCCTTCCTGAGCAGTATAATTTCTACACATTTTCATATTGCTTGTATTTGCGTATAATTGTTTTGTACAAATGAACGAAGCACCTTAAGGTTTCTGGAAATTGCACCCAAGGATGAACCAGACTTGTGCAAGTCCTGATATCTTGGCTGATTTCTTTAGACTGTCCCATGATGTTCCTCCAAAAATCATTGTTTTTCAGGTATGCCTTCAAATACATCCACAAGGGGTGTGTCTATTTAAATCAAATTTTGCCAAAACACACCTGAACAACATCAGAAGCTTCCAAATACATGACCTCCATTCTATGGGCTGTCCCAAAGTGTTTAAAGGCAAATTCATATTTGAAAAAGACATTCTAACTCTCATTATTCTGGCATTTGCAGAATATCTTTATTTTTCCTCCATAACAGGCCAAGGTGGTGCTCAAAATTATTCACAGGATAATGTTTCAAAAAGGTGAAAATATATAAGCTTTGTTCTTTGTTGAACAAAAATGGCGACATTAGCATTTTTGCATCACTATACATGAGTGGATAGCCTTGGCAGGATGATGTATATTAGATAATTAAGGGGAACCTGTCACATTTTCGCAAATACAGCTAGTAATGATTCCTTTAGAGCCATAGTAATAAAAGCAGAATTACCTTGAAGATTTTTAAAGGGGTTGTCCACTTTTAGCAAATAATTGAGATCCAGTAAACAGTGAGGGATAGATGAAGAAAGTATATAAGAAAGTTGTGTAACTTTTCCTTAAACAAAACATAGTATCATAGTTTATACCATCGAAAAAGACACATTTCCATCAAGTTCAACCAAGGGAGGGAATAGATTGGATTAGGAAAGGATTTGGGGGAAACAATTCTATATAACATAACCATCAATGTTATTTAGGTGGAAAAAGACCCTTCTTCAAGCCTTCTGCTGTACCTACTGTGACCAGCGCCTGAGGCAGGCTATTCCACAGATTGACAGTTCTCATAGTAAAAAAACCCTGACGCCTCTGGTGATAAAACCTTGTTTTCTCCAGATGGAGACAGTGCCCCCTTTGTCTTTTGATAGGATTTAATCTGGAACAACTTTCCACCATATTTTTTGTATGGACCATTCATATTTTTATATAAATTATCCTGTCCCCTCGTAGACCTCTCTATTCCTGACTAAATAAATCTAGTTGTTTTTATTTTTCCTCTTAACTGAGACCCTCCATACCCCTTATCATTTTTTTGGGCTTTTCGTTGTACCCTCTCCAGCTACAGAGCATCCTTTTTATGGACCGATGCCCGGAACTGGGCAGCATATTCCAGATGAGGCATAACCAGTGCCTTGTATAGTGGTAATATTACATCCCTATCACGAGAGTCCATACCACTTTTGATACATGACAAGATCCCACTGGCTTTAGAGGCAGCTGATTGACATTGCATGCTGTTATTCAATTTATGATCTACTAGTACCCCCAGGTCCTTCTCAACAAGGGACTCTCCCAGATTTACTCCCCCAAGGACATATTTTGCCTTTGGATTATTAGCCCCCAGGTGCATAACCTTACATTTTTCCACATTGAACCTCATTTGCCAAGATGATGACCAAACACTTAGTTTGTCCAAATGACCCTGCAGCCTATGAACATCCAGCTTGTACTACACCCATCATCCATAGACTGTATTACACTACACAACTTGGGGTCATCTGCAAAAATAGATACAGTGCTATTAATTCCCACCTCTATATCATTAATAAATATATTAAATAGTAGTGGGCCAAGCACAGAACCCTGGGGTACACCACTCATAACTGGTGACCATTTTGAGTAGGAATCATTGATTACTACCATATCAACTATTTGCTGAAAGTGGACACCCCTTTAAATAAAATCATGATAATAAAATAACACATTATCTAATTCACTGTTATTAACAAAATTATAGCATTTCACAGATACAATTCCAATCTCTCTCTACCAGTTCTAGTGTACACAATTTCAGTGGACGCTTCCCTGAATCTTCCGACTTTAGGGTCGGTAAGACATATTGTTCTCCTTTCTGACATTGCACGGAGCTCCTCTCTGCCCCCAGCCCCCACCCTTGCATTCCAAGACAAGCTCACACAGAGACTTCCTTCCAGCAAGCAGCTTGAGGAGAGTAAAGCTACAGGCAGATAAGGTCTTTATGCATGGGAGGGAGAGGGAGGCACAGCAGATCTGACAGTATGTTGTGACTGAAATGTAGCAGAGCGGAGAATGTAATTGTATGTTATATGCATCTCTTGGATCATCTATGATTTGTCTCATCTCTGTTTCTATGTGTCAGATACTTGTAGAAAGTTCAGTAGATAAATGAAAGTGTATATAAACCTGTACACTGATAATCTAAGCACATTGTCAGCACACAACATCTCTCTGCATTAGATTGATCATGAAGTGTCTGCTTAAAGAGTCCCGCCCGCACTCTGGAATTTGACACTGACCATTACTGAGTTTTATTGCTAAAATGGCACTAAAACTGAGTAAAATTGTAAAGTTAGGGGTTAAAAATTAGCTTTATTGTGTAAACATTACTAGGGGATTGAAATTTGAGAAATTATTTCATGTTATATTGCCTGCCATCAGAGTGGGCATGTCCTGCTCGGCTGGCCCCTCCTATTTACTCCTCCCCATGCATTATCATCCTTACTATTCAGTAGTTCATGTCCTGTGACCAGGTGATGTCATTAAAGTGCATATACCTTTTACATACATGGGGTACATTTTGCAAATATATCTGATAACATGAAATCATAGCATGCATCCATGGAGGCATGCTCTGATTTCATGTGATCAGATACGTACACGGGGTCCATTTTGCAAATGTAAAGGGTGTAGAACCTTAGATGTCATCGCCCTTGGTGACATGACTTGAATGTAAAACAAGGCACCTTCTATAACGAAATACAGCTTTATATGTCTGTAGTTGAATATTGGCAGACTGTCCCAAAGTACAAGGAGGCAGGGCACTGATTTGAAGATACACCAAGCTGTCAGTCAAAATATGTTTTTTAAACATGTGTTAGACTTGGGGTCGGGGCTGGAGACATAACATTTGGTAAATTTGTAGCAAAAGAGACTCCAGCAAAACTAACTAAAAAATCACCCCACAACAAATCCTTCTAATAATCCCTGTCTGTGTGATTTGTCTAGAGCCAAAACTATTTTCCGGATATGAACATCTGTGCCTCTTTTGATGCATCCCCTGATATCGTTTGGCTTGGCAGCAGCTGCCTGGCACCAGTTGCTTAAGTCCAATATTTACTGTCTACCAATATCCAGGCCTTTCTCATTGTCAGTTTTACTGTTTCATACATAATTCCCGGGCTCTGGTACATCACCTTATAACTATTGGAGCAGCTGAGACTCACAAGGTTTTTATTACTTCGGTTTTGATTATAAAATGTAATAAGTTGTCAAATCTGCCTTATTAGAGAGCAAATGGTCCTAGTCAGTTTGATATTGTCTGTTGTGTGCGGTAAAGAAGACATTTTTGCTGGTGTATACAGTCAATTGGGGTGATTTATCAGAAGTGTCTGAGGTTCCAGTTGTCCATGGAAACCAATCAGAGCTCAGCTTTAGTTTTATAAATGGCTAAGGGAAAATGAAAGCTGAGCTCTGATTGGTTTCTATGGGCAACTAGAACAGTTCTGCTCTCAGACACTTCTGATAATGCTCGATTCCTGCATATTTTTCGTGGATTTCTGTAAATGTCACACATTTCTTTTCCAAATCTACATTATTCTCACTAAATAGGAAACTTTATATAGAAAATCTAGTATTGTTCCATATATTAAGACTGGAATGTTTTGTTCAATAACATAACAGATATGGAGGCAGCCCCCCCCTTATAGACCCACAGGTGAAAACTGCCAACCTAAAAGGGTTTTTCCAATAATTTGGAAAACCCTTGTAGGGCGAGAGCTATGATGGGAAAAAAAAAACACATACTTGCTGTCTTACGCTTTATTTAGGTACTTCTGTTTTGGGTCTGCACCCGGCTGGAAGTTTCTGGGAGGTTATGGGTCTTGCTTCATCCAATGAGTGACCTCCATAGGACAGCACAGGAAGTGGAGTCCCCTGGAAAACGGAGGCCAGTCATTGGATGAAGCTGAAGCGTCTGAACTGTAAGCACCACAGTGAGGCAGTAATAGGGAGCTGAAGTGGGGTAAGTATTATTTATTTATTCATTTTATCTTTATGTATCTATGGGTTTTTTCTTTCTCTACTGTAAATTAGCGTTTAGGTGCATCAGGTTTGTGACTATGCCAACTGGTGCAACTGTTTAGTATATTCTATGCTGTCAATCGTTGTCTGTCTATTCTGAAGGCCATTTCTTGCCTAAAACACTATATTTTCAGATATAAGAGTAATGGATATTAAATATCACCAGACGATACTCCACCTCTTATATGGAGATGGTTGCACCATAAGTGTCAAGTTTTGGGTTGTCTCCCTGTTGCATCTCTACAAAGAGGATATGGCACGAACCCTATTAATGTTATGATTGGTGATGGGGAGCTGGTTGCCTTTTTTTTTTTTTTTAAGTTGAGGTTTATGATACCCACAAGTGTGGGTAACGTCTGTTTCAGAGAAATCTACCATCCCTATCAAGCATAAGCCAGGCACTGTGACTGTGGTAATGTCTAGCTCATTTAGCATAATTTTGAAAGTTGCTTTTTAGAAGGAACAAGGCCATGGATAACAAATATAAGAAGATTAGCACAGTCACGGTGCCTGGATCTATGAGTAAGTGTCCCTGGTTTATCATGATGGATTTTGATGGTTCATTTCCTTTAAAGGGCACCTACCACCACAAATCTACCTATAAAGGTAGATCGGGTTGGTAGTTGGGGATCATGGGACGTGAGGATAGCCCTTTTAAGGCTAACTCACGTCCGCACTTCTTTGTAACTTTTATTTTACTTTTATGGTAATTTTATTATGGCGCTACTGGGCGGGTGCGATCGAGAGTCACGAGCGGCTCTCCCCGCCCCGGTAGCCACTTTACCCCTTCCTACTCACCTCTTCGGCGTGCAGCTGTCTCGTAGCGCGGCGCCCTCGTCCGGGATCCTGCGTCTGTCATGCGCAGACAGCAGGCCCGCGCCTTTCCTCCGCGGCTTCGATGCAGAGACCGCGCGGCGCTGCATTTCTGTCTGGCGCATGCACAGACTGGCAGGATCGTCGGACGAGGGGGCGCGCAGCCTACAGCAGCTGCACCGAAGAGTGAGTAGGAGGGGTAAAGTGCTACCGGGGCGTGGAGTAGCCGCCTCGTGTAATCTCAGATAGGCTACCCACGCCCCAGTAGCGCATATAAATACTCATAAAGTAAAATAAAGACTAAGCAAGTGCGGGGCGTGAGGATTAGCCCTTAAAGGGCTATCCTCACGTCCCATTGATCCACCTACCACCCGATCTAACTCTATAGGTAGATTTGTGGTGGTAGGTGCCCTTTAATGACTAAATGCTTTTCAGGGTAGAAGGGAACCTGTTAGAAGGTTTGGCCTCTAAACTACAGAATGCATTGATGAAGCTGGGGTTCTAAATCCTTTTATTTTCCCTGGATTCCAGGTGGTAAAGGTGGTCTTTGTGCAGTAACTTTAGTTCACTGGGACCCCCTGTTACATGGGTAACTGCACGTTGTACAGCCATTTGCTCAGACTATGTGCAGTAGAGTGAGATGTACTAACCTTGTATTCACTATGCTCAGTACACATGCACCAAGAATCCAAAGTTGACTCCAGTCACCAGATCCTGCCACCGTTAACATATGTAGTCTTGGGATGTGGACAAAGCTAAAAGGTTTCGGACCTTGGACCCTAGCGGCATGACCGCCCTTCTAAATCTTATGGATTTGTATTAATCTTGGATGGAAATGCTGTTGAGCAGATATAATTAACATGAGTATATCTCAGCTTGTACAATGCTGGTCCACAGCAGGAGTCATCTAAAACAGATTTGTGGAGGTCCTGTCTGCTTCCCGATACTTGAGCTGGTGTTTGATATCCCCCTATGCTCGGAAGATAATTTGTGTGAAGTTGTTTTAAGGAGCGTTTGACTTAGTTGATTAAAAGAACGGGATGTTTAATTAATGTATCAATTTCTATTCCGCCTAAATGCCACTTCCCCGATTCCCACTGAGAACAGTTTGAGTCGGTTTCATTTCAATTGTGTCCTCTCCTCGAGAAGATGTGTGGGGTAAGTGCACTTATACTCGTTACTTGCCAGTCACTATGTTGTAGGTAAAACCAATTAAAAAATGCTAATGACTCAGGGGATAGAAAGAGCGACAGGGAATTTCAGGACCTGATTTGGCCTCTTTGGCAATTTTAATTGAAGTTAAAGGGGAATGTTCATCTTTTATTTTTTTCTACACTTAAAGGTGTATTTATTCTGCTCTATTTGAGTCCATGATATGATACAGAAAAAACTGAGCTTTTTGGCATATGATTTGGAGCTAGAAAAAGCAGATACATTCTTACCATACTTCTCGTAGAGAGAGAAAGTGAGACCCGCCAACTCCGCCCTCACAAAGCGATTGCCGGTAAGAGATCCGCCGACCCTGCCCTCACAAAGTGATTGCCGGTATGAGTCTGCCGCTGCACGCTGGCGATCGACAGACAGTCACATGGCCCTGCACCAAAGTGATATGCGTCGGTATTTAGACGTCCGTCTTCCGCCGACCACGCCTCATCAAAAGTGTTGATTGGCATGCGGATAATAGTCCGCTCGACGGGGTCACGCCCATGCACAAAGTGATTGCTGGTTAAGAGTCCCAGGGCCGCCACGGGCCCTCTACAGAGTGATTGCTGGTTAAGAGATCAGCTTCGCGACCCTGAGCGGGCTGGGTCATACAGCAAAGTGATTGCCGGCTAAGACTAGTCCCGTCTCGACCTTGTCTCGTACAGCAAGTGATTTGGCGCAGGTAATAGTCCGCCGCTCGACAGGCCCTAGGCCTGGCGTCCACAAAGTGTTGCCGTATAGGGTCCTGCCGACGCGGACTGATGCCGCCTCACAAGTGATTGCGCGGTATGAGTCGCCGCCGACTCCTAGGTCCGGACTCACACCAGTGATGCGCGCCGGACAGTGGTGCTAGCCGACCCTGGCCCTCTACAAAGTATTGGCCTGTAAGTAGTCCCGTGCACTTGCACCCTGCTCTCATCAAAGTGATTGCTGCGCTTAAGAGCTCCCGCCCGACGCCTTTGCCGGCTCAGCAAAGTGATTGGCCGTAAGAGTCCTGGTCCGACACCTTAGCCCTCACTAATGTGAATTGCGTTGAGAGTCCCTCGCGCGCCCTTAGCCCTTGGCTCGTCACAAAGACCTGATCTGTCTCGGTGAAGAGTCCCCCCTCGCCGACACCTTCCCTCCCACAAGGTGAATATGCCGGGTAAGGTCTTCTGACGGGCCGACCCTCGCCCAGCATGGCAGTATGGCAATTTCGTTATAATTTGTTGTCTGTGCTTGAAAGGGCTTTCACCATCTATTATTTAAACAGGTAAGCATTGTATATGATCTACTAACTCTGCTTTTATATCGAAATGAAGGGGTGCTCCGAGTCATTATGAAATCGCAAACATGCCAAAATTTTTATTTTCACTGAAACGGCTCTGAAGCATTATATTACGGCCAACACATGGCTACTATTAGCTGTTTCGTCACTGCAGAGAACCATGAGCCGTGATAGAAGATGGGAGCTAATCTAAATTGATACTTTCCTTCGCTCCGACGCCTCGTGCTACAATCGTGACTCTGCCACTGGCTCATTTGCTTATGACTTTGGGTTATTTTTTTTTTTTTGTTAAGTATATTTATTTACATATTAGAGTGATGTGATGAGGAAATTAAATTAATTAATAGGCCGACTAGCCTGAGTAGGCCTTATTGAGTTTAGACTATTGTAATACATTTTTCAGGATATATGAATAAGTTGCTGTATAGGTATGTTCTGTAGTTTCTGTGACATGACTAAAATGTTTTTGTTTGCTCCTATGCAGCGTATGTCGGTGCATTTAGGTATCGTGCAATGTAAAGAGGCTTTGTTAGATTCCTGATACTGCCTATCTCTGCCAGAAATGTCTCTAGGAATTTTCAGCAGTATGTCGCGGCGTATGGGGCGCTGGGAAACTTACTGTACAGGGCACGATTGCTGAAAGTAAGAAGTAAACTCTCTGTAATGTAAGTAGTTTAAGGATATGGAGGAAATGTTACTTTAGAAGATGTGGAATCCCTACTTAAGTCAGTAGATGGGTAATTGATTGTCGCCTTTGAGATTGGCTCTGCACTGATCATAGTACATGCCGTATGAGGTTTTAATCAAACTATTAACCATTAACCCACTCCGAAAAAAGGTATGCATGTGGTATTCATAGATAGGGCATACTAGACGCCGTCGTCCTACATAGAGCTATATGGTTACCATTTAGTCTTCTGCATCTTATGAATGGAGATGCTCAGATATGTGTTTGAGGTTGGGGAAAAAAACAACGCGCTTTCTCAAAGGTGGTCGACTAAGATATATAAGTATCATAATCGCCTCTAAGTGGTTTTAATATATGCATTCATGACTATCATGGTCTATATACATAAAAGATCAGGCTGACTTCTTGTGCAAGTGGGGGTGGAAGTCTACGCTCTAATTATTGTGTAGGTGGTCTGGTTCCGGGCAGGAACTGGGCTATGCTCTAAGTGGGACGACATACATGGCGGCTCAGGGTTGTACGTTTCTATCTTATAGTGAATGTACATTTTATAACGAGCCTTCGAGCTTACATACAAACAATGCGTAAAACCTCGAGTACAGACATCAGACGTGGCGCTCTTTGGCCAGATTGACCGTTCTAATTAAATTCTCTCTCGTGTTTTCATTTCGTACGTAACGCTCGGTGACTGTCTGTTGTCCCCCTTGCACTTTGCGGATCATTATGCATCGTACACATAGAATGTGAGGCTATATTTTACTAATGGCTGATATTGTATGATGTACATAAGCATAGGGCATTAAAGGTGCTGCCCGTTACCTGTTTAATATATTATGACCTAATAGTGATGCATCTCTTCTATATGTTTGCTATGCACAAAGTATAACGTATGTCTACTACTGTCAATTTTATGACTTCATGTAGGATCTACACCCGGACTTACATGTTTGCTTTTCGGCAATAAGGCTGCTCTTAATGGGCGCATAATTTTTTTACTTTAAAATGGTATAAATTGGGCTGCATTGGGACGTTTAGCAGAGTACATCTCATATCTAGGGCTTCCGGGCTGTCGGACAACCTTGACTGACCCAGAGTGTATGTAACTGGAAGTAAGGACTGGATGAGGGAAGGTGCTGGGAGTTGTCATTGTGTTGTGCGCTTGAGCCCTGGGGAGGTGGCTCTAGCAAATGGAATTCTCAATGAACTCCAGCATTTCGCAAATTCTAGTATTAAACTTTTTGGGCGAAGGAAGGAGTAGGCTGGAAAATAAAAACGAAAAGGTGTTGTGTACTGTATGGGCATGCTAGGTTAGTGTTCGGTAGGTAGATTGAGGGTAGAAGAAAAGGGACAGACTAAGAGCTAGATTGTAAACGGCAAGTTAGGGCCCCGACATCACTGGTGGCCTGCCCGCGCTCTATCTGTAACATCATGCACTCTTTTCTTTGAGCTTCTTAGTCGGTCCTAGTTAGTAAAGACAAAAAAAGGGCTTTAGAAATTATAGCAAATAAACGCTGAGAGGGGCCCCGCGAGGCTTCTCATTAGACCGGTCCTATCGGTAGCCTGTGGGGGGTGCGCGCCTCAGGCTTCCTTGCATAATTTTAAAATCCTTTTTGTAAAAACCAAGGAGAATTAAGAAGCTAAAAGATAGAGGAGGGGCAGGCACCCGTGCAGTAAGGGGGGGGGGGGGGGGTATGTTCGGTGTGCTTGGTTTACATATGCTCTTCATCTGTGGTAATTATTTTATATAGGTAGTAATCCAGGTGATAGTGTTTCTTCCGCCTTTTTAAGAGCTGATCTGTCTGGTGTTTCTATCTGGTATTTCGAATTCTCACCAATCTGATATTGATGACCTTTTGGGCTTAAGGATATTCTATGGCAGTATCTTTGCTATCAAAAATAATATCGGCATTACGGCTTTAACTTACTATTTTATTCGAGTATTTCTTCATAAAGTCTGATTATCGTAGATATTTTGGTAATTAATGTATGATAACTAATCTTTATGTAGCGAAGCAAAATTTACAAGTCTTTTACCTAAGCAAATTATTCCGTATCTGCTGCCACAGAACTCCAATTATTTCCTCCATAATTGCCATTGACATTTCTTACTAACTCTCTCAATAAATTCAAGAGAATGTAACCGCGTGGCCTAAGGGGACATCGGCAATAGACTAGTTATGAAAATAGGGGCATAAAAGATTAGGGCAACTCTTAGGCAAAATCCTTAATGATTTAATGAGTGAGATTCTCGAGTATTGGTTTCAATGGCATCGAATCTCGCGTCAGCTGATCATATAGTTTAGCCACTGATATTAGGAGTAAGCCAAATGTCTGGAATCGTATATTTTACTTCCGTTAACAAGGCTCCCTTTATTTGTATGTAGCTCTGCAGACTTGAGACATATGACTGACCTATTTATCGGGGGCGATGTTTATATATTAACACTTAACACTTTAACCCTTATTCCGGGCGAGTTAATGGCTACATTGTACGATGATCCGAAACTAATTACGCCTTACGCGGCTAATACTACTCTGTTATGTAGGACAATTTGGCCTAGCTATATGTGCATCCATAACTTTTGTTTTTATTGTAGGCATCTGGCTCTTCGCATGATCAAAAATTGACTTGAAATATGCAAATTAGGCTGAAGATGGTGCCTTGGCGGAGCAACAAAGGGCAACGCACTACAGTGTTATTGGGGTTATTATTATTATTTGGGAGCATAAGTTGCCGCTGCTAATCACTCTGGCTCGCTATAGTCCCGGCCTCTTGCTCAGAGTAGGCGTATGAAATATCCTTTCTATATCTAGAAATGCCGGTACATACGCGCCGCTTTTAATGTGAGATTTCCGTTTGACTTGTTGGACAACTTTTATTGGGGAATGCTATTGTAATTGGGTGAGAATTGTAGCGTATTTATGCCACTTTCAGAAACATACAGTCCGTATCAATATCTTCAGCTCAGTGTTTGGCATCAGTGTTTAAAGCCAAAACGCATTGGTGGAACGGCTATAGGTAGCTCATTTGCGGGCTTTGCCTTTTTCGTGTCCTTTCGTAGGTTAACAATAGCGAGATTTCTTGAGAAAAGAGGGAATTGTAGAAGAATCATTTCATACCCTTACTAAGCGCTGTTATTTTAAAATGGGGTAAAATCTAAATGACAGTAGGTCATCGCTGGCGCTTTTTGTTAATATTTGTGTGGCACGGCCTTATGCGGACAAACTTTTCGCATGGTGTTTTTTGTTATAATTTTTGTATTCTTTGATATCTTTATTTGCGAGCATTCATAATCCTATAACTTGCCTGGCGTTTCTTAAGGAACAATCCAATCAGAAGCTAATTCATTGAATAAGTGCAGGCCGAAGGTGCTCATGTACTGGCGTTTTTCATTGTAATTCCTAGATCCTGCTGGTCCTCCACTTCAGGGCCCTGCACACAGGTGTATAATTCATGCCGTCGTATATATCGTCCAATTGACTCGGTAGTGGTCGGGCTTTAATTAAAATTGTAATTGTAATTTGGAAAATTATAATTATTAGTTTATTACATAGTCTTGGAAATATCGTGTTCAAATATTTTTCCTGATAAAACCTGGCTTTTGATCGAAGTATGGGAAATTTACAAGCGACGGATATAATTTTGGGGTATTTAGCAACTCCTAGGGCTGAACGTCCACTGCCTGATATGGTAATATATGCAACTAATAGAATAATAAAGTCTAAGACAGTATATACTTTTCTTTAGCTCTTTTTCCGGAGCCGCCATCTATAACTCTGTAGTCATAAGTCTTGCGCCGGCTTACCAGCAAACATTTCAAGCTAAACTTCACGCCTTAGAAGCATAAATTATCTGCATCCCTAGTCGTATAATTTCTGCCATTCTCGTAGAGTAGGTCAAACAGTCGAAAAGAGGTCGCCCCTATAAAGAGCGAGTCCTCTCTTGGGGGCTCCTGAAACTTTTAGAGACGACGTCTGCATTCTATACATGTTGTATTGTGCTGTGAAAATGTGATTTTGTTTGAAGCAAAGATGCTAATGTTCTTAAAAGTAATTTTTTTCTCCTTCTCTTCTCTACTATGTTCAAAACAGCTTTGTCGCATAACACAAAGGGCAACTGAATAGAAATAACTAGGGTGATGATGAGTGGCCCTTATGCGAGCAGGTATGCTTAAATGAGGATATCGTAGTATCGAGCTCTTGGTAGACACCATTGTATCCTAAAGATAAGGCAGTTTGTTTTTTATTAAAGGACCATCGGCCGTCATTTTAGATCTTGTGTCGGCTAGTAAGTTCAACGACTTAAGGAAAATTGGTCTTCGGACACTTTCCTTATTAATTAGGCAACTCGCTTCTATATCGGCGATGCAGTTGGAAAAAATATATTGAGCAATAGTTATGCATAATTATAGCTTTTTAGGCTATGCCATCAAACTGCTACGTCCAAGCGGCCTTATTAGGCGTTCGTATTTTATGGCGGCGCCAGAGGCTAATAGCGGCCACCGTACACAGTTGCCACTTGTGCCATTACTCTGGTTAGGGGGGGGTGGCATTACCATAAAATGGCATAGCTACCACGTCTGTAGGCGGGGGCTGGGGTCCTGTGGTGTCATAGGGCCGGAGTGTGCAGGATAATTTGGGCATATAGGCATAGGTAGTCTCCCCGGTACTAGCACGATAATGAACAAACCATAGGACTACCAGACGGCCTAAGTTGAATATGTATGTTAAGTCGGAACAGGCTAGATATTTTTATCATTGGAATCCGCTTCAGTCCAGAACTCTTTTTGGTCTGTCTGTGACAATTGGAGATTTTAAATGTATGGGTTGTTCAAAAGAAAAAAAAAGAAATAAGTCAATCAAAGGATAACAGCTAAGCATTCTATTACAGAGTCCCACGCTTTGGCTAACTGCTGTTACAGCGAAGCTGATCATTGTTAGCCTAGGATCCTAAAGGCCGCAATGAAATGGACTTTACGGCATATATCCGTATGGATGGTCCAGTTTGTAACGAGGGTCGTATATGTAAGTTCGATTAGAGTGTTGCTTAAGTAGGGACTCAGGTGGGGGCTCCGCACGATGTATTTTCTATAACTATATTTCGCGCCATATGGAATTCTCTATATAATAAAAGTGCTGGAACACTTGTCCTTTATTGTAGTTTAAAATTCTAATATTGGTCGTGTCGCATGCGTGTGCAGATCTTTATGCAGCTGCGCTCATGCAGTGAGCATCACAGCTAAATGGTTGAATTGTGCTAGATTTGTGTGTACTCTAATGACTGATAGCAAGTCAGACTTCAAGCGGATAGAGCCGGTCCTAAGGCAATAATTTCATGCTCTAACTAGCAAGGATTAGGTAACTAGCAATAATCATATCAATGCGTCCTCTGAAGGTTCTATAAAACATCCACATGTATCCCCAGTCGTCTGTATGCCCGCAGGCATACATGCATCCCGCTGAGGAGGGGGAGAGCTCTGCTCACCCCCTGCCGCTCTCGCAATAGCGTAACATATGGCCCCGGTGGCCGATATTTCCGGTCGAAAGATAGGACATTCCTATCTATTCTACAGGCATATGGAATGTACAGTGCCGCATGTGTGCGGAGCATATCCGTACCATCCGCTCCCGTACAGGCGCCCTATAGTAGGCTCCATAGAAGTGTAATGGGGGACTTGTATATATCGGCCGTATATAATGTCACGGTGCGGTGTATATGTCCCCCATACGTTTTAGAGTGAATTATCTCTAGAAGCTAGAGGGCATTTTCTCGCTTTTAATTATCTTTAATGAATTGGGAGTGCTTTAGATTTTATCATCAGATGAGTTTACGTGCTGCTGAACATAAATTCATAAAGGTGGGTATTCATAGGTCGGGCAATCCCATATGTAATCTTCATCATTTTCATGCTTCTCAAGCATCTTACCTTCTATTGAAAAAGTTTGCATGGGATGTCAGGTTTTTCACTAAGGTCAAGTATAGCGGCTTGCCTTGGTATGTCACCATTGGCAATCATGGCAGTTGTAGTAGGGGGGAGGGAATGTTAAAACAAGATATAGATCTTCGGCTTTCTATCATATTCCTTGTACTATTCCTTCATTCCTACTTGCCTTCTCCTGGTGTTTACCTTTACATCCTTTAGTTTTATCTATGGCATTAGAACAAGTCACTTTTGGGCTATCAGTATTAGACGCTTGTCTTGGCGCAATGACATTTTCGGCTGAATTTCTATGTGGCAGGTACAGATGTAGCTGGATGCCTATACTCTTAGTCCGGTATGTCATCGTCAGCTTGACCTTGCTCATTAATCGTCGGATTGGCTAGGTGTGGGTCGGCCATAAACGGCCGCAGATGATCTAGCGCATCTAATCTACTTGTCCAGGGGTTGCTGTGGATATACCTACGGGGTGGCCATGGGGCGGGCATGACTTTTGGTAGGGGTAGGGCATCTAATTTGGTAGCTGTGTGTTGTCACAATGTCAAGTTTTCAGATGCAGGTTTGTCGTTGCCAAACGATTAAGAGTGAAATAAAGGAGTGATATGGAGCAGTGGTACTCTCGCAGTATGATATCTTCTCACGCTACTATGATCCTACACCTATGCTTTTTGACTTACTATAAAAGCTGGCATGGCTGAAAGTGTGAACGCGACCGCTGCGGGAACGTGCTTTGCGGTTGGCACGGGGCCTGGATTCGGGCAATATGTCTGGTGTGTGCAGTTAACACAACCCGAAGCCTTAAATTGGACACGGGCTTGCCCTGAATACATTTTTTTTTTTGCGCTTAAGGGGCTTTTCCATATTGGCGGCAGTACTAAGGCTTAAAAGACGAAGATTAAGTATATAAGCAACCACGAGACGCAGCATCATGAATACGCACATTATATTGCAGCAATAACAACCCTCTCTTATCACATCTTTATAAGTCATACGCAGCGTAATTAATATTAGAGGCAATAACTGTGTTGAGTTGGCCCTTTACTAAAATAACAGATACAGCAGACGCTGTTAGTCATTACCTGGCTGTCTTGAATAATAGCTTTGCAATACATTAGTATCCTTTTATTAAAGTGCATGTCTTATTAGCTGTATCTCTGTATGCCGAAGTAGCAGACGTATGAGGTTTAGACAGATACGATTAATAGTTTCAAAAAAATTAAGTGATATGGACCATCCGCGTGTGCAGGAGTATGCATGTCACGATAGATAGGTAATGAAGGGGCAAGTATGAATAAAATCAAAATATTAGGCGCTCAAGTTAGGAATGGAACGAAGTAAGAGAAGCAAATTGTAACAAGAAAAACGTGCTGTTTTTTTTATGCCCGGCAAGTAGCCTATAAATTATATGTCTTGCTCGCGAGTTGAAACTCGCTTCGAACACATCAATTATTTCCTCATCATCTAGACTCCGAATCGTAATCTTAGATGGGCCGTATCAATTAAATTGCAGTCTTCTTTGCAGTAACTGAAGTCGGCAGAGATAGAAAGCAATCCTGAAAAAATAGGTAAAGGAGACTATCTTGTCATGACTTGTTCTGCTGCTGTGTGTATCCGGGGCGGTGGAGTGGTCTATCTCAGCAATCCTGTGGCTTTTTTTCCTTTGAATACAATTTGCTTAGGTTCTTTGGGCGAGCCTTGACAATTGGGTTTAATGATTACTCTGAAAGTGTTCAATGGTATTATGGGATTTCTTATGAATTACATAGTGTAGTTCCGAGGTGGGGCTTGCCCTTGTTCTGGCTAGGTTACTTTAGGTTTGATGGGCTATGACCCTATTGCGCTAGGGATATGGCTCATAGACTTGTGTTCACTCGGAAACGCCATCATTAAGTATATAATGAAAGATTTAGGCTATCATCACTGTGGTTTGATAAATGGGTCGCTTATATGATCAATGGAGGGGTGGGGGGGCTATTTATCGAGTGGTCATGAAGCCGCTGATATTCAGGCTATTGCTTGCTTATTGCATCGCACAGATTGCTATTTTGCTTCCCTACCCTCGCACGGGCGTACTTAAGGCGTCGCTGGGGGTGTGTCCGCGGTCTAGCTCTCATTGATGTATATATCGCGTCGGGCGAGTCCATAAGTGAAACCTGGCAATATGTGGGGGGGGGTTTTGCTTATCATATAAGTTGGGATGAATTCTAGGATGGAATTGTTGCGAAGACCCGTACTAGCAAAAAAAGAGTTTAGCTTCATGCTCGCTGGCTTTATTTCTTGAGTGTTTACAAGCTTACTTAGCGATATGGTCCGGCAAGATTGCCATAAATACATGATTGGTTTGGCTTTCTACAATTAAACCATAGATTGAGGGAACACATCCCTATATAGGAGACCATAAAGGAAGGGTTGGCCATCTTTATTCATGTTTTTTTTGTGAAAAAGAATATGGATGGGCCGTGGCGCCGCGCACGATGTTAGGGGTATATTTACTCAAATATACATCTTATTATTAATCTCGCTGCCAACCACCTCCCCCTTTTTCAGCGCTTTACTGCTGAGATGTAAAGTGAGGCGCTTCTGGTGGCTTTACGCGCATCAGCCTATCAGTCCGACATTCTGTCCTATAAATGGCGGGCCGATTGGAGGGTCTGTGATCTCTATACCATGATTGTCATGAGCGCCATGTCCGCCAGGGCCACTTATGATAGTATTCAATAATAGAAGATCCTTTTATGTCCTATATTGCTGATTGCTCATCGTAGAGGATGGAGATCCCTATTGACGTCCTTTCATTCTGCTGACCTATTTTAATGCGACTCAGGATCTTCGCGGCATTGTTGAAGTATAAATGACTAGGAGGCTCGCATCTTCACATATCAAGGAAAGGCGAGAACAGATATTCTTTTCATACGATGTAATATTAGTAATTCCCTAATTATCCGGGCCCACCCAGCTTACTTAGGCACTAGTCAAACACCTTCAAAAGGCACATAGAGGTTAAATGTGTCAGCCTTCGTCTTTAAATTAGTTGTTATTTAGGTCTTGCAAGAATGTTTATTTAAAACACGAACCCTAAAGACACCCACATAGAAACATCTATTTCCTTAGCTTGAAACCCTCTAGCTCCTCCTGCATCTAGGCCGTTTGGTGATCCCTGGCCTCATCCACTTATGTAGGTTTTGAGTGTTGGTTGTCATCATGTCTTTGGGGGGCTCGTATAAAACGAATATAGTAGCAAGATGAGATCCTGGATACATCAGACAGTATTACATTGGTTATAATAAAGTCTGGTGCTCGTAGACTTGACCTCCATGGTATGTTTTTGGTCAGGACTTGCTAGCAGGATAGGACTTTGCTGAATTCGAGAGGTCTTATTTAATTGCATAGAATACTTACTCTGCATAGTTTAGATTTGCACTTGCTTAATCTATGATCTGGAGGCACACCTATTTTTTCGGGGGGAAAAACTATTATCGTAACCAAAGAGAAGGGGGCTGACCTGGACCGCAAGGCTGAGTAGTACGTAGATGCTTTGATCTTGTAGACAGGAATATTGATCGGCTGGCGACCCTGCCCTCACAAAGTGATTGCCGGTAAGGGTCCTGCCGACCCTGCCCTCACAAAGTGATTGCCGGTAAGAGTCCCGCCCACCCTGCTCTCACAAAGTGATTGCCGGTAAGAGTCCCGCCGACCCTGCCCTCACAAAGTGATTGCCGGTAAGGGTCCTGCCGACCCTGCCCTCACAAAGTGATTGCCGGTAAGAGTCCCGCCCACCCTGCTCTCACAAAGTGATTGCCGGTAAGAGTCCCGCCGACCCTGCCCTCACAAAGTGATTGCCGGTAAGGGTCCTGCCGACCCCGCCCACATGCAGTGATTGGCAAATTTCGTTATATTTGTTTGTCTGTGCTGTGAAGGCTTTCAACCACTATATTTAAACAGGAGCACTGTTATGATCTACTAAATCTGCTTTTTAATCGGAAATCAGCTCCATTATGAAACCAAACATGCCAAAATTTTATTTTCACTGAAACCTCTGAAGGATGAATATACCACCATGCACTAAAGCTGATAACACCAGAGCCGTGGATGAAGATGGGAGCATCTAAATTGATACTTTCCCTCCACCCTCAGGCAAAACGTGACTCTGCTCATTTGCTTATGACTTTGGGGATTTTTTTTTTTTTTTGTAAGTAAATTTATACATATTAGAGTGAGTTATAGAAATTAAATTTAATACCCTACCTGAGGTAGCTTATAGTTTACTATTGTAAACATTTCGGATATAGTGAATAGTTGCTGTATAGTAGCTGTAGTTTCTGTGAAATGACTAAAATGTTTTTGTTTGTCCTATGAACGTATCCATTGAGAGACGCCAATGTAAAGAGCTTTGTTAGATTACTGCCATTTCCCAGAAATGTCTCTAGGGAATTTTCACAGATGTCCCAGGCCTGGGAACTTACTGTACAGCACAGATGCTGAAAATAGAGAAGTAAAACTTCTGTAATGTAAGTAGAAGGATAGGAGGAAATGTTACTGAAGGATGTGGAATCCTACAAGTTCAATATAGAATGGGAAAATATTGTCCATATTGGAGTTGGCCTCCCATCAGAGGTACATGCCTAGAGGTTAATCAAACAGATCAATCCCCCAACAACAAAAAAGGATGCCATTGTGTAGTCATAGAATAGCATACATAGCCCTCCACATAGACTATGGTTACCTTTAGTCTTCATCTTATGAATAGGAGATCCATAGATGTGTTTGAGGTTTGTACAACGAGCTTTCTCAAAGGTGGACTAAGTATAGTATGCAAATAGCCTTAAAGGAAACCTACCACTTCCGATGGTGGTTATAAGCTGCATTATTTTCGTTATGTTTTTTAAAGAGATGTAAAGCGTTTAAACGATTTAGTAATCTTTATATACAAGTAGCTTCACCGCGGTACGCGTTTGCCGCGCGACCACTTCGCGCGCCTGAATAGGAAGTGGTTGCGCGCATGGTTTTATACATTCATGACTAGTCCATGGCATATACATAAAAGATCAGCTGACTTCTGCAAGTGGGAGTGGATGTCTACCTCTAATATTTGTGTAGTGGCTGGGCCCAGGAACTGCATGTCAAAATGGGAGAATACATGCGGCCCCCTACTTAAGGACACCCGACTTACACACGACCCCGAGTTACAGACGGGCCTCTTTGCCAGATGTGACCTCTAATTAAATTCTCTCGATGTTTTCATTTGTACGTAACCCGGGGACTGTCTGTTCCTGCACTTTGCAGGATCAATCACTACACATAGAATGGAGCTAATTTGTAACTAATCTGATATTGATGATGTATCCTATAGCTAGGCATGAAAGGGTGCTCCCACCTTTTAAATATTGATGACCTAATAGTGATGCATCTCTTCTATATGTTTGCATCACAAAGTATAACTATGTCACAGGCAATTTTATGACTTCATGTAGATACCCGGACTTACTGTTTGTTTTCCAAATGCTGCTTTAATGCCAAATTTTTACTTTAGAAATCTATAAATTGGGCTGAATTGCTTTAGCAGAGCATCTCAGGGCTCCGGCTCGACACCTGACTGGACCCAGGAGTGATGTAACTGAAGAAGGACGGATGAGGGAAGGTGCTGGGAGTTGTCATTGTTGTTGTGCCGGAGCCCTGAGGTGCTCTGCAAATGGTCTCAATGAACTCCAGCATTTCCAAATTTCTAGAGTTAACTTTTGGCACGGAAGGAGTAGCTGGAAAATAAAAACAAAGTTGTTTGTGACCTGTATGGGCAGCAGTTAGTTTCGGTAGGTAAATTGTGGTAAAGAAAAGGGACACCAAGATCTAGGATTGTAAACCAAGTACCCTGACACACTGGTGCCTGCCCCCTCTGGTAACATGCACTCTTCTTTGAGCTTCTTATGTCCTAGTTGTAAAGACAAAAAAAGGCTTTAAAAATTATGCAAATTAACCTGAGGGGCCCCAGGCTACATTAACCCCTATGTAGCCTGGAGCCCCTCAGGCTCCTTTGCATAATTTTAAAATCCTTTTTTGTAAAAACCAGGGAATAAGAAGCTAAAAGAAGAGGAGGCACACCCCAGTATGTCGGTGTGCTTGGTTTACAATCTTTCATCCTGGTGGTAGATGTATTTTAATAGGTAGAATCCTGGTGATAGGTTTCTTTTTAAGACTGATCTCTGGTGTTTCTGGTTTTCAATTCTCACCAATCTGATATTGATGACCTTTGCTAAGGATATTTCATCATCAGTATTTCAGCTATAAAAATAATCCATTTTACTTCCATTTTATTCAGTATTTTTCAAAGTCTGATTATCAATAGGATATTTTTGGTAAGAATGTATGATAACAATCTTTTAATGAGCGAGCAAAATTTACAAGTTCTTTACTAACAAATTATTCCTATCTCCAATTATTTCTCCATAATTGCACATTGACATTTCTTATAACTCTCCAATAAATCAAGAGAATGTAACCCGTGCCTAAAGGGGACATCGGGAAGGACAGATGAAAATGCATAAAAGATTAGCAAACTCTTAAGCATCCTTAATGATTTAATGAGTGAGATTCTCTAGTATTGGTTGCATCATCCTCCGTCCTGCTGATCATATAGTTTACCACTGATATTAGGAGTAAACCAAATCTGGAATTGTATATTTTATCTTCCAATTAACAAGGACTCCTTTTATTGATGTAGCTCTGGGACCTTGAGTCATATAACTGACCTATTTATCATGTTTATTACACTTTAACACTATTTGCCCAGTTTAATGGCATACATTGTAGATGATCCCAAACTAATTACCTACCCAAACTACTATGTTATGTAGGGCTTTGACCACACATGTCATCCATAACTTTTTGTTTTTATTGTACATCTGCTCCTTCCATGACAAAAATTGACTTTGAAATATGCAAATGAGGCTGAAGTGCTTTGGCGGAGCACCACAGAGTGTATTGGGGATTATTATTTATTTGGAGCCATAAGTTGCCCTGCTAACACCCTCCTAAGCCCCCTCAGGTAGCGTATGAAATATCCTTTCTAGAAATCCCCCTTTTTATGTGAGATTTCGTTTGACTTTGTTGGAAATATTTTATTGGGGAATCTTTTATTGGGTGAAATTGGTAGCTTTTATGCCACTTTCACACAGTCCGTATCACATCAGTATTTTGCATCAGTGTTTAAAGCCAAAACCAGTGGTGGAACCTATGGTACTCATTTGCGCCTTTGCCTTTTTTCGTCCTTCGTAGGTTAACAAGCGAGATTTCTTATAAAAGAGGGAATTGTAGAACATTTCATACCCTACCTGAAGCGGCTGTTAGTTTAATGGGGTAAAATCTAATGACAGGTTCCCTTTTTTGGTTAATATTTGTTCACCCTTATGGCTGACACTTTTCTGTGGGTGTTTTTTGTTATATTTTTTGTATCTTTGTATTATCTTATTTTGCGAGCACATAATCCATAAAACTTCCTGTCTTTTCTTAAAGGAACAATCCAATCAAAGCTAATTCATTGAATAGTGCAGGGCCTGAAGCTCATGACTCGTTTTCATTGTATTCCTAGAACCTGCTCCTCCCTTCAGGCCCTGCACAAGGTGTATAATTCACTGAATCGTCCTGTGACTGGAGTGTTCCTTTAATTAAAAAATTGATTGTAATTTGGAAAAATTATGAAGTTTAAGTCTTGGAAAATCGTGTTGCAAAATATTTTTCCTATAAAACCAGCTTTTTACGGAAGATTGGGAAATTACAAGCGACTGATATAATTTTGGGGATTTACAAACTCCCTGCCTAATGGTTAGAAGCAAACAATAGATAATAAGCTAAGAAAGTAATACTTTTCTTCCGGACCCATCTATAACTCTGTACAAAGTCTTCTCCGCTTACCACAAACTTCACCCTTAGAAGCAAAATTATCTGCAGCTTATAATTTTCTCGTAGAAGTAGGTCAAACCGAAAAAGAGTCCCCCTATAAAGAGCCGAGTCCTCCTCTTGCTCCTGAAACTTTTAAGACGAATCACTATACATGTTGTAAATGCTGTGAAAAATGTGATTTTGTTTGAAGCAAAGATGCTAATTCTAAAAAGTATTTTTTTCTACATGTTCTAACGCTTTGTCGCATAACAAAAGCAAACTGATGAAATAACTAGGGTGTGAATGAGCCCTTATCTGCAGGTGCATTAAATGAGGATAATGGAGATCACACTTGTAGACACCATTGTATCCTAAAGATAACAGTTTGTTTTTTTATTAAAGGACATCTGCCGTCAGTTTAGTCTTGTGTCCTAGTAAGAACTACCTTAGGAAAATTGTTCCTTGGGACTTCTTTTATTACAACTCTATATCCGGCGATCGTGGAAATATAGAGCAATAAGTTATGCAAATTAGCTTTTTAGGCTACCTCACCCAAGCGGCCTTATTAGCCTTGTATTTTAATGCCCCCATAGCAATAGCGGCCCCACCCGTTGCCTGTCCATACGCTGGGGGGGGGGGGTGCATACCATAAAATGCAAGGCTACCTGAGGCGCGCGGGTGTCATAGCCGGAGTGTGCAGGATAATTTGCATATACAGGTAGTCCCCGGGTTACATACAAGATAAGAACAAACCTACAGACCCTAAGTTGAATATGTATGTAAGTCGGAACTGTATATTTTATCATTGGAATCCCAGCCAGAACTTTTTTGGTCTCTGTGACAATTGGATTTTAAAAATGTTGGGTTGTCATAAGAATCAGGATTAACACTAAAGCTTCATTACAGACACCTTTGCTAACTGTTACAGCTGATCATTGTAGCCTAGGACTAAAGCACAATAAATTACCAATATCCAGTGGTCCGTTTGTAACTAGGGGTCGTATGTAAGTCGAGTGTTCTTAAGTAGGGGACCGCCTGTATTTTTATAACTATATTTCCGCAGGATATGGAATTCTAATAAAAGAAGTGCTGAGGAACAATGTCCTTTAAGTGTAGTTTAAAATTCTAAATATTGGGTCGTGTCCATCGGTGCAATCTTTATCCTCCTCCATGAAGACATCACAGCTAAAATGTTAAATTGTGCTACTCTATGACTGATAGCAAGTCAGATGTCAACTGATAGGACCTCCAAGGCAATAATCATCCAAAGCAAGGGTTAGGTAACTAACAATATGCAATGCCCTCTAAGGCTACATTCACACAATGTACGCCCGTCGTACTGTAGCACGCAGGCATACATCAGCGCTGGGAGGAGGGGGAGAGCGCTGCTCACCCCTGCCCCTCTCCATAGCGTAACATAGGGCCCGGTGGCCATATTCCGTCAAAAGATAGGACATGTCCTATCTTTCTACAGGCTATGGAATGGTACGGTGCCACATGTGTGCGGCACCGTACCGCTCCCGTACAGGGCCATGAGCCCATAGAAGTGTATGGGGGACGTATATATACGCCGTATATATGTCGGCTGTATTTGTCCCCCATACATTTTAGTGAATGTAGCCTAAAGCTGAGCATTTCTCCTTTTTAATTATTTTAATATTGGCGAGGGCTAGATTTAATCATCAGTGGACTTTTAGCTCTTGAACCATAAATCATAAAGGTGGGTATTCATGGTCCATCAAATGATCATTCAGTCTCAAGCTCTTCACCTCATTGAAAAAGTTTTGCATGGATGTGAGGTTTTTCACTAGGGCAAGATTAGCGCTTGCCTTGGTGTCCCCAGGCATCAGTTGTAGAGGGGGAAAGTGGGGTGGGGGATCTAAAACTACGTAACAGGCCGTGGAAAATTGTTAAAAACAAGAATAGACTCCTTTCTTATCAAATTCCTGTACATTCTTCTTCCATTGCTTCCTGGTGTTACTTTACACATTAGACATGGCTAGAACAACGCCTTTGGCATCAGTATTGACCTGTCTTGGCCAATGGCATTTTCCGGAAATTTCTTGTGCCAGGTAGAGATGAGTGGACCTATACTTTAGGTCCAGGTATGTCCCGCTTGACCTGCTCATATCGTCGGATTGGCAGATGTGCAGCCAATCCGGCAGATTGACGCCTCTATCTACTTGCCAGGGCTGTGATTAGCCAGGGGTGGCCATGGCCATGGCTAGTAGATAGGGGCATCAATTTGAGTGTGTGTTCACAAGTTCAGTTTTTCAGATGCAGTTTGTCGTGCCCAAACCAAAGAGTCAAATAAAGAGGAAGAGCAGCTCCTCTCAATGATATCTTCTCACCTACTATGATCCACCCTTGCTTTTGACTTTTAAAACTGCATCTGAAAGTGTGAACGCACCCTGAGGGATCGGTTGCACGGCCGGGAATTCGGCAATATGTCTGGGTTGTGCAGAACACACCCGAACCTAAAAAGAAATCCTGCTCATCTCTAGTATCGGGACACCAGGAAGTTAACCAGGGGCATCGGAACCGGAATACATTTTTTTTTTTCCTTAAGTGCTTTTCATATTGCGGCAGACAAGCTAAAAAGACGAAAGATAAGTATAACCCAGAGACGCACATCATGAATAACCACACAAACAACCCCTTTAACACATCTTTATAAACATACGCACGTAATGTAAAAGAGCATAACTGGTTGAGTTGCCCTTTACTAAAATAACACGGCGGTAGTCATTACCTGCGGTAATAATAGCTTTGCAATAAATTAGAATCCTTTTATAAAGTAGCATGTCTAGCTGTACTCTGTATTCCGAAGAAGCGACGATGAGGTTAGACACATTAAAGTTTCATGAAAAAATGAAGTTGAAATGGACCATGCGTGGCAGGAGGATCTGCACTGAGGAAATGGTAATGAAGGTCAAGTTAAAATCAAAATTACCATTAGATGGAACAGAAGAAGAGAACAAATTGTAACAAAACGTGCTTTTTTATTCCCGCAAAGAGCCTATAAATTAATGTCTTGCTCCGTTGAAACTTCCTTGAAACACATCAATTATATTCCAGCCTCGTAATTTAGATGCAGTATCTAAAATTGCAGTCTCTTTTGCAGTAACTGAAAGTCCAAGATAGAAAACAATCCTGAAAAAATAGTGAAAGGAGACATCTGTCAGACTTGTTCTGATTCTGTGTTATCCCGGTGGAGTGGTCATCTCCAACCTGTGGCTTGCCTTTGAATTACAAATTTCTAGGTTCTTTGGCCCTTGAGATTTGGGTTAATGATTATTGAAAGTGTCATGTCTTTGGGATTTCCTTTGAATATAAAGTAGAGCTCCAGGTAGGGCTGCCATTGTCTGCTATGTTTTAGGTTTGGATGGTCATAATTGCCCGGGGCAATCCTGCGCAAAACGGAAATCGTCTGGAAACCCGACGAAAATGTGTCCGACGAACCCTTAGTGAATGAACCCCAATGTGTCTGCTTATCAATGGAGATGCACAGGTTGGAATTGCTGTGAAAGCAGTACTGAATCATTTGCTTCTGCCACGACTTTATCATGAGTGTTTGCAGCGGCTGGTGGGGTCATAGTTCAACTTTTGGACCCTGAATTAACAGCAATATTTCAGACATTGGATTCTAAACCCAAACTGGAAATATTCTTTTCATCAGGTAGATAGGATTAGTATCATTTACTGTGCTGCTAATGTAATTTGATGCAGGTTAACAACCACTGATTTGGATGCAGCTAACCCAATGTGACTTCGTACTGTATGTCCCAAACCTAAAACAGGATTGGTTTGCCAGAGATTCCTGACCATAAAATGGCCGCAGAAGGAGGGTCATGTGATATCTGTCTGACCATGAGCAATCGCCCTGCCAGGACCTTATGATGGTATTCATAAATATAAGCTCAAGGTCCTTTTGTTCATGGACACATGGAAATCACATGACCCTCCATCTGCATCTATTTTATGGACAGGAATCTCCGGCTGATGAGGTAAAAGACAGGAGGCTTCACTTTATATATCAGGAAAGCGGAACAAAACTTTTCATAGATGTATATTAGTAAATTACCTGTATCCTGCACACGCACACACACACACTACAAAACACATGAGGTAAAGTGGCCAACCCCTTTTAAATACAATAGTTTTAGCTTCAGGAATTTTATTTAACCTAAAACCCCACAGAAAACATTATTTACTTTGAAAACCCCTTCCTACTCCATCTAGCCCTTTGGTGGTCCCTGCCTCTCCACATGTAGGTTTTGAGTTGTGGTTGTCACTGTCTATTGGGGGCTCGTATAACGAATAGTAGCATGAGATCATGGATACATCACGTATTACATGGTGATATAAACCTGGTCTCTAGACATGGACTCCATGGTAGTTTTTGGCAGGACTTGCTGCAGGACTTTGAATCGGAGAGGTCTTATAACAAAATACTCTGCATAGTTTAGAATTTGCATTGCTTAATATATGATTGGACACCATTTTTTCGTAACTATATCGTAAACCAAAGAGAAGGGCGATCTGAAGCAGCTGTAGTAGGACGGAGATGCTTTGATCTTGTAGACAGGGTAATTTGACGGCTGGCTGCTCCCTATGAAATCTTCTTATATTAAAGGATGAATCCGTAACCTCCGTATGACAAGAACCGGCTCATTTCCTGTGAAATCAGAAATGAAGTACTAGTTTGTGGCTGTGTTAATATTAAAACAAATTTGCTTAGAAGCGCGTTAATGGAAGGGTCTATGCGGAGGTCACTAGCAATCTTGTTAACATAGTCTCTTGGAGCGTAGAGCCACATATGTATGAGAGCTGTGCGAGATGCACTAATGTAGCCGTATGTGGGAGCCATGTGTCATTTTCATAATTACTCCTTTCATAGTCCTTCTGAAGGTGAAATAAAAGAGACCTCATTACGTCTCTACCGATGGTATGAGAATTTCTGGCCAAGAGAACACTAGCAGTAGGAACTTTATAAGAATTTCATTAAAGAAATATTATAAAGGAAGAACAATGAGAATTTGGAAGTTAGAAGCCTTGGGGAATAGAGTTGTATGCTAGTGTTGGACACCAGAAGTCATTTTAGATATGTCTTAGATTACCCTTTCATTATGGAGTCTACTTGAGTTAATTTTGTTGATCTTTGCATAAGGGGATTGTGTGTGATGCCATGAAGAATGTGAACGGCCAAGTCGTACAGAGGAGATTCATTTGAAGGGGTTTGTACATAAAACTTTATCAAAGTTTTTGTTAAAGGGAACTTTTTTTTCCCTGTAAAAGTGAAGGCACCATTCTACAGGTGACTCTAGACTGAATCCAGTGTTGTAACTCGTTAGACTGAATCCAGTGTTGTAACTCGTGTGACCCTTTGGCCACCTGCACAAGAATTTTACCAAATCGGCTGTAAAAAAATGGGTGTAAGGATTGGCTTCCTTTTTATATTCCATCCGTCCATCAGTTACAAAATGCATATTTACAGTAAATATTTTGCTTCTCAATAGTGTATTCCATAAGCTACCCGTTTTTCTCGTACAGCACAGATGTTTTTTTTTTTGTTTTTTTTTCTATTAAACAGTGGGTTTGTTGAAAATTGATTTTGCCCTATCTTTGAGTATTTTAGATTGATTCCCACTGTGCCTTTTTATTAAGGGAGTCAGAGTTGTTGCTGTATGTACGCCCCTGTAAGCTCACGATCAAGCCGAGATTGAGAAAGGAGGTATTGCTGGCTCAGCGTCTGCGTCTTCCCTTTTTCCTTTTTTTCCTTTTTTTGAACATCCCCTTACGGTAAACCCACCCAGCTATCCTTATCTACTTGCTGATCCTACCATAGACGGTAGGAGATGAATGTACGACATTCCTCCCTTCCTGGCCAAAGTGAAACGCCAAAACAAAACAAAGGTTATACCAATATGGGTGAAAACAAAGATGACTGATCAGTAAAGGAAAAGAGTCAAACGGAAGGTCGGAGATGAGAAAAATTTGAAAAAAAAATAAAATAAAGCAGTACATGATATCATGGGAAGCTCCAGCGAAGGAAGCTCTAGGAAGAGCGCAAATGAGCTTCTTATGGAATGTCAGAGTCCCGATCCAGAGGTGTTTGGAGCTGCCCCCCCCTAACAACTAACCCAGATAGTAAACAGACCAGCAGGGGATGAATGCAGCCCTGAACAAAATCAGCAGGAGACAGATGGGTGTGGTGGAATTCAAAAAGAAGGAAATAGAGCAGCGTTCAGACTAGTGTAAGACAGATTGTAAAAGAAGTACAAAATCAAGTTTGACAGCACATCCTCTGCCATACTTTACGGACAGAGCATAGCGCTGAATGGGCACAGATGCTACAGGTGTCTTTCCATTGTGACTTCTGTGTACTTTATTGGTATGCATATGTGGGGGGCTTCAACCCTCGTCATAGTTTTAGCATAAATTTAATAAAGTTGTCCCAAGTATTTAAGTTATCTCCTATCCAGGTACATTTATCATGTTTTATTTACGTTTGTGGACAGACTTAACTATGCTTAAACATATCTCAGGATGTCCAAAGGGCAGGTAGCAAGACGACCCATTACATTCTAGTTGAGCTGCAGTAAAGTTTTCCGCTTTGTGAATGTTGAGGCTCCTAACAGCAGGATATTCTGATGATATGTATAGGGATTGTTTAACAATCACTTTGTGTGAAAATAAAGGCTCGTAATGAGAATAATGATGGTGATTCCCAGACACTCGCAAGTTGGCAACAAAATTCTAGTAATTTTCATCAAGTTATCAAGAGACAGCACAGAAAGTTTCTCCTACACAATCATTCACTGTTCTCTCCATCAAGATAAATATTGTCTCCTAGAAAGGAATATACCAGTAATTTGTCCAAACCACATCATTTATCTCGATAGTCTTGGTAGTAAATAACTGGCTTTCGATATGTTACAAAGTAGAGAAAATGAAGTGCGCAATGTTCCAGAGTAAATGATATGTTGTAACAATGTTTCACTAATGAATTTTGCTTAGGAGAGGGGGGTCTTGTGTACTGTGTGGTAGTCAGCCTTACCACAGGGAAGTCCCGGGTCCCAGTGGGGGAGATAAAGTTGGGACTAAAACCGGTGTAACGAAAAACACAAGCTAGACTGATATTGGCAAACCTTAGCAAATGCTGGAACCACTTAGCCATGGAGGAAACCTATTTAAAGGGGCCACTCTTTTACGTAATTTTCCCAAATGCTCATGATTTGGGGAGCCATGAGCAACAGAAGCACGTAGACTGCCCTTTACTCTTTCGTGTCACATGTCAAATTGTATAATATTATTTTGTATGTAATTTTATATGTAAAATAATAAAAGAAGCTTGTCTGGTTCGAAGAAGAAGCTGTTCACGTGCAACACTGCACCTGTGCCATTACTGCCTTGTAGATAATCCCTAAATGTTCATCCAGTGATTAAGCAGGCCTGCTACTTACTTTTGTACTATGTGCAGAGACCTACAGGTTTCGTTCTTTACACCTTTTAGCTCAAGTCTAAAAATACAGTAAAAAAACAAAAAACAAAACACTGACCTTTCCCTAGAACTGATATAAAAATAAATAAGCAAGTAAAATCATCAACATAAAAACAGTGAAACAGAAAATAGCGGCCACTTTTCCGCTATTATGCAACTCATAAAATCTTTGTATGCTAAAGTATAAAAAAGTAATATGCTTTAGAATAATGCAAAATGACAATTATTTTTTTTGTATAGAAGGTTTTATTTAAAAAAAAAAAAAAAAAAACATAATAAAACATATATAAATTTGGTATCTCTGTGAACATAGCTTCCTAAGGAATAAATTTGAGGGGTCATTTGGAGGGAACAGTGAAGTGCCCCGCTGGCGCATTGCAGATGCCCACCAGGACACGCAGATGTATTGTTATGTCTGTTTATGTCAGGCGTTTGTAAATGACTTGTATGTTAATAATTTGCACATATCTCTTATTACTGGAAATCGGGTGCTACGCAGTCCGGAACTGCCAGGCTCTATTATTACATGGAGACCAACAGTGCAGCACCAGCCTCTATTTACAAGCTCATTCAGGTGTCCAATATGCCATCATATGATCTATGACTTCTGACCATGTCCTTAAATGCACACTGTCTGTAAACCGGAGGCTTCACTTTACGTATCAAGAAAGGGGAGCAGAACTTTTAATAGATGAATGTTGGTAAAATATTCTGCTCAGCACACTATACACATTACAAAAACATGAAGTAAAGCGGCCAACCCTTCAATGTCTATCACTTCTGGTGGTGGAAAATACACCATCATTATGTGAGCCAACACATTGAGATCTCTAATATACACTGAAATCGACATGGATCTAGTAGACAATTTACATTCCTAGGTTTTCCACACTACAGCTGGTCCCCTACTTAAGAACACCCGACTTACAGACGACCCCTGGTTACAGACGGACCCCTCTGCCCCCTGTGACCTCTGGTGAAGCTCTCTGGATGTTACTATAGTCCCAGATTGCAATGATCAGCTGTAAGGTGTCTGTAATGAAGCTTTATTTATAATCCTTGGTCCCTTCCTAAGGAATAAATTTGAGGGGTCATTTGGAGGGAACAGTGAAGTGCCCCGCTGGCGCATTGCAGATGCCCACCAGGACACGCAGATGTATTGTTATGTCTGTTTATGTCAGGGGTTTGTAAATGACTTGTATGTTAATAATTTGCACATATCTCTTATTACTGGAAATCGGGTGCTACGCAGTCCGGAACTGCCAGGCTCTATTATTACATGGAGACCAACAGTGCAGCGCCAGCCTCTATTTACAAGCGCATTCAGGTGTCCAATATGCCGTCATATGATCTATGACTTCTGACCATGTCCTTAAATGCACACTGTCTGTAAACCGGAGGCTTCACTTTACGTATCAAGAAAGCGGAGCAGAACTTTTAATAGATGTATGTTGGTAAAATATCCTGCTCAGCACACTATACACATTACAAAAACATGAAGTAAAGCGGCCAACCCTTCAATGTCTATCACTTCTGGTGGTGGAAAATACACCATCATTCACTGTTATGTGAGCCAATACATTGAGATCTCTAATATACACTGAAATCGACATGGATCTAGTAGACAATTTACATTCCTAGGTTTTCCACACTACAGGCGGTCCCCTACTTAAGAACACCCGACCTACAGACAACCCATAGTTACAGATGGACCCCTCTGCCCACTGTGACCTCTGGTGAAGTCTCTGGATGTTACTATAGTCCCAGGCTGCAATGATCAGCTGTAAGGTGTCTGTAATGAAGCTTTACTGATAATCCTTGGTCCCATCACAGCAAAAAAATTTTAAACTACAACAATTTTTTTTTGCCTGGATCTACAATTCTAAAACTTACAATTTCGACTTGCATACAAATTCAACTTAAGAACAAACCTATAGAACCTATCTTGTATGTAACCCAGGGACTGCCTGTAATAGAAACCCTCTTTTCTTCTTTTAGTGAATTTGTGTTTTAGACGTCAGTTCCTCCACAAGGTAAAGAAAAATTGATTGCGTTTTGCATGAAAAGTAGAATGTGGTACATGTAAAAACATCTTGCCTGTCATTCACCACGTATAATAAGATATTTAATGAAAGTTTTATGCGCAGCACATATCGGCTCTCATCTCTGTGCCGCAGCTCCCTGGAGTACAGATGGGGAAGGAGAGAAACAACTAAAAAGATTTAGTGACGGTATATATAAATATATATATATATTTGTGGTGGGATGTGTCAGTATATCAGCTGCCACTATTACTATGTGCAGACTTGGGTCTCGTGCACACTGTATACGGCGACCAGGAGATGGCCACAGATATTGCAGCTAGCACATGGCTGCCATTGTCTTCTCCTATGCCTGGTCACGTTGTGATGAGGCCGCCGTATCATGACTGGGTCAGGTGGACACGCTGCGATTTCTAGAGCAGATCCTTTTCCTGCCCGTGTTGTGGCACTTGGCCGCTATAGAGTTGGGAGGGCTGAGCATCTCTAGATTATCATGATTAGGCTGGATTCATATCATGTTTTTCCTACAGTATGGCAATCTATAGATTTTACACATTGGGGCAGATTTACTTACCCGGTCCCGTCGCGATCCCGCGGTGCGTTGTCCAATGAGGATCTGGGTCTGCCGCAATTCACTAAGATCGTGCGTCCGAGTTCCTGCATGTGTCGCTTCCCCGCTCAGGTCTGCCAGGGTTCACCTGCTTCTTCCTGGTGCATGTGAGTGCTTGATCTTGCAACACAATTCCTTTTTTAAATTCCACGGTCTTTCCGAATCCGTCGGGTTGTCTGATGGCCACGCCCCCCCATTTCTGTCGCATGCAAGCCGATGCGCCACAATCCAATTGCATGCGCCAAAAACCCAAAAGCCCCGGCGCAAAACGGAAATATTCGGGAAACCCGACAAAAAACTCATAGATGGAGGCATAAATCAACTTTTTAAATTATGCTAATGAGCCTGGAAGGCTACTGGAACTGTACCCAGAGCCCCTCCATGAGGCAGCTTCACAGGCTGTTACAGTGTACAGGAGCACTCCTCCTTACCACTGTGTGATGGAATTTCCTGTGCTGCAGTGAGATTTTACAACTTGTTTCACCTCAAGTTGAGGCTTTTGTGTGCCATGTAGGGATGCTGAGCAACTTTTATGGCTTAAAGGAAATCTAACGTTTGTTTTTATACATTGTGAACGAAACATACCTTGAGAATGCTGTAGCGACACTGATGCAGAGACATATCTTCTACCTGCTCGGCCTTCCCCCTGATTGCCCTCTGCTTGCCGTTACTATGCCCGCGGGTAAGTGCAATATGTAAAGCCAAAAACTGCATACACCGGAAGGTACCTCCGGGGTATTGAATAGGCTGGAACTGTATTGCTATTTACCCTTTTTTACTTCATTGGCCCTATTGCTGGGCACTGTCACTAGCATTATTACCTATATTTGGCATGTTTTCACCTATGGGGCACTAGAAGGAGGGGGGCCGTTTTGGTATCCTGTGCGGTCCCAATTTTCATCTGGGACACCCATTCCCCTGGTATATTATATATATAAGTAATGATTGGTCTAGCTCTTTTTTTCTCTGATATAACATATCTTCAGTAATCCCTGAAGTGAGGGGTTTTGCTCAAAAGACAGTTATAACATTCAGGACCTTGGGAAAGCTGAATGCAGACTGTTTGCCTACATAAACACAGCTGGATGACTCCTACACATCAGCTTGGGAGATGGTGCAGTGATTGATTACTTCTGCCTGTCAGGGACAACTCAGTGATTACGTATTCTTGGCTTATGCTGGGCAGAACAAGGCTGGAGCAGTGCATAATTAGGGTAAGGAGAAGAGCTGAGGAGCGAGAGGGCCTTGTTATCATAATTCTGTAATAGTTTTTTTTAGCAAAACCACTCATCACAGAGATTAAACAAGATATGTTTCTGCATCAGTGTAGCTACAGCATTCTCAAAGTATGTTTGGTTCATAATGCATGAAAACAAATGGTAGAACCAATATCATCAAAATGTTACAGCTACATTGAGGCCATGTTTTGCTTCCTTGTATTTTTCAGTGAACACATAGTTTTGAGCAGCATGAGAATGCAAGAAGTTCCGTAAAAAGGAAATATCTTATTAGCAGGATGTGGTCAGCCACAAAGAACCATCCGTGAAAACCACAGCACAATGACCGTGGTCAGATGTAACCACTGTAAGAATTTCTGTGGAATATAATATAATGTGAATATAATATAATGTGAATATACAGTATTTTTCGGACTATAAGGCGCACCGGAGTATAAGGCGCACCATCAATAAATGCCTGCTAAAACATCTAGGTTCATATATAAGGTGCGCTGGACTATAAGGCGCACCTGATTAGAAGGATGAATGACCAGCGGGTGGCAGACCTGTGCACAGTTCAAGGCAGCTGTTGCCTGTAAGTAGGATCATATATAAGGCACACTGGACTATAAGGCGCACCTTTGATTTCTGAGAAAATCTAAGGATTTTTTGTGCGCCTTATACTCCGAAAAATACGGTAATATAATGTGAATATAATATAATGTGACCAACCGTTCCTTAGAATATATTTATCAGATTTTTATGCAAAAGTGTTCTTGACAGTAAGGGAGAATTTTTAGGTTGTTAAAATAATGGATTTATCAATGGAAGCCCACCGAGAGCAAAATCAATGTTTCAGACACATTTGTTATAATAATGGATCTAAACAACAAACGCCTAAACGATATGTGATATTGGGTTAAGAAAGGCAGAACTGGCAAGTGGCTTGTATGGAGATGATACCCATTTCATGCTGTTCACGGTTTCATCCAACCTTCGTGTAAGTGGTGTCACAGGCGAGGGAACCCTTATTAGGAAATGGAGGGCAATGCTACAACCTTCTGCGTTATTACTGGATTGCACTATTGTGCAGTTTAGATTAAAGTTTTGAGAAGAGGAAGCCAATACAGGCAGTCCCCGGGTTACATACAAGATAGGGTCTGTAGGTTTGTTCTTAAGTTGAGTTTGTATGTAAGTCAGAACTGTATAGTTTATCATTGTAATCCCAGACAGAACTTTTTTTGGTCTCTGTGACAATTGCATTTTAAAAATTTTGGGTTGTCATAAGAATCAATATTAACACTAAAGCTTCATTACAGACACCTGTGATAACTGTTACAGCTGATTATTGTAGCCTAGGACTAAAGTACAATGACTTACCAATATCCAGAGGTTCGTTTGTAACTAGGGGTCGTATGTAAGTCGAGTGTTCTTAAGTAGGGGGCCGCCTGTACATGCTACACACCACTCAAGGTCCCAAGAGTAAGAAGAAAATCCAGCTCAAATTTCTTGTCCTTTTAAGGCAAACATGCACCACTATATTAAAAAAATCTCTAGGAGAGGTAATGTGTAAATCTTTTACCTCTCCTAGAGATTATTTTTTATATAGTGGTGCATGTTTGCACCCATTCCTTTCATGAACAGCTCGTTCATAGCTTTTGGGAGCGTAAAAAAAAAGGGTGAAGAATACAACACATAATATTAATGTTGACTTCATATTTTAGGCTACATTCACACAGACATAGCCCACCGTAGCATGGCAGGCACACGTCGGCGCCAGGGAGAGGAGGAGGGAGTGAGAGCTGCTCACCCCGCCCCTCTCCATAAAGATATATGGCACACGGCGCTGTATACTGAGAAAAGATAGGACATGTCCTATCTTTTCACGGCTACGGAGCGGTACGGTGCCACGCGCCCATTGCCGGCCTATGGGAGACTTATATGTGACATATATACGTCCCTCGAACGGCCGTGTGAATGAGGCCTAAATCTGTTGCACTTGTTGAAATAGGGCATTGTCAATGTCGGTGGTGTCTAAATTCTGAAGAATGGGGCGGCATGGTGGCTCAGTGGTTAACATTACAGCCTTGCAGCCCTGGGGACTTTGGTTCAAGTCCCAGGGTCAACATCTGCAAAGAGTTTGTATGTTCTCTACGTGTTTGCATGGGTGTCCTCCGGGTCCTCCAGTTTCCTCCCACACTCCAAAACATACCAGTAGGTTGATTAGATTGTGAGCCCCATTGGGGACAGGAACCGATTTGGCATACTGTGCAGCGCTGCGTAATCTGTGTACACTATATAAATAAAGAATTATTAATATACCTAGGTGAGTTGATTTCTCATGGGTTAGTAGTAGTGGAACCTTATTGTTGCATCTTTATAGAATAATTACTTCATCTCTCTATTCATTATCATCAGCTAAGCCGATCCTAATGAGTTCCCCTGTTTTCTTCCAGCTAATAGGCCTCTTGATCTTATGCATCGGAATCTACGCGGAGAGTGAACGACGGAAACATCAAACTTTGGAAGGGATATTCCTGGCGCCAGCAATCATCCTACTGCTACTGGGAATTCTGATGTTTGTGGTCTCTTTTATTGGGATGGTCGGCTCCTTAAGAGATAACTTAACACTTCTCAAAATTGTAAGTGAACTCATAAAAAAAAAAATTATTTTAAGGTTGGTCCTTTTTAACCCAAAACTATGGTCAATAATAAATGAGTGGAGATAGTTTTTTGCAAAGACTTAGACTGGTTGCAAACAAGCAATACAGGAAGAAAGTACAGTAAAGAGGAAGAAAAAATTCTCAAATTTTAATGTTTACACAATAAAGATAAGTTTAAAGCCCTTTACCTTACAATTCTAATCAGTTTTATTGCTGTTTTAGCTCCTATAACTCACTGGTGGTCAATGTAAAATTTCAGAGTAAGGACTCTGTGCTATGAGATACCGTGTGCTAATAATGTGCTTAGATTATCAGGGTTTATCTAACCTTTTTATTTAGCTTCTGAATAGTATCTGACACAGATCTGATACGGACTAGTATTTAACACATTGATCTCATTACAGTGGGTTTGGAAAGTATTCAGACCCTTTTTAAACATTTTACTCTTTGTTTAATTGCAGCCAACTGATAGGATCAAAAAAAGTTTTGTTTTTTTGTTGCTGATTAATATGCACTTTGCACCCCATCTTGACAGAAAAAAACTGAAATGTAGATATTTTGCTAATTTATTGAACAAGAAAAACTGAAATATTACATGGTTAGAAGTATTCAAACCCCTTTGGTGTGACACTACTCCTTCATTGGAGTCCAGCTGTGATTAATTTAACTGATTGGATTTGATTCTGAAAGACACACACCTGTCTATATAAAACCTCACTGCTTACAGTGCATGTCAGAGCACATGAGAATCATGAGATCTAAGGAACTGCCCAAGGAGCTTAGAGATAGAATTGTGGCAAGGCACAGATCTAGCCCAGCTTAAAAACCTATTTCTGCAGCACTCAAGGTGCTAGAGCTCCGTGGCCTCCATAATCCTTAATTGGAAGACGCTTGGGATGACCACAACTCTTCCTTTACCTGGTTGTCTAGCCAAACTGCGCTCCAGAGATGGGAGAAAGTTCCACAAAATCACCTATCACTGCAGCCTTAACCAGTCAGGGCTTTGTCAGAGTGTGCCGACAGAAGCCTCTCCTCCGTGCAAGACACATGAAAGCCGCATACTGTGTGCAAAACACATGAAGGACTCCTAGACTATAAGGAATAAGATTCTCTGGTCTGAGACGAATAATGAATGTTTTAATATTAATTCTATGCAGTGTATGGAAAAACCAGGCACTGCTCATCACCTGCCAAATACAATCCTAACAGTGACACGATGGGGGCAGCATGCTATGGGGCAGGGACAGGACAACTGGTTGTAATTGAGGAAAGATGAATGTGGCCAAGTACAGAGATATCCTGGATGAACACCTCTTCCAGAGTGCTCTGGACCTCAGACTGGCTCAAAGGTTCTCCTTCCAACAAGACAATGACCCTAAGCACACAGCTAAAATAACAAAGCAGAGGCTTCAGGACATCTCTGTGACCATTCCTGACTGGCCCAGCCAGAGTCTGACCTAAACCCAATTGAGCATCTCTGGAGAGACTTGAAAATGGCTTCCACCAATGTTCACCATCCAATCTGAGGGAACTGGAGAGGATCAGCAAGTAAGAGGCAGAGGATCCCCAAATCCAGGTGTGAAAAACTTTATGTATCCCAAAAAGACTCCTGGCTGTACCAGCTCCAACACGCCTTCTATTTAATACTGTGCAAAGGGGCTAAATTCTTAGACCATTTCAGTTTTTCTTGTTTAATAAATAAAAAAAAAAATAAGTTCTGGGTTTTTTTCTGTCAAGATGAAGTGCAGATTGCACTTTAATGAGCAAAAAAAGTTTAAAGGGGTCTGAATACTCTTCATACCCACTGTATTATGCACGGTTTATGTCTCTACAATAGCCAATAAATTGTATTTAAATGAATATAGTCTGTCATATTAAATCTTGAATCTTCATTTGACTGCCTTCAACATATATATCTATATATTATTTTTTTATTAATTTTTTTTTTTTTTTTTTCAAAGCTCAATTTCCTGTCCAATATAGAAATACTTTTATTACGAACTGGGAAACATCAAACTACAATTGATCTGTTGTGGCTTTGCACAGTACATCCAGCATATAGCAGTGTCCACGTGGGAATGAGCCGTGTGCTCATCGGCATCTAAAACGTTTCTCCATTAATAAACTTTTATTATTTACAGTGAGGTCTTTTCTGTTTAGAGCATAGCTATGACATGTACTGCGGTACAGTCTTACTGTAACTCAGAAACTGAAAGTGTTTGTTTTAATTTCTAGCCTGGACTTTGCTCCCCCTATCTTTTGCCGGTCATAGTTACTCCTGGTGTCACACTCCCTCGATCAATGAATTGCTCCACAGAAGTAAAGACTGTAGCACAAACATTGGGTGTTTTTCCTCCTGAGATTTCCCAATTACTCATAGGAAGAGCTGCACGGAACCTTAACACATCATAAAGCTTTTAACCCCTTAAGGACGGAGGGTTTTTCGGCTAATTTCTCGCTCTCCAACTTCAAAAATCCATAACTTTTTCATTTTTCCGTGCACAGACCTGTGTGAGGGCTTATTTTGTGCGTAACAAATTTTACTTTCCCGTAATGTTATTTATTTTAACATGCCGTGTACTGCGAAGCTGAAAAAAAATTCCAAATGTGGAAAAATTGAAAAAAAACCGCACGTGCGTCACGTTCTTGTGGGCTCAGTTTTTACGACTTTCACTCTTCGCTCCAAATAACACGCCTACTTTATTCTTTGGTTCGGTGCGATCGCGGTGATACCAAATTTATATAGGTTTTATTGTGTTTTAATACATTTTCAAAAATTAAACAAATGTGTACAAAAAAGAAAAAAAAATTTTTGCCATCTTCTGAGAGGGCAATGCTACAACCTTCTGGTTATTACTGGATTGCACTATTGTGCAGTTTAGATTAAAGTTTTGAGAAGAGGAAGCCATACAGGCAGTCCCCGGGTTACATAAAGATAGGGTTGTAGGTTGTTCTAAGTTGAGTTTGTATGTAGTCAGAACTGTATGTTATCATTGTAATCCCAGACAGAACTTTTTTGGTCTCTGTGCAATTGCATTTTAAAAATTGGGTGGTCATAAGAATCATATTAACACTAAAGCTTCATTACAGACACCTGTGATAAACTGTTACAGCTGATTATTGTAGCCTAGGACTAAAGTACAATGACTTACCAATATCCAGAGGTTCGTTTGTAACTAGGGGTCGTATGTAAGTCGAGTGTTCTAAGTAGGGGGCCGCCTGTACATGCTACACACCACTCAAGGTCCCAAGAGTAAGAAGAAAATCAGCTCAAATTTCTTGTCCTTTTAAGAAACATGCACCACTATATTAAAAAAATCTCTAGGGAGGTAAGTGTAATCTTTTACCTCTCCTGAGATTATTTTTTATATAGTGGTGCTGTTTGCACCCATTCCTTTCATGAACAGCTCGTTCATAGCTTTTGGGAGCGTAAAAAAAAAAGGTGGGTGAAGAATACAAACCACATAATATTTAGTTGACTTCATATTTTAGGCACATTCACACAGACATAGCCCACGTAGCATGGCCGGCACACGTCGGCGCCAGGGAGAGGAGGAGGGAGTGAGAGCTGCTCACCCCGCCCTCTCCATAAAGATTATGGCACACGGCGCTGTATACTGAGAAAAGATAGGACATGTCCTATCTTTTCACGGCTACGGCGTACGGTGCCACGCGCCCATTGCCGGCCTATGGGAGACTATATGTTGACATATTACGTCCCTGAACGGCCGTGTGAATGAGGCCTAAATCTGTTGCACTTGTGAAATAAGGGCATTGTCAATGTCGGTGGTGTCTAAATTCTGAAGAATGGGGCGGCATGGGGCTCAGTGGTAACATTACAGCCTTGCAGCCCTGGGGACTTTGGTTCAAGTCAGGGTCAACATCTGCAAAGGGTTTGTATGTTTCTACGTTTGCATGGGTGTCCTCGGGTCCTCCAGTTTCCTCCCACATCCAAAACATCCAGTAGGTTGATTAGATTGTGAGCCCCATTGGGGACAGGAACCGATTTGGCATACTGTGCAGCGCTGCGTAATCTGTGTACACTATAAATAAAGAATTATTAATATACCTAGGTGAGTTGATTTCTCATGGGTTAGTAGTAGTGGAACCTTATTGTTGCAATCTTTATAGAATAATTACTTCATCTCTCTATTCATTATCATCAGCTAAGCCGATCCTAATGAGTTCCCCTGTTTCTTCCAGCTAATAGGCCTCTTGATCTTTAGCATCGGAATCTACGCGGAGAGTGAACGACGGAAACATCAAACTTTGGAAGGGATATTCCTGGCGCCAGCAATTCACTGCTACTGGGAATTCTGATGTTTGTGGTCTCTTTTATTGGGATGGTCGCTCCTTAAGAGATAACTTAACACTTCTCAAAATTGTAAGTGAACTCATAAAAAAAAATTATTTAAGGTGGTCCTTTTTAACCAAAAATATGTCAAATAAATGAGTGGAGATAGTTTTTGCAAAGACTTAGAATGGTTGCAACAAGCAATACGGAAGAAAGTACAGAAAGAGGAAGAAAAAATTCTCAAATTTAATGTTTACACAATAAAGATAAGTTTTAAAGCCCTTTACCTACAATTCTAATCAGTTTATTGCTGTTTTAGCTCCTATAACTCACTGGTGGTCAATGTAAAATTTCAGAGTAAGGACTCTGTGCTATGAGATACCGTGTGCTAAATATGTGCTTAGATTATCGGTTTATCTAACCTTTTATTTGCTTCTGAATGTATTGACACAGATCTGATACGGACTAGTATTTAACACATTGATCTCATTACAGTGGGTTTGGAAAGTATTCAGACCCTTTTTAACATTTTACTCTTTGTTTAATTGCAGCCAACTGATGGATCAAAAAAGTTTTGTTTTTTGTTGCTGTAATATGCACTTGCACCCCATCTTGACAGAAAAAAACGAAATGTAGATATTTTGCTAATTTATTGAACAAGAAAAAACTGAAATATTACATGGTTAGAAGTATTCAAACCCCTTTGGTGTGACACTACTCCTCATTGGAGTCCAGCTGTGATTAATTTAACTGATTGGATTTGATTCTGAAAGACACACACGTCTATTAAGACCTCACTGCTTACAGTGCATGTCAGAGCACATGAGAATCATGAGATCTAAGGAACTGCCCAAGGAGCTTAGAGATAGAATTGTGGCAAGGCACAGATCTAGCCCAGTTAAAAACTATTTCTGCAGCACTCAAGGTGCTAGAGCTCCGTGGCTCCATAATCCTTAATTGGAAGACGCTGGGATGACCACAACTCTTCCTTTACCTGGTTGTCTAGCCAAACTGCGCTCCGAGATGGGAGAAAGTTCCACAAAATCACCTTCACTGCAGCCTTAACCGTCAGGGCTTTGTCAGAGTGTGCCGACAGAAGCCTCTCTCCGTGCAGACACATGAAAGCCGCATATGTGTGCAAAACACATGAAGGACTCCTAGACTATAAGGAATAAGATTCTCTGGTCTGAGACGAATAATGAATGTTTTAATATTAATTCTATGCAGTGTATGGAAAAACCAGGCACTGCTCATCACCTGCCAAATACAATCCTAACAGTGACACGATGGGGGCAGCATGCTATGGGGCAGGGACAGGACAATGGTTGTAATGAGGAAAGATGAATGTGGCCAAGTACAGAGAATCCTGGATGAACACCTCTTCCAGAGTGCTTGGACCTCAGACTGGCTCAAAGGTTTCCTTCCAACAAGACAATGACCCTAAGCACACAGCTAAATAACAAAGCAGAGGCTTCAGACATCTCTGTGACCATTCCTGACTGGCCAGCCAGAGTCTGACCTAAACCCAATTGAGCATCTCTGGAGAGACTTGAAAATGGCTTCCACCAATGGTTCACCATCCAATCTGAGGGAACTGGAGAGGATCAGCAAGTAAGAGGCAGAGGATCCCCAAATCCAGGTGTGAAAAACTTTATGTATCCCAAAAAGACTCCTGGCTGTACCAGCTCCAACACGCCTTCTATTTAATACTGTGCAAAGGGGCTAAATTCTTAGACCATTTCAGTTTTTCTTGTTTAATAAATAAAAAAAAAAATAAGTTCTGGGTTTTTTTCTGTCAAGATGAAGTGCAGATTGCATTTATGAGCAAAAAAAGTTTAAAGGGGTCTGATACTCTTCATACCCACTGTATTATGCACGGTTTATGTCTCTACAATAGCCAATAAATGTATTTAAATGATATAGTCTGTCATATTAAATCTTGAATCTTCATTGACTGCCTTCAACATAATATCTATATATTTATTTTTATTAATTTTTTTTTTTTTTTTCAAAGCTCAATTTCCTGTCCAATATAGAAATACTTTTATTACGAACTGGGAAACATCAAACTACAATTGATCTGTTGTGGCTTTGCACAGTAAATCCCGCATATAGCAGTGTCCACGGGGAATGAGCCGTGTGCTCATCGGCATCTAAAACGTTTCTCCATAATAAACTTTTATTTTACAGTGAGGTCTTTTCTGTTTAGAGCATAGCTATGACATGTAGCTGGTACAGTCTTACTGTACTCAGAAACTGAAAGTGTTTGTTTTAATTTCTAGCGGACTTTGCTCCCCTATCTTTTGCCGGTCTAGTTACTCTGGTGTCACACTCCCTCGATCAATGAATTGCTCCACAGAGTAAAGACTGGAGCACAAACATTGGGTGTTTTCCTCCTGAGATTTCCCAATACTCATAGGAAGAGCTGCACGGAACCTTAACACATCATAAAGCTTTTAACCCTTAAGGACGGAGGGTTTTTCGGCTAATTTCTCGCTCTCAACTTCAAAAAATCCATAACTTTTTCTTTTCCGTGCACAGACCTGTGTGAGGGCTTATTTTGTGCGTAACAAATTTTACTTTCCCGTAATGTTATTTATTTAACATGCCGTGTACTGCGAAGCTGAAAAAAAATTCCAAATGTGGAAAAATTGAAAAAAAAACCGCACGTGCGTCACGTTCTTGTGGGCTCAGTTTTTACGACTTTCACTCTTCGCTCCAAAAACACGCCTACTTTATTCTTTGGTTCGGTGCGATCGCGGTGAACCAAATTTATATAGGTTTTATTGTGTTTTAATACATTTTCAAAATTAAACAAATGTGTACAAAAAAGAAAAAAAAATTTTTGCCATCTTCTGACGCTAATAACTTTTTCATACTTTGGCGACGGAAATGTGTGAGGGGTCATTTTTTGCGAAATGAGGCGACGTTTTCATTGCTACCATTTTGAGGTGCTGGACATTTGATCATTTTTATTTCATTTTTTATGTTATGTAAAAAGGTGTAAAAGTCGCATTTCGACATTTGAGCGCCATTCCGCCTCGGAGGTCACCGCCGGCCGTAACCGTTTTTATATTTTGATAGATCGGGCATTTTGGGACGCGGCGATACCTAATATGTCTGTGATTTTACTGTTTGTTATGGTTTATATCCGTTCTAGGGAAAGGGGGGGTGATTTGAACTTTAATATTTTATTAATTTTTTTTATTTTTAACTTTTTTTTTCTTTTTTTTTCACTTCACTATTTTTTAGACCATCTAGGGTACATTAACCCTAGATGATCAGATCGCTTCTACCATATACTGCAATACTACAGTATTGCAATATATGGCGTTTTTGCAGGTCTTACATTACAATGAGCCACTGGCTCATTATAACGAACCTGCATAAACCATGTAGCCTCGTGTCAAGAGAAGACCCGAGGCTACCATGGTAACCGATCGCCGCTCCCCGATGACGTTCGGGGGCGTGGCGATCGAAAAAAAGATGGCGGCGCGCCGCCGTCTTTTAAACGCCGCCCGCGACTTTGCGGGCGGCGTTTAGAGGGTTAATAGCCGCGATCGGTGCAAGCACCGACCGCGGTTATTAGCGGTGGGGGTTTTGTGCAAAATGCAAAAACCCCCACCTCTGTATGAAGAGGACTCAGCCCGTGAGCCCTCTTCATACATCCCTTATACCTCTGCGCCGTAGAGCTATGGCGCAGAGCGTTAAGGGGTTAAACAATACCTGTGCATTCCGAAGGCCATTGTTATATCTATACCATGGTTACATTTTACTAAAGTGGGGACAGATCTGTTGCCCACCCACATTAGCGGCACCCAAGGATTCCCATAATTGACATGACCTTGGACCAATTTCTTAGACGCTAGATATATTAATATCTCTATCAATCATTTAAAAAATTTTGCATTTAGTAAGTTGCCCAAAAGACCCAGAATTCCAGCACCAGCTTCTGCCTGATAAGAAGCAAGAATTTATTGGATTGAGTAAAAATCATACAGCAGATGACTGACACTTTTACAAACCACGTGGAGTTCTTGATCCTAGTGCTATGGGTCAGGGTACGCAGATAAAGTTATATGGAGCGGTCAGTGTTATGGAGATCCAGGTCTCCTTTGCATTTACATAAGAGGCGCTGTCCCAGTGTTTTCTCTGTGACCCACTCTAATAATTCCAAATGGGTTTGAAGACGGAAGCTGCTTTGTTTTCTACATGCTACTTGGCCTTTTGGCATGGGATGGTTTGGGTTGTAATGATTTAGTAATGTGTAAAATGAGTCTCGGAGAGAGTTTTAATTAAAGGGGTTGGCCACTTTTCAGTATATCTCTTCCATTAGACATGTCTCTCTGCATGTATATGTACTTGTGTCTTTGCCTACTTTGATAGCTTCAACCTTTCCCAGTTCTCACCATGCTTCCCTCTCCATGTATACGCAACTTCCTGTTTCTTCATGTGACTTCCCCTGTGTCTCTCTTTTCACGGACCGTTTTCCATGACAGAGGACAGACACGGAAAAGGGAGGGAGCAGGATGAGTCCTATCTCTGCTGATGAAAGCTCTTCCTTTTCATCAGACCTCAGACATGTAAACAAAGAAGCACAGGGAGTCTGCAGACAGCAATAAAGTAAATAGCAGGAATGCTGAATAACATGATGAACGTTCAGGGATTATTATTAAGCCAGTAAAGGTACATGGGCTACATATGGAAGATAGTGGCAGTGGCCAACCCCTATAAAACAAATCACAGCATGGAGCATAAAAGCAACACTTATCACTCATGTTAGGCATAACCTGGTTTACTATGGAATGAAGAAGCCTATGAAGAAGTGCATCTTTATATGGAAGGGGGGGGGGGGGTTCTGAATGTAAATGGCGGCTGCTTTATACAGCGCAGGAAGCTTTTTTTTTTTTTTGTATTATACAAAAGCTTAAACCTAATACTGCACTTGTTAGTTTGTTCCTGTAAATTGTGTCTGCATACTATATTATTCCCAGCAGGAGATGGGAGTGAGGCGTTCTTCTGCTTTGCATCCCTTTTAAGATGTAATTCAGGGCTGTGCTGAAGATTTTTGTGCCTTTTTTATTTAAGCTGAAAAGCTTTCATCGGAATATATTTTATTCTCATAATAATGTTTAAAACTTGTGCCAGTCATGGCAGGTTTTTTTTAGTAAGGATTTTTTTTTTCGTCCAGTTCTATGAAGCAGAGAAGAAAGGGAGAGGAGGCAATTCCATCTAAACTGTGGCGCTATGCGTAGCCTCCGAAAGGTTGTGCTGTCATGAACTCGTATAAAGGTTAAACCGTACGTGCCTACTATTAAGAGTGATTTCCTGGGAGCCTTATGATGTGGTGCCGACATTTGGAAATTAACCCTACCTGCAAATATTTGCCATGCCTTTATAAAAGTAGGAGCTTAAAGGGTTTTTCTACCTGTCCACTGAATAGATCATCAATGGGGGGTCAATAATGTAGAACGCTCACCGATCCGCTGCTCTGGAATTAAAAATTAAAACAGATGAGGATTTCTGTGGGGTTATTGGTGCAGGAGAGTTTTGAACCTTTTGTTTTAAAGAGGTCCTGTCACCCTGAAATACAGCACTAAAGTAAGCAGCTCCTAGTGCTACAGCAGACACAGCAGTGTTACACTGTTAGCGTTATCGGAAACCTCCGATAACGCTAACTAACACCGCTGTGCTACATTACAAACGCGGGACCGCTCTTAAAGGGGTCCAGCGTATTCGTGAGGGGGCGGTCTTTCCCAGACCACCTGCTCACTCCATAGGCCGGCGGTGACTGCTGCACGTCATGGCACACCATGCCACACTTTTCTAGTAAATCAATGAAATTCAGTCCACCACTAAATAGACACCATTTCAGTTTTTCAGGCCCCCAACCTGCACAGCAACACTAATAAATTCAGACCCCTTAGTCCCCCCCCCCCCCACACGTTGCTTCCCCCATTAGGACATTATACGTGTCTACACCAATCCCCAATAGCCACTCCCATGGCACTAGGGACACAGCTCTGCATACAGAAAAGTAAACTTTCATCTAACTTGTCTTTTATTCAGAAAAAGCCAGTTTTATTATAAACCCTCTTTGGCAATGTGTACACTATTCTCTATAGGGACATGAGGGAGCATCCCCCACTTGAGCACCAACTAACTAGACCCAGGAGTGATGTCTATCTCAGCATTACTTAAGTTAAATCAACCCCCACACCCCTAAATTTTCCCCGAATGAATGCTTACCCCAAACTAGATACCCTTTAGAACAAACCATCTAAAAATACTGAATAAAATTTTCCCTAAACAAATATATATCATGTAAACAAACACTTATCTTCAAATATGCAAATCTATGCACATACTGTACTATATGGGATCAAAAAATTGGTACATTAGTGAAATCTAGGTCCCAAATAAAATGCGTCCCTTAGAACAACATCATTACTTTATATTGTGGTACGGTTGGACACTATTGCAAAAAAAGTTAACTTTGTCTACAGCTTCAATAGAATATCTGAGAGTGAACATGAAAAGTTTCCTCTGTAGAACGTCCATCACTCACTTGAAATTGATGTTTGTCATTTTGCTTTTCTCTATTGAACTGTTTATGACGGCGCCCTGCAAAATAACGGGAGGCAAGATTCATTAATGTCTTGAAGTGTGACATACAATATGTCGACAAGATGTACGCTCCGAAAAACAGTGAAGATTAAGTTATAAACTTTACGGTGTATCTTGACAATATGGGGAATGCGCTGCAGTTTTCAAAGGTTAGTGCTTCTTAAAGGGATGGGCTCAAGTTCGACTCAACAAAAACTTTATTTTATAATGTGCTCATACTGTACTATTGATTTATTCAAAGCGGCCATATATAATGCCTTGTACAAGGCATGAAAAAGTTGCAATTCTGGGTGCACGGCCAGTATTGGCTTTGATGGGGCCTGGAATTCACAGCCACTAAATTTGCTATTGCAAGTGCTGGGATCTTTGTGCAGGTTATAGCAGAAATCTGGACCTGGTGTAAATATAATTCCGAATTGGGGTCGATGCTCGCGTCCGTATGAACAGATGTGTGCCGTGAGCCACAAGCCAGCGGGAGGGATCTTAGTGGACGGGCAGGGATAGGGACCTGCTCTATGTTTCTGCGGTGCAATACATGGCTGTGACAGCTAGGATCTTGGCTAGCTCATGGTCAGTAATTGCGGACGTGTTTGTGGAGCCTTACTGAAAGGCCAAAACTGCGGTATTGCGGCAGCGCGGGGCGGCACGGTGGCTAGTCGTTAGCACTACAGACTTGCAGCGCTGGGGATCTGGGTTAAAGTCCCAGGGTCAACATCTGCAAAGAGTTTGTATGTTCTTTCTGTGTGTGCGTGGGTTTCCTCCCGGTCCTCGGGTTTCCTCCCACACTCCAAGAACATACTGGTAGGATGATTAGATTGTGAGCCCCACTGGGGACAGGGACTGATTTGGCAAGATCTCTGCAGCGCTGTGTAATCTTTGTGTGCTATATAAAAGAATTATTATTAAGACCGGCAGACGATACACCAGTAATAATACATACCTCTCCTTGTTTCTCTGCATCAAGAGATTTCATTATATGGTATGTCTCCTCTCTGTAGTTTGCAGGTGTCTCAGAAGTCCTGGGTGGAGATGTATCTGCTGCTATTATTCACTACTACCCCCTCCCTTTCTCCATAGACTTCTCAATAATCTGACACCTTAAAAAGATATCTGCCTTGCTAGCGATATGTTCTAAAACAGAAATGCTCAAAGTGACCACTGCCAGCATTTATACAGCCCTATTGTCTTTTATCTCCCTGATACATATGTAGCAGAGGAGTGTATTGGCCTTGGTTGTTCTCTGATCCACAAACAGTGATGCAAGTTCAAACCAAAAAAAATCCATAGAAAGAAAGGTTGGAGCGACACTCGCCATGAAAGGTCCATAACAGGTCCAATGTTCATACATCACAGAGGGAAGGGAGGAGTTGCAGGACATCACAAAAACAGCAATGCATTACAACGCTCTATCTGGTTTCTGTGTGCATCATAATACAACAGAAATGTTAGAGGTGATATCATTTTATTAGGAAGGGGGAGACCGTGAGGGGACATTGTAAGTGGAGAAGGAAGAGCTCTTATCTGTTACAATATATTATATAAGAAATCTACCATCAAAATCCATCATGATAAACCATGGACAGTTCCTTATAAAAACAGCCATTTGTGGCCTCCTTACTAAAACCAACTTTTCACATTATACGAATGATGAACTCCTTGCTGCAGATTCAAAGGTTGTTACTGTCTTATGTCCCCACCCCCTTATCCCAGCACTAACCCCCCCCCCCCGTCCCTCTGCCTCTCACTGCAGCAGAGGAAGTTTCAGGACACCGTGAGAGGGGGGAAGTGCATCTGCAGCACAAGGGGCTCTAAGAAACGTCCCAGTAGCCCTTAAGGCTCATTAACATAATTATAAAAGTTGATTTTATAAGAATGGAGGCCATGGATAACAAATATAAGAAGATTAGCACAGTGCATGGGTCTATGAGTAAGTGTCCCTGGTTTATCTTTCTTGATTTCCTTTTAAGTACTATTGAATTTTGCAGTTTGTTAGTCACCCTATAAGTACATCTATTCATATGTTTATATATGTATTTAGCTATAAAACAATTGAAAGACTATGATGTGGTCCCTCCTGTGTGTGTGTGATAGTTACTTAGCACTACCATGTTTCCCCAAATATAAGACTGGGTCGTATATTAATTGTTGCTCCAAGAGAGTCATTGGTCTTATTATCAGGACATTTATTGTTGAACAAAAATCAACTTCTCCAACATTTTTATAAATTTCCAAACTCTTCTCGTCCAGTCAGTGATTTTATCCCATGAATACTTCACCCATGTCACAACCTCATCCACCATCTAAATGGTCTACTGGTGCTTATGTATGGAGCGGTGGGAGCCATAACAATGACTGCCGCTAGGTCTTATTTTCACGGGAGGCCTTATATTTCTAAACGTAAAGAAAATTGTACTAGGTTTATTTTTTATTTTTGGAGAAACGGGTAGGTGCTCAGTTTGCACCTGCATTTTCCTATAGTGTAGGGAAGTTTCTTGCGCATCACAACTTGTATTACTATATACCTATAATCTAGCAATAGAGACCCTTAGTGAAACATAGATGACCAATGTTCCCAAAATGTATGTCTATGAATTACTGTGGCGAGGAGAACTATAATGGCTTCTTTCCTCCTAGCTGTGGAGAGTTGATCGAGAACAATATTTTGATGACTGCACACCACTTTTTCACAAGCATTATGGGAGACCTGGTGTAAGGAGTGTCTCCGACTACCTGTTCACAGGATTCGGCAGTGTAAGGACCATCTAGACCAGTGGTGGCAGGGGTGGCACTCAGATCCTTTTCGGTTGGCACTCAGGCCATCACCCCAAACAGGACGAATCTTCCTGCAGTCCCAGGCAACTTAAGCAATACTCTTCTCAGTGCTATTATAAAACAACATTTCATTGACTGTTTGGAACTGCGGGAAAAGTGAGAAGGTGTGGACAGAACTGCAATATCTTTGAAGCTCATCCTGCTGGACCCACCATTCTTTCTGCACAGAGAGACCCTGGAGAGAGGATACAACGATAGCCTGAGTTTGCCCTCCTTCTTTCAACTGTATTGGTGGGCTCAGGCAGACGACACAATTGAAAGATGTGGAAGAACAGATTGAAATAAGTTATTGCTTAAAATGCCATGTTGGCACTTCACGGTGAATAGGAGGATTTTGGTTGTTGTTTGGGCACTCGGTCTGTAAAAGGTTCGCCATCACTGATCTAGACTGTGGACCAAATTGATATTTCTGGTGAGTTGACCAATATCTGCCTGACTGCTCCTTTTTGAAGCTGGCTGCCAATACAGGAGCAATGTGGGTACATAAAAAAAGATACAGTAATAATTTAAAAAATTATGAAAAATCCTATATATATATATTTTTTTTTGTGTACCCAATTAGGGCTAGGAACTCTGGATAAAAAACTTCAATGATGTGAGAAATCGATTAATTCTCTAGAAACTAAATTTTAATTGAATACAGTCCACCCTCTTTGGGTGGAGCTCAACGCTATAACAAATGGGTTGTGCCCTTCTGGCTTATTTATCAGGTTTAGTTTACGGCTTTATAGTTTAGGATCCATGGAATGTGTACACACTATCAGCATCTCTGTTTTAACACTAAAAGGCTTATTAAAATTCAAGTCATAGAGATGGCGCACCTCTGCCCCAGGCTGTGTGACATTCAACAAGACTAATACAGAGAGAAGAATTTTGAAGCCTGGTGATTATTTTTGTTGCCGTTACTCCGCAGTCTATTAATGTTCATTAGATTGAGCCCCAGTATAAATATCAGAGGGTCATTGATCTCCGGCACCATCCCAGAGGTAAGTCATTGTATCCAGCCAATCCTTACAAGCCTTATTCTTCTCCGAGTCCTGCATTGTCCGGAAAGCTAATACAAAGGCTGCACCTTTCATGTGCATCAAAGTCCGCACTTTGTTACGGAAGCTTTTCAGTTCTGAAATGCCAACAAAACATGAAGAGAGAAACAGCTCTTCACCTGTAGAATATCCAGCCAATTATATAATCTAAGGATAGAGAAATGGATGAAATAATCTTGCCCAATCCAATTTATTTTGGTGTGGACCATGGATAGCAGTGGACCAGCCACATTTTGACCATGGTAGAATAGAGGGCAACTAGCAACAGACTAAATATTGCAGAAATTATGTGGTTTTTTTTTTTTTTTTTTTGAGACTTATTATTCAGCATTTTTTATATTACGTCATCAATGTCGTCACTACATTAGGGCAACACACCTTAATTATTAAGGCAATAATTAATTAATAGACTATGGTAAAAATGGGTTGAGCACTGATGCATTTAGGGTGCGGTTACACGTCACGTTTTAATGCATGCATTTAAAAACGCATTGGAATAGCTGAAGAGTGATTTGCCTAATTAAACAGCTGTTGACCCTTGCATTTACAAAATGCAAATGTTAATGCTTGTGTTAACAAACTCATGCGTTAACCGCAATGTTAACACATGCATTAACAATGTGTTAAAGGTTGCGTTTAATTAGGCAAATCACTCTTCCGCTATTCCAATGCGTTTTTAAACGAATGCGTTAAACGCGACGTGAGACCGCACCCTTAGGAGAGCCAAACCCATAGTGACATATGCGGTATAATTGAAATGATGAAACAATACTTTTTTTTTTTTTTTCTTGCCTTTTTTTTTTCTACCTCATTTATAGTGGGCTAAAGAAGGATCAGCAGCCACCATGTTCCACTCTTATGTACCTATTCAACCAAGTTGATGCAGAAGAAAGCACTTTGTAGAGACCCATTTTACCATAAAATTCAATAATTCCTTCCTGAGCCTTACTGATAATCACTGATCCATTGATCAACAGTAAAGGGTATTCCTGTCTCTGCCAAGCAGGTCTTAGATGAGAACAATGATTTCCCTCTCCTGACATAAATAGCCAAATATAACTGTTGCACTGTTAGTAGAACTTTTGGGAATAATGGAGACCCAATCGGATGTGGTTGAATGGTTGAAGATGCATGGTTAATAAGAGTTCAGGAATACCAGTGGAGGCCCAGGCAGAAGTGCCCCAAAAAAAAGAAAGCATAGTTTCCCTGCTCCGGCTCCCAATTCCTGACTTGCTCTGGTACTTAAGTTTTTTCATCCCTGTGCTCAACTGAAGGATGTAGGACTCATATCAGTGAATGGCCTCTGCTGATGAATGCGCCTAACCTCCTGAGTTCTGAGGAGGACACTCAATGGTCAAAGCTGGTCCTATGACCCCCTGGAACTTGTAGCCAAGTGCAGGGCCAAACGCAGAAGTATGCTTCCTTTTTTTTTTTTTTTTTCCCTGTTTCTGTAGAATTCTGAAAAATGTTTTAACCCCTTAAGGACGCCGGGTTTTTTTGCTCATTTCTCGCTCTCCACCTTCAAAAATCCCTAACTTTTTCATTTGTCCGTGTATAGAGCTGTGTGAGGACTTATTTTGTGCGTAACAATTTTTACTTCTCCGTTATTTATATATTTTATTTATTATTCCATGCCGTGTACTAGGAAGCTGGAAAAAATTCCAAATGTGGAAAAATTGGGAAAACAAACCACGTTCACGTCACGTTCTTGTGGGCTCAGATTTTTACGACTTTCGCTGTGCGCTCCAAATAACACCTCTACCTTATTCTTTGGTTCGGTATCGCGGTGATACCAAATTTATATAGGTTTTATTGTGTTTTAATACTTTTTCAAAAGTTAAACGAATGTGTAATAAAAAGGGAAAAAAAAATTCGCCATCTTCTGATGCTAATAACTTTTTCATACTTTGGTGTACGGAGCTGTGTGGGGGTTCATTTTTTGCTAAATGAGCCAATGTTTTAATTGTTACCACTTTTAGGTCTGTGCAACATTTTGGTCACTTTTTTTTTTAATTCCATTTTTTAATGTGATGTCAAATTGTGTAAAAGTCGCTTTGATTGAACTTTTTAGTTTTTTTTTTTTTTTTTACTACTTTTTAGACCCTCTAAGGTACATTAACCCTAGATGGTTTGATCATACCTACTATATACTGCAAGACTACTGTATTGCAGTATATGGCATTTTTGCACAGTATAAATTATAATGAGCCACTGGCTCATTGTAACGAATCTTCAGAAACCTGATGACCTCAGGTCTGACGAAGAATCCAAGATGGCGGCGCCCATGAGTTTAAGTTGGCAGGATTCTTTGCATGTACATACGTTTTTTCCAAGTTCTGTCAGGTAATCGCCTACTCTCCTTATACATTTTACGTTTCTTACCATGTGTTTTCTAGGGTTCTTCACAGGGAGTTTTTATGAGCAAATTAAGAATAGGACAAAATGCTTTTAGAGAGCGAATTGGTGAGAATTGCTGTGTAACTGACCACCAAAGAACAGGTTTATACTGCTGTAAGGAGGACATTCAAGGTTCGATTTTACTAGTTATCCCATCTGATTGCTTTCAATATAATTTCCATCTGCATGTCCAGAAAATGAAAATGTATTCACTTTGGAATATAAACAAATAGATTTGGGAGTGTGAACCCCTTCATAAGAATTTGGCACCCATAACAAATCTACTTACTATTGGTCACACAGGTAAATATACCTGAAGTAAACCAAGTATATAATTTATATGTTATTTAACCTGTAAGCTACATGTTATAACATGACCACGCAGTTGTAGGATTTTAATTTATAATATTGAGTTAAGAGAGTTTCCAGTCTTGTTGACCCAATCTTGGATTGCTGTTGCTCTGTTGTCCTTTAGACTTGTATGCATGAAAATCAGTAGTTTTTAGGATAAATATCGTATATATGATTAATTTCTTATTACTCTATAAAATGCTTGATGCCTTATTATAGCATGGGCATCCTAGAATCAAGTTCTTGACTCAGGAGTGGGGAGCCAACATCAAATTGAGTTCTCTCCGGTGGACCCGACCATCTATGTATTTGATGATTGGCAATTCATTCATTTCCCAGCAGGGGGAATCTATGGCTTCCCATAGTGATCGACAGGAGTTTCTGAAGCCAGACCTAAAGCCTACAATGAAATGAGATTGACTTCTTTAGACATGTTTAGACCGTTTGACTGTATTATCTTGAAAGAGATGCTCAAGTAAATTCTGACTTGGTCCTGTTTGACAACGATGATCAATATTCGATCCGTGGCAGTCATGACAACCAACACCGAGGACCTGTTCTCGGGTGCAAAAAAAAAAAAGTCTGCCGAAAAAGTAAACCATTTTGTAGGGAACATATTAGATTATTGAAGCTCCTCTCTTACCCCACCCCAATGGAACCAATGAATACCCTCGGAATGTTCTCTTATTCCTCAATTAAGCAGTGAGTCCTCACAACAAAGGGTTAAAGGAAACCCGTTGTGTGTGGAAATAGTTCAGTCTCATTGGATGTAATGGCCTAATTCATCATCGGTGCAGCAGGGACAAGAGACACGAGCGTTCCATTTCTTGTCATTTTCTCCAAGCACAGAGGTTAATACCAATATCAGAACACGATGCCGGCGACGGTACCCCGCCAGTCACTGGGGATTTGTGCACAAACATGTTGTCTCTATTATGTGATCAGCTCATATCCAGACCCATGTGCAGCCGGTGACAACATGACAAGCTGGGACATCTCCGGTTTCCCGCTTTTCCTTCCAGTAGGCATTTTTTTGATTGCATTTTAATTGTGGCGCTTGCCATTTTAATATGCTGGAGCCTTGTACTCCCTCCATTCAGAATGGCATAGATAAAATGGAGGGCACGGGTCAGTGGCTAGACAATGAATCAAATATTAACCAGGAATGACACCGGAAGGCTTCATTTAACACAGTGTAATGGATGAAAGTATGGAGGGAGATATGATGGCCTTTTTCCATTTTTCATTTATACTGAATATAATCAAAGTGTCAATCGAAAATGTCCTTTTCTAATGGATGAGACTAATGTCATGAAATTAGTTTAATCCACCATCAGAAATTCTAATTCTAGCCTATTTTATTCTCCCAGCAAGAAGAATCTGTACTTTTATTTAATACTGGAAGGGTACACAATGTTTTACTTCACTTTTGAGCTTCAGATGAACCACCCTTAAAGTACATCATCTACCACCAGGATCAAGGATTGTAAACCAAGCACAAAGACATGCAGGTGTTAAGCCCCTTCCGGCAAGATTCAATCTTCTTTAAGCTTTCTGCGCCTTTTTTTTTTACAAAAAAGCTTTACAATTATGCAAATTAGCCCATGGAGCACGAAGCCCTTCAGGTTCATTTGCATAATTAAAAAACTTTTTTTAAAAAATAAAAACTAGGGCATAAGAAGCTGAAAGAAGAGCAGATCCTGCCAGAGTGGGCACATACTAGTATGTCAGTGTGCTTGGTTTACAATGCTTCATCTTGGTGGTAGATTTCCTTTAAAAGCGGTTATATCATATTTGCATGTTATGCCCTATCCATGGGATGAGGGATAACAATCTGATTGGTAAAGGTCCGATTGCTGGGCTCACTCACGATCACAAGAATAGATTCCTTTATTACTAATTAATGGTGTAGAAGCTCGAGCATGCGTTCTGCCACTCCACTTATTAATGGGACCTGGACTCTGGATCTCTCAATCTCTGGATTACTGGGGGCCCCGTTCTCATGATTTGTGGGGGTCCCCAGCAGTTGGACTTTCAGCAATCAGTTTGTTATCCTTAATCCTAGGGATCGGGTATAACTTGCAAAGTTGGAACTGCCCTTTTTACAGGGATCTTGTGAGTTCTAAATATCAACGACCTATTTTAAAGGGGTATTCCAGGTACAGTACATAGTGAAGAGATTGCAGAGCTCACACAAGACCTGTGGTCTCTTCATTGTTCTACCCTGTTGTGTTAGGTTTTTCAGCTTTGTGCCGATTAATTGAGAACAAGTTGCAACCATAATGCAGGCGATCCCTGGCCTGTACAGGGAAAACACAGATCATTGGAGTGCTACTGTTTTGTATCACCCCCAGCAATCTGATACTGATACCTAGCCTAAGGTAGGTGATAGGGTTTTGCAGAATTCACTGTTAAGATAGGTCATCAATATCAGATTGGTGAAGGTCCAGGAACCAACACTACTTCTAATCCCCTAATCTTTGCTGCATCTTGCGCCAGTACTAACAAAGAAAATGGAGCAGGAAGCAAATGGCTCCATTTTATGGGTAGTGGGCAAACTGGGTAATTGCAGCTACATAAAAAAAGTTTTGAAATAAAGGAAAATTAACCATTAAAGTAGGTGATTAACAATCTACTAATGTCTTTTTTCTTTCTCTTTCCTTAGTTCTTCTGGGTGTTACTTGTCATCTTCATTGTTGAGCTTCTCCTGATTGTTATTGAACTGGTATGCGAAACTGAGGTAGGTTAAATGCTGGGACATACATTTATATTAAAGTGTATGGAAGCTGCAGTATAAAGCATGGAGAGAGGACAATGTATATGTGTAATGGGAATAGGATACCAGACTTCATCACAACTCCCATCAAGTCATATCTACATACTTCTTATTAGAGAGATAAAAGGTCATCGCCCAGCCAGAGCGACCCAACATTACCTAAAAAATATCCACACAGAGATTCTTCAAAGATTCTCATTCGCAGGGCCGGAGCCAGTACCAGGCATACCCGCGCAAGTGCCGGGGCCCAGAGCTGCTAGAGGGCCGCGCCCGACCAAATCTCAGTCCTTGGCAGCATCTAGCAAGGGGGATGTATATGATGAATGCAAGGGGGCTATATATGATTATGGGGCTGTTTATAGTTAAATTATGAGGTGGTTGTATATAAAATAATAGTTAATGAATTTTTAATGCAGCCATATGAGTTCACTACAAAGGGGCCCACTGAGGCTCTGTTGCCCAGGGGCCTACTGAAAACTGGAGCTGGCCCTGCCTGTGCAGGTTCATAATGTTGGATCCAGCGCAGGGCCGGCGCCAGCACTGGGCATACCTGGGCAAGTCCCGGTGCCCATAGCTGCTGGGTGGGCCCACATAAGACTGTACATAAGGAATCCATGTGGGTGAGGAGGGCTTACATAAAACAACAATGAAGGGACTGTTTGGTGTCATAAACTAGGGAACAGGAGACTGGTTTTTGTTTCAGAATTTTTAATGCTGCCATGTGAGTTCACTATAAAGGGGCCCACTGAGGTTCTGTTGCCCAGGGGCCTATTAAAATTTATAGCCGAACCTGATCCAGCCTTCAGCTCTCAGCACCAAAGACGAAACGTCAAATAGCCGTGTTTCCCAGGGAACAATCCTGTTTTTTTGCGCGTCATGTGACCTTTCTATACATCCTACCTATGGGGTAGGGATCAGGATGAACATGGAGCAGCTTTGCATAGATTTCCTCACATCAGTTCTCAGGGTGTGTATTATGATTGGATTTATCATTGTGCTATTTTTTACTAAAGACTTGAGGGGTGAATCATAAATCTGTCTGTGTGTGTGCGGGTAAGATCCTCAGCCTCCTGCTTCAAGAGAACCCATTTCACGCTGCTTTTTAAAGTATCCGGCAATGAGAGACTCCTGCGTCAGACGCACGTCAGCGAGAGATTTGTGTAGCGAGAGGCGGAGGTGATAGACGAGGTGACACTATGGGGCTGAGGAGTGAAGTTGGTTGGTGGGTGGTAAGACATGGGCACATTATGAGTCAAGAGATTTTTGGAAACATAATATAAAGTTGCGAGCAATCTCTTCTGTTGATTTCTATGGCGATGAGGACGTCTTACTCTGTGGTATGTAAATTAATTGGTGGCTGACGGCGTCGTCTAAATTTACAATTGACGCAGAGAGTATAAAGTGGGAACATTCACAGTAAAGTTTGCATTTCCCTCCTTCACGTTCTATCCCAAAACCTGGTGCCTCTCTGCCATGTTCCTAATTCTGTCCTGATATGTGTAACCCGTTGATGACTGTTTGGAACTTAAGGAGCTTTTCCGGATTAAGTAGCCAAGTTTTCCCATCTGTTTAACCTCTTCATGACTTGTATACGGCTTTACATGTGCAAATTGTTCACGCCCCATGAGATAGCACATATATAGGTGTCATGACAGTAGGCCAATTCAAATGAACACATATTCTGAACATTGCCACCTAGAAACACAGTTCTGGTGTCATATTAAAGAGGAGTGTTGCAGAACCAGAGAGATCTTCGATAGATCTCTCCATTCCTGACTGTAGCTTTAACAGTAAATATCTCTGGTTCTGTTATACCTTTACAGTCCTATTAATGGGAAGATTGTGCTCTTTAATATGACACTAGAACTGTTTCGAGGTGCCACCGTTCAAAATATATAGGCGTAGGTTATCTGCCCCCCTCCAGTTAGTCAGCTAAAGGCAGAATGGAGAAGAAAGGATCTTCAGAGAGACAGAACTTGTAGTTTGCAGAAGTACACGCACCGTCTGTATAGCCTCATCTATAGCTGACCCCAGGGAAGGGAAACTGACACTGTACATATTTTGATCTTTTGATATTTGAACGTTTATCCAATTTTACTACTTATTTAAAAACTCTAGTGGGGAAAAATGCTTTTACTTTCCTGAATTAGTTGACAAATGACTAATTAACTTCATGTGTGATAAACTATGGTCCCTGAGCTCCCTGTGTGATTACTGATATCTGAAAAAAACAGAAAGAACAGTGTTTTTTGCTAATAGGCAGCATAAATCGGCAAAATATCTTTTCGGTAGGCATGGATCTATGGAGGGGTAGGTCAGCGCCCTACTACAAGTTATTTCCTGCATGTGATGCTTATTAACAAAGTTTTGCGAGGCGACTCTCTATACAAGATATTAGATCTGTCCGTGACCTCCATCACCTTCCAACTCCAAGTAAAATCTAGCCCGAGCTAATGAGCACACGTTACCAGAAGAAGAGACTGGTCTAAAATGTAAACTGGCTGGAAAATCATTAAATTTAGCAAAATAATATTTAATAAAGGATATCACTTGTTTTTAATGGTCATTTAAATGGACCGTCCAAGGTTTTAAAGTTATCCCCGATCTACAGAATAGGGGATAACAAGGTTGGTCGATGAGGGTCTGACTGCCTGGCCCCCCACAGATTATGAGAATGAAACATCCAGCAGTTCGGAGATGGGTAGAGAGACAGGCTGAGCACAGCCCTCAGCTACCTCCGGCACCAGAATATTGTGCTCAGCAATCTCTGAACCTTTTGTAAAATTGATTTCACCTATTAGTGAGAATTACACTATTGTTTTCTGGATTGTTGGGGGGGGGGGGTCCCATTTTTGTGATCTGTGGGGGTCTCAGCAGTTTGGCCCCCAATGATCACCTTGTTATCCCTTACCCTGTGGATAGCAGATAACTTGGGACATCCCTTTAAGGATGCCCTGCTGTGTCAGATGGGGCACATCCTGTATAATTAGGGGGTTGTGTCTTTAAGGGCATTTGTCCACAGAGTTAGGGATAGATGTCTGATCTCTCTTGGGGGTCCGAGTACTGGGACACTGCAGGACCTACTGACCTTTCTCGCATTGAGACTGTCCTGTAAGCTGTTTAAGAAGTCGCATAGAAGTGAATGGATGCGGCTCGGACCAACCCTCCATCCATTTCTATGGGGGATCATTGGAGGACTTGCAGTGACCGGTAATGTTATTTGACGGGGCTCCCAGTTCTCAGACCCTCAACTATCTGATGTTTATCTCTCCCAATTCTGTGTAAAGAGAATGAATGACACAATCCTTTACCTGTCTTATATGTTATCTTCTTCTCCTATTAGAGGAAACCTACCATTTGATTTGATGCATTATCAAGCAAACATACCTTGAGAATGCTGTAGCTACACTGATGCAGGATCATATCTTGGTGAATCCCTGAGCTGAGTGGTTTTGCTGAAAAAACAATAACATTCAGGACCTTGGGAAAGCTAGATCAGCATGGCTGCCTCGATCAACACTGAGCTTGTAATTACAAATGGAGGTTAGTCAAGCATCACTAATCAACCTGAGCTGGATCACTCATACACAGCTGGGGGATGGTGCAGCAATTGATTATTCTGTCTGGCAGGGAGAAGAGTGATTGCATCATCTTCTCCTGCCAAGAAAAACTCTCCTGCTACAACAAGCGTCGAAGCAAGTGCTGAAGGAGCCATAGAAGGGACAGAGCTTCATTATCATAATGTTATATCTGTTTTATCAGCAAAACCACTCAGCACGGGGTAAACCCAAGATATGATCCTGCATCAGTGTAGCTGCAGCATTGTCAAGGTATTTTGTTTCATAATGCATCAATGCATCATGAAATTCATTCCTATCTATAGTCAATGAGTAATGGAGTAGATTGAAATATTTTAGTTTATAATGTTTCTTATCTTTGCTCATTTGAAGTGGTCAGTGGGTGGTCTCCCTTAGATATTGTGATTTCCCTATATAGTTGTGTACATAGGAATGGTTCAGTAACTATGTAAGACCATCGTACAGATTTTGATTTTACTAGATTCAACTTAAAAAATAAAAATTCCTACCCTTTTTTCCCATCTACGGCACTACAGATACAATCCTTCATCAGTGCTGTAGATGCCTTTGAACATTTTAATATGTTACCTGTGTATGCGGTCACTGTGAAGGGAGGGGGAACTGTGACCACCTTCTATAGTCACTGGTAGTCAATGTTGTCTTTATACAATATGTATAAGTGATACCTTTCATTGTTATCCTGCCTGTAATGCTAATGAGATGGGTGCTGAAAAGTGATCTCTGCAGAACAGGATTGTCAGCCTGCATTGTATCATGTTAAAACTGTAAATCCCTGATTTTAGGTAATTTTTGCTGCTATAGATTTTTGCGAAACAAATTTCAGAATTTCTCTGCCTAATATTTGTTTTATCACCTATATTTTATTAAATAATGGGGGATAACCTAGTTTTTAGTACACGGAATCCTACCATGAGGGATCTGCCATCGGAAGTAGATGTGATGGTAGATTCCTCCTGCTGCCTCTGCCCTAATCTGTAATGTAATAATCCTTGAACCTAACTTGTTAAAAACTTTATTTTAGTAATATATAAATTAACTGCAGAGGCTACTGGGGTGTGGAGAAGCCTTAGCTCCCAGTGCCCGGCCAGGCTAGTACACACCCCCAGTAGCCTCTGCAGTTAATTTACATATTACTAAAATAAAATTTTTAACCAGTTAGGTTCCTGGATTATTAAATTACAGTTTCAGCCAGGGAGGAGGAATTTACCATCAGATCTATGTCTGATAGTAGATTCCTCATGGTTGGTTTCCTTTTTTAAAAAAAATAAAATAATAATAATATATATGACAAAGTATGCGAAACTGTAATGGAAAGGAATATTCATGGAGCCTGAGGCTTAGCAGAACATGTTCAGCCTTGAAAGTGCTAAAGCATTTGCATAAACTTCCATCTCACTGCAAATAAGCGTAAAAGAAGATGGAGATGAATGGTTTATAGAAGACGGTATTGAAGTGACTGGATGTGTTAACTTGATTAATGGTTACGGCAACGATACCACATTAATTACTTCTCTTATTAGCTAGACATTGCCCATTACTAAGTCATTGTTTTCTGGGTTGGCTTTGGGTTTTCCACCACTATGGAGTCTTCATCTTCTCGCTGGCGCCCCTCAAGGCTCGTGGCGGCCTATCAGGGTTGGGTCCCAAACCATTGAGCTCACTATCCCAAAGTTAGGACAACTTTTTCCTGTTGAAGTCTGTGAAACCTTTTTCACCTTGAAACAAGGCCTATTGCGCGCACCATTAATTCTGAGGACTGGGTCTTAAATAATCCATTCGTGGATATTAGGATCAGCTCGTACAATGAACGTTTTGCCGTTCTCAGCAGGCAATCTCCCTGAAGGGCAGAGTAAAAATAGCTGGACTTGTGCTGTAAACTTATGAATAATAGAGGCAGATGATTTCAGAACATGACATAATCCCAAGCCTCAGGGTGGACTGACTGGAGGCTTGGGCTCAAATACATTTTTTTTTTAAAGAAGGGTTTAAAGGAACCTGTCACTTCAAAAACATAGTCTATGAATAGCACATCATAGAGCAGGAGACGCTGAGCAGAAATTATTCAGTATCACCTGTAATTGTATTAAATCCATTCAGAATTCCTTTGGGCAACCTACCACATGATTGACAGATGAGAAGGGATTTAGACCGACCTCCGGACACTATCATAAAGGAAGTCTACTATTAAAATCCATCATGATAAACCAGGGACACTCACTCATAGATTCAGGCACCAGGATTGTGGTAAACGTTTTCTTCTATTTGTTATCCATAGCCTTCTTATAAAACCAACTTGTAAAAATATGCTAATGAGTTGCAAGGGCTCTGAGGGGGAATTGCCAGAATCCCCAGTGCTACGGTTTCATAGGCTGTTAGGCTGCATATTTATGTATTTATGTATACAGTATATACGGCCGATATACGTCCCCCATAGAAGGCAATGGGCGTATATATCCCTATGGAGAGGGGTGGGGGTGAGCAACACACTCCCCCCTCCTCCTCTCCCCGCGCGCTGCCGTGTGTCGCCGTGCTACGGTACGACGGGCAACGATAGTGTGAATTCTGCCTTACACTGTGTCATCCTCCCCCCTGCTCCCCCAGCACATCCCCCTCCCTTTTCCTGCTCTAATTTCACACCATGGGAGGGGGAAGTGCTGCTGTAGAGTGAAACAGCAGGAAGGGGCTCTGGTAACTACTCCCAGTTCCGCTCTGGTTCATTAGCATCATTTTACATTGAATTTAGAAGGAAGGAGGCCATGGATAACACATATAAGAAGATTACCACAGTCACGGTGCCTGGGTCTATGTGTAAGTGTCCCTGGTTTATCATGCTGGATTTTGATGGTTCATTTCCTTTAAATATGTTTATAGATCATTCTGCTCTTCAGCTAAGACAACAATTGAATTCAGTTGTTTATTTTTAATTGGATAATCTTGAGGAATTTATCAGTGATCTTCAACCAGTTTTATGTCCAAATGATGACCCTCAACAAAAAGGGGGTGGGGTATGCAGAAAGGGGCGTGCTCAACAGTCATCTGATGAATACATTTTGACATAAAATCATCAAAAGTTTGCTTTAAACAAAAAAAATTTCTTTGGTCTTCAATTAGTGAAGTACCTATGTACCTATGTCTTCAATTAGTGATGTACCTATGTTTTTTGTATGAATTTTTTTGAGTTGCTGACCATAAATTATTCATCTTGTAAAAATTTTCATTTATTTATTTCTTTACAGATGAAAAAATTTGCCCACGCGAATATACTGGTTGGACTGAAACATTACTATGATGACTTAGATTTTAAGAACATTATGGATTTTGTCCAAGAAAAGGTTTGTTCATACTGTTAGATATAGTCAAGATCATCAACACTTGTTATATCATATTTATACAATTCTAATTGTACTTTAATTGCACTTGTGTCAGTTTTCCCACTATAGACATTATACTACTGAACCACATGTACAGTGGATAGAAGGCAAAGATCTTATTCTGGGGGTTCTCAGCTTTTCAGGCTGAATATGGGGGAACACAAATGTCCAATGGTGACCTGTGTGATTGGGATTGTCCTATACAACTGAATAGATATGGTAGATCACCACTTGTAGCACTACATTCTCAATATTGCGGAGGATATTGGCAGTTGGAAATTTACGTCTAATACCCTTTCAATATCACCACAAAAATCACACCATATGGCACTTTTGCTTTGGAATATTCCTAGAAATCTCACTGCTAGTTTCCTGCTGGTAAATCAACAATGAGGAAGCCCTATGTGGACGCCGCCTTGTACCATAATATTAAAGAGAGGCTATTGTATTCTGCAGTCCTCCAGAGCTTTGTAGTGATACCTTCTGTGAGTGTTTTTAGTAGCAGCAGGGCTGTTAAAAATGCATTAATAATCTACTATTGCAGCAAGGAGTTTCCTCACACTCTACAACTCTACAGAGTTCTCTACGATAAATCTCCTCCTTCCCCCCTGCTCTTATTAAAAGCTGTTGTGGCCGTTTGGATAGACGCTACAGCAGTCACTCAGAGCAGAGAAGAGCTACGGAGAAGCTCCAGGTTTTAAAAAAAAAAATCTGTCCAAGGGGGCAAAGAAAACAAACAAAAATAAATTATGCTTACCCTCTACTGCGTTCCCTTTATCCCCCACCACTGGTGCCGTGCCTCTGTTTACACCATGTTGCACTGTTTCCGATGTTTCCAATGTTTTTATTTAATCTTAAAACCCAGACAACCCCTTTAATGCAGAAATCTCACAGTGTAAGGACATGCCATTCACCCAGTGCTTCAAGTCCAGCTACAATCCTTTGTGGACTCCTGCTCCACACACACAAAGGTTTGATTACACAGATCTCCAGGGACAATACCTAACACTGTCTGCCGCTTTGTAAGGTCAAAACTGTTGATCCCTCCCATAGAGAAAAATAATTACTTTGAGAATCCTTACAAAATACTTGATGGATTTAGTTTTGGGGGAGACTGAACCCGTGATACTTTTCATACAATCCTACTATTAGAAATTCAGCTAATGGTGTATATTTCCCACAAACCGAAATTACTTCCAAGAACTTTTGTAGCCTTTCTCCCTACATCTATTACAAATGGCTTATTAAGTCAAATCTATGGCCCGCACGTGGCATCCCGAGTCATTAATTTACAGCAAAAAGCCGCCTGTAAGTAGTGATTTCCTGATAATGCATTCCTAGCATGGCGCTGTATCCAAGCCATCCATTCTCCATGTCACAAGGTTGTGGCTCGCAAATTAATATTGCTTGTTATGGCATTTTATGCTAGTTATTCAGATCCAGGGCTAGGTCTATCAATCTGGCTACATGAGGCTGTGCCTCTTAGTATGTGACATTCTAGAATTAAAGCGGAATACATGCTGTGGTTAAAAATAGCGCGCAACCTTCAGGGAATTATAATGTATAATAGTACAAGGTGCGATACGTGGCGGCGAATTCAATGAAATCTTAAATGAATGACACAACTCGCGGTAAACATTGCAAAACTGATTTGTAATGTCAGCGTAATGCGCGGAAGGTAGAGGAGGTAGGAAGACAGAAGCCTCTTAATCACATCATCAGAGCCGCTGCGCTGCCATCCCTTTTCACACATAAATCTTGGCCTAAAATTGATTTACTATTTCATCCGGTTGAATTTCCCTAAGGTGCGCTGAATACATACATATCTTATCCGCGTAAACATTGGGCGCTTTAATACATTATTCTTTCCCTTAAAGGAGTAGGAAAGTACTTCAAGATAAAATCCACTTTTAGCTAGTAACCCTGTGATGACCAAAGTCCTCTTGATGGGAAGCTTAAAGGGGTTGTGTGCAGTTACTACTGTAGTACGGATAAGTAAGTGAGTGATTTACAGGTTTCTATAATGCGTTTCACCGCCTCAATGTTGTGATTCAATATGTTTCTAATAAATACCCGCATATACTCGAGTATAAGCCGAGATTTTCAGAACTATTTTTGTGCTGAAGAAGCCCTTCTGTACTGACCTCTAACGGTCCTTTCAGCTCCTCTTCTCTCTCTGGGTCTTGTGTAGCAGCATGGGTGAAGACGGGCCCATGCGCTCTGCATAGACGTACCTCTGCCTGCAATGCTGCACGGGAAGCTGCTGAGAGGAGCTGGACATGTTATTAATGAGGGGAGGCCACTGCTGGACATGTTAGTGAGGGGAGGCCACTGCTGGACATGTTAGTGAGGGGAGGCCACTGCTGGACATGTTAGTGAGGGGAGGCCACTGCTGGACATGTTAGTGAGGGGAGGCCACTGCTGGACATGTTAGTGAGGGGAGGCCACTGCTGGACATGTTGTTAATGAGGGGAGGCCACTGCTGGACATGTTGTTAATGAGGGGAGGCCACTGCTGGACATGTTTTTAATTAGGGGAGGCCGCTGCTGGACATGTTTTTAATTAGGGGAGGCCGCTGCTGGACATGTTGTTAGTAAGGGGAGGCCGCTGCTGGACATGGTATTAATGAGGGGAGGCCACTGCTGGACTTGTTGTTAATGAGGGGAGGCCACTGCTGGACTTGTTGTTAATGAGGGGAGGCCACTGCTGGACTTGTTGTTAATGAGGGGAGGCCACTGCGGAATGTTGTTAATGAGGGGAGGCCACTGCTGGACTTGTTGTTAATGAGGGGAGGCCACTGCTGGACTTGTTGTTAATGAGGGGAGGCCGCTGCTGGACATGTTATTAGTAAGGGGAGGCCGCTGCTGGACATGTTAGTAAAGGGAGGCCACTGCTGGACATTTTGAGAAGCTTCTACATTATCCTATCCTAGACTTATAGTTTTTTTTATAATTTTCTGTGGTAAAATGAGGTGCCTCGACATAGTTTACTATTATCTCTGATTTCACTAAGGGTGAAAATGAAAATCGGCCAAACCATTTAAACCACATCTTTAGAAGTAGCCCAAAGCCAAACCAGTTAGGTGATAGGGTCATTGGGTCATAGACACACTGACACATAGACCATTCCTCTTTTCATATGGTCTTGTGAAAATCCTCTTCTCATTATGGTGTATATCCCAGCACTATGGTGATTTGCGGGAAATGCCCTAGAAATAAAATCTTTCATACTAGTATCTCTTGACTGTGTTGCAAATTAAATGGACTTCATTATTCTGTGAAATAAGGCTTCCCCACTGGTCGGTCTTCAGTGGAGACTATGTCCAAGTTGGATAATTTTTCAGATAATGTTTTTTCTAATACTGCAGCTTTGACCATACAAATCTGCAGTATTAGGAAGCAGCACTGGAAAGCTGTGTAAACCATACCAATGTATGTGTTGATAGATACAACAGGATTTGGCAATTGGATATATATTCCTGGATTGTAACTGGACTTGGTGGACTGATCTCTTCTCTAAGGGTGCAGTCACACATACCACATAGACTCATTTAGAAGCAGAATCAAAGCGCACGGGGGCATGCCACAGCCCGATCACATATGCGGTTCTATGGAAACGTTTGTGATTGGTAACCAGCACTTGGTGTCTTTTATTGTTCACATGTAAAATACAGGGTTCTGGTTACCTATTGCATGCATTTCCATATCAATAGAAAACTATGAGTGAGAGGAGTGAGCCACTGCTAAGCAGAGCTACAAAGATAAGAACACAAGTTGCTGGATCTAAATAGTAAGTTTCAATTTCCCCCATGTGCTTTATCCACATAAGTGCAGATCAGTACTTCTTTAAAATATCCTATATCTAGTTTCTGAGTAATTTAATATTTAAGAAGATTCTGATGAGTTGAGACCTAGCTGCTGTGACTCATTGCTCCTCCCTTTCCCCTTACATTTCATCTGACAGCTCAGAGAGCTTATGTCTGGCTTGCTAGCAAGATGGAATTCAGAATGGAAAACAGATTATAAAGGAATGCTTTAAAAAAAATTTGTACAAATCTTAAAACCACTTGCAAAAACATGTTTTTGTCAAACTGCCCTCTTGCTGCTTTTTACTTATCGTCATATCCTGAAGAAAACACATTTACATTTGCGTTTGCCATAAATTTCTACAATGGTAAAGCCCCCTTTAAATTTTCTTTAACGTTATTTGAAAGGTGGTGAGGAATATACCGTATATACTCGAGTATAAGCCTAGTTTTTCAGCACAAAATTTGTTCTCAAAAACCCTAACTAAAAAATAGTCAAAACGCACCTTTCGGACGTCACCCGTAGGTCCTATGCTTGTTTCGATGCTCTGGTGCCGCTGCGGGTCCTTTTGGGTCCTCTTCGGGTTTATCTGCTCCTCTTCAGGTCCCCTCGCGTGCCGGCAGTTCACAAACAATGACGTTGGCAAGCAGCTGACGTAATTCTGTGTGCCGGCCAAGTGTGAAGACCCGAAGAGGAGCGGAAGAATCCAAAGAGGACCGAAGGACCCAAGGCAGCATCGGAGACAGACTGGGCAGGCTATATACTACAAGGGCTTGGCAGGCTATATACTACAGGGGCTGGGCAGCCTATATACTACAGGGGCTGGGCAGGCTATATACTGCAGGGGCTGGGCAGGCTATATACTACAGGGGATGGGCAGGCTATATACTACAGGGGCTGGGCAGGCTATATACTACAGGGGCTGGGCAGGCTATATACTACAGGGGCTGGGCAGGCTATATACTACAGGGGATGGGCAGGCTATATACTACAGGGGCTGGGCAGGCTATATACTACAGGGGCTGGGCTTATACTCAAGTCAGCTTATACTCGAGTATATACGGTAAGTCTCTTTTAGCTTTCAAAATATTAGTGAGTGAATTTGGCTTTTTTTGGAGTACACAAAATAAATGAAGAGAATCCAGTCTGTAGGTAAACAGATGAACAGATTGATTATACCTGTCACCGGCTTTTATTAAAAAGCACACAGGCATGAAGCATGGATTTTAGTAGAGTACAGTATTTGGAGACTTTTGGAGTCTTTACTGAGCTCCCTGTGAATATATCTTGTCTGCCTCAACGGCGTTATAATCTGTAGGGGTTGCTGATGCAGTAGCCGTAATATTTGGAAATTGTGTTCTTTGTGATCCTCTGTAGACAGGGTCATCGGGTGAGATTCAAAGAATAAAAATGCATCTGTGAACTCTTAAAAAAAAAAAAAAACTTCCCAACCATGAAAAGCACAGTATAAAGCTGGATTGGGAATGTTGAGCGTTGTCTATGCAAAGCCTGGTTGTGGCCCTCTGGAGCATAATCTTACTGATCCCTAATATTCACCTTTGACCGCTTATAAGAGGACTTCTCTGTGAAGAAACTTCTTGAGAACTCGAGAGCATTTTATAACTGGCCAATATTTAACATTTCATGTACAAAAATGAGCAGAATATGGAGACATAGTGGTAGTAAGAGCGAGCGGCCAAAAAACTTCCTTAACGCAAGCTGGAAGTACAACTAGTCTAATGTCAATCAAGTAGAGGTATAACGTGGAATTCGTAGGCAGCAATTCTAAATCTGTTTTATCCCGTCTACCATGTGCTCAATATAGAACGGGTTCCTTGTTATGTGACACAGGTCCCTTTGGTCCCAAGCTCTTTTTGCAACTACTACTAACAAATGGAATTTGTGAAAACCTTGAGGGACCTAACACGTTTTTCTAAACTAAATAGGATAGGTCTACACTCTTCCCGTGGCCATCTTCATCCATCTCTCTCATGCACAGGAGGCTGGCAGAAGCTTAGGTAGACCCATTCCAAATCCTAGTGCAAGACTTAAGATGTAAATTACAATACTATCGAGATATTCAAGCACCAAACTTTGATCCGTGTATGGGAAAAAAGGACATTCCGTTCTACAGAGAATTTGCCTACAACCGCTTCGGTCATACAGGCCAAGTACACAGCAGACGTGAGTATTTGGCCTCTGCGGATTAGGATAATTTTTTACATTTTTTGAATGGTTGCAGTGTTGCCTCATGAACCAATATTGTATAACATAAGTTAATATATGGATGACAGGTCCGCTTACACAAGAAACGGTATGCTCATTTTTCTAATCCATGTCCTCACTTCCGACGTTTGTATAATGTACAGGCACATTCTCCATTCAGTCCATAGAAGAATACAATAATCCGCTTCATGCCATCATTTTCCAAAGTGAAGAGTCCATTAATGTGATTACCTATAAGGTCCATTTACAGTGGAGAGCTCCATTACCTCATTCCCTTGATGGATTTCCTGCAGCTATATATTAATCAGTCTGCATCGTTATACTCTTACTACTGCTACTCCCATTTATAAAGTCACTTCATCAATTCCATGGTTTTCCATATTGCCAAATGCCTAATTTTTTAATCCTAGACATCTGTGTTTGATGTCTGCCAATTTTGATTGGCAATTTACTCACCTGTGTTCTCCAATATGTTTGCGTTTATGATATACGCTATGGTATATATTCTATATATAACGCAAATAGTCATGCATAAATCATCTAAACATTTATTAAAAGAAACCAGCCAAAAGTTAACTGAAACGTCATCTGTTACACTGCCTTGTACCCTTGACATCAAAACATTCTGACGTCATAGGCTTGGATGTCATGTTAACCCTTCTGAGCTTCCCCTTGCCAATCATAGGCGTGGCATGTTGCTATAGGCATTAATTTGCCGAATTTGCTGTTCAGCCACCAATTCAGCAATATCAGGTGGCTGAACCTGACCATCGGGTCCCCTCATCTCTAATCAAGGAACATCTCATCTTTCTTCCTCTAAGAGAAGCTTCATACTCATTACCATTATATTGGAAGCTCTTCATACCCCATCTTGTCCACAGTTGCACTTGATGTAAGCATTTTGGCTCTGTCATGGGAGTAGAAAATTCCCAGTACTTTCTTTGTATAAAACTTGGAGCTAAGTATAAGGACAAGGTTGGTAGCAATGACATTTTTTCAGACATTTTTTTTGGTTTTTATTTCTGCAGTTTTCTTGCTGTGGAGGAGACCAGTTTACAGACTGGATGGTGAATCCATACCACTCCTGCAACAGCAGCGGACCTCTATCCTGCGGGGTGCCATACACATGCTGTATAACTGGAACGGTAAGTCCATGTCGTCCTGTTTGAAAATCTGTGGGGAACGATAGAAAATTTTATGTGACGAGGAGAGTTCCAGAATATAGGGGCAGCTTGAGAGAAGACTTTATAGTCATTTATAAAAGACTTACCATGCAAATGTATTATTATTTATTACATTACATTACATTCAGTAACGGATTCACTGTTTTTACATAGCCTATAATAACCTTTTGCTATGTTCATATAGTGAGATAGCGGCCAATTTGTTTTCATGGAGGTGGTTAAACTGAACAGATGGCTATTAGATTATCACCACCGATCAATCTCGCCATTTAGTGTGATCATACAGTACACCATCATCTGTCTACGTTTCTGTATGTCTAACTATAGAAGCGCCAATCACAATTCATTGATATTTGTGGTGAATGGCCTAGGGAAAGGTCATCTGCTGTAAGTCAAGGTTATAGTTACATCACTGCCATTATAGGAGATGCACGGGACATAATAAATCAGGCATGAGTAAGGTCACATGATGCGTTGACCAGCATGTCCATTTTTTGTACAATTTTGGATGATATCACCAAGTTGCAATAAAGCCTCGTTCATACTGTGTTTCGGAGCTGGATCTGGATTTTCTTCTAACGCGGCTTAATACACCTTTCCTACACGTCCTTACATGTAAAACCTTGTCATTTTATGTTTAAAGGTAGGATACCTTGGCAATTGGGGTAAATTTACCAAATTTCTGTCCTAAATGAAGGGTCGATTGATGTCTCCAGTGTTATACACAACCACCAACAAGGTTTTGGTCACGGCCAACTCGGTGTATTAAATACCACGCTGCTGCGAGACATCAGTGTAAATCTGCATTCATGTTTTAATAATCAGTAAATATATTATCTTTAGAAAAAAAGACTCCATGGGTGCCCTCCCCACCCAGAAACTCGTCACCCGGACCTCATGAAAAGAGTTTATTAGAGATTCATGTCTGAAACAGATACGACAGAATCTCATCTCATTTCAATAATCAGCGGAGTGTGACGGGGAGAGAACCAACTCTTCTACCCAACTAATAAAAAATAGGAGAAAAAAAAAACTTTTCATTTACATTCCCACATTTAATAAATGTGTGCGCTCCAGGTATAGGGCTGGATGGGAGACGGCAAATAAATGATGCTGGTATACATCAAACGTTGAGTTCTTATCGGGATCGTGAAATAATGAGTGCTTTAGAAATGCATTAAACTGTCGGAGTCGGAAATTAACAGCTGGGAGCTTTGCGATATATAGAGATGTGTCTGTAAACATTCCCCCCTCCCCCATCTCCTTTATGGGACCAATAGAGTATGAATTTAGAAGGTTAATAACGAAATCCATAATCCTTTCCAAAATATGCTGTTATACGTCACACTTTCTGCATGGTTTTTCTCAAAATGAAAAATTTTTACCACCAAAAAATGGAATGACATTGTATATAGTAGTCATTTTGACATTATACATTTAGACCTGTATATGTAATGGAGACAATACACAGGGAGTTCACATTGGGGTTATACTGTAAGTACATGATGGGGACTTCACCTTCATGCAGGGGGGTGGTTTGTTGATCTTCTCAAGAGTACAAGGAAAGGTTAACAAGACCCATTTTGGTCCTGGTCAAAAGAACTCCTCTAAAACATGGAGCCCTAGTTTATAAAAGGGTATCCTGACCTAATAAAGCTCATAAGGGACATAGCGTCCAAGTTATTGTTGGAAGAAGGATTTTAAAAAATATCTAAAGAGGGACATGAATAACCTACACACACAAGAAAAGATAGAAATAGTTGTTTCATACAAAATCTCCTTAAGGCTACATTCACACTAACGTATGGAGGATGTATATACGGCCGATATACGTCCTCCATAGACGTCAATGGGCGCACGGCGCCCTACGGGAGCGGTACGGTGCAGCACACGTGCGGCACCGTACTGCTCCGTACCCGGAAAAAGATAGGACCTGTCCTATATTTTGCCGTAATACGGCGCCGTGCGCCATTACTTCCTATGGAGAGGGGCGGGGGTGAGCTGCGCTCTCCTCCTCCTCCTCTCCCCGTACACTGCCGTTGCCCGGTACGGTACGGGCGGGCAACGGCAGTGTGAATGTAGCCTAAAAGTCAAGGGGTCACTCACTTGGCATGGAGAAATAAGGATGACTCTGCACAGGCGACAACCCTTTTTACTATCCTGTTTATCCGTGGCATAGCTGACCTCAGGAGCTGATCACAGCAGGAACAGCAGAAGGCTGCACATAGATGTTGTCAATAATACTTATGTATTTGTATAGAATATTTGTTTCCCACAACACTTTCCTTTAGGCCAACCCATTCTCATCACTGAACTTTGAGAAGGACATATGCTTTTTCAACCATTCTAGCTTTGTAATTTAAAGTATGGATGGTCTTATTTAAAAGGGTTTCCCAAAGTTACAAATAAAAATCGCAACATTTCAATTGTCTAAATAGTCACTTGTTCACCTTGTATTGCTTAGAAAACAACAGTTTTAGTGGCTGTGATCTGACACACCCAGTGAAGCTCTTTATCGAAGCTTTAATTTTTCCCTGCCGTGACTTACTGTAGGTGAATTTATCAATGTGAAGGATAATTTGATTCTTTGACTACCATTTGGAAGTCTTTTTACTGTATGCATGTCCCTCTGCCACAAGGTGTACAAAGCTACCGTAGTTTTTCATTATCTACGTATGTATAACACAGATTTGCTAGTTCCCTTCTCATTAGACAGGGCAATATCTGCTGCCCAGAAACATTGTCACGGGCACCCCGCTATCCATGTCACGGATCGCGGGTGCGCCCTGTCCTGGCCCTGCTGCCTGGCCCTGAACTTACCTCTCCACGCCCCTGCTGTTCTTCTCCGCACTAGGCACCGCGCACCCCCGCGACGGAGCTCAGAGATTTGAAGGGCCAGCGCACAGCTGATCGGTGCTGGCCTCTTCCGGGTTGGTATTTAATCCGGAGGCTCCCATTATTCCGCGTCAGATCTTCAAGCCATTTCCTGGAAGAGAAAGCCCTCCTGTGTAGCCTGCGTTCCTCTGTAGCCTGTGTTCCTGTTCCTGACGTGAGTCCTAGTGTGCCTTCCTGTGCTGTTCTCCCACTGTCACCCTGAGTACAGACTGTCTCCTGCATTACTACCTTGGCTGCCACCGCGGGCTAGTCACACCTGTGGAGCGACCAAGTGGTACCTCGCTGCAGCAAGACCATCCCGCTTTCCGGTGGGCTCTGGTGAAGACCAGGGGCCACTTAGACTCCGGTCTCAGGTGTCGGCTAGTACCATCTCCCGCGGTGGTCCAGAGGGTCAACAGACTCACAGCCCTGACAAACATGATCTTTCCGGAGAGGTAGGATGGAGACCCAGGCAGCAATGGTCATGTGTGACATCCCCTTAATGCAGCTTCTTGCTCCTATATCCAACTACCACTGGCTCCTCGTTGCACCCAGTGTTTCCAAGCTTGGGTTTTATAACAATTGGTAACTAGGTGCCTTGAGCCAGTCAGCCATTTTCACATGATTATTTAGGGCAATATAACCCTTGAATAAATCTCTGAGCCATAAGGATTTTGGATCCTCAACGTGTTTTACCATTTATGAACCAATTCCACTTACCCTTACCTCTGCTCATATTCCATTTACTAATTTACTCCTCCCATCCTGACCTTGACATGTTTTCCTACTATGTCCCTCCCTTTGGACATCAGGGTGTCCTTCTAACCTCATCCAGTAGTTCTTTACTTCTAATACATAAGGTATTTTGTCACTGTGGTCATATTGTTACCCAAACATTTGCATTATTCTTATTCTTTGAAAACCTCATGAAAGGTACCGACACTCCATACAAAATTGAAATTGTAGATGTATAGTCTTCGCTCAGAGTTTTCACCGTGTGGATGACACTATGATATAATCATCCACTTAGAACGGCAGGTGGCCTCAGACATCACATACAGCATTTCTTCTGCATTTTCTTCCCTAAATGGTGTCAGAATGTGCAGCGTATGCCTTTCCTAGCCCCGCGTAACTCGGGAGCACTTTAAGTTCATTTGAAGAAGCACTCTCCTGTGTACGGTACAAATCCCCTACAAAATTAAGTCCTTCATTTCCCATCTGCCCATTTATTTCGGCACTAAACAGCAGGTGCGCTCGGTGAGCGCTGGGATCGGTAAGGACGATTATTTTTATCTCCTATTTACAATTCAGAACGTATTAATAAAGACAGCGTTCTAGCACTGTGTTTACTCATAACTTATACATTCACAATCATCTACCGCCGGAGCTGTCACATACATTAAGGAACGCCGCCAAATGTAAGGAGAAAGGTGCATTACGGATCAAGCCTGCAATGCTTCATCGCAAGGTCATGGCCTAAAAATACTGTGTTTAAGGCTTAGTGTAAGAAAATAGCCTAACCGAGAAAATTGCAGCTAATAGCCGGCTGTGTAATTGCACATTGGGGCAATTTCACCAACTCTCGAAATAAACGCACCATCTGATTGTCATTGGGATCAATGTACTTCTCTGCCTTGTGTGGATTATTTTTTGACCGTGCACAGCTTGATAAATCAGTTGTCATGCTGAGGAAATATGTCTTGTTGGATAAGCCTTTGGAGAGACTTATAGGGGATTTACACCCACAATGTCGTTTGTTTTTTAAAGGATAAGACGTGTTTGTTTTGTGGTGGGAGAATTGAGTAACTTTCAAGATTTATGGCTGCATCAGTTGAAGAGGTTGTCTAAAAAACATGTGAATATAACAAATTCAATAAAATATCTATTACCTAGTAAATCGCCCACTGCTGCTGTGATCTTGTCAATCCTTAATTCTAGTGACAACCAGCATATGACTGCAGCCCATCACTTGTTGCCTTCACAACAAGCCGCTGATAATATGGCAATGCCCTGTCTTACTGTAAGGGTTTTGGACTTAAAGGGTATTTTCCATGAAAGAAAATTGTCAAATTTCAATCCCCTAGTAATGTTAACACCATAAAGATAATTTTAGCCCTTTACTTCAGTTTTTTGCAGTTTTAGCTCCTATCACTCCCTAGGATGCTCAGTGCAAAATTCCAGAGTGTGGGTGGGGACTCTCTAAGCAGGCACATTATGATCCATCTAGTTCTGGGAGCAGACCATGTGGTTTATATATACGCTTTCATCTGGCTTCTGAACATCGATCTAGTATCTTACACACATGGAGAGAGATGAGACAGATGAGAGATGATGAGATCCATTAGATAGATACCTATTGCACATAATGAAAGTCAGCCCTGCTACATCTCTGGTGTTCTGCAACACACTAGATCGGCTGTGCTCTTCTGCTGTGCTTCCCCAGCTGTGCTATATGTAGTTTGTAGGTCTCCTCTGACTGCTGCTGCTTATGGAACTCGGGTTCTGTGTCTCTGTGTGCAGCAGTGAGTTAGCTTAATCAGTACTCAGTACAAAGGTAAAGTGAAATTTTAATGTTCTGGTGGTCTTGCTGAAATGGAATAATTCTATGTATTGAATTATTAGAATCTTGTTATAATTGCTTATAAAACGTATACCGTATACACTCACCGGCCACTTTATTAGGTACACCATGCTAGTAACGGGTTGGCATGATGGCATCACACAGTTGCCGCAGATTTGTCGGCTGCACATCCATGATGCGAATCTCCCGTTCCACCACATCCCAAAGATGCTCTATTGGATTGAGTACAGTGACCTCATTGTCATGTTCAAGAAACCAGATGATTCCAGCTTTATGACATGGCGCATTATCCTGCTGAAAGTAGCCATCAGATGTTACAGGGTACATTGTGGTCATAAAGGGATGGACATGGTCAGCAACAATACTCAGGCAGGCGGTGGCGTTGCAACGAAGCTCAATTGGTACCAAGGGGCCCAAAGAGTGCCAAGAAAATATTCCCCACACCATGACACCACACCACAGCCGAACATTGTAAAAGGCAGATGGATCCATGCTTTTCATGTTGTTGACGCCAAATCTGACCCTACCATCCGAATGTCCAGCAGAAACGGACTCATCAGACAGGCAAGTTTTTCCAATCTTTCTAGTCCAATTTCGATGAGCTTGTGCAAATTGTAGCCTCAGTTTCCTGTTCTTAGCTGAAAGGAGTGCACCCGGTGTGGTCTCTGCTGCTGTAGCCCATCTCTCAAAGTTCGACGTACTGTGCTTCAGAGATGCTCTTCTGCCCTACCTTGGTTGTAACGGGTGGGATTTGAGTCGCTGTTGCCTTATATCAGCTCGAAACAGTATGCCCATTCTCCTTGACCTCTGGCATCAAAAAGGCATTTCCACCACAGAACTGCCGCTCACTGGATGTTTTTTTCTTTTTCTCGTAAACCCTAGAGATGGTTGTGGTGAAAATCCCAGTAGATCAGCAGTTTTCGAAATACTAGACAGCCCTTTGGCACAACAACCATGCCACGTTCAAAGGCATATCAATCACCTTTTCCCCATACTGTGCTCGGTTTGAACTGCAGGAATTGTCTTGACCATGTTACATGCCTAAATGCACTGAGTTGCCGCCATGTGATTGGCTGATTAGAAATTAAGTGTTAACGAGCAGTTGGACAGGTGTACCTAATAAAGTGGCCAGTGAGTGTATACACGTGTATAAGCCGAGTTTTTCAGCACAAAAAATGTGCTGAAAAATCTTACCTCGGCTTATACACGAGTCAATTTAAAAAAAATAAATAAATACTCACCCTCCAGCACCCGGATCCTAGGCGGAGGCTTCCGCTTCTCTCTGCATTCTTCACTAGCTGGCAGTCGCGTCTATGCGAGCTGCCGGCAGGCCCACACTATGATGCGGCGGTGTCGCCGCTGATAACGTCGGAGGGTGAGTATTAAGTTTATTTTTTTTATTAGCTTGGCATACTTGGGGCATGCTGTATACCACTTGGAGCAGGACAGGCTGTATACTACTTGGGGCAGGGCAGGCTGTATACTACTTGGGGCAGGGCAGGCTGTATACTACACCCTCGGCTTATGCTCAAGTCAATAGGTTTTCCCAGTTTTTGGTGGTAAAATTAGGGGTCTTGGCTTATACTCGGGTCAGCTTATACTCGAGTATATACGGTAACTATTTTTGCTTCCTACCAATGGGAGATGACAGAAATCATTGTTCTCCTAACCGTTCGTTTAGATGAATTAGTTAAAGGACATTTCACATAGGAACAAGGATTGTAAACCAAGCACACTGACATACAGGTCTGGCAGGATCTGCTCTTCTTTTAGCTTCTTATGCCCTGGATTTTTACAAAAAAAGGCTTTTAAAATTGTGCAAATGAGACAGAGGGCCCTGGACTCCATAGGAGTTAATGGAGCCTAGAGCCCCCTCAGGCTCATTAGCATTGTTTTAAAGGATTTTTTTTTTAAACCAAGGCATGAGAAGCTTAAAGAAGAGCAGATCCTGCCAGAGGGGGCACACACCAGTATGTCCGTGTGCTTGGTTTACAATCCTTGATCTTCTTTCTAGCTCTTAAAATCCCTAATGATGAGTACCTAAGCACTAATATCTCAGAGGCCTGTACTAGTTGACGGTATGTAACATTAACATTTCTCCATAGGGTCAGGAATAAGACCTCTCCTTACGGAGACTTTGCCAATTAAGGCTGCCTTGTAGGCGTGTGGAGACTTGTAGCCATTGGCACTCCATATTTCTCCATAGCACGTTCCCGGGATTAACCCTTTCGGCTTAATTAATTCACGAGGTTTACATTTCCTGTACATTTGCATTGCATTGTCGGCAGCAGCTCGCTTCCTAGATAGATGCATTCATTGTACTTTTACAATATACTTTGAAAGCTGCAGGGAACCGGCTGTATATCAGCTCTGCTTTTTGCTCTCTGAGATGGGAGAGCTGTAACACCTGGGGAAATCTCTTCCAGAGCTGTCTGGTAAATGTATATTCGGGTATAAGATATTCTATTATCTTTCCTCTCTCCATGGAATTATCTGACCTTAACATTAGCCTTCACATACATGTTTCCATAAAAGCCCAACAAGAGAACCCAGTGGTCCTCCAATTTTCTTATTGTATCTTTGATGTCTTCTAGAAAGATTTCCTGGATACATATTTTAAATTGCACATTGTCTATTAGTAAGCCATACTACCGAAATGTCCTAAATCTCGACCCCCAACCATATAGTATCTACTGCACCCACTAGTTTACATCATGGTTCTTTACAAAATATAGATTCCTGTAAAAGGAAAAGCAAATTAAAGACGAGGTCTGAGCACAGCATGTTCAGGCTATAATCGCTGCAGGATAGGTGATGTTCCTCAACATAATATTAGTTCCCCAAGGTTAATGACAGTATGCATTACTGAGCCTCAGGACAAGGAAGACAACACTGACCTAGATGAGCGATGAGAGTGGGAACCAGTTCATTAGGGCAACCCTTTAAGGGAAAGTACATTTTTACAGTATCCATAACTTAACTTTAACCAAATGGGAGGAATATATCATTGTAAAGAACTAATCTTCTTCCGACTACCTCCAAATTGATCTTCTGACCACAGCTGACTTGTCTTATGGATCCCACACTCCTGATCTTGACATAGTAGGTGACATTTGGCTATGTTACACCTCTCCACCCTAGTATTGCACTTGTAAAGAGAGCATATATTAACTGTGGGGACATAAGGATAGACTGCTATGGCACCCGGCTGCGGTACACGTGTGCCATGCACATGAAATGGAGCATGCTCTATCTTTTCCTGTGTTTATGCCTGGGTGCCAAGAATCACTTTTCTCTCCAGCATGTGCTTGGGCGAGCATACGGCTGTGTGGAAGCAGCCTTAGTTTTAGAGAAACTCTGCTTATAAGGATACAAACCTATTACTGATGTAAAGAAATATGTTGGCTGTATATTGCTTCTATAATAAATAATCTATTATACTGTAGAGAATAAATCATCAGATCTATAATAGGGAGGGGAAATTATGCCACTGTGGAGGCTAAAGGGGAAATCCAGATATCGGCAAGTGTAGCTTTCATTTCCCCCCCCCACCTTCATGGCGGCACACCAAGAACAATACCAGGGAAATTCCTATGGTCGGCCACAGCAGAAGCAACCTTACACCCAAAAGATGAATCAGAATTTGACATAACACCCAGTTTATAAAGGCAAAAAAAGTGTCCGGGTTGGCCAAAGAAGTGGCTTAACAAATTTACTCGAGAGAGATGGAAGCATATTCTGCCCAGGATGCCGAGACACGACTCGTGTAGAATGAGCTTTAAGTCTTTCAGGTACAGAACAGTCTTTCATCTGGTAGCAAGTAGAAATGATAGATTTAATCCAATGAGAAATAGTAGCCTTACTTGGTGCCTTGCCCTTATTCTTTCCCTGAAATTGCACAAGGAGGTATCAGATCACCTGATTCTAGAATACACCTACGTACATCCAGGGAGTGTAAATACTGTTCCATCTTAGCTGATGGATTGGGGCAAAAGCAAGGAAGGCATATTTCTTGTTGGCAGTGAAACCTCAATATCACCGTGGGTAAGAAAGGAGGATGGTGTTTATAATGCTTAAAGACATCAAAAACCTTAAAATATGGAGATTTACATGAAATGGCTTGGATTTTGGAGTGAAGCCTGATTAAGAGGTGCAAAGGGGGGACCGGTCAGGGCAGACTAAATACTAAATTTAGATTCCAAGGTGGAACATAAGAAGGTTACTGAATATAGGGCACCTAGAAGCTCCTTTTAAAAAATCCTTTTACAAAAAGAAGCTTCTGAGATTTCCTCTATATTAGTTTTTCATTAACTAAATTGTAAAATATATAAAATACTATATAAATGAGGTATCACCGTAATCGTGGTGATCTATAGAATAAAAATGTCATAAAAATGCAAAAAATCGGAAACCAGAATTGATGATTTTCTTTTGCTCCATACATTCAAGAGTTAATAAAATCTCATCAATCAGCTAAAGACCCTCTAAAATGAAGCATTTTTAAAGTGCATCTAATCTCACAAAAAATAAGCCCTTATATTTCCAAATTTCCCAAATGTAAAGATTGTACAGTATAGCCTTTAAAAAGGGACATTGCAGATCTGCTCTGGATTGCGCTCCTTCCCTTCAATGCCATCGTGTGCCCATACAGCAGGTTACCACCACATATAGGGTATTGGTATACTTGGGAGAAATTTGGCATCAAACTTTGTAGGCAGGGTTGGATATTTTATCCACTGTGAGTGTGTGTAAATTTTTCCAAAATTACCTTCATTTAGGCCAAAAAATAAAAATTTCAACATTGCACCTGATTTTGTTTTAACCCCTGTTTTACTATTATTTAGGACCCGAAAAGTGACTTGAAAGCATAAAAGGCCCCTCAAAAGTATGATTTAGCATTTTTTATAAAAATGTGAAAAATCACACTTAAAGTTCTAAACCTCAACATTCTACAAAAATGAAGGGATGCATAAAAAACATGTCAACATAAAGCAGACATTTGGTAAATGTTAGTTATCAAGTTGTGTCAGAAAAGTAGAAAATTTTGAAAATTGGGGATTTTTTTCAAATTTCCATATCAGTACCCCAGCCATACCTGCTGGCATCCGTCATTGTTGTGGCTAGAGGTGCAGTCTCCATGCTACTCTGGGGATGACATGGAGAAGTCTTAAACCGTTGAGGGAACTATTCTGTACAGAAAAAAGCTGTTGTGTTTACTTCACTGCTGGAATCATGGATACTTCTCTGTAGGATACTTTGGATCTGTGAAGAAAACTGGATATTTTGTCTGATAATGTAATATCAAACCAGAAGAAGCCTGAAGAGGCTAAGCCGGAGGTCGGGCAAGGTGTCTTGCCGGTTTTTAAAGTTTTTAATATTCATAGATTTTATGATTTTAAGTTTTATATGCACATTTTTAAGCTTGTCTGAGTATATCAATAAAAGCCTTTTTTCCCTATGCCTCATTTATCTGCATGATTTTGTAAGTCCCTTTTACATGTACGACCCACGACCAGCTTTGGACACTAAGGTGTTTTGATGCCAGGAGAGGGGAACTCATGCAGGGACTGCTATCATTTGAAGGATCGTCCAGTATCTTGCAATCCTCGTTATGGTGGAGTGGTGAGAGTGACTTTTAAATGGATTGTCCTTTTGAGAAGAAGTGGAGTATTTGACTTTTCTTTTGGTTTCTATGTATTTGTGAGCACTTGTGAGAGCGTGCTTTCTTATTGCTCCTCCGAAGAATTTCTCCCCCTTTAGGAACTAACTTTTACAGTAAACTTTTTCAAATCCTTTCCTCTCCCACTCACCTCACCCAAAGAGCTGGATGCCAAAGGAAAGAGTAAGTGACTCCCACCCCCGGGGAGTCCTTGTATGAACATGTGCTGGGTCTCGCACCCACACCAACGTGTCTGTGCGGGGTAGTGTCTGGGGTCTACACGGAGCCCCCAGACTCTTTGCACTTTCCCTAGAATTTATGCAGGTGTGGGGAAAATACTGTTTAACCTGCCTTGAACCCCATTTATCAACTCCTTTTAGACACTTGTACCCATTTTTAAAGGTCGCCATGTCTAGAGGCAGTGAGTCACAGCAGCTAGGTCTCTACCCACCGGCTAAAAGTGGATTTGCAGGCTCAGAGATAGAGAAGGCTGCCGGAAAATGAAGAATACAAGTCACATAATGTCCAGAAATCATATGGTCCATTTACACACACTGTACTGCAGATGTAAGCAAAGTTTGTTATAAGTAAGGTACTCTTTAAGACTGTTTTTTACTAACTTTACACTATCTAACGTTTAGGAAGGTTGTCCCACCGAACCTCATTTATCAAAAATGGCTGCCTCGTCGATAGATTCACCAGACCGCAGTTTTGATAAATGAGATCCAGGGTGATTGTTTCCAAAAGTCTCAATAAAAAATAATAAAGTGATGTAATATGGATAACAGCATAAATACAGTACACGCTGCAAAGTCGTGATTGTTTCAAATGCAAAAGGCAAAAAAAAGTCGATTAAATTGATGTACTGAAGAGTAGAGGGAAGGAAATGGTATAATATTATATTGCCTGGGGATTTGCCTATTGCCGCAATGCTCTGTACTTGAAAAGCCAAGAGGAAATAGTGAAATTATTTAAATGTAACCAAAGGTAGGCTGGAGTCATTCTCCGTCCCGCCGCTCCCGGGAAGAAGATAAGAAATGACTTCCCAGGACTGAACTCTGCTACTGCAAATGAAGCTGTGTTTTTCTTCATCTTACATGCGGATGAGGAGAACTCAGCGGTTCGATCTATTATTGTGCTGAAATCCGACATGTGAAATGCTCAGCACCCGAAGCACTGAAAGAAATACAATAACGTCAAATGGTGAATCGGGACAAGTTTAAGTATTGTAGAAATTGCTTGTAGTTATCATTTGATTAGACCTTATTTATGAGGGATGTTATATTCTGGAGCCATGCAAGGTCAGAAACCGAGGTGAATCCAGGATTGAGTGAAGGAGGCAGAAACCACATCTCGGTGGAAAAAAAACTGAAACGTATAATTACATTTTCAAGAACGGTGTACATTCATGATAACATTAATAAAAACAGAAATAAAATCAGGGTTATATCACGACTTTCTGTAGTTCTACTGAATGATGATCTAGTGAATGGGGAAGCGATTTCAATAGCATATTGGTATACAACGATTATAGGAGTGCGCCTTCCATAATCCAATAGAATAGTGTTGGCCACAGAACCGTGGCATAGCTGGCACTCAGCTCTTTATGTGGGCACCCAAGCCATCGAACCAGCAACGAGTTCACCAGACTGGACTCAAAGAAACTTCCTGCAGTCTCAGGCAACTCAAAATATGTTGCTCTCAGCACTATTTTTAAGCAACACGTTCTTGGCTGTTTAGGGCTGTAGGAAGATTAAAAAGACGCGTGGAAAGGGCCAGATTGTCTTTGGAGATGCCAGTGGACCCAGGAGAGAAGCTACAAAGATTATCTGAATTTACAACTGTTTTGGTGTCCTCAAGTGACCGATACGATTGAAAGTTGTGGCAGAACTGGGAGCAATAAGTTATGGCTTAAATTTTGGCATTGACAATTTGTGATAAATAAGTGGGTTTTGGTTATAGTTGGGGCACTCAGTCTCTAAAAGGTTCACAATCAATGACCTAGAAAATAGACCTTTTATAGGCCTTAAAAATGGGTCTCTATGCAGAACCTGGGGCCCGTCCAACCCTGCATATTGATAAAGTCCAGGCTTTATTGACATATTTCCAGAGAAAATGACCATAGAGGTGGCAACTCTATAAATCTAGCGACCTACAGGTGACGTCTCCTCTGACTGGAATTTTTTTTTTTTCTTAAACAACAATACCATTTAGTGGGAAGATGTCTCGAACCCTCCTTTCTACAGACATCAACAACTCCTAAAGTTACAGAATTAAATTCAGACCAAGTCCGTTATTTTAGCTAATGATCCCACCAACTCTGAGGTGACAGATTATTACCTCAGAAACAATTGATGTAGAACACATTTCAACTCTTTTTCAATCCATTGGAAAGGGAATATGATGATCACAGTTATGACCTCTCAAAACTTCCAAAAGGACTTTTAGCTGCTTTAATGTCCTAAATTTTGTGAAAAGTTCTCTATAAGGTCTATAAGGTTCTCCTAGAGGCCCACTCCTCTGACAACCAGGCTCCTATTAACAGAAATAAAATGGTTTATGGCCTTCGTCACATCTTCCTAGTTTCTGATGGCCTGTTCAGATCTTGTTCTTTCTCTCAGGCCGATCAATCTACCGCTACTTGTTTGCGGTTATACATTTATTGTGACATAAACGGTACAATATTACTTTATTTCTTGGGTGTAGAAGGCCGGCGGCTGCTTTTATTGCTTTACCTGTTATTCCGGATGGATGATGATTTGGACAGGTGGACAGTATAGCGAGCCGTCAAGCTATGGCTCAAGCTAGTGCTTTGAAGCAAAAGAAGATGCAAGCGGCAGACACATGAAACCCAAGAAACACAATTATTTCAGCTAAGCCTTTCATCTTTTGTGTCTCGTCAGCAATGCCTGACAGTGGCTCCTAATCACTGAATGGCCGACTTGGCATCACTGGGACAGAGCAGAAGTGGACTAGGTCAGACAGCACTTTCATATCTCATACACTCCTACCTTCATAGGAAAATCAGCCTAGCTTTTCCAGGAGCAATTGTTTGATTTCTGTGCCTGTACATAAGGAGGGAAATTTGATGAGGATATCCATAAACTGTATTTTCTAGTAAAAGAGAAGTCATCGGTCTAACTAGCAGACCTGGAACTGTTAGATCTTTATAGCAATTCTATTTGCGGGGTAATTAAAAATAGACAAAATGAGGCTCAGCATTGGTTTTCAGAATAGGATTCAGTATTCAAGTTCTTTAGCAGAAATATATATATATCTCCAGTTATTTTAAAAGCTTGTCTAGTCACAACAAGGGACCCCCCAGGTATCACGAGAACGGTGGTCCGTTGCACCCAAAAACAAGGTAGGGCCAGGTTGCATATGCGCAATCACCATCCATAGAGCTGATTAGAGCAGCAATCTCTATGTTCACTTGGGGTACACAGACCCCCGTTTCTGTGATCTGTGTGGGTTCCAACTCTGAGAAACCCCCTCATGAGTAAGTTTCCACCCCGTTTTGACCACCTATTTATCCTTATGACCAATGTCCACTCCCATCGTATATTATAAATACCAACCAACTCCCAAAAAGAAATGAGCACTACACAGCACAACCTTGGGTGCATGGTTTACAAAAAATGACCACCAGATCTGCTTTTTATGGTGGTCATTAAGGGTCTTTCTTCTGATGTCACACCTTTCTATGCCGAATCAGAAGAATATTGCAGGACATCAGGTAATGCTGGTGCCGGTGCCGGACTGTGTTGTCAAAGCCCAGCTCTGGCACTAACATTCGGGTTCAAAAAAATCTCCGATCCCGGGTGTTCAACCCCATAGACACCATGGTCAAACATTGACTGTAGTGTAAGTGGGTGAAGAGGGAGTGAGCTCCCTCTGCAAGCCATCGGCGCCCCACAGCAGCGATTGCGGGGTGGTGGTGACATCACAGGCAGGCGGGGGTCCTTTGAGGAACCCCTGGTCTTCCTGTAGTATACTGGTGACTGTCAGTAGCTGGCAGGATAATGCACTGCAAACATAATAGCGATTATCCCATACAACAAAAATACTTTAAAATAAATAATGGAAAATCATCCATCACACAAAAAATTACATAAAACGTAAACGTAAAATGCTTTATGAACCTCAAATGTGAAGAAATAAAAATTACCGTTCTCACACAGCCACATTGACAAAATGTTCTTAAGTTATGGCCCTTGGTAGGCAATAAGGGAATGTTTTTTTTTTCCAGATTTCGATTTTGTTTTTTTTTTTTGTACTTCACAGAAAGGGTTGTTAAAAGTGCTACAATGTGACATATAAAAACCAAAAATTGTGCTATACAGTGATGATGACCAGAAAATAAAAACTATATATAGCTTGTAGAAGGGCATTGACAAAAAAAAAAAAAAAAGCTGAAAAGGGGGTTAAAATAATTTAAAGGAAATCATCAGATTTTTGTGCAATTCTCAACGTATCAAGGTTACTGAGCTTGGAATAAAAAAAAACAAACAAACCCAGCTTCTAGGTGATTGAAATGACATCACAGGCCACGTTGTACATAATTATACATGATTATAATCTGCATTGTTGTTGAGCATTACAATAATAATTACATTCTTTAATAAAATAATATTCATCCTGGCAAGGATCCAAAAGAACTTCCAACAAATGACGACCTTCTCTCTCTTCCAGCTTGATTTTTCATTGCTTTTTGTCTCTGATGATGCCTTTTGTGATTTTTCTCATCAATATTAATAGTTTGGTACATGATAATCAATAATGAATGGTTCTGTAACATAATGCGGCTTTCCTGAAGAATGAATTGCTGCCATTTACTACCCCGTGTATAAATATAATGAATGCGAGGAGGTGCGCCTGGTGGTTGATAATGATTTTACAATTATATTGACCAAGAAAAGAGAAGGAATCGTATCTAAAAAGTACATCAAGTACAGTTTACAGGGAATACAAGAATATCCCCAGACTCACTTCCTTAAAATTACAGTCTGATCCTTTCTGTGATTTTGAAGATTCTCTTTCCAAAATGAATATGATATTTGTTGTATCGTGATTTAAAAAAAAAAGGAAAATTGTCTACTTTCTTCCCCCACAAGAGTCACAGCTCTTGGGGTTCGTCTGTTATTGTAGCTGAACTGAGAAACTATTGGAGCTGTGCTGCAATACCGGACCCATCCTGTTGATAGATGTGGCGCTGTTTTGGGGACAAATCCGGCATTCTCTTTTTCTTTAAAGGAAATGTACCATCAAAATCCATCATGATAAACCAGGGGCACTCGCTCAAAGATCCAGGCACCGTGACTGTGGTAATCTTATATTTTTATCCATAGCCTCCCTCTAAAATCAACTTTTAAAATTATGCTAATCAGCTTGAAGGGTAAGGAGCTCTTCCGTCTTCCGACTGTGTTCTGAAACTTCCTCTGATACAGTGAGATTACATAAAGCTGAGGGATAAGGGGGGAGGTGAGACAGTACCTGTGAAGCTGCAGCATGGAGGGGCTGTGGTAGCTCTTCAGGCTCATTAGCATAATGTTTTATGTTTAGGAAAAATTAAGAATTAAGAAGATTTATCACAGTCCCAGTGCCTGGATCTATGTGTAAGTGTCCCTGGTTTATCATGATGGATTTTGATGGTAGATTTCCTTTAAATATTTTCCCATTCAGTAATTCAAACCTACAACTCATCATATCGATTGCAAGCTCTTGCATTGAAATGTGTAGGCGCTATATTTATAAGATTATTAGATTTTACAGAATTGATAAGTTCTCACCTGATAAACACCGCTTCTGCTAGTCAGAAGGACACACTTTACTACCCATGTGACTGCTTCAGCCAATCACTGGTGCACAGCAGTGGGTGGGGCAAGTCCTTGCTTTACAACAGTAATAAAGCACCTGAGCTGCAGTGGTGGAACAGCAGGGGATTTACCAGGCGAGTAATGGACCTTTTATTATTTTATGGCATTCCTTTATTGGCTGGATCTCAGGGGGAAAAAAATGAATCGGAGTTACATTTTCTAGTAAATAATCTTTTCCTTGCCATCTATTCCTTCTTGTAGCATCTGTTTAAATGAGAAACTATTAAATTGCAGTCATGTTCTATATGAGTAAAACTCAATCATATTTCCATATTTTTTTAATCCATCTCACTTCAAAAACTCTTCTGTCACAGTAAAAAAAAAATCTACATTCTTTACATTTTGCCTGAAGATGCCCTTGAGCGGCAAATTACAGATGTGAGCTGTATAACAAACAGCACGGATATGGGAGACATAAATCCCCATGTGCCTAAAATAAAAGGACATAATGTTAAACTGTTTGCGCTGCCACAAACTGTCCACCTAATAATAGGATTTGGTGCACCTTAAAGGTGCCAAATGTTGTATATAGTGCACAGGTAATGGCTCCTGGGTATAAATAACACTGACTCCACACACAGACCTCTACAGAGACATAATGATAAACTGAGACGGGTGCATGGCATGATTCAATGGGCAACTACCACTAGGACTGAAGGACTGTATGCAAATGAGCCTGAGGGGCTCCTGGCTCCTTAGGTGTTAATGGAACCCGGAGCCTCTCAGGCTCATTTGCATACAATCTTTCATCCTGATGGTAGATGTCCTTTGACTAGGAGGAAGAATATTCTTCAATTTCTAATAAATTCTAATAGACTGTGACTCTGTCCTGTAGCTGAGAAATTAACAAAAACTAATATATGGATGATGTGTCCACCATACAAATATTAGAAATGATCTATTCCCAGTCATACACTGTACATGATGGTTATTAACCTTCCTGAGAACACCACTTTAATATTTATGACTTTCTTTCAAATATATACATATACAGTATTTGTAGTAATCTTTTAGTTTTTTGGGTTTTTTTTTTTGCTTTGTCATATGTGGTGAGTATAACCTTTTAAATGTTAAATGTAGCCCAGGGGGCCCTGATCTGAAATGTCTTGCCATCTCATTAACAGGGAATTGTCCTTGTGTTTTCAGAACGCAGGCGGAGTGAAGAATACCCTGTGCGGATACCAAACCCTCGATAAAGAGGTAAGAAATTCAATATGAGCACTTGATGGAATCCATTAGTTTCTCTACCATGCAGGATTTTACAATACACACAGAAGCCCACATTTCTCTGTGTATAGTGCAGGGGGCGCCAGATTCAGGATGTCTATGAATCTGGCCTTCATGAATCTGGTGCCCACTGCACTGCCCCGACCCAGTGCACCAACTTTTTTTGGTGCACCTTTAACAAAACTGGCGCCAGGGAAACTACAACCTATATATGTCCCCATATGACCTAATACCTGTTTCAACTTAAAAATGCAAATTAAGGACAAACCCATAGGACCTATCTTGTACGTAACCTGGAGACTGCCTGTATGTTGGGAGCAGGTATATGGAAATACATGTAGTATAGAAATAGATGTTTGGCTTGGTGGCTCAGTGGTTAGCACTATAGCATTGCAGCGCTGGGGTCCTGGTTTCAAGTCCCATCCAGGTCAACATCTGCGAAGAGTTTGTTTGTTCTCTCCATGTTTGCATGGGTGTCCTCCGGTCTCCTCCCACACTCCAAAACACACTGGTAGGTTGATTAGATTGTGAGCCCCATGGGGACAGGGACTGATTTGGCAAGCTCTGTGCAGCGCTGCGGAATATGTGTGCGCTATATAAGGGAATAAATCAATAAATACACAACACATACAATTAGGATATAAAATACCACCTACTGTGTTATCATTGTGGCACTATAAGTCACTGAATATCTCGAGGACACACAACATGACTATTTTAGCTACTGACAATCGTTATGAAGTCACTGATTAGATAATTTACTTCTAAATTTCTCAGGGTCACCTTGGTAAATTAGGCAAATGTTCCTGCTTTACATATCATCCTATAGAGTAACTGCGTAGAGGGAAAAGTGAGGAGGAGGGTCACCAATAGAGGTGGACAGAAGCAAAAGTCAGCCATGCAGAGGACATCCCCAAAGCATTCAGAACTTATTACAGGAGGTTCTGAAGAATATGGGGCTGAGACAATTGGCTGGACTGGTCCAGATATGTGTCATGAGATGAGCAGCTTTTTTGGTTTATGATCACGCTGAGAATGGTAGCAGAGTTGCAGTAACCCAGTTGGACCACTACAGAGCTCTACATCTACAGAGAGATATGTTCTCTGTGATGGTCGCTGGGGGCAATGGAGAACAGCAGATCATGATGTTGTTGTATGTTGGTCCCCAACTGATATCTATCACCTCAAGAAAAAGTGAGGTGTAGTGATCTTACATCTGGTCCAGGTTCCATTGACTTTTCAGAAAACGTTTCAGAGGAAACCAGCAGAATTGGAGTTGAACAGGACTGATCTGTATATTGACTCCATATACTCGGCATGAAGGTTGCTACAACGGGATCTGAACCTGTGTAGTCACACAAGGAAGAGGAACAGACTTTCAGACTTGGTTGTCACCACAGTACTTCCACCATTATTCTAGTCTTCTACATGTCATAGGAAGCAGGGCTCCAGAGCACCTATCACAGTAGCAGCAGATTAAGGGGAATAATACTGTTGCCTATGCAACAACCCTGCCGATGCATAGGGTAGGAAGGTGTTGTAGAAGTGTCCCTCCCCTTGTCAGGAGTTGACTATTGAGCCTGCGCAACTCATCCAGGGGCTCTAACATGGTAAACCTAGTAACTGCAGCTGTAAGCCTCTGCCTGGGAGGCCATGAGTTAACTGCTCTAACCAATGATATGCTCTGTCATTACTGTAAGGAAGGAGTGTGCTGGTTGGATAAGTGCTTGCCGCAGCATAAGGGGGAGTTGATAAAACCTCTTGTGGGTAGGAGCACATGGTCCGTACAGGGAAGTGTGCAACACAAGTCAGTGTTGCAGAGTCAGTGTTCCAGCCCAGGAAGCAGAGGTCACAGATAAGCTGCCTGACACCTTAGCCAGTCACAAGAGATTAGGCTAGAGCAAGGACTCGGCTCGATCTCTACCAGCCCAGCCTGAAGCTATTATCCAGGCTGTGAGCAACCACCTTCCTGCGGACCTTCCCACCCTGAGCAGCTACCTCCTTCCTCCTGAAGGCCATTGCCTGCTGTTTGCTGTTCCAATAAAGAACTGTAAGTTATTTTGCACCAACGTGCCTCCGTGTGATCTTAGGTTTAGACTGTTCACCATCATGGGCTCCCCATCCTCCATCACTAGTGATCCCTATCTACAAAATGGGGGTTGCCCCAGGGAGGAACCTACTCTGTCAGCCTCTCCCTCCATTTTCTTGCACAGACTACCTTCTGGAGACCTGCCAGGCTGTGGAAAAGGCCTCTTCTTCCATATACCACTCCCCCTGATCACCGCTGGCCACAAGGCGACATTGTCAGCCACTCTGGTATTCAGGACACCGGCACCCTCCAGCCATCTGGAAAAAGGTCAGACCCCGGTGGGGGATGTTGCACATATTAAAGGGGCTTTCCCACGAACAAAAGTTAGACCCTATCCACAGGAGAGGGCTGAGACCCCCACAGATCATGAAAGTGAGGGGTCCCATGGGGTCCCATGTACCTCAGTCGGACCCCTCGTCGATCCGTCAGACTAATCGAACAGACAGCCGCGCATGACCGTTCTGCTCCATTAATCTCTATGGAGCTGATAGAAATTGCCAAGCACCGCGCTCACGATCTCCTCGTTTTCATGATCTGTGGGGGTCTCATCACTGAGACCACACACTGATCAGCAAGTTCGGTCCTAGCACGTGGATAGGGCCTTACTTTTGTTTGTGGGAAAACCCCTTTAAAGAGGTTTTCCCACAAGAGATGATTCCTGAGGGTCCTATACATCAATATCCGACTTTTCGTTCAGACCGGGCCTGGCACAGAATTTAACACCTGCGCAGCCGGCTGCTAGATGTATCAGAAGGCTGGAGGCACGGAGGGGCTTATATCATACATGGGCACATGATGTGTATGTCGTGTATGATGTGTATGTCTCTCAGTGACTGTCAATCAATGAATGGTAACCCCACCGTTCTTCCGCTATACATAGGAGTAACTTCTACTCTATGTATATGATGCATTATTACAGTAAAATCAATAATTCATTTTCAGGTAATTTTTTTTTTTTGTCAGGCCCATAAACTACAGACATTATTTCTATGTTTGGCATCCGGTAACTGAGACACATGGATATATATATACTGTAAATGCTGATGTGTATGTGTGGTGCAGGCAGCGTCAGGAGAAAAGTGCATTAGTTAATGTTATACATTGATTATATGAAGGGGAATCAACAAAAGAGCAAAAGGTATTGATCTTACAGATATGTGAGTGTAGTGGCATTACTTCTATAGCACAGGAGTGCTATGTACAGCTGCCCCTAGGGGGCGCTAACTGCATACTGAATTATAGGTGCAGACATTTATTTTGGTAGTAATAAAGTAGAATTGTACACAGCTAGCGCCCCCTAGGGAAAATAAGGGGCTGAGATTTGTACTGCTCTATCCCTCAGCTGAGCCCAGCTTGTACAGTATGTGTATATACAGGCAGTCCCCAGGTTATGTACAAGATAGGTTCCATAGGTTTGTTCTTAAGTTAAATTTGTATGTAAGTCGAAACTGTATATTTTATAATTGTAGTTCCAGACAAATTTTTTTTTTTTTTTGCCCCAGTGACAATTGGAGTTTAAATTTTTTTTTTTGGTGTAATGGGACCAAGGATTATCAATAAAGCTTCATTACAGACACCTCACAGCTGATCATTGCAATCTGGGACTATAGTAACATCCAGAGAGAGTGGGCAGAGGGGTCTGTCTTTAACTAGGGGGTCGTCTGTAAGTCGGGTGTCCTTAAGTAAGGGACCGCCTGTACCAGGTTAGGGGGTTCCACAAACAAGTGTATAAAGCTTTTGGACCTGTGTGGCTGTGCTTTTCTCCATAGTTCATCTTTGTCCCCTATGCTTTACACAGAATCCTGGCATGTTCACATTTTATAGAAATATAAGTCTACATTTTGCTTTAAAAATTTTTTACTGCTCCATCACATGCTGCACGCTCTATGGGCAGAACACATCTGAAACCTGATCTTTGCTTCATGCATATTGAAAGATTTCACAAATTTCAGTTGAACATGTGATCACAATTACCAAATTGTGGCACGTCAGATTTAATCTATTGCACTGCTACATCCATTTACTCATTTAGGATTGCTACTAACACTCAGTCCCATGAGCACAGTGAGCGCTGCAGTAAACACACACTCACTCTGCGCTGTTGCACTCACACTCTGCACTGCTGTACACTCACTCTGGACGGCTGTACATGCGCACACTAACTCACACTCTGTACTGCTGCACATGCACCTTGCACGGCTGTACATGCAGCGCACTCTACACGGCTACCACCTGCAGGGGCTGCCACTCTCACTCTCACTCTCACTCGCACTCCCCCTTCTTTAGGATTGCGTGAATTTCCAACCCAGGAAAACAAACCCATAAGTTTAACAATAATATCCAATTTTTTTATAAATTCTCTTTCTGTTTCTCCTTGTTAGGAGAATTGACGCTGCGAATATCCATGTGCGGGGATGTATCCATGCCGTGGGCTTGTGGCTGATGATAATTTGGAGTTACGTTTGGTCTAGTGTGGGAGTAATGGCCTCAGGTAATTGTAACATTCCCTTCCAGGGGTTGTTAGGGTCGGGTAGCTGAAATGTATAAAAGTGAATAAAGTGGTGGCAGAGCATGGGTAATACCCCTCACCACTTCCTATGGGGTTTCTGGGGTACTTGCAGACTGCTATACACCAAGTGTAGCCTTTTAAAGAGAACCTGTCACCAGATTTTACCCTAATAAACTACCCCCTTCAGGTAGGGATAGTATTCAGAATTCACCTTTTATTGACATCCATCTATTTACCTCAAATTCCACTCAAAGTTAGACAAATATGACTCGTTTCATACCATTTTCAATGAGATGATCAAGTTAGTAGTTGCAGCGCGCTATTTTGGGTCTATAGAGCCTGACACATGCTGTTGTCATCTTTTAGATCCCATCAATATACCTGAGATTTACAGAAGAGGACATACAGGTCGTTTCAAATTAGGTGGGTGAACTGGTCTTTATCTGCAGCTGTTCCCACTTCTGTTTAGCTGTCTCCATCATAAACCTGTGAAAGTGAATCCTTATCTTTAATATGATTCAGCTATTTCTAGGTCTATAGAACTGTAGATAGGGGCTTCTGAAGTGACACTCCACTTTCAACACTAAACTTGACTCTCTCATTAGGTGAGAAGAGTCATATTTCCTGACTTTGGAGGAGTTTTTTTTTTTTATATTATAAGTAAACTGGTGAGATTTCTATAAAGATGGTATTCTAGAAAGTACATTTCATATCCTACATGAGGGGGCTGAAGTTATTGGAGTAAATCTGATGACAGGTTCCCTTTAAGTCATTTTATACCTCTGTCACTACAAATTTTCTATTAGACTCCCAAAATGGCACAGAAAATTTCCATCACTTCATGACATGAATTGGATTGATGTCTTATGTCATTTTTAAACAATTCCCTTTGAGTCCTGAGCGCAGAGAGTTAAGCCCCTTTGTAGACGATTCCTCTATATCTCTGGTCTTTATCCCGGCTCTAGGTATTGGATTGTCCTTACGTTTTGGACAAAACTCAAGGATATTTGCAGTGTTTATGATGAGACTGACTTCAGACTCCTAAAAGAAAAGACTTCAACTTCAAGAGCTTGACCTGACTGGAGAGGGCTTGGCCGCTTACCACCGGGAAGGCGGCTACCTACCGGTCAATATGGACAGTGTGATGAGAAAGCAAGCTAGAAGATCATCCGGTGCATGCAAGATCGCAGCCTTATGTCAGCAGTGGCATTTTAAGAGAATTTAAGGTTTCTATTCCTATAACGGCGCCACTCCTTCCAGAGGCTGCATTTGGTACTGCAGCTCAGTGTAATGCTCAGACAACACCTTTAACATCAATTGAGAAACCAAACCATGACACTAAACTGTGCTTGAAGTCGGGCACGGTAAAGGCAATAATGAGAAGGTAACTTGTGTTCACGTCCCCGCGACGCCTCCGTACAATGTTTACATTTTTGGTGTAAATTCGTGTACACGTTTTTTAGTTGGATGAGCTGGAAGGTGCTTTGTGCCCCAGTGTAGGTGTCTTTTAAAATGGTAACAATGGCTGTTTTGCAAATGACGCAATATGGTTTGTGATCCTCCGTTCTGGTGACCCCTGCACAGAGGTTCTTAGAAAAACAAAATTATGCACTTTTTTTTAGCAAAAGAACAAAAAACTGTCTGCCCCCTATTGTAGTCAGTGTCCATAGTATCCATTGCACTTCAGTTTTTCTAAAACATAAAAACCCAAATCCCTCAATGTTAATCATCCTGTAGGCACCAATATGGTTGGACACTAGTGTTTTCACTTGTTTGACGATCTCTCAGCTGGATGGTCTCCTATATAGAACAAATGAGTATAAACAAGGAATTAAAGGCACATTCCCAGTCATGTATTGGGCCATAAACAATCATTGTGCCTTTTATAAACGTACAATGTATAAAGTCTCCACTGAATGGGAACTTGTGTGCAGAAGTACAATGGAAATCCAGAATCATGTTTTTGTTATTTTCAAATTTGTAGGATGTGCAATACAAGGGGCACATTTACTTACCGCGCCTTGGAGTTCACAGAAAGTGATAATACTCTGCCGCGATTCACTAAGATCGGCGTGTATCCTGACATCCTGATGATATCCCCCTCAGGTACGAGGGTTCACCTCTTCTTCCTGGTGCTGTAAGTGCTTGTCTTGCCTGCCGCATGGAAAGCACCGCAGCATGCGCCCACAATCCGATCGCGTGCAGACCCAATCCCAGCGCAACCCCGGTTAATACCTGTAAAAGCCACCAAATCCCAAAACGGCAAACAGTCCGACGAAAGGCGATCCGCAACCTTATAAAAGCCCCATATTCTCCAAAAATGACCATTCTTTCCAAAGGCTGTTGTCTAGTATACGCAACTAAAAGTTCCTACAGAGGATCTAGAATAGGTCACAAAGCCCTGGACACCCTTGTTCAGTTTCTAAAAAAAAAATTATGTTAAAATCATAAAGATAGAATGAACTGTTTCGGCAACATTATTCTGATATATATATATTGATTGGTGGGGGGAGGTCTTGCCATCAATGCTTCTTTCGGGAAGTGGTCTCCTCCATCTCTGTAGTGCCACCAGTTGGAGGTTACTATATGTTTAATGTCTGACCATCTAAAAGCCTTGAGATGTGACAAGGGGTTAAATGTTTAATTTACTTAAAAAGTCAGAGACCCATCTCTGGATGCTGTTTTGGCTCTCCTTCTTTCAGAGAGTACAGTTAAATCGGTAGGCCAGTCCAACAAGGAGAGATAAGCAGACCGGTAAATTTGAGTGCCAAAACCTGAACGGTCTCCCTTCCATTTGTAATCCCACAATCTGTTGCTGTCACTGATGTGGTTGTTATCCCTTTAAATGTTGGTGGCAGTGCGGGTTTGCTGCCAGCATTTTATTACAGTAAAATCAATAATTCATTTTCAGGTTTTTTTTTTTTTGTCAGGCCCATAAACTACAGACATTATTTCTATGTTTGGCATCCGGTAACTGAGAACATGGATATATATATACTGTAAATGCTGATGTGTATGTGTGGTGCAGGCAGCGTCAGGAGAAAAGTGCATTAGTTAATGTTATACATTGATTATATGAAGGGGAATCAACAAAAGAGCAAAAGGTATTGATCTTAAGATATGTGAGTGTAGTGGCATTACTTCTATAGCACAGGATGCTATGTACAGCTGCCCCTAGGGGGCGGCTAACTGCATACTGAATTATAGGTGCAGACATTTATTTTGGTAGTAATAAAGTAGAATTGTACACAGCTACAGCACGCCCCCTAGGAAAATAAGGGGCTGAGATTTGTACGCTCTATCCCTCAGCTGAGCAGCTTGTACAGTATGTGTATATACAGGCAGTCCCCAGGTTTACGTACAGATAGGTTCCATAGGTTTGTTCTTAGTTAAATTTGTATGTAAGTCGAAACTGTATATTTTATAAATGTAGTTCCAGACAAATTTTTTTTTTTTTTTGCCCCAGTGACAATTGGAGTTTAAATTTTTTTTTTTGTTTGTAATGGGACCAAGGATTATCAATAAAGCTTCATTACAGACACCTCACAGCTGAATCATTGCAATCTGGGACTATAGTAACATCCAGAGAGAGTGGGCAGAGGGGTCTGTCTTTAACTAGGGGGTCGTCTTGAAGTCGGGTTGTCCTTAAGTAAGGGACCGCCTTGTACCAGGTTAGGGGGTTCCACAAACAAGTGTATAAAGCTTGGACCTGTGTGGCTGTGTTTTCTCCATAGTTCATCTTTGTCCCCTATGCTTTACACAGAATCCTGGCATGTTCACTTTTATAGAAATATAAGTCTACATTTTGCTTTAAAAATTTTTTACGCTCCATCACATGCTGCACACGCTCTATGGGCAGAACACATCTGAAACCTGATCTTTGCTTCATGCATATTGAAAGATTTCACAAATTTCAGTTGAACATGTGATCACAATACCAAATTGTGGCACGTCAGATTTAATCTATTGCACTGCTACATCCATTTACTCATTTAGGATTGCTACTATAACACTCAGTCCCATGAGCACAGTGAGCGCTGCAGTAAACACACACTCACTCTGCGCTGTTGCCTCACAACTCTGCAATGCTGTACAATCACTCTGGACGGCTGTACATGCGCCACACTAACTCACACTCTGTACGCTGCACAGCACCTTGCCACGGCTGTACATGTGCCACACAACCACTCACACTCTGTACTGCTGCACATGCACCTTGCACGGCTGTACATGTGCACACACAACCACTCACACTCTGTACGGCTGCACATGCACCTTGCACGGCTGTACATGTGCACACACAACCACTCACACTCTGTACTTGCTGCACATGCACCTTGCACGGCTGTACATGTGACACACCAAAACACTCACACTCTGTACGGCTGCACATGCACCTTGCACGGCTGTACATGTGCACACACAACCACTCACACTCTGTACTGCTGCACATGCACCTTGCACGGCTGTACATGTGCACACACAACCACTCACACTCTGTACGGCTGCACATGCACTTGCACGGCTGTACATGTGCACACACAACCACTCACACTCTGTACTGCTGCACATGCACTTGGCACGGGCTGTACATGTGCACACACAACCACTCACACTCTGTACTGCTGCACATGCACCTTGCACGGCTGTACATGTGCACACACAACCACTCACACTCTGTACGGCTGCACATGTACCTTGCACGGCTGTACATGTGCACACACAACCACTCACACTCTGTACGGCTGCACTCGCATGGCTGTACGGCTGCATTCACAAGGCTGTACATGCGCACACGCACTAACACTGCACGGCTGTACATGCGCACATGCACTAACACTGCATGGCTGCACGCACACTCTCACTCTGCACTCACACTCCCCCTTCTTTAGGATGTTGCTGAATTTCCATACCCAGGAAAACAACCTCTTAAAGTTTAACAATAATATCCAATTTTTATTAAATTCTTTCTTTCTTGTTTCTCCTTGTTTAGAGACTTGACGCTGCGCATATCATCCATGTGCGGGGATGTATCCATGCCGTGGGCTTGTGGCTGAATGATAATTTTGGAGTTACGTTTGGTCTAGTAGTGGGAGTACTGGCCCCTCAGGTAATGTAACATTCCCTTCACAGGGGTTGTTAGAGGTCGGGTAGCTGAATGTTATAAAAGTGAATAAAGTGGTGGCAGAGCATGTGTAATACCCCTCACCACTTCCTATGGGGCTTTCTGGGGTACTTGCAGACTGCTATACACCAAGTGTAGCCTTTTAAAGAGAACCTGTCACCAGATTTTACCCTATTAAACTACCCGCCCCCTTCAGGTAGGGGATAGTATCCAAGAATTCACACTTTTATTTGACATCTCATCTATTTACCTCAAATCTCACTCAAAGTTAGACAAATATGACTCGTTTCATATGACTCATTTTCATATGAGATGAGTCAAGTTTAGTAGTTGCAGCCGCTATCTTTGGGTCTATAGAGCCTGGACACATGCTGTTGTTGTCATCTTTTAGATCCCATCAAACTTATAGTCCTGAGATTTACAGAAGAGGACATACAGGTCGTTTCAAAATTAGGTGGGTGAACTGGATCTTTATCTGCAGCTGTCTCCATCTCTGGTTCTGTAGCTCACAAATCCATAAACCTTGTGAAAGCTGAATCCTTATCTTTAATATGATTCAGCATATTTCTAGGTACTATAGAACTGTAGATAGGGGCTTCTGAAGTGACACTCCACTTTCAACACTAAACTTGACTCATCTCATTAGGTGAGAAGAGTCATATTTTCCTGACTTTGGAGGAGTTTTTTTTTTTTATATATATAAGTAAACTGGTGAGATTTCATATAAAAGATTGTATTCTAGAAAGTACATTTCATATCCTACATGAGGGGGCTGGAAGTTTATTGGAGTAAAATCTGATGACAGGTTCCCTTTAAGTCATTTTATACCTCTGTCACTACAATATTTTCTATTAGACTCCCAAAAATGGCACAGAAAATTTCCATCACTTCATGACATTGAATTGGATTGATTGTCTTATGTCATTTCTTAAACAATTCCCTTTGAGTCCTTGAGCGCAGAGAAGTTAAGCCCCTTTGTAGACGATTCCTCTATATCTCTGGTCTTTATCCCAGGCTCTAGGTATTGGATTGTCCTATACGTTTTGGACAAAACTCAAGGATATTTGCAGTGTTTATGATGAGACTGACTTCAGACTCCTAAAGATAAAAGACTTCAACTTCAAGGAGCTTGACCTGACTGGAGCGGGCTGCTGCCTCTGCTTACCACGGGAAGGCGGCTACCTACCGGTCAATATGGACAGTGATGATGAGAAAGCAAGCTAGAAGATCATCCGGTGCATGCAGATCGCAGCCTTATGCTCAGCAGTGGCATTTTAAGAGAATTTAAGGTTATTCTATTCCTATAAACGGCGCCACTCCTCTCCAGAGGCTGCATTTGGTACTGCAGCTCAGTGTAATTTGCTCAGACTACACCTTTAACATCACTTGAGAAACCAAACCTATGACACTAAACTGTGCTTGAAGTCCGGGCACGGTAAAGGCAATAATGAGAAGGTAACTTGATGTTCACGTCCCCGCGACGCCTCCGTACAATGTTTACATTTTTGGTGTAATAATTTCTGTACACGTTTTTTAGTTGGATGAGCTGGAAGGTGCTTTGTGCCCCAGTGTAGGTGTCTTTTTAAAATGGTAACAATGGCTTGTTTTGCAAATGACAGCAATATGTTTTTGTGAATCCTCCGTTCTGGTGACCCCTGCACCAGAGGTTCTTAGAAAAATCCAAAATTATGCACTTTTTTTTTTTTTAGCAAAAGAACAAAAACATGTCTGCCCCTATTGTAGTCAGTGTCCATCAGTATCCATTGCACTTCAGTTTTTCTAAAACATAAAACCCAAATCCCTCAATGTTAATTCATCCTGTAGGCACCAGCATGGTAGGACACTAGTGTTTGCACTTGTTTTAGACGATCTCTCAGCTGGATGGTCTCCTATATAGAACAAATGAGTATAAACAAGGAATTAAAGGCACATTCCCAGTCATTGGTATTGGGCTCATACAAAACAATCAATTTGCCTTTCCTATAAACGTACAATGTATAAAGTCTCCAACTGAATGGGAACTTGTGTGCAGAAGATACAATGGTAAATCTCAGAATCATGTTTTTGTTTATTATTCTTTAAGATTTGATTGCAGACGTAAAGGGGCACATTTACTTACCCGACCCTTGGAGTTCACAGAAAGTGTATAATGTACTGTGCTGCGATTCACTAAGATTGTGCGCCTGATATCCTGCATGTGTTACTTCCCCGCTCAGGTCCGACAGAGTTCACCTTCTTCCTGGTGCATGTAAGTGCTTGATCTTGCGACACAATTTTGTTTTTAAATTCCGCGGTTTGTCCGAATCAGTCAGATTGTCCTATAGCACGCCCTTCCATGTCTGCCGTATGGAAACCAGCGCAGCTCCACCACAATCCGATAGCGTGCAACACAATCCCAGCGCAAACCCCGGTTAAATACCTGTCAAGGCTGCACAAATCCCGAAAATCGGCAAGCAGTCCGACGAAAGAGCGATCCGCAACCTTTAGTAAATGAGCCCTATTTTCTCCAAACTGGACCATTTCTTTCCAAAGGCTGTGTCTAGTATCGCAACTAACAAGTCCTACAGAGGATCTAGAATAGGTCACAAAGCCCCTGGACGACACTTGTTCAGTTCTAAAAAAAAAATGGTAAAATTCATAAAGATAGAATGAACTGTTTCGGCAACATATACTGATATAAATATATATGTGTATATATTTAAAAAAATTTGGTGGGGAGGGGGGGGTCTTGCCATCAATGCTTCTTTCGGGAAGTGGTCTTCCTTCAATCTCTGTAGTGCCACCAGTTGGAGGTTACTATATTGTTAATGTCTGACCATCTAAAAAGCCTTGAGATGTGACAAGGGGTTAAATGTTTAATTAACTTAAAAAGTCAGAGACACCCATCTCTGGACTGCTGTTTTTGGCTCTCCATTTTTATCAGTAGAGTACAGTTAAATCAGTAGGCAGTCCAACAAGGAGAGATAAGCAGACCCGGTAAAATTTGAGTGCCAAACCTGAACGGTCTCCCTTCCCATTTGTAATCCCCACAATCGGTGCTGTCACTGATTGTGGTTGTTATCCCTTTAAATGTTGGTGGCAGTGCGGGTTTGCTGCCAGCATTTAAAGATTGGTGCCAGCACTGATCGTGGGTGTTAATTACAAGTGGGTGAGAAGAACCCAAACTTCTGTCTCATACATTTCCAAAATATTTAAAGGGTCTCTACACTGTTCCTGCTGTTAGTGATACACTCCCTAATAGCTACTCCAGGCCCCAATGTCGTCTTTCATCATAAATCTTTTCTAATAGGTTATTTTGACTTCTTCTGGATCAATAACCAAGTTCTTTGTACCCCTCCTCCGCCCCCAGTTCAGTCCGATGGTCACAGCATGAAGGACACCAATGTTCCGTTTACTTGTACTGGGGTCTGTCTGTACCGTCATGGTGTCCATCATTTTACTGGAGTAAAATGGCAATATCCTTGTCACATAATCCACAAAATAATCTGGCACAAATGTGACCACAGCCTTATTGTACCTACTGTCAATGTGATATACCACACAGTATCAGGATTGATCCCATGGAAGATCTCCCCAATACCGATGTGGAATCCATGCATTGTCCCGCATGTACTTTTCTTCCAATAAGAGGACCTTAGATTTTATCCAATTCTTCCCAAATTCCCATGTTCAAGTTTATCAGGACGCATGTCATTAAATCTGTATTATTTATTTGCACTGCAGGAGTGTCCTCGTCCTGGTTCCCCATCACTATAAGCTCTTAAATGAATTTACTCCTTTGGTTGTGTGTACATTTTTCATGGACAAATAAAACACTATTTATCTGGAGGATATTTTTTAATTTAATAAAATTGACTGTGTTTTGTTAATCTGTGTGAATTATATTAGGCACTTTTTATTTATCTTTTTATATGCTTTTTATATGGAGAAATAAAGAAAAATCCTTGGCTGATCAGTTTTGTGAATCAAGTCTCTTTGTGGATGTGCGTTTTAAAGGAGCCAGGTTTTACCCCAATAAACCAATAGACCCCTTAGGTTGGATATGCAATGTCATTTCTAGAATTCCCTCTTTTATGTGAAATCTCACCCGTTTACCTATAAAAAAAAATCTCCTCCAAAGTCGTATAAAAATGAACAGAGAAGAGTAACTTTTTGCTTTGACCTGAACCCAATTGAGCATCAATGGAGAGAGTTGAAAATGGCTTCCACCAACGTTCACCATCTAACCTGAGGGAACTGGAGAGGATCTGCCAGGAAGAGGCAGAGGATCCCCAAATCCAGGGGTGAGAAACTTGTTACTTCTCAAGAAGACTCCTGGCTGTACTAGCTCCAAACTTCTTCTACTCAACACTGAGAAAAGGGTCTGAATACTTAGACTATGTGAAATTTCAGGTTTTCTTTTTTTAATAAATTTGCAAAAAATATCTTAATTTCTGTGTCTTTTCTGTCAAGATGGAGGCAAAGTTTACATTGACGAAAAACCTTTTTTGATCTCACCAATTGGCTGCAAAGAAACAAAGCGTGAAAAATATAAAGGGGTCTGAATAATTTGCATATCCACTGTATATCTACTTTATTCATATAGCACTAATTATTTGGATAGTCACCAATTTCTTCAGAAGAGAGATGTAGATGTACAGAATTATCATTCCCTCCAGTGTTATAACCCAGCGCACCATTTACCATCTGAAAATGCTAATTCCCGGTGACAGCTGAGATTTACTATGTGTTCTGCCTAATAAGCTCGACTTTCGCTCAATATATATAGGAATCTAATTTCATAATGCAACAATGGCTCACAGCACTCCACTACGAGTTCCCATTAGGCCCAGATTGTAAAACATGTTACCTCCAGAGCCAGGGATGTGTTCACATTGTAGGAAATTAATTACTAGATTAGGTACAAATAGATGAGTGATGTGAAAATTCTCCGTTAAGAAGAGCAGAATCACATTGTGGATGTGGAGATAATAGATTCCTTCATAGACGTCTCCTCGATTTTAAAGGGGTTTTCCAGTTTTATATAAACATTGACTGGGCCATCGCAACACGTTGATTCCTTTCTTTTCAGCCATCCCTGCTGTACTCGGGATCATTGTTCTGTTGCATGACCCAAGCTTTGCAGTTGGATAGATGTCCTCACGTTTGACTCTTAAATACTTTGGTGTACAGAGGAGTTCATGGATGACTCAATGCTGGGAATTTATTATTATAGTTAAATCAGTTTCTGGCGTCCAAAGTCCCGCTAATGTCTCAATTGTTGATTTGCGCAAAAAGTTTGGTTTTCACCTCAACCCCCCCTCCGCTCCCTCAGCACTTCCCCCTCTGCCTGATGTAATGTCCCTGCAGCAGAGGAAGTTCAGTACACAGTGGGGGGGGGGGGGGTGCAGTGTAACAGCCTGTGAAGCTACAGCATGAAGGGACACCCCAGAGCCCTTCATACTCATTAGCATAATTTAAAAAGTTGATTTTAGAATGAATGCAGGGATCAAAGAACCCCTTCATGTTCTAACTGTTTCCAAGCCCCCCCCTTCTCTACTTTAATATCCAACCAGAAGCCTGATACTGCTCTTACTCAGCTTAAAAGAAGGGGGCTGTGCTGCAAGTTCATATACAATTCTCAAATTTTAAAGTATTTATTTTTTTACTAGAAAACCTCTTTAGAACTTGATATAATACAATATCAAGTTCTAAAGATGTTTTCTAGGAAAAAAAAAATATACTTTAAAATTCAAAAATTGTAAATGAACTTGCAGCACCCCCTCCTTTAACTGATAAGAGCAGTATCAGAGGAATAGTTGAATATATGAGTAGGGGGGGGGGCTTGTTGAATTTGCTGATTTTGCCAAAACACTCCAATAAAAGCCCATCCAAAATGCCATTATTCCTCCTCTTCCTTTTATTAGTAGTAGTAGTAGTTTGTTTTTAGATTTTACTAAAGGCTTCTATGTGACATCTGATGGTACAAAAGTGCTTTCAAAATACCAAAAATGCTGCAAAAATAATACAGTATGTAAAATTAACCTAAACAGGACTCTCACGCGTAGATGATGAGAATTCTGGAGCATCTTCCATGATTTACTGTGGAATAACTGAAGGCAGATCTTCACCACCTTTAATTATCTGATGCCTGTTGAGGTGAAGAAGGGGTTAACGCCTGCTGTCCTTGACCCTTTTACATGTATGCAGATGAGTTCCTCTGACAGGAGATGAGGTCGTCACATCTCTGAGATTGCTGTAATTGCACAGTGTGATTGTGTCCCAAACAAATCTGAAAATGAATATCATCAGTGAGGAGGAAATAAGAGGATTGTGTACGGCCCTATGAGATGTGATTGCTGAGATTATTAAAACTAATTGGTTTCATCTTCTACATAATGTATCTCTGCTTCACTAGCTTGTGTTAGAAGGATAGCGTTTACTGCGGCGGAGTACAATGTAATCGTTGGACCGCTCGCAAAGCGGTCCGATGTATTCATGAGGGGGCGTGGTTAGGGGCGGTGACTGCCGCATGACGCGCGGCAGTCACCTCCACCCTATGGAGCCAGCGGGGCAGTCCGGGGAAGAGGCAGCACCTTGGACAACCCCTCATGAATACATCGGACAGCTTTGCGAGCTCCCCTTCAGCAATGTAGTACATCATCAATAACACAGTTACAATCTGTTCATTTACCTTTTAATGACCTGTATGGAGAAGGTTGTTTGCCTCCATAGGGAGCGCCACAGCCGGCCACCCCGGCCTCCTCAAGAACTGAGGGGCCACCATGTGCAGGCCGCAACCCTAGCTACATCCACATCACTACAAACAGGGGCATTACCAGGGTCCTAAAAGATTAGGGGAACCCAGACCCTAGCAATGTATGTCTATTAGTTCTCACTGAAGTCTTTGTCACTTAAAAACAAAAATTCTGCTTCAGAATCTGCAGTGGAGTCTCGGACACATGTGAATATAGGCTAAGCCTTTCCTGCGCTCCTTACATCAAGGAATATCTGTTATGTGTAGGATTTTAGTATTTCCTTTGTCACCTCCTTTGTGACGCCTCTATTAGTTATGTAGGGACTGTGTTCCCCTGAATGTCCACAGATCGGATCTGAATTGTAGTGGTAGCATGATGGTGATATATGATGACTATGACAGTAGAGCGCTGATGTTATTCAGTCATGGATGATTATAATACATATGTGAGGTTACCCATGGCCATCTGAATAGGATGTAGCCTATGGCAGCGATACCCCGTCCACCACAATACAAGAGATTCGTCCTGTAGCTGAAGGCTCTGATGTAGTAATGGACACCCAGGGTCCAGAAAAGACCGACCCACAGGGAGACAACATTAGTCAATCACTAACCCCAATCATCTCTATCCTGTTGCCCATTAGACTGTATTGATGATTTGTCTTATGTGTACAATAGCCCCAGATTTTAATGCAGATTCAATAATCAAATCAAAGGATTCCTTATATCACAAGGTATAGGAAATATATAAGAAATGTAGTGTCTCCTGTAACAAAACTTCTCTTTTAAGCGTCCAAAAGGACAGGATATCCACAGGGAGATGTCTTCGGTGGCCGTGCACACAGCACCATCTTGTGGATCATCCTGATACTACAGCTTGTACAAAGACCGCTAAACTACTGAAACAAATCCACTGCTAAATAATGTGTTGTTCTCTCAACTTTAGTTCCAGTTTAAGATTTTTGTAATATTTTTTTCTTTACCTGATTTTTCTATGGACACTGCAATTAGGCTGAAGTCACACCTCAGTTTGGCAGCTTCCAGTAAATAAGATTTCCATTGTCCCAGGGTCAATATCTTTAAAGAGTTTGTATGTTCTCTCCATGTTTGCATGGGTTTCCTCCGAGTCCTCCGGTTTCCTCCCACACTCCAAAGCATACATATAGGTTGATTAGATTGTGAGCCCCATTGGGGACAGGGACCAATTTGGCAAACTCTGTGTAGTGCTGCGTGATCTATAGGTGCTATATAAGTAAAGGAATTATTGTTATTGTAAATCTTTCCCCTTGTGTCTATAATAATAATCTTTATTTATAAAGCTCCATCAAATTCCACATCCATTTAAAGACATTAAATGTTTGTTTTTTGAAAAACAGCTACTATGTGATTTTATTTCCACCATTGATCTGCGGTTCACGGATTGACCATGACAGTGTGAAACTGCCCCCAGGGATAGTCCTGGGAGCATTGTCTACTCTTGTCTCCTTGTATTCACCCTTCAACCCCTGTATGGGGGTATGGAGTTTGGTTTAGAGAAAAACCTGGTCCTTACTCACAAAAAAGAAAATATGATTTGCACTGCTTTGTGGGTTACTTCTATTTGGGAAACTATTAAACAAAGCCGGAAGCTGGAAGAAGCACAAGCCGCAAAACATCTGTCACTCCTCATCAGTGGAGTGTCCCCACCAACCTCCCACCCTTTATGTCAATGTGTATGTGAGTATATTCACAATTAAAGTATGAATTTTAGAAACAAGTTAAGGGTGAGTGCCAATTTTCTTTTGCTCTGCTCTGAATGTTACTACCCCACTACTCACAGCTGTAGCTGACAGGTGTACGACAACATAGTGACAGACTGGGATTGGTCAATTTTTAGGAAGGCTATAGAAGTAGGGATGGTTCCATGTATGACCCACTGTGCCTCAGAATTGTCAGCATAAAAATTTGGCTCAAGATAAATAGATATAAGATATATAGATAGATAAATTGATGGATACATAGACAAATAGACAGACCGATAGATAAGCAGATAAATAGATACATAGATAGATAAATAGATTTATAGATAGAATGAAATATTCAAAGAGGAAGTCTCCACTTGGGAGACGGAACGCGTGGGGAGTCCTGCACGTCCTCCACTACTGCTGAGCCGCCCTGTTGACTTATTGTACTGATGCCTGCCTGCTGACCACTGACTCGTAATGTATACTTACCCATTTATCCTATAGCCGCACTATGATTGTTATGGCAGATTTATCTTCATCTGTTCAGGGTCATTAGACAGCTTGGGCCTTATTCATCCTTCTATTGTAATTGTATCATACTAGGGGCCAGGTTCCACTGTATGGAGGAGGTGTTTGTTTGGTGAACCTTACCTGGTTGTGCCAAACATTTTGACTCCTGTATGTTTTTTAATTGATTTTAACTTGTCCTTTATTCCTTGATGGAGTTTTTCTATTGTTGAAATAAAGATTTATCACTTTTTTACATAATTTTGTCTATTGGCACACCTCTTTTTCTCTTTGAATATTTTATAGCTTGCTTTGTGTGCTGACATTTACCTTGTTTTGGTGGTTGTGCATGGTCCACTCTGTGTATAGTATTACAGATAGATAGAATGACAGACAGACAGACAAACCCCATGTCCCCATTCATTCTGTTCCCCATGACCCTGTACCCCACCTTATTTCCGACAATCCAATATTTTATAAATGTTTCGGCAAAGCTAAATTGTATTTGGTCCTACCAATAAAGCTTCTTTGAATTGAATTGATAGAAAGACAGACAGATAGATAGATACATAGATAAATAAATAGACAGATAGATAGATAAATAGATACATATATACTTACGCAAAGGAGAGTCCAAGCAGCACAACCGAACAATGAAAATGATCGGTGAACATATCCCAGGGCCAGGCCTTAGGTCCTCCAAGTATCAACAGAAAAAAAAGGACTCGAACAGGCAAAAAATATAGTGGAAAAAAGTTGTTCCTTTATATCTTATTGAGCCACAATTTGTCTCTTACATGAGTTCATGTAAGAGCCAAAATATCGCTCAATTTGGAATAAAGGAAGAACTTTTTTCCACTATATTTTTTGCCTGTTGGAGTCCTGTTTTTGCTATTGAGATAGATAACAAATAGATTTAGGAATTTATTTCTAACATCCTCTAATCCAGAATACCAGGCCAGTATATATGTCGTATAACGTTTCTTAAAATATCTTTTGTACTTGCAGGTTATACGTTATGGAGGTCCTTGTTGTTGTCTTCCTTCTATGTTTATGAGCCATGTATGTATCTCCTCTCTAAATGTGATGCTGCCCAGAGGCATGATGGGATGTATTCTGAAAGTCAATGCCCCAAAACCAAATTGTAATCTGGGCAGTGACAGACCTTTGGCATCAGCAGTCAATTCTCACACTGCCTGAGTCTATTGTCACCAGGCTCCCAGCAAGTCCCTGCTCTTCATGCCCAGAGCATCCGAGCTATCTGTGCCAGTGTTGTGTCATCTGCCCTGCCTGCAGCGGGCACTGAGGTAAGTGATCATATACAGACCACAATGATTCCTATATTCCTTTATCTACATCTTGTCAGACAGATATGAGCCTGGAGGGGAGATTGGGGAAGTAGTCGTCAGGATTTTAAACTCACATTGGAGCATGTAACGTTGTATCCAAAGGCAATTCCTTAAAGTTCCTTCACTTGAATAGATCTAATTTTTTGTGATGTTATGGATGATCTACGCTGATCCATCTTAAGTGAAGTTACACAATGTAGAGATGGATGAGTCCATACTACAAGAGGTTAAGTAGGAATTATGCAATGAGTCCTGGTTAATTCCCTGCTTATATCATGTTACAAGCAGCAACTTGAGGCTGGAGATTTATTAAGATCCTGGGTTATGGGGGTTGTTTTGCCATGTGATCACCGAAGGGTTACTTGATCAACTTGTGTTTTTTCATTCCTATGAATTATGACCCTTAAAATTCCTATCCCTGATCACTCCATTATCTAATATTCCAGTTTTGAGAGGCTCCAGGAATATAACATGTATGGGAAATTGGATGGATTGTGTAGGGACAATAGTTTAGATGATGTTCAGAGATTTTTTGAGTTACTTACTTCCCCACATCATAATGTAATATATTGGGGCTTATTTACTTAGGGACTGTGGAACACACTTTTGTCGGATTTTGGAAATTTTCGGGATTTGCGATGCTGTGAGAGCTATTTAGAAGGGGATTGTGACGCATCCGATCGGATTCAGGCTATTGCGGTGGCTTTCATGCGACAGAAATTGGGGAGCATGCCGTCGGGCGATCCGACTGATTTGGGCTGAGCACAGGATTTAACTTTAAAATTGTGTTGCAAAACATGCAACATAAAACATCCGGGAAGAAGAAGGTGAACTCCGGCGGACCTGAGCAGGGAAGCGACACATGCAGAAAATTGGGCGCCCGATCTAAGTGAATCGCGGCATAGTGCATTCCAGTCTGACATTCCGGATCGGGGAACGTGGCAGGGGCGGGTAAGTAAATGTGCCCATTGTTCTTAAAGGGAACTTGTCACCAGGCTTTACTCCATTAAACTTCTAGCCCCATCAGGTGGGGTACAAAATGTACTTTTATGAAAATTTGACCCATTTACTTTTAAAAATTATCCTATAATAATAATATTTTTTATATATCACCGTAATATTCAGTAGTGCTTTGCAGATTACAGTGCATATATACAAATAAAATAAGACAATAGAAGTGCTCTACTCGCAAGAGATTACAATCTAACAATCCTCCAAAGTCATGTGAAAATGAACCGAGAAGAGTCATACTTTATCTGAGATGAGTCAAATTTAGAGGCTGCAGGGGGAGTGTCACTTCAGAAGTATATCCATATTAAGGGCGCATTCACACAAACTTATGTCCGGTGCCATGGAGAGAAGAAGGGTTGACCCCTCTCCATAGAGATACACGGCGCATGGTGCCCTAACACAGAGAAAGATAGGATATGGTGCTGCACTGTACTGCTCCGTGCACCCATTGCCGGCCTATCGGGCACGTATATACCTCCCCCAACGGTTGTGTGAATGCGCCCTAAAAAGGATGGATAAGTCAAGAGTCTTCCATTCCAAATAACATAGAAAAATGCTGCATGGTGTCATCTCGAAGATAAGAATTTCATCTTTCAGATCACATGTGGCTCTGGGAGCTACAAAACAGATAAACACTGGTCCATGGTCATGTGATGTCACACAGGTGCACAGCTCCTTATAACACCTATATCTCCTGTTTTGTTGCTCACAGAGCCACATGTTATCTGAAAGATGAAATTCTTATCTTTGAGATGATATACGTGCCCCATAGGCCGGCAATGGGCGCACGGAGCGGTACAGTGCAGCACCGTACCATTCTGTACACGGGGAAAAGATAGGACATGTCCTATCTTTCTCTGTGTTAGGGCACCGTGTGCCGTGTATCTCTATGGAGAGGGGTCAACCCTCCTCCTCTCCATGGCGCAGGACATACGTTCTTGTGAATGCACCCTTAATATAGATATACGTCTGAAGTGACACTCCCCCTGCAGCCTCTAAATTTGACTCATCTCAGGTGAAATATGACTCTTCTGTGCTCATTTTCACATAACAGCTAAACAGATGAGATTTCACATAAAAGAGGAAACTCTAGAAATTACTTTCATTTCCTATCTTTGGGGAGTAGTAGTATGACGGTGACAGTGACAGTGTCAGAGTGACAGTGTCCCCTTTAAAACCAATGAGTAAACCCCATCACATGGGAAGGTTACAAGTGTGCAGTGAGTTAGGAAATACTTGGCTATATTGTACACGTATACCCAGTATACAGCAGGCAACTCATCTGTCTGTCCCATGTAACCCTGTATGGAGCATTGGGATATTCCGTGGATGAGATGCTTCCCGATCATAAAGAATGTCAGACATGAGAAGGGAATTACAACCGAGCGGAATAAACAAGCAGCCAGTGAATGGAGCAGCCGAGGGAGTGAATGAGGTTCAGCCAACACTGCACCATAGACCGATTCCATGTATACAGAACTGCTTATTGTATCTGCAATATCAGACTGTACTCATAGATATAAGAACTCATTTTAAAATAGATGGAAACTTTCCATTAACATCCTCGCATTCTGATGTGAGAACCTCAGAATTTATAAAGAGATGAGCATCACATAGACACTGCTCATCTTCTCCGGACACAGATAAGGAGTCTCCTTCCCCTTGGCCACCCGCACACCTCGACCTTCACTTTATATAAAACACAACTTTAAATTCATTCCAAATACTGAAAAAAATTGGAACGACATAGAAAATTCTGCTACAAATCTGCCCCATGTAAACTTATACTATTATAATGTTGTCATATGTATCAATAGACAAGACTGATGTTCCCAATTACAAAGAGTTTATGCCTTTATAAACCCCTAGAATTCGTCGGCCATCAGTTTTTGTCCTCCCTATAGTCTGAACGCTTGTTTTACAATCCAGCAGCCAGACGAAGGTCCAGTATTGGAATGGAAAAGTGCATAGCAAGCCCCAGATCTCAACATTGTAGAATCACAGATGAAGTCCAATCTGTCCTTCTCCTGGACCCCAATTTATTAACCATAATAACCATAATGCTTTAAAGAAATTGTAATAGCAAGTAACCAACTCCATTATCCGCCAAGTCTGATAACCGCAGTAATACTGCAGTACATAATAAATATTAAGTATTGGCAGATGACCTTTTCCTTACTCTAACCAAATACCTGACACCCCTTCTAAACCTTCCTATTGGAACAGTTTCTGTAGGTCTCTAGCAAGTTACATAAGTGTAATATTAAATGTAACTATACATAAATGAATTTCCTGAAGAAAAAGTTTCATTTATTTATATCTTGCAATCATACAGGGAAGCCAAGGAGAAGGACCACCCACTGGACTATTAAATGATAAATATACACTCACCGGCCACTTTATTAGGTACACCTCTCCAATTGCTCGTTAACACTTAATTTCTAATCAGCCAATCACATGGCGGCAACTCTGTGCATTTAGGCCTGTAGACATGGTCAAGACAATCTCCTGTAGTTCAAACCGAGCATCAGTATGGGGAAGAAAGGTGATTTGAGTCCCTTTGAACGTGGATTGGTTGTTGGTGCCAGAAGGGCTGGTCTGAGTATTTCAGAAACTGCTGATCTACTGGGATTTTCACGCACAAGCATCTCTAGGGTTTACAGAGAATGGTCCGAAAAAGAAAAAACATCCAGTGAGCGGCAGTTCTGTGGGCGGAAATGCCTTGTTGTTGCCAGAGGTCAGAGGAGAATGGGCAGACTGGTTCGAGCTGATAGAAAGGCAACAATGACTCAAATCACCACCCGTTACAACCAAGGTAGGCAGAAGAGCATCTCTGAACGCACAGTACGTCGAACTTTGAGGCAGATGGGCTACAGCAGCAGAAGACCACACCGGGTGCCACTCCTTTCAGCTAAGAACAGGAAACTGAGGCTGCAATTTGCACAAGCTCATCGAAATTGGACAGTAGAAGATTGGAAAAACGTTGCCTGGTCTGATGAGTCTCGATTTCTGCTGCGACATTCAGTTGGTAGGGTCAGAATTTGGCGTCAACAACATGAAAGCATGGATCCATCCTGCCTTGTATCAACGGTTCAGGCTGGTGGTGGTGGTGTCATGGTGTGGGGAATATTTTCTTGGCACTCTTTGGGCCCCTTGGTACCAACTGAGCATCGTTGCAACGCCACAGCCTACCTGAGTATTGTTGCTGACCATGTCCATCCCTTTATGACCACAATGTATCCAACATCTGATGGCTACTTTCAGCAGAATAATGCGCCATGTCATAAAGCTGGAATCATCTCAGACTGGTTTCTTGAACATGACAATGAGGTCACTGGACTCAAATGGCCTCCACAGTCACCAGATCTCAATCCAATAGAGCATCTTTGGGGTGTGGTGGAACGGGAGATTCACATCATGGATGTGCAGCCGACAAATCTGCGGCAACTGTGTGATGCCATCATGTCAATATGGACCAAAATCTCTGAGGAATGCTTCCAGCACCTTGTTGAATCTATGCCACGAAGAATTGAGGCAGTTCTGAAGGCAAAAGGGGGTCCAACCCGTTACTAGTATGGTGTACCTAATAAAGTGGCCGGTGAGTGTAGATGCCCACACAAAGCAGATTCTTCCATTCTCTACACTGGTGGGTAGGCACCCTGAATTGGCGGGAGGTCTATTTACCTATCAACAAATTAGACGCTACATTACGGCTACCTTAGGCTCTGATCTAGCACCACGGCCTACCCCTTTTGAGCTGATTTGTGCTAGCGGCCCATCTAGTAAAGGCCTAATCTCTAATATCTATGGACTCCTTAACACCCCAGGGACCAAGTGTCACACAAATACATGGATAAGTGGGAATCATGGGTGGGTACCAAATTCTCCAGGGCACAATTGGAAATTATTTGGTCCAGAGCAAGGAAAGCTTCTGTTAACACCCTCTACAAGGAAAACCAAATCAAAATCCTAATGAATTGGTATCACACACCAGAGTTGCTCCACAAATTCAACACTGATATCCCGAATGTGTGTTGGAGGTGTGGCGCGGCTGAGGGTTCTCTGATGCACATTTTTTGGAGTTGTCCTTTCATCCGATCTCATTGGAACTCAGTTAGGCAACTAGTTATTGATTTACTAGGAATAGATATCCCTTTGGACCCTGCAGTACATCTACTCAATCTGATACCTGCCACCGTAATGGGTCCAAGCGCCAGACTGCTCCTTCATATACTCACAGCTGCCAAGTGCCTAATATCCCTGTTCTGGAAAAAGCCTGCTCCACCTTCTGCTCTAGACCTATTCAATCGAATTAAGGACATACGATTGATGGAGCACTTGACAGCAAATTAATAACCAGATGGATAAGTTTGACGTGGTTTGGTCCACCTCGGATAATTTTTGTATAACCTATACGCCTAGATAATATTGTCAGCTGCTCTACTTGCCTTCCTTTTGTAATGCTCTAAGTGAAACGGGAATACTAGTTTTGGTTTACAATTCTGGTTTATTGATGTTTTGAATTTTATATAACTTTGGTTGGTAATACGCTATTTCACATGCAGTATAATCTGGCAGTCCTCCTGCTGCGACAGGAGTGAAAACTCATCTGTGTGCCCTACTTAGGGCTACCTTATTTGTGAAAATTAACTTGTATAAGAAAAAATGAAAATAAATAAAGAGTTGATAAAAAAAAAAGATAAATTAGCAGATATTTAAACTCAATCTTCTTAGCTCCTCCTGCTCTATAACATGCTGCCTGCAGATATGACACTATGTACAATCTTCCCAGCTCCTCCTGCTCCATAACATACTGCCTGTAGATATGACACTGTGTACAATCTTCCCAGCTCCTCCTGCTCTATAACATGCTACCTGTAGATATGACACTATGTACACTCTGCTCAGCGTCTCCTTCTCTATAACATGCTGCCTGCAGATAGCACACTATATACATTCTGCCCAGCTCCTCCTGCTCTACTTAGCTGCTGCCTGCAGATGGACACTATATACAATATACCCAGTCCCTCCTGCTCTATAACATGCTACCTGTAGATATGACCACTATGTACAATCTGCTCATCTCCCCTGCTCTATAACATGCTGCCTGCAGATAGCCCACTATATACATTTGCCCAGCTCTCCTCCTGCTCTATAACATACTTTCCTGCAATAGACACTATATATCAATATACCCAGTCCCTCCTGCTCTATAACACCTGCTACCTGTAGATATGCCACTATGTACAATCTGCGCAGCCCACCTGCTTCTATACATGCCTGCCTGCAGAGGCACACTATATACATTCTGCCCAGCTCCTCCTGGCCCTATAATCATACTTCCGGCAGATAGGACACTATATACATATCGCCAGCCCCTTCCGGCTCTATAACATCCTTACCGGCAGATGAGGTTACTATACACATGACAAAATGGTTGTTCCCCCTCGTTTAATGAAGAAGACCCTCACACGGTCCACAGAAAGTAACTTAATATTGACAAAGAGCAAAAATAATTAAAATTCTATGAAAATGAACAATGGAAGCAGACTGCTTTTTCAAAAACCAGCTTCAAAAGAATTTTTAGTAATTCATGAAACAGGCCTGGACAGAAATGATGGTTCCCTGAAAACAATGTTGAGCATGAACTGCTGTATAACGGACTACACCTAGTTGCACTGTGCTGTTAATATAGGACTACACGTTTCCACTGTCTAGCTACTAGTTCACTGTCTTAATAGGACTACACCTAGTCACTGTGCTGTATATGAGGACCGACAGCCATCTCAATGTGCTGTATATATGGCTACAGCTACTCCACTGGATGTATCTAGGGGTAGCAGCTAGCTCCTGTGGCTGTATAGGGTACAGCTACAACGGTGGCTAGGGGAAGGATAAATAGGACTAAGACCCTACGTCACTGCCTGTTAATAGGGATAGGCCACTCACTGTTGCTGTATACTAGGGTAGTGTTTTCTCATGTGCTGTATATAGGGTACAGGCTACCTCCACTTGTGCTGTATATAGAACTACACCTAGTCCACTGTGCTTCTTGTGCGTATATATGGCTACAGTTCCTCACTTGTGCTGTATATATGGTACAGCTTAACTCACTGTTCTGTATATAGGGCCTGACAGATACTCACTGTGGCTTTATATAGGGCTACAGCATCCTCATCTGGCTGTATATAGGGTCCGTACTCATGGCTATGGACTATCACTGCTGCTGTAGTAGGTCAAGCACTACTAGCTATAGGTACAGCTACTCTTGTGCTGTATATAGAACTACACTAGTTAACTGCTGTAATTAGGCCACAGGTCTTGCTGTTATAGTAAGGGACACACTCCTGGCCTGTTATGGTATGCGTTTTTTATACTGCGTAGGGTACAGCCTACGCCCTGTGCTGTAATATAGGACTACACTCGCACTCGTGCTGATATTATGGCACAGTTTTACTCACGTGCGTATAGGGAAACTACCTAGCTTAGGCCTCATTCTCCGTGCTGTATATAGGATACAGCTACTCCATGTGGCTGTAGTATGGCACAGTACTTATGTATTGCTACACAGTACCTACTGTGCGTGTATGTAGGACTAACTTCACTGTGCTTGTCAGGGTCACCCCGTTGCTGTATATGTAAGTTAGTTGGGGGTATTCAGCTACTCATTGTGCTGTATATAGGACTACACACCTAGTCACTGTCTTGTATATAGTACACCGCAGTCTGCGTTAACTCGGGATGAGCCCTCACTGTGCTGTAATATAGGGATGGTACAATGCGTAGGTCAGCTACCACTTTGCTGTGTATAGGACGACACTACCCTGCCTGTATAGAACTACACCTCGTCGGCTGTATAATGGAACACCCTCCAGGCTTATAGGCACTTACTCACTGTGCTGTAATAAGGGCCCAAGCTACTCACTGGTCTGTTATAGGGCCACAGTACTCACCTGTGCTGTATATAGGGCTACCAGCTACTCCATCGTGGCTGTATATAGGTAGCAGCCTTATCCTGGTGCTGTATATAGGGTACTGCGTTACTCATCTGCGCTGTATATAGGATACAACTCGCACCACTGTGCTTATTAAGGACGCTACACTGCACTGTTCTGTATATCGGACTCTACTTACTCAACTGTGCTGTATAGGGTACAGCTACTCACTGGCTTGTACATAGGGTAGCAGTACTCACTGTGCGTTATATGGAACAGCTACCCTTGTGCTGTATTATGGCTACCCTGTCTACTCGTGCTGTTATATAGGGTACAGCTTCTTCAACTGCTGCTGTATGAGGATACAGCCCTCCTGTGCTGTTTATAGGGCTACGTATCACTGTGCTGTATATATCGGACTCCTAGTCTACTCACTGTGCTGTATATAGGTACCCTAGTGCTTATATAGGCCATCTCTCACTGTGCTGTATATAGGGACAGTCTACTCACTGTGCTTTATATGGAGAGCTACCACTCCCTGTGCTGTATTAGGGCTACAGCTACTCACTGTGCTGTATATAGGGTATTCAGCACATCGTAACTACCTGTCTGTCTGTAATAGAGGACAACGTACTGCGGAAATGATAGGGCACTTCACTTGCTGTATATAGGGTATGCGTTACTCACTGTGCGTATATAGGTAACCTATCACTGGTGCTGTATATTGGACTACACTATCACTGTGGCTGTCTATAGTTGGCTACAGCTACTCCGGTTGATATGTTCCTAAACCTACCAGTATACTGCTGTACGGGCTGACGTTACTCACGTGCTGTATATAGGGATTACGCTCCCCCATTGGGTTGGCTGTATATAGGTCTACAGCTACTTACTGTGTCTGTATACAGGGCTACCAGCTCTTACTGGCTGTAAGTATGTAGGACCTACAAGCTCCTCACTGCTGCTGTTTTATCGGTCGCTACCCTCCAACTGTCTGTAGGTAGCAAGCTACTACTGGCGTATATAGGAACAGACTACTCCCCACTTGTGCTTATATAGGCTACAAGCTACCCACTGTGCTGTATAAGTGGACTCGCTTACGTCACTGTGCTTGTAATATGGGTAGTAGCTCTCCTCACTGTGCTGTATATAGGGATACACTCACTCACTGTGCTGTATATAGTCACTACCGCTACTCACTGTGCGGTAATATGGGGACTACACCTAGTCACTGTGCTGTGTGCTCGTATATAGCGAATAGATGAGCCACTCACTTTGCTGTATATAGGGTGCCTCTACTCACTGTGCTTGTATATAGGTGTACAGGTACTCACTCATGTCGCTGTTATATAGGGCTACACGCTAGCTCCCTGTGCTGTATATATGGCTACAGTTACCACTGTGTCGGTATATAGGGTACAGCTACTCACTGGCTGTATTAGCTACATTATCCTGTGCTGGTATAGGCTAAGTACTCACTGTGGCGAATATGTAGCTTACACTGTGCTGTATATAGGGTAGCACATGTGCTTAATGGCCTCACTTACTGTTGCTGTATATTAGGTCTACAGTACCTACGCCTGCTGTACTATGGGGTAACCGCTACTTCACTATGGCTTGTTGATATAGGCTACAGCTCACTCCCACGTGTGCGTTATATAGGGCTACGTCTCACTGTGCTGTTATATAGGGTAAGCTACTCACTGTGCCTGTATAATGGGCCAGCACTTCCTGAGCTGTGCTGTATATAGGACACAGCTACTCACCTGTGCGTTTATAGTAAGCTACTTGCTGTAAGGATAACAACCTAGTCACTTGTGGCTGTTATCGCTACTATCAGGGCTACTAGAGCGCTCTCACTGTGCTTGTTATAGGACTCACCCTACTCACTGTGCTGTATATCAGGACTACACCTAGTCACTGTGCTGTATATAGGACTAGCCCTGTCACTGTGCTGTTATAAGGGATACACCACTCAATTGTCGCGGTATATTTGGACTTATATGGTGCTTTGGCACATCCACGTCATGGCACGTCCCTGTGCTGTATTAGGGTCCACAAGTTCTCCTTGGTCTGTATATAGGCTACAGCTTACTCAATCTCCTGGTGCTGTATATAGGGTAACAACTATCACTGTGTTTGTAAGGGTCTAAGCGTACTTACTGTGTCTGTATATGTGCAGTATATTACTCTGGTATGGCTACACTTCCTACTGTGCTGTTATTATTAAGGGGTACACCTCTACTGTCTGTATATAGGACATCTAGCTCCCGACCTGTGCTGTATAATAGGGTACAGCTACTCTGCTGTATAATAGGGTACAGCTACTCACTGTGCTGTATATAGGGTACAGCTACCACTGTGCTGTATATAGGGTACATCCTATCCTGTGGGCGATAGACCTCACAGTATGGCCTGTATAATAGGGTAAGGCTACTCACTGTTGCTGTATATAGGGTAAATAGGCCCCTTACTCACTGTGCTGTATATAGGGACACAGCCACTCACTGTGCTGTATATAGTGATACAACCTAGTCACTGTGCTGTGTATAGGGTTACACGCTCCTCCACTGTGCGTATAAGTGAGGGTACAGCGCTACTACTCACTCTTTGACTGTCTATAGTACCACAGCGACTCCTGTGGGCATTTATATAGGACGTGACACCTAGTCCACTGTGCTGTATATATGACTAACCACCTAGATCCCTGTGCTGTTTAGGGAATACAGCCACGTCATTGTTCTGTATATATTGCCACATCATCCTCACTGTGCTTATATAGGGCCACAGTTATCACTGTGCTGTATATAGGGCTACATCTACTCCTGTGCTGTATATAGGGTACCGCTACTCACTGGCTGTATATAGGTTAACAGCATCCTTATGTGCTGTATTAGGAGGCTACAGAGCTACTTACTGCGCTTATGTAGGACTAACAGCCCTCACTGTGTGTTTATGGGTACAGCTACTCACTGTGCTGTATTAGGACTCCAGCTCCTCACTGTGCGTTATAGGGTACAGCTACTCCCTGTGCTTGTGCTGTATATAGGTACAGCTACTCACTGTGGCTGTCATATAGTGTACAGCTACTCACTGTGTGCTGTAATAGGACTACACCTCGTCACTGTGCTTTTATATAGACACACCATAGTCACTCTGTTAATAGGGATGGGACACTCACTGTGCTGTATCATAGTGTATGGTTACTCTCACTGTGCTGTATATTGGTACGCTACTCACTCTGTGCTGTATATCGGACTACCCTGTCACTGTCTGTCAATGTGGGAAAATTTGACGACACATCAATGATCCGTCGTTGTTTGAGCCACAGTGGACTAAATGGGACGAACGACCATGGAGACTCCATTGCTGAAAACAAATCATAGAAAGACGGAATTTGGGCAAAACTCCATGGTGACAACCACAAAGCTCTTCGAGAAAATGTCCTATGGACTGATGATACAAATCTACTTTTTGGTAGGGGCCGCAGCAGTTTTATGTTCACAGTGAATAAAATGAAGCATATCTTGAAAACTACACTGTCCCACTGTGACCATGGAGCTGCTTCGCTGCATCGGCACAGGATGTCTTTGAATCTGTGCAGGTAACTATGAACATCTCAAGGGTTCTAGAGAATGTGCTACCGAGTTGTCCAGAAGCTTGGTCTCATGATAATGATACAACACCACAGCTTAAACGAACCTGTCCCATTGACCTAATTTTCACTAAAGACAAAAAAAGCCCATGACACCTGCGGTGCATAAGAGCCTCTCTGCTTTTCTAATCATTTGCATTCAATATAATGTGTGGGGGCTGAGAGCTGAGGAGTGAGCAGGGCCACATCGGCAACCCTGTGCTGGGGGAGCTTATACCCTACTATGTGCTGGAGGGTGGTTTCTATACTATCTACAGAGTTGGGTGTTGTGTTTGGATATAGTTAATGAATTGATCCATTTTTTGAGTCCTAATTTTTAATTAACTGGAAGGCTGTAATATGGAATAATGTATATAATTGGTGAGTATGTATTTGGAGGCCGTAGTTTGGACTTTATATTAATATGGATCCTGTAATGTAATCAGTTCAGGGTTCTGTAATTTATAAGTTGTGGATACTGTACATACTATAATTTACTACGGTGATTATATTACGGATATTTTAACTAATTTGGGGGGAGCTCAGCGCAAAAAGCTAGAAACGGCCCTGTGAGTGAGTAACACAGACTATTCACATGTTTTTGTTGGAAATGCTCCAAACCAAAGCCCACCCCTGGACTACCCCAGGATTTGTGAGGGTGCAAATGTAAGAGTTATAACACACAATTAATATTGTAATGCAATGCTTAGAAAAGGCATAAAGACATTTTTTTGGCACTGCAGGTGTAATAAGCTTCTGCAACCTGTTCGTCCAGTGACAATAATGCTCTTCTCTGGTGACAGGTTCCCTTTAAAACAACCCAAGAATGGCTGCGATGAAAACATCAGAACTATGCTAAGTGACGTCGGTGAGCCCTACCTAATCTATTGCAGCTTTGCAGTAGTGTTAAAATGTCAACACCCCTGCCAAATAATATGCAGGCTGTAATTGCATAGCACCCTCTCAGGCAGGAAGTTTTAGGGTGAGATCGCAAACCCTCATGAAGATTCCATTACCTGGTCATTCTGTAAATAGCAACTGTAAGCCTCTGTCTGGAAAGGATAGTTAAATGGGTTAGATGTTATCCAATTATATGGCTGTATTGTACAGCTGAGTATGATTGTAGAGGTGATACCACCTGACCAGGGGAGTATAAAACCCCTGTGCATTGGGCGCACAGGTCCTTATTTGCCTGTCAGCAGCTGATCTCATGGTCCTGAGTGAGATAGAGAGAGATAGAGTGTGGAGTTGTCACAACCATCGCAGGACAAGAGTCGGAGACTCCAGATCCAGAGCTGCATCTTCCACATTAATGACACAGCTCCATCGTCAATTCTCCCAGCCGCATCTACTACCAGGCGTGGTGGCCTATCCTGAGGACCCCTTTCCACGACCACTCCAGTACCAGAATCTGCTGTTACCGTTCTGGGCCGTTGCTTGCCCCTGTTTCAATAAGAACCGTTAGTTAATTTGGCCACAACGTTGCCCTCCGTCCTATCCCTGGATACGGCCGCTTACCACCACGGGCTCCCATCCCTTACCCATGGACTTTATCTACCAGACCTCAGGGGGGGGGGGGTTGCCCAGGGAGAACCATTACACTCCGCCTCTCCCTCCATATTTCTTGCACAACAACCACCAGCTAAGTGCTGGCCAGCTGTAGGACAGCCCTCCGGTCCCCATACCAAGCACGTGACAATCAACGCCCCCTAGGTCCAATCACACCTGTATTATGGCCCCGGCTGCCTCCAGCCCCAAGAAAGGCTATGCCCGTGGTGTCTGGAAAAGGCCCCCTTCACACACCCCAGACAACTGGAGCAGTTTGTCATGAGGGGGCCCAAATAACTGGTGAGAGGTGCAGACCTCTCATTGGCATTACAGAACTCATGTGATTTCGCGATTGCCTCACAAGTTTGGTGCAACAAAATATTAAGTTAAGGGAACCATCATTGCTGTCCAGGCCGGTTCAATGAGTTTTAAGCTGGTTACAAAAAATGTGTTGATGGCTGGTGAACAGCAATTCTAGAATTACTTTAATTTTTATTTTTCTTCTTCTCAGATTCAAGTTATTTCTATGACCATTGTTGGGTTTTTTTCGTTCATTAAACTTGGGGTACCAACAATGGGTGCATTGCATGGTTCAGCTCCTCCTGCCTATAACATGATACCTGCAGATAGGCCTATTTACAATCTGCTCAGCTCCTCCTGCTTCCATAAAAAGCTGCCTTCTTATAGGACACCATGTACAAACTGCTCACTTCCCTGCTCTAAATGCGCCTTTTTTGTAGACCTTTGTACAAACTGCCAGCCTCCTCCTGGTCTATTACAATGTCTAACCTGCAAAGGCACCATTACAAATGCTCAGCTCCTCCTTGCTCTTAACATAATGGTCGTTTACTAAGGGTCCGCAATTAAATTTTCGTCATGTTTCCAACGATTTCCTTCCTTCCCTTGCAACGATTGCCCCGGGATTTTGGCGCATCGCGCCGGCTTGTAAGCGACAGAAATCAGAGGGGCGACAACACAGACGATTTGGACAACCCGCGGGGTTTAAGATTTTAGAATTGGGTCACAAGACAAGCACATTTACAAGCAACCGGGAATAAGAAGTGAACTCCACGACCTCAGGCGGCTGGATATCGGGCGCACGATTCTTAGTGAATGCCGTCGACCAAAGCCTCGTCGGACAAGCACTGCGGGATTCGCGACAGGACTGGGTAAGTAAATCCGCCACATTCAGTATAATTCCTCTGCTGCAGGCTTCTCCTGCTCTATAATACTACCTGCCATATGACACTAGGTACAAACGGCTCACCTTCTCCCTGCTCTATAACACGCTGCCCGCACATAGGTCATTATGTAGAATCTGCTCTTTCTTAGTGTTAGCTTTTCCTGTAGGGACTGCAGGAGGGAATGACGGCTCTCGGATACTATTTGGATATTAACCATCTGTCTGTATGCACACCTATGTCCTATAATAGGGAGCTCTCATAGTAAGGCTATGGGTTCTGTACCAGGGACATCAATATGCTATTACAGATTGTATAAATTCTCTTCCTTACTTATCCTCAAACCTCCACCTTTGCAATGACTTCCAATTTGCTTTTTTTAAGAGTTATGTGGCCACCCATTTTTTTGAATTATTGATAATGTATTATATAACAATTAGGTTATAATACGGCTGGTGTAATATGTGGACTTCTTCCTTGCATCTTCACATTTTGTTTTTGTATGTTTTATGTTTGAATTCTCCGTTGTTGCTTGTCATAAACAAATATTCTTTTTTATTTTTTCTTTCTCCTGTTTCACATTAATACCTGAACAAAAAAAAAAAAAATTCCACTCCGGGGGATGGGGTTGTTTCTGGATACGTTGTTGCCTGACGTGCGGCTTGGTGGTGTTTTGGCTACTAGTAATAACACTGCTTATTACTACTATGTGTACATGATCCAAGGGACTTCCGCTCAGGCTGCCCCATTCTCTGCACATAAGCGGGTTCCGGAGGTCGGCAAAAGCAATTCCATTCCGGAGATTTGGAATCCAACTGTAGGTCGCGACAATCAATTTATTAGAGAAAGCTCCCTTATGGAGACCTCGGCAGGCTCCCCTGGGGGTTCCTGTGGATTCATTAAGGAAATCTCCATCAAATCCATCATGATAACCAGACACTTACTCATATACCCAGCACACTGCTATGTTAATCTTCTTATTTTGTTATCTCGTGGCCTCCTTCCTTTAAAATCACTTTTAAATAATGTAATGAAGGAGTTTACCAAGCCCCTCTGTGCTGTAGATACACAGGCTGTTACACACTGTCCCCTCCCTTCCCCCTGCTCCCTCAAATTCTTCCCCCTTCCTCTGTCGATTTTCTTCACTGCAGCAAGGAAGTTTCAGCACACAATGGAAGAGAGGAGACTATGGATAATACTATAAGGAGATTAGCACAGTCACGGGTGCCTGGATCTATGAGTAAGTGTCCCCTGTTTATCATATGGATTTTGATGGTAGATTTCCTTTTCACTCTTGTGCTTTTAGGATTTTTCCATAAACTTTTTTTTTTTTTTTTTTCACTTCTTGGTCCCATTTTTTGCACATAATTTAATATGTGGAGTTTTGGCCGTCAGTAGAGACCTTGGTACGGTTGCTGTGATGCAGTTCACGACAGTGCACCAAAGTACAGTCCAAAACAGGTCTAGCCTGCGTTATTTCAGCAGGAACAAATAAACAGCCTTCACAATCAGTGCATCAAACAAAATATATCCTAACCCGTCATGGTGCTAACTAACATGGTTTTCCCTGACGCCCACTAACAAAAATACTTGGCTGCTCCAGGCACAGAGGTCTGCCTGCTTTGTGCTCTCCAGCCTCCCCTCAGAGAGACCACCTCTCAGCTCTGCTGAGCTCTTTATGCAGGCCTGTTGGGCTGTTTCCCACCACCTGTGTCCAGGTGCTGACAACCCAAACTCAGCACAAGGCCTTGCCCCCCCCCCCTAATAGCAAAACTAGGGAACATAACCGCCCATCCACCGTTAACCCCTTCATGTCTCACAAATAATATGGAGGCTTGTAATATAACATAATGAAAAAAGCATGCACATCAATGAAATATTTTGTGTGGTAAGGAAACCTCCTAGAATGCCAATCTCACCATCATCATCAAGAAGTCGCACACTACTTATTGTATGTAACATGTTTATAAGAATGCTACATTTTAGGTAACATACAACTTTTTGATCAATTTTTATTTACAGTTTTTTATATTCGGTGGTACTTGAAAGAAGTATCTATCTGAAACTTTGTTAATTTGTCTATAGAACAATGTGAGGGCTTGTTTTTTTCCTGCTGAGCTGTAGTTTTTTTTAATTGATGGTAATATTTTGGACACAAAGCGAACAAATATTGTTTCTCTTCTCATTCCATTTTTTCAAAACGACTTTAAAATGCAGCTCCTGATTTTTTACTTTGGTATCATTCAGGTTAAAGGTTAGTGCACACTGTGGCTGAGTGAGAGCACTTGTGCCTTGCAGCACTGGGGTCCTGGGTTCGAATCCCACAGGTCAACATCTGGCAAGAGTTGTATGGTTCCTCTCCGTGTTTTGCTTGAGTTTCCTCCGGGTCCTCCGGCTCCTCCCCACTCCAAAATATTAGTTAGATTGATTAGAGTGTGAGCCCCATGGGGACAGGGGACCAATTTGAACATGCTTGTGGCAGCGCTGCGTAATCTGGTGTGCGTATATAAAGAATTTTAAGGGAGACTTTTTTTTTCTTTTGCGATTGTTGAGGCCCGATCGTAGCTTCCTGCTAGATATATGAAAAATTGGGGGATTTCTCGCTGTTTCCGGTAAAGCCACTGCCACATGGAAACATTCCTATATTTTGTTTAAATCCTATGGACTGTATCTATAACCTGTACAGGATAGGAGTCCTTCTTGCATTATACAAATATGATGCAAGATTCTCTCTCTCCTTGTCAAACTGCAGCGTTGTTTCTGTATTAACTGTTACAGGATCTGCAAACTGCTGTTCGGCCAGAAGACAGGAGTCCTGCATCATTTTCTGCATGTCAAGGATCCTTGCCCAGGGTGGTTAGAAACAGACCAACAACCTGGGTCCATTCAATCGAATTCATTGAGACCTGGATTTTAGAAACCGTTATGTAAGAGTTGGGATTGTAGAATGCTGATAGGTACATGGTAGAGACGTGATTTTATGCGCATATGGAGCTGTATAATGAAGTCATGAAACTGGAAAGAGTTTTGGGGGATTGATCCATAAAAAGTTGATGCCACTACTGTAGATATCATAATTGTTATACAAATTAATATCTCATTAATTAAACCATTTGGTAACCTCTGACATTACTTGTGTAAATGAATGCACTAGTTCTGAACTTTGGAAACATGAGCATTCATCCAGGATTGGATTGTCCTACGTTCCCTACTACTTCAATAAACCATGTGAACTTCTTTCAATGAAAGACAGAATTTGATTGAAATAAAGCATGTGACTCCGGCAGACAGGAACCCTTCAATTCACCACCTCCGGGGACATTGATTGTGGTGCCTCCCTAGTCACCGTTATAATACTCGGCAGCCATGTGTGAGGAATATACATTTACAGAAAACTATTACAAGTCCTGTGAAAACTAGCCATGTACCAGCGTGAAATCTGCATTGATTTTTTTTGCAATACCATGTCCTATACTTTGCACTGCCTCTCTTTGTTAATCCAGCTTGTTATGAGGATCCTGTCTAGAGGAAATTATCACAACCCATTGTATTCTTATACTACTGTGTTTTCCTCCCTTGAACCGAGACAATTATTGAAAAGGTGCACAAGTATTAGTGTAGTTCCATGGAACTCCATGTGTCAATGCCATATTCTAGGATCTGATGAGCATTAAAATAATTTTTGTTCCCAGTGTTTCATCAAATTTCCCAATATATATTTAGCTACCGTATATAGATCCATAGCCAATGCTGTAGGTCGGCCCCCGAATCACCAATGCTCTTGTTTTTGATAATAACAGTTTTTTTAAGACATGCAGATCTTACAAATATCACACACTTATAAATAGAATAATGTGACTTGTGCTTATTAGTCACTTATAGGACAAATCAAGCATGATAACCGAAACACTTACTCCTAGAATCCGGCCTGGTAAAATTATACTAATGAAACAAATGGCTGCTGGGGGTGTTACCAGAGCACCACTGTGTTCGCAGATTCAGCAGCTGTTTACAGTGTTGCAGGAGCAAACCCCTCCAACCCCTTTTTTTTTGGGGTTGTGTTTGAAACTTCTTCTGCTTGCAGTGAGATTACATCAGGCAGAGGGAGGGGGTTATTAATGAGGCACATAGGGGGAGAGTAAGACAGTCTGACCAGCCCTGTGAATCGTGGCGCACAGAGGGGCTCTTGGAACATCCCCAGAGTCCTTCAGCTCTTTTAGAATTTGTATAAAGTTTTAAGTACATTGTGAATCACGTTAGGAATCCAAGTACTGCTAAAGTAGTAACTTCCACTTTGTTTTGTAACAGAATGTGTGGCCGCATGGTGAAGGAAGGCTGCTTTAGATGTCTAGTTTTTTTGGGACTAGATCACTTGTCTTTGTTTTTTAATCTTCCACTCACCAAAAATTTGAGGGAAATTTAAAAACTTTGTATATAAGGTGTTGCACCCCACCACTCACTTATTAATTGTCTTTTCGTTTAGATAGGTGGGTAAATCGTTTTGGGCTGGAAACCTCTTTAATTCAAGTCGCGGGTTATAAAAAGTTCAATGGTGAGATTTGAGTTCACTTCTCCATGTTTGTAGATCATTGACCATTCACTAAATACATATCTCCAAATCTCCATAGTTAAAGGGATCAGCTGAACTCCATGTGTATGGTGTTGTTTCAGCTTTTTGCTAAATCCTCCGAAAATTGGATCGGCTGTTTTCAATGGGCCTACATTGGAGCTCACTACTAAGGGTCCGCGGAGCGGATTTTCCGTCTGGTTTCCGCCGAGATTTCGAGATGCGCCGCATAACATGGATTTTGGCGCCGCAATCACAAATCGGTGAACAGGGCCGTTGGACAGATCCAACGGATTCACACACGTGACGCGCGCATTTCAAATCGAAATTGGTCGCAAGACACGCACTTGAGCACCCCGGGAAGAAGATGCTGACTCGACTCGGCGCAGAAGGCAAACGTATGCATGAAATCGGAGCGCCGAGCTCGTAATGCGCCTTATTCCGTCTTTGGGCGGACCCGTCCGAAGCGTGGTCCGCGCGGGACCGGGTAAGTCAATGTGGCCCCATTCTCTCCCCACGTTCAGAACCAAACACATGCACACTTGTCCGAGGCCAGCCTGCATGTGTATATGACATCAACTGATTTAACTGTATATGTTGCTATATATCATTATTTTAGCCATTAATTAGTTCATTCAGTCCAGTCTCTCTGCAGCTTACTAAGTAGTGATTTACACGAAAATGTGGGGTATCAGTCAGATGTATCCACTCTGTCCACAAAGTAAAAGCTGAAATATTTTAAATGATAAAAGCAGATTCTCAATATGTGGACCTCGAAATATATTGCAAAATCACACCACAGAATCCTAAAATATTTGGATAACACGTCATGCACTTCTTGCCTCTTGATATGACAAATTTTTTTTGTAGTTCTCAATGGTGTACTAATATATCCTTACATAGAACTCCACATAACGCCACATCTTGTAATCAAATAAGGTAATAACATATATAAGTCCAAAGGGCTAAGCCCATAAATCCCCAAGATCCATAACGCACATTGGGGTTTCCTCTCAATCCTCGTGAAGCTGTTCTTTTTAGGAACATCCCCTGATGCTTGTGTCGCTTTGTGTTTCTTTTTAGTGTTTAGGATACACTGGATGATGACATTGGCGGCTCCAGGAAGAGAGATATGAAGAATGAAGAGGGTGAGTCTCACATTCAATATAAAGTAAATGCATATTGAATGGACTTAAAAAACAATACCGCTCTGGCATCTCTCCAGATTACCATCCATCTACATCGGAGTGCCCTCTCCAAGAAGTTACGAAGAAAAAGACTGAGACGAAGATCTTTGTCAGCCGGGATCGGAGCATTGAAAATGAGGAAGCACCTATGGAGGAAGAGATTCCGATACGAGAAGGAGGGAGACTCAACTACTACGACACGAGAACCTATAACATCAGCAGAACCAGTAAGTGATTGATTCCCCAGATAAGATCATTGCTTATAAAAAGAGAACCCTGTCCAATGGTCAAACTGGTTCCAACAAAGGATTTAAGAACCTGGTGGACCATGTATGGCAGGATCCATCATCATAATCTGATTCCAGAACCTTTGGATTAAAACCGATTGCCAAAGGTTGCCGGATTGCCAAACCAGCTTTCACGCTCCGACCCACTCTATTATGCCATCTGACGTGTGTCCCGCTAGTAAATGATGATAAACACTTTTTGATTTTGAATCCATGTTGTTGGACACAATGAGGGGCATTTAACCATGGCATGGTGGCACATCAATATAATGGGAACCCCACACCTGGCATGTTCTATCAGGAGGCTTCAACCTGGCGTAGAATTGCCCAGCCTGACAATTCTGGTGCGGCCATAGGAAGTGCGCAGAAGTATAACATAGGAAGTAGGACTCCGCAGCCGCAGCACACCATATTACACAAGAAATTGGTCCCTATTTCAGTTCAGGGCTCTTGCGCGCCATAAAACTTGTGCACAAACCCTGATGAATCTTCCCCACTAACTCTTACATTATAAATACTAAAATTTTTCGGAATGTCTTGTTTATTTGGCAACATTTTTTTAGGGATTTTTCATGACAAAAGTAAGGCCATCACTTAAACGGGGGTCCTTCCGACAAATGAAGGAGACTTGCCGCGACGCCCGCGCATGCACTGTTTCTGCTCCCTTAACTCTGTGGAGCTGATGTAGATTGGTCCAGCGCCGCACTCACGATTTCCGCCAGCTCCTAGAGATGATGGAGCATAATGGTCATGCGAGTCCGTCTGCTCCATTAGTCTAAGCGCCAAGGGGTCCGATGGAGGAAGATGGTACCAGCCCCCATCAGAACCCCTTGTTTCATGATTTGTGGGTGTCCTCATCCTAAACCCACACTGATCAGCAAAGTTAGGCCTTATCCAGTGCAAATGGCTAACTTTTGATCCATGGAAAGCCTTTTAAGCATCTCTCACATTTTAGGATTTTAAATTAGAACAAATAAAATCGCCGAAAACTAACATTTAGAGGGGCCAACTCCATGACTCAACGAGGGCTTATTTTTTGTAAGAAGACCTTGTACTTTTCAATGGTTCCATTTAGAACATATGTCTCTTTTTGATCATTTTAATAACTTTTTATTGTGAAGGGATTTGATGAAAAATCATCATTTTGGCAAGTTTGGGGTTTCTTTTTTCGTTAATTGTATTAGGGAAGATTTTTAGAATTTAGGCTTGTCATTTTCTATCTGTGTTGTTTTTTTGGCTTGTTTTTACCTGTCTTTTTTACCGTCTTCTGCTTCTTTCCATAATTTATCTTTCTCACTTTTTTCTTGTGTTTTTTTCAGATTTTTTTGTGACATTTGTTACAAATATCTCAAAAATGTTGCACCAATGTCTTAATTACTTCTTCGCATTTTCTTGTAAATTATAGGGTAAGACTTGTGAACAATTAAAATCTATTTTAGTTAAAGTTCAAGAAAAGTTTTACTATATTGTTGCTAATACAGTTACCGTACGGGTAGTCCACCCTGGTTACGTCACACGATAGGTTCCGATGGTTTGTTCTTACGTTATATTTGTATGTAAGTTCGAAACTGTATATTTTATAATTGGAGATCCGACAAATTTTTTTTTTAAATTTTGGCCCCCCAGTGACAATTGGAGGAATTTTTTCTTTTTTGTCTGTAATGGGACCAATGGATTATCAAATAAAGCTTTACATTACATACAGACACCTTACAGCTGATCATTGCAATCTGGGACTATAGTAAGCATTCAAGCAGGAGCTTTTCACTAGAGGTCAGAAGGTCTTTCTGTAACTATGGGTTTTCCCTGAATTCGGGTGTCCTTAGTAGGGGACTGCCCTGTATCTAGTTTTGCTAATTGTGATTTAGAGTTATTTTACCCTTTTTAGTGCTACTAAACCAATGACAAAAACTTGCTAGGCTACATAATAGAATACAAATAGTAAGATAGCAGAAGGACACACACAATAGCTCAGGTTGTCATCACCGGTCTTGCATCTGCTTTTGTGACCTCACTCCCGAGAGCCCTGTCCATTATAAAGCACTTGAAACCTTCAGTAATCTGCTCACTAATCTGTGGATTGAGGTAGAGAAACTTTAGTCACTCGATAAGAGGACCTAGGGCGGCATGCAGCATCACCTCCAGGTAAGACCTGGGCATCTGACTATACCACATACACGGAGGGTACAGTTCACATCCCAAATCTACATCCACACCAGTCTCTTTATGGAATGTAAAGTGTATGTATATATTAGATTATTATCCGTAACATATTATCTCTCTATTTTAGATAGGCTTTGGGAAGCCAATCTCCTATCTATCTATCTCTTTCTATCTTTTGCCATGATTTCCTATCTATTGTTAATGCATATTTATATCTAGTGAGCAGCACTCCGATCAGAAATCATGAACTAGTTGGTCTTTATTTTTATAAAGTTGAAAGTTATGACTATTCTGGCTGCTTCAAGCATTTTCTCTAGTCCGTTCTATCTCCTTAAACCTACCCATAATTTATCTTGTTATCCATCTCATATAGAGCAACTATCTTTCTGTTATGTATCTCATATTAAGCACATATTTATTTCTAACTATCTATCTATTCAAATAAGCTTTTTTTGGCAGGGACCCAATAAAAATTCCTCATTGCAAAATCTTATCTATCTATCTCTCTATCTACTTATCATCTATCTCCTATCTATGTATCTTGTATCTATCTCATATCTATCTATCTTGTATCTATCTCATATCTAGCTTCTTTGGTATCTATCTATCTATCTATCTATCTATCTATTATCTCATATCTATCTAATCTATCTATCTATCTATCTATCTATCCATCTATCATCTATCTATCCTCATATCTATCATCTATCTCATATCTATCTATTATCATCTATCTAGCTCATTCCATGTATCTTGTATCTATCTCATACCTATCTACTATCTATCTATCTTATCTATCTATCTATCTATCTAGTATCTTTTATCTATCTCATATGTATCTATCTATCTTGTATCTATATATATCTATCTATCTCTATCTATCATCTTCTTGTATCTATCGCATATCTATCTAGCTTGTATCGATCTCATATCTATCTATCTATCTATTTAATCTATCTGTTCTATCTATCTATCTCTCTAAAAGAAAGAAGTCCACATCACCACAGTGTCACTAAAAAAACCCCTGAGAATGGGGGGGTGCAAAGACTCCCATTCCGGTAGGAGAACTCGCATGTACAAAATATCCAAAATAGAGTGTCAGCACTCCCAATAAATTGAAAAACTGGAAGGGTTTAATTCACAAACCGGCTGACGTTTCGTCGGTGGTTTATCACCTTTTTCACCTGGAAAAAGGTGATAAACCCGAACCGTCGCCGGTTTGTGAATAAACCCTTCCATTTTTTCACTTTATTTGGGAGTGCTGCCGCTATTTTTTGATATTCTAGCTATCTATCTATTCTAATCTATCTATCTATCTATCTATCTTATCTTGTATCTATCTATCTATTATCTATCTATCTATCTGTATCTATTCCTCATTCTAGCTATCTATCTATCTTGTATCTATCTAGCTATCTATATGTAAAAAGTTTGGGGCCGCACCGCAATGCTGGTGGGTGCAAAGTCAGATGCCCTCTGCCCAGAGCCTCATAAAAAGTTTCAAAACTGGCAGCACTCCGTATGTGTCAAAAGGTGACGGGGTTCCTTTTATTCCATGTGCCCTGGAAAGACATCCCCCGTCACCTTTTTGACACTCAATCCGGAGTGCTGCCAGTTTTTGAAACTTTATCTATCTATCTAATCTATCTATCTGTATCTATCTATCTTATCCTCTATCTATCTATCTCATATCTATCTATCTATCTATCTATCTTGTATCTATCTATGCTAGGGACACAGCCGAACCATTGCTGGAGTGGAATAAACACTGAATATATTTTTTTTTCTATTTTGGAGGTGCTGGCCGTTTTCTTATGTTTGGGATCTTTTCATGGACTCGGCTTGTGCGAGTACTGGATTCACCAATACCTTTAATTTTAGGACTGTGCTTCTGTTTTTTTTTTCTATTATATGTTATATATTGAATATTTATCTATTTCCCATTAACCTATGTCTATTATTGCATATATAAGCATTCCTTTCACTGACTATAATAGCATATTTTGTATAGAAGTGCTGATACACTTTTCTTCATTCATGGAGTACATTGTACATATATTTATTTTCAGAAAGATATAATGTAAAACTTACTTTACTTAAATGCAAAGTTATATGTTAACGAAGAAGCCACAATACCAAAATACAATATACACTAGATATCCCCCACCTGGAAGTCTCTTCCTGCTCAGTCTACCAAATATAGCAGGATACAGGATAATGCGATACCCTGAAGAAACAAAGGTATTTCACTTATACATAGGCAGTGCATGTAAAGTGTGGTAAAAAGTGTGAAGTACCATTCATATGTCGCCAAAAATAAGATACTGTGGCTCATTTGACTTCCTGTCCGTGGAGTCCACAGAAACGCGATTTCATAAGATCATTTTTTTTTGTTGGCGTCAATATGCTGCTGTGTCCCCTTGATCTTGCACACGATTTGAAGTTAAAAAATCCTCGCTCAGTCCTACATTCGGATCATTCAACATCAGCCACCACGATTTTTTGTTACAACAACAACATACATGAAGCGGTGCAGCTGCTGCGCCAAATTTAAATCACGTGCGACACAATCCCAACAATACCTGTCACTACAAAACCCAAAAACTCAGAAGTCGACGAAATTGCTCCGCGACCCTTATGTTAAATGATCCCCACTAATTCCAACAGTTAATCCCCACATTATTTACTGAGACCAACGATTATAACCCATAAGCACCACCAGCATAGAGACCTCTAACATTACTTACTACCCTTTATTACTAGATGATTTGATTAGCTGCTTGACTTGCTTGTAGATCTGAATACTTTTCTTTTACATTAATTTCTAATTTGATAGTAGAAAACTCTATAACAATTATTTGAAAATTCTAATAAGGTCTAGATTTTACAATATTTTAGGGCTCTAACTGGTTTGACATCATATGCAGACTCTTGGCCAATATTTAAAGGGTTTATCCACTATGTACATTTAGCCACAGGATAGAAGAGCAAGTATCTGATTATTGGGTTCAGCCTTTAGGACCATAGTGGTCACAAAAACAACGGGACCCCAAAAAGCCCCCAATATTTGCATATGAATGGACACTGGGGGCTGTTCTGATCGTGTTCTTTTTTCGTTTTAAATGAGATTCGGACACGTATCACCCACCATTCTAATAGCCGTGAATAGAGAAACTAGTATGACATGTGTCCCCATTCTTGTGATGCTGGTGTTCTAAACTAGTGGATGGCTCCTACAGGCAGACACTTCTGCATTCCCGCTGAAAGGGACCATTTCCTTAGTGGGGAAGATGCCTCATTAATCTAACTATATGTTCCCTTATGTTAGGACACTTGATATTGTTCTTTAACCGTTACATTGGTTCTCCCTTTTACTCACAAAATATACACCCAATATGTTTCCAGTACGTACCCATTCACAACACACAACCTTTCCATGTAACGATTTATTATGTATCCGCCAACATGTTATATAAACTACAGGACTGGCTTTATGGGAACGAATTTAGAATCAGCTTTCATGTGTTGATGTAATCCCCTTCATTCTGATTTACGAGTCCAGTGGGGTGGGTGGCCCTAAGATTCAATATTTTATTGACCTAGCACTAGCTACATGCCTGAATATAAAGTCTAACCAGCTCCGCCTGCTCTATAATAGGCTGCTTACCATCGCTCAGCTCTTCCTGCTCTGTACATACTGCCTGTATTAGTATACAACAAGGAATCGCCTAGCCTTCTGCCTGCAGATAGCACACTATATACATTCTGCCCAGCTCCTCCTGCTCTATAACATACTTCCTGCAGATAGGACACTATATACAATATACCCAGTCCCTCCTGCTCTATAACATGCTACCTGTAGATATGACACTATGTACAATCTGCTCAGCTCCACCTGCTCTATAACATGCTGCCTGCAGATTTTTACTGCTCCATCACATGCTGCAGGCTCTATGGGCAGAACACATCTGAGACCTGAGCTTTGCTTCATGCATATTGAAAGATTTCACAAATTTCGGTTGAACATGTGATCACAATTGCCAAATTGTGGCACGTCAGATTTAATCTATTGCTCTGCTACATCCATTTACTCACTTAGGATTGCTACATTCAGTCGCATGAGCACAGTGAGCGCTGCAGTAAACACACACTCACTCTGCGCTGTTGCACTCACATGCTGCACTGCTGTACACACACTCTGGACGGCTGTACATGCGCCTTGCACGGCTGTACATGTGCACACACAACCACTCACACTCTGTACGGCTGCACTCGCACGGCTGTTCATGCGCACATGCGCTAACACTGCACGGCTGCACGCGCACTCTACACGGCTACACCTGCAGGGCTGCACTCTCACTCTCACTCTGCACTCGCACTCCCCCTTCTTTAGGATGCAGCTGAATTTCAAAACCCTGGAAAACAACCACATAAAGTTTAACAATAATATCCAATTTTTATTAAATTCTTTCTAGCACACTATTAATACATTCTGCCCAGCTCCCCCTCCTGCTCTAAACATCTGTTCCTGCAGATAGGACACTATATATACAATATAACCCAGTCCCTCCTGCTCTATAAAACCTGCTACCTGTAGATATGACACTATGTACAATCTGCTCAGCTCCCACCTGCTCTATACATGCTGCCTGCAGAGGCACACTATATACATTCTGCCCAGCTTCCTCCTGGCCCTATAACATAACTTCCGGCAGATAGGACACTATATACAATATACCCAGCCTCCCTCCGGCTTCTATAACATGCTTACCCGAAGGCAGATGAGGGTACTATACACAATGGAACAAAAATGTTGGTTCCCCCTCGTTTTAATGAAGAAAGACCCACACGGTCCACAGAAAGTAACTTTTAATATATGACAAAGCAAAAATAAATTAAATTTCTATGAAAAATGAACAAATGGAAGGCAGACATTGCTTTCAAAACCATGCTTCAACAGAATTTTTTAGTAATTCATGAAACAGGCCTGGACAGAAATGATGGTTCCCTGAAAACATGTGAGCATTGAACGTGCTGTATAGGACTACACCTAGTGCACTGTGCTGTAATATAGACTACACAGTCACGTTTGTAATGCTCACTAGTACTGTCTGTATATAGCACCAGACTGGTTATGACACACAGTCACTGGTATAGACGACATCAATGTGCGTATATATGGCTTACAGCTACTCCACTGGATGTATCTAGGGGTACAGCTGCTACTGTGCTGTATAAGGGTTACAGCTACAACGTGGCTTGGGGGGAAGTAAATAGGACTAAACACCTACGTCACTGCCCTGTTAATAGGGATAGGGCCACTCACTGTGTCTGTATACTAGGGTAGTGTTACTCATGTGCTGTATATAGGGTACGCCTACCTCCACTTGTGCTTGTATATAGAACTACACCTAGTCACTCTGTATATGCTTACAACTCTGTGCTGTATATATGGTACAGCTACTCACTTTGCTGTTTATATAGGGCTAGCAGCTTTAACTCACTGTTGCTGTATATAGGATACAGCCACCCTGTGTAATGCGTACTCTACTGATAGGGCCTACAGCTCTTCTCACTTCACACTTTGTTGCTTGGGTTATGTAGGGTACACGATCTCCTCACGGTGTGCTTTTTATAGGTACGTAGCCCTGCTGACCACTCCACTGCTTTAGCTACAACGCTTACTGTGTTATGGGTACAGACTCACTGTGCTTAGTAGGCTCACTGTGCTGTATTAGTCCTCCACGTTAAAGGGTACAGCTAACTCATTGTGCTGTATATAGAACACTGTTCAACCTGACAAATGCACTACACTAGGTTCATTAGTACTAGCTAGTCTGTGTATAATCGGGATAAGAGGCCCTCACTGGCTGTATATAGGGTATGGTTACACTTTTTTACTCACGTGTCGGTATATAGGGTACAGCTACTCACTGTGGCTGTATATTAGGACTACAACTCCATATCTCTGTGCTTGTATTAATGGCTACAGTTTTACTCACGTGCTGTTATAAGGGAAAGCTACTCTACTGCTGTTATAGGGCACAGTTACTCCACTGTGCTGTATATAGGGATACAGCTACCCATATTGGCTGTATATAGTGTCTACAGCTACTTATTTGTGCTGTATATAGGGCACGCTACTTATTGCGGCTGTATGTAGGACTACAAGCTCCACTGTGCTGTTTATATGTCAGGCTCATGCTTGTACCTCTCCACTGTTGCTGTATATCGGGTACAGCTACTCACTGTGGCTGTTAATAGGGTACAGCTACTCACTTGCGTATGGTAACGTCTATTGTCTGATTATAGGACTACACCTAGTCACTCGTGCTTATATAGGGTTAACATGCTCCTCACTGTGCTGTAGATATAGGGATTACAGCCACTCCTTGTGCTGTATATAGGGACACACCTAGTCACTGTGCCTGTTATAGGAACTACCATCACTTCGCTGTATTAGGTCAGCCACTGATGTCTGTATATATAGGTACCCATCTACCATCTGTCTGTATATAGGGCCACAGTCTACTCACTGTGCTTGTAATATAGGGCCCTCACGACTCACCTGGTGCTGTATATAAGGGCTACAAGCTACTCCACTGTGCTGTATATAGGGCTACCAGCTAACTCACTGGCTTAAAGTAGGCAGCTCCTGTGCTGTATATAGAGGTATGGGTTACTCACTGTGCTGTATGATAGGTCCCGCTACTCACTGTGCTGTATAAAGGACTAACCTGTCACTGTGTGCTGTATATCAGATGCTACAGTTAACTCAACTGTGAGTGTATAATAGTGTACAGCTACTCAACTGCATCGTAATAGGGCTGCGTTACTCACGGTGCTGTATATTAGGGATACCGCTACCCATTGGGCTGTATATGGTCTACAGCTACTTACTCGTGCTGGTATAAGGGCTACAGCTTACTTACTCGGCTGTAAATGTAGGACTACAGCCCCGCACTGCTGCTGTTTATTGGTACGCTACTCACTGTGCTTTATAGGACAATGCCAGACTACTCCACTGTGCTGTATATAGGACTACAGTCTCCGCACTGTGCTGTATATAGTGGTTACGCTACTCACTGTGCTAATAGGTAAGAGCTACTTCTCACTGTGCTGTATGTAGGGTACAGCTACTCACTGTGCTGTATATAGGGTACAGCTACTCATTGTGCTGTATATAGGACTACACCTAGTCACTGTGCTGTATATAGGACTACACCTAGTCACTGCTGTTAATAGGGATAGGGCCACTCACTGTGCTGTATATAGGGTATGGTTACTCACTGTGCTGTATATAGGGTACAGCTACTCAGTGCTGTCATATGGACTACACCTAGTCACTGTGCTGTATTGCTACGTACACTGTTCGGATGGGTACGCTACACTGTGTAATAACTCATCTAGTGCTGTATATAGGGTTAAACCAACAGCTATTCACTGCGTATTCGGCTTTAAGTTTCATGTGCTGTATATAGGGATTAGCCCATTTTGCTAGTCTACAGCTAACTGTCTGTGTCTGTACTAGGGCGTAACGCTACTTACTCTACTGCTGTATGTAAGGACTACATCACGTGCGTTATAGGGCAGGTCCTCACTGTGCTGTTTTATAGGGTCAGCTCCTCACTGTGCTGTATATAGGGGTGCAAGCACTCACCTGTGGGCTGTATATAGGTACAGCCTACTCACCTGTGCTTATATAGGGTACAGCTACTTCATTGTTGCTGTATATAGGACTACACCTAGTCCTGTGCTGTATATAGGGTACAGTAGCCCTCACTGTGCTGTATATAGAGGATCTACCCATCACTTGTGCTGTATATAGGACTACAACTCCCTATCCTGGTGCGTAATATAGGACTACACCTGTCACTGTGCTGTCTATAAGGGAATAACAGCCACTCATGTGCTTCGTATTATATTGGGCCCACGTCTACTCACTGGTGCTTGTTATATAGGGCCACAGTTACTCACTCCTGTCCTGTTATATAGGGCTACACGCTACTTCCCTGTGCTGTATATGATGCTACAGCTACCACGTGTCGTATATAGGTACAGCTACTCATGTGCTGTATATAGGGCTACATGTAACTCACTGTGTCTGTTTTATAGGGCTAAAGCCTACTCACTGTGGCTGTTATTGGTATAATAGCTACCCACTGTGCTGTATATAGGGATGGGCGACACTCACTGTGCTGTATATAGGGCCTACACATTACTCACTGAATGTGCTGTATAATAGGGCTACAGTACTCTGCTGTATATTATAGGGTACAGCTACCACTAGTGCTTGTATATAGGGCTACAGCTACCCCACTGTGCTGTATATAGGGGTACATCTATCACTGTTGGCTGTATATGGGTAAGCTACTCAACTGTCCTGTATATAGGGCCTAACAGCTCCCTCACTGTGCTGTATAAGGACCACAGCTACTCACTGGTGACGTGTATATAGTACATACAAACCTAGTCACTGTGCTGTGTATCGACGATCACGTGCTTATAGGTACAGCTCCTCCACTGTGCTGTTAGTGAGGTACCACGCACTACTCACTTTGTGTCTAGTACACACTCCGGCATTTATAAGGACTGACACCTAGTCCACTGTGCTGTATATAGACTACACCTAGTCACTGTGCTGTATTAGGGAATACACCACTCATTGTCGTGTATAATATTGCCACATCCTACACGTCACTGTGCTGTATATAGGGCCACAAGTTCTCCTGGTGCTGTATATAGTGGCTACACTTACTCCTCTTAGCCGCTACTCTGGCTGTATATAGGGTTAACAAGCTATCCTTTATTACAGCGCTTACTTACGTTGTTATAGGCTACAGAGCTACTTACTCCTTGCGCTTATTAGGACTAACAGCTCCTCACTGTGCTGTTTATATAGGGTACAGCTACTCACTGTGCTGTATTAGGACTCAGCTCCCCACTGTGCGTTATAGGGTACAGCTACCTCACTGTGCTTGTAGCTGTATAGTAGGTACGCTACTCACTGTGGCTGTATATGGTACAGCTACTCACTGTGCTGTATATAGGAACTACACCTCGTCCTGGTGGGCTTTTATATAGACCACAACCTAGTCACTGCTGCCTGTTAATAGGGATGGGACACTCACTGTTGCTGTATATAGTGTATGGTTACTCTACTGTGCTGTATATATGGTATCAGCTACTCACTCGTGCTGTATATAGGACTACACCTGTCACTGTGCTGTACAATGTGGAAATTGACGGACAACATCAATGATCCGTCGTTGTTTGAAGCCAAGTGGACTAAATGGAGACGACCATGGAGACTCCATTTTGCTGAAAACAAATCATAGAAAAAGACTGAGAATTTGCAAAACTCAAATGTGTGACAACCACAAAAGCTCTTCGAGAAAAATGTCCTATTGGACTGATGAGACTACAAATCTACTTTTTGTAGGGGCCGCAGCAGTTTTATTGTTCACAGTGAATAAAATGAAGCATAATCTTTGAAAACTAGCACCTGTCCCTACTGTGACAGCAATGGAGCTGCTTCGCTGCATCTGGCAAGGATGTCCTTGAATCTGTGCAGGTTACTATGAACATCTCAAGGATTCTAAGAAATGTGCTACCGAGTTGTCAGAAGCTTGGTCTCAGGATAATGATCCAAACACACACAGCTTAAACGGAACCTGTCCCAGGTGACCTAATTTTCACTAAAGACAAAAAAGCCCATGACACCTGCGGTGCATAAGATGCCTACTCTGCTTTTCTAACATTTGCATTAATATAATGTGTGGGGGCTTGAGAGCGGGAGTTGAGCAGGGCCACATCCTGGCAACCCTGTGCTGGGGGAGCTTATCCCTACTATGTGCTGGAGGGTGGTTGTACTATACTATCTTACAGAGGGGTGTTGTGTTTGGATATAGTTAAAATGAATTGATCCATTTTTTGAGGTGTACAATCTGCTCAGCTCCACCTGCTCTATAACATGCTGCCTGCAGATAGCACACTATATACATTCTGCCCGTACAATCTGCTCAGCTCCACCTGCTCTATAACATGCTGCCTGCAGATAGCACACTATATACATTCTGCCCGTACAATCTGCTCAGCTCCACCTGCTCTATAACATGCTGCCTGCAGAGAGCACACTATATACATTCTGCCCAGCTCCTCCTGCCCTATAACATACTTCCTGCAGATAGGACACTATATACAATATACCCAGCCCCTCCGGCTCTATAACATGCTACTACCAAGGCAGATGAGGTTACTATACACAATGACAAAATGGTTGTTTCCCCTCGTTTTAATGAAGAAGACCCCACAACGGTCCACAGAAAGCTAAACTTTAATATGACAAAAGGCAAAAATAATTAAAATTCTATGAAAAATGAACAAATGGAGGCAGACTTGCTTTTTCAAAAACCATGCTTCAAACAGAATTTTTAGTAATTCATGAAACAGGCCTGGACAGAAATGATGGTTCCCTGAAAACAATGTTGAGCATTGAACTGCTGTATATCGGACTACACCTAGTCACTGTGCTGTTATATAGACTACACAGTATGTTTGTAACTCACTAGTGTGCTGTATATAGCTCTGCCCTGTATACACACAGCACTGTGATAGCGAGCCTCAATGTGCTGTATATATGGCTTTACAGCTACTCACTGTGATGTATCTAGGGGTAGCAGCTCTCACTGTGGCTGTATATAGCGGTACAGCTACAACTGGCTTAGGGGGGGGGTAAATGATGACTAAGCCCTACAGTCACTGCCTGTTAATAGGGATAGGCCCACTCACTGTCTGTATATAGGGTATGTGTTTTCTCACTGGTCTGTATATAGGGTACAGGCCTACTCCACTGTGCTTGTATATAGGACTACACCTAGTCACTAAGCTGTATAGCTTCATCTCATTGTGCTGTATATATGGCTACAGCTCCCTCACTTGCTGTTATAAGGGCTACAGCTTACTCACTGTTGCTGTATATAGGGACTACAGCATACTCCTTGCTGATAGTCTCTTACTGCTTAGTAGGGCCTACAGCTCCTCTACTTTACACTTGTTGCCTTGGGTTATTAAGGGACCATCTCCTCACTGTGTGCTTTTTATAGGGTAAGTAGCCCTTTGAAGCCTCCACTGCTTTTGACTACAAGTCTCACTGTTTATGGTACAGCACTAGCTGTAGTGGAGATCTCACTGTGCTGTAGTAGTCAGCTCATCGAATAGGGTACAGCTAACTCATTGTGCTGTATATAGACACAGTAAGCTGAAACATACTACACTGGTTCATAAACTACCCGCATCTGCGTTATATCGGATAGGGCCACTCACTGGCCTGTATTATAGGGTATGGTTACGCTTGTACACTGTTCTGTATATAGGGTACAGCTACTCTCCACTGTTGCTGTAAGTATTAGGACTACACTCATTCTCTGTGCTTGTATTAATGGCTACAGTTTACTCACGTGCTGTTAATAAGGGAAAGCTACCTCACTGCTGTATATAGGGCCACAGTTACTCCACTGTGCTGTATATAGGGATACAGCTACCCATTTGGCTGTATATAGTGTCTAACAGCTCTTATTTGTGCTGTATATAGGGCTACAGCTACCTTACTCTGCGCTGTATGTAGGACTACAAGCTCTCCACTGTGCGTTTATTGTACAAGGGCTCCCACTGTGCTTTGGGTCCTCTCTCACTGTTGCTGTATATCGGGTACAGCTACTCACTGTGGGCTTTATAGGGTACAGCTACTCATTGCGTTTAGTCGCTCTTTGTTATTATAGGACTAACCTAGTCCACTGTGCTTTATATCAGGGTACATGCTCCTCACTGTGCTGTAGATATAGGATTACAGCCACTCCATTGTGCTGTATATAGGGACGTACACCTAGTCCACTGTGCCTGTTTATAGACTACCAGCACTATCTGGGCTGTTAGGGCACCCTATGTCTGTATAATAGGTACCCATCTACTCATGTGCTGTATATAGGGCCACAGTTTACTCACTGTGCTGTAATATGGGCCCTCAACGTAACTCCCTGGTGCTGTATATAGGGCCTACAAAGCTACTCACTGTGCTGTATATAGGGTACAGCACCACGTGGCGAAGTAGCAGACACTTTGCTGTAATAGGGTATGGTTACTCACTTGCTGTAATAGGTATCGCTACTCACTGTGCGTATTAATAGGACGTACACCTGTTCACTGTTTGCTGTATATCAGTGGCTACAGTAACTCAACTGTGGTGTATAGTAGTGTACAGCTACTCCAACTCTCGTAATAGGGCTGCAGTTACTCACTGGTGCTGTATATAGGATACCCGCTACCCATTGGGCTGTATATGGTCTACTAGTACTTACTCTGTGCTGGTATAAGGGCTACAGCTCTTACTCGGCTGTATGTAGGACTACAGCCCCTCACTGTGCTGTTTATTGGTACGTACTCACTGTGCTTTATATGGACTAGCACAGACTACCTCACTGTGCTGTAATATAGTGACTAACACTCCGCACTGTGGCTGTATATAGGGTTTACGCTACTCACTGTGCGTAATACGGTAAGAGCTACTCTACTCACTGTCTGTATGTAGGGTACAGCTCTCACTGTGCTGTATATAGGTGTTACGCTACTCATTGTGCGGTATATGGGGACTACACCTAGTCACTGTGCTGTAATAGGACTAACACCCTAGTCACTGCTGTTGAAAATAGGGATGGGCCACTCACTTTCTGTATATAGGGTATGGTTACTCACTGTGCTGATATAGGTGACAGCTACTCATGTGCTCGTATATGGACTACACCTAGTCACTGTGGCTGTAGCTACTTACATTTCGGTAGGTACGCTACCACGTTAATTGCTCATACTATGTCTGTATATAGGGTTACGCTAAAACTAACACGCTACTTCACGCATTCGGGCTACAGTGTACTCAGTGCTGTATATAGGGATTAGCTTGGCTTACTACAGCTACTACTGGTCTGTACTAGGGCGTACACGCTACTTACTGGCTAGCGTGTATGGTAAGGACACAGCTCTACCGTATAGGCTCCTCACTGTGCTGTTTTATAGGGTACAGCTCCCCTCCAACTGTGCTGTATATAGGGTCAAGCTACTCACCTGTGGCTGTATATAGGTTACAGCCTACTCACTTGTGCTTATATAGGGTACAGCTCTTCATTTGCTGTATATGGACTACACCTAGTCCTGTGCTGTATATATAGGGTACAGGCCCTCACTGTGACTGTATATAGGGATTACGCCATCATTGTGCTGTATATAGACTACACTCCTATCCTGGTGCTGTATATAGGACTACGACGTGTCACGTGTGTCTGTTATAAGGGATAGCAGCCACTCATGTGCTTGGTATTATTTTGGGCCCACTCTACTCACTGTGCTGTTATATAGGGCCACAGTTACTCACTCACGTGCTGTATATATGGCTACGCTACTCCCTGTGCTGTATAAGTCTACAGCTACCCACTGTGTGCTGTATATAGGTACAGCTACTCACTGTGCTGTATTAGGGCTACATGTAACTCACTGTGTCTTTTATAGGGCTAAAAGCTACTCACTGTGGCTGTTATATGGTATATAGCTACTCACTGTGCTGTTATATAGGGATGGGGCACTCACTGTGCTGTATATAGGGCCTAAGCATTACTCACTGATGTGCTGTATATATAGGGCTACAGTACCTCCCTGCTGTATAATAGGGTACCAGCTACCACTAGTGCTGTATATAGGGCTACAGCTACTCCCACTGTGCTGTTATAGGGGTACATCTACTCACTGTGCTGTTATATGGGTAGCAGCTACTCACTTGTGTCTGTATATAAGGGCCTACAGGCTCCTCTCACTGTGCTGTATAAGGGACCACAGCTACTCAACTGGTACGTTTATATAGGCTAAATAACAAACCTAGTCACTTGTGGCTGTTGTATCGGCACCGTTCACGTGGCTGTAAGGTACAGCTCTCACTGTGCTGTTAATGAGGGTACACGCACTACTCACTCTGACTGCTAGTAACGCACTCGTGATTAAAGGACGTACACCTAGTCACTGTGCTGTATATTATGACTACACCTAGATCACCTGTGCTGTTTAGGGATACAGCCACGTCATTGTGTCGGTATATATGCCACATCATCCGTCACTGTGCTGTATTAGGGCCACAGTTCTCACTGGTGCTGTATATAGGCTACACTCTACTCCTTCTAAAGGGTCCGCTACTGCATGGCTGTATATAGGTTAACAGCTATCCTCCTGTAGTTGCGCTTACTTATGTTGGAAGTGCTACAGACTTACTTTACTTTGCGCTTATTAGGACTAACAGCCCTCACTGTGCTGTTTATATTGGGTACAGCCTACTCACTGTCTGTATTAGGACTATCAGCTCCGTCCTGTGCGTTATAGGGTACAGCTACCTCACCTGTGCTGTGTGTATAGGGTACGCTACTCACTGTGCTGTCATATAGGTACAGCTACTCACTGTGGCTGTATATAGGACTACACCTCGTCCTGTGGCTGTATTATAAGACACACCATAGTCACTGCTGCTTTAATAGGGATAGGGACACTCACTGTTGCTGTATATAGTGTATGGTTACTCTCACTGTGCTGTATATGTGGTACAGCTACTCACTCGTGCTGTATATGGACTACACCTAGTCACTGTCTGTCAATGTGGGAAAATTTGACGGACACATCAATGATCCGTCGTTGTTTGAAAGCCAAGTGGACTAAATGGAGACGACCATAGGAGACTCCATTTGCTGAAACAAATCATAGAAAAGACGAAATTTGGCAAAACTCACATGTTGTGACAAGCCACAAAAAAGCTTTCGAGGAAAAATGTCCTATTGGACTGATGAGACTACAAATCTACTTTTTGGTAGGGGCCGCATGCAGTTTTATTTGTTCACAGATGAATAAAATGAAGCATATCTTTATGAAAACTAGACTACTGTCCCTACTGTGACACATGGAGCTGCTTCGCTGCATCTGGCAAGGATGTCTTTGAATCTGTGCAGGTAACTATGAACATCTCCAAGGGTTCTAAGAGAATGTGCTACCGAGTTTGTCCAGAAAGCTTGGTCTCAGTGATAATGATTCCACAACACACACAGCCTTAAAACGGAACCTGTCACCATGACCTAATTTTCACTAAAGCAAAAGCACCATGACACCTGCGGTGCAAAGATGCCTATCTGCCTTTTCTAAGCATTTGCATATCAATATAATTGTGTGGGGGCTTGAGAGCGAGGAGTGAGCAGGGCCACATCCTGGCAACCCTGTGCTGGGGGAGCTGTATACCCTACTATGTGCTGGAGGGTGGTTGTATATACTATCTTACAGGGAGTTGGGTGGTTGTGTTTGGATATAGTTAAAATGAATTGATCCATTTTTTGAGGTCTATAACATACTTCCTGCAGATAGGACACTATATACAATATACCCAGCCCCTCCGGCTCTATAACATGCTACCGGCAGATGAGGTACTATACACATGGACAAAATGGTTGTTCCCCCTCGTTTAATGAAGAAAGACCCACAACGGTCACAGAAGTAACTTTAATATGACAAAGGCAAAAAATAAATTAAATTTCTATGAAAATGAACAAATGGAAGGCAGACATTGCTTTTCAACCATGCTTCAACAGAATTTTTAGTAATTCATGAAACAGGCCTGGACAGAAATGATGGTTCCCTGAAAACAATGTGAGCATTGAACTGTGCTGTATATAGGACTACACCTAGTCACTGTGCTGTATATATGGCTACAGTTACTCACTGTGCTGTATATAGGGTACAGCTACTCACTGCTGTATATAGGGCTACAGTTACTCACTGTGCTGTATATAGGGATACAGCTACCCATTTGGCTGTATATAGGTCTACAGCTACTTAAGTGAGTAGCGTACCAATATACAGCACAGTGAGTACGACTAGACGCACATACACTATGATACAGCACAGTGAGTGTCCCTATCCCTATTAACAGCAGTGACTAGGTGTAGTCCTATATACAGCACAGTGACTAGGTGTAGTCCTATATACAGCACAGTGAGTAGCTGTACCCTATATACAGCACAGTGAGTAGCTGTACCCTATATACAGCACAGTGAGTAGCTGTACCCTATATACAGCACAGTGAGGAGCTGTATCCTATATACAGCACAGTGAGTAGCTGTACCCTAAACAGCACAGTGAGGCTGTTAGTCCTACATAAGCGCAGTAAGTAGCCTGTAGCCCTATATACAGCACAGTAAGTAGCTGTAGACCTATATACAGCAGTGAGTAGCTGTACCCTATATACAGCACAGGGAGTAGCTGTAGCCCTATATACAGCACAGTGAGTAACTGTGGCCCTATATACAGCACAGTGAGTAGATGTGGCCCTATATACAGCACAATGAGTGGCTGTATCCCTATACAGCACAGTGACTAGGTGTAGTCCTATATACAGCACAGTGACTAGGTGTAGTCCTATATATCCCAGAGCGCTGTGGTCTATAAGCAGAGTGAGTACTGTACCCTACTATACGCACAGTGGAGCGGTCCCTATAACAGCACAGTGACTAGGTGTTACCCTATATACAGACAGTGAGTAGCTGTGGTCCTTATACAGCACAGTGAGAGCCTGTAGCCCTATATACAGAACAGTGAGTAGCTGTCCCATATACAGCAACAGTGAGTGATGTATCCCTATATACAGCACAGTGTGTAGCGTGTAGCCCTATATACAGCCACGTGAGTACTGTACCCTATACAGCATGAGTAGCTGAGCCCTATATACAGCACATCAGGGTAGATGTTGCCCTATAACAGCACAGTGAGTGTCCCATCCTATATAACAGCACAGTGGGTAGCTATATACCAATATACAGCACAGTGAGTAGCTTTAGCCCTATACAACACAGTGATGTTACTGTAGCCCTATATACAGCACAGAGTAGCTGTACCCTATATACAGCCACAGTGAGAGCTGTAGCCCATATACAGCACAGGAGTGCGTAGCCTATATACAGCACGTGAGTAACTGTGGCCCTTATAGCACCATGAGTAGATGTGGCAATATACGGAACAATGAGTGGCTGTATCCCTTATTACAGCACAGTGACAGGGTAGTCCTATATACAGCACAGTGACTAGGTGTAGTCCATATACAGCACAATGAGTGGGTAGTCCTATAACAGCACAGTGAGGGCTCTGTACCCTATATATACAGCACAGTGACTAGGTGTATCCTTAGCATACTACTATATAAGCACAGTGAGTAGCTGTACCTATATACAGCCTGCAGGGAGTGCTGGACCCTTATACAGCACAGTGAGGAGCTGTACCCTATTAACAGCACAGTGAGGAGCTGCCTATATAAACGCACCGTGAGGAGCTGTAGTCCTCTACATACAGCGGCATAGTGTAAGTAGCGTTAGCCCTATACAGCACGTAGTAGCTGTAGACCTATATTACAGACACAATGGGTTAGCTGTTATCCCTATATACAGCACAGTGAGTAACTGTAGCCTATATTACAGCAGTGAGTAGCTGTACCCTATATACGACACAGTGGTAACTGTAGCCATATATACAGCACAGTGACTAGGTGTAGTCCTATATACAGCACAGTGAGTAGCTGTACCCTATATACAGCACAGTGAGTAACCATACCCTATATACAGCACAGTGAGTGGCCCTATCCCTATTAACAGCAGTGACTAGGTTTAGTCCTATATACAGCACAGTGACTAGGTGTAGTCCCACATATACGCACAATGAGTAGCGGTATACCTATATACAGCACAGTGAGAGTGTACCCTACATACAGCACAGTGAAGTAGCTCTACCATATTACAGCACAGTGAGTAAGCGTACCACTATATACAGCACAGTGAGGAGCTGTAGTCCTATATACAGCACAGTGAGTAGCTGTAGTCCTATAACAGCACAGTGAGTAGCTGTACCCTATAAACAGCACAGTGAGGAGCTGTAGTCCTACATACAGCGCAGTAAGTAGCTGTAGCCCTATATACAGCACAGTAAGTAGCTGTAGACCTATATACAGCCCCAATGGGTAGCTGTATCCCTATATACAGCACAGTGAGTAACTGCAGCCCCTATTACGAGTTTGATTGGAGTAGCTGTACACTATATACACCACAGTGATACTGTAGCCATATATACAGCACAGTGACAGGTGTAGTCCTATATAGCACAGTGAGTAAGCGAACCTATTTACAGCAAGTGACGTAACCCATACGCCTCTAATTACAGCAAACCGTGAGTGGCTGTACCCTATATACAGCACAGTGAGTAGCTGTACCCTATATACAGCACAGGGAGTGTGAGCCCATATTACAAGCACAGTGAGTAAACTGTGGCCCTATATACAGCACAGTGAGTAGATGTGGCCTATATACAGCACAATGAGTGGCTGACCCTATATACAGCACAGATGAGTGACTGGGTAGTCCTATAAAGCACAGTGACTAGGTGTAGTCCCTATATACAGCACAAGGAGTGGCTGTATCCTATATCAAGCACAGTGAAGGAGCTGTACCCTATATAAAGCACAGTGACTAGTGTAGTCCATAATACAGCACAAGAGTAGCTGTTCCTATAAGCACAGTGAGTACTGACCCCTATTACAAGCACAGTGAGTAGCTGTACCCTATATACAGCACAGTGAGTAGAGTACCCATATACAGCACAGTGAGGAGCGTCCTTAAAAGCACAGTGGGGGTGTAGTCCTACATACAGCGCAGTAAGTAGCTGTAGCCCTATATACAGCACAATAAGTAGCTGTAGACCTATATACAGCCAAATGGGTAGCTGTATCCCTATATACAGCACAGTGAGTAACTGTAGCCCTATATACAGCAGTGAGTAGCTTACCCTTATTACAGCACAGTGAGTAACTGTAGCCATATATACAGCACAGTGCACTAGGTTGTAGTCCTATAACAGCAACAGTGAGTAGCTGTACCCTAATACAGAACAGTGTAGTAACCATACCCTATATACAGCACAGTGAGGGCCCATCCCGAGTTACGCAGGACTAGCGGACTATATACAGAACGAGTGATAGGTGTGTAGTTCCTATATACACGCACAATGAGTAGCTGACATACACCACAGTGGTCTGTAATATACAGCACTGAAGTGACCTGACAGCTGAACTTACCTACATACACGCACAGTAGGACGGTACCTATAGCACAATAGTACGCCTTACTACAGCCAATAGTGGTAGCTGTACCCTATATACAGCACAAGTGTAGGCAACAGCGGAGTGCATAACAGTGGTAAAACTGTGCCATTATATCCAAGCACGAGAATGCGAGGTAGTGCCTATATTACAGCAATAGGAGACGTAGCTGTACCCATACCGACGTAGTAAAACCAAGGTACCATACATACAGTGAGTGAGTGTGCCCTTATCATAACCCAATGCTAGTGTGTCCTTATTACAGCACGAATAGTGTGTTTTAGTACAAGCTAAAGTAGCTGTACCCAGTAGCTAGCCGTAGAGCACCTACTACAGCAAGCAGTAGTAGTATACTAAAGCCTGAGTACGGACCCTAATATACAGCACAGTGAGGTGGCTGTACCCTATATAACAGCACAGTGAGTAACTGTCAGGCCCTATATACAGAACAGTGAGTAAAGCTGTACCTATAAACAGCAAAGTGAGGTAACTGTAGCCATATATCGCACAAAAGCACAGTGGACTAGGTGTAGTTCTATATACAGCACAGTGGAGGTAGCCTGTACCCTATATACAGACATGAGTAAACACTACCCTATATACAGCAACAGTGAGTGGCCCTATCCCTATTAACAGGCAGTGACGTTAGGTAGTCCTTAGTCTCATTTATTTCCCCCCAGCACCAGTTGTAGCTGTAACCGCATATACAGCCACAGGAGCAGCTGTACCCTAGATACATCACAGTGAGTAGCTGTAAGCCATATATACACGCACATTGAGATGGCTGTGGTCCTATATACAGCACAAGTGACTAGGTGTAGTCCTATATACACAGGTGCAACAGGAGTCATTACGCACGTGGAAACTGTGTAGTCCTATATACAGCACAGTGCACTAGGTGTAGTCCTTATACAGCAGTTCAATGCTCAACATGTTTTCAGGGAACCATCATTTCTGTCCAGGCCTGTTCATGAATTACTAAAAAATTTGTGTTGAAGCATGGTTTTTGAAAAAGCAATTGTCTGCTCCATTGTTCATTTTTCATAGAATTTTAATTATTTTTGCTTTGTCATATATTAAACGTTACTTCTGTGACCGTTGGGGTCTTTCTTCATTAAACGAGGGGAAAAACCAATTTTGTCCATGTGTATAGTACCTCATCTGCCGGTAGTAGCGATGTTATAGAGCCGGAGGGGCTGGCGTATATGGTATATAGTGTCCTATCTGCGGAGTATGATTATAGGGCAGGAGGAAGCTGGGCAGAATGTATATAGTGTGTCTCTGCAGGCAGGCATGTATAGAGCAGGTGGGAGCTGAGCAGATGTGCATAGTGGCATATTACAGGTAGCAGGTTTATAGAGCAGGAGGGCTGGGTTATATTGTATATAGTGTCTATTCATGCAGGAAGTAGTATGTTATAGAGCAGGAGGGGAGCTGGGCAGTAATGTATAATAGTGGCTATCTGCAGGCAAGCAGTTTATAGAGGCAGGTGGAGATGAGCAGATTGTACATAGTGTCATATCTACAGGTAGCATGTTATAGAGAGGAGGGACTGGGTATATTGTATATAGTGTCCTATCTGCAGGGAAGTATGTTTAAGAGGCAGGAGGAGCTGGGCAGAATGTATATTTAGTGTGTATCTGCGGCAGCATGTTATAGAAGAAGGAGACGCTGAGCAGAGTGTACATGTCATATCTAAGGTTAGCATGTTATAGAGCAGGATAGATGTGGGAAGATTTTGTACACAGGTCCATATCTACGGCATGTATGTATGGAGCGAGGGGGAGGCTGGGAAAGATTGTACATAGGTATCTCTGCAGGCAGCATGTTATAGAGCAGGAGGAGCTCAAGAAGATTGAGTGTAAAAATATCTGCTAATTATCTTTTTTTTTTATAAACTCTTTATTTATTTTTCATTTTTCTTATACAAAGTTTAATTTTCCAATAAGGTAGCCATAAGTAGGGCACCACAGATGAGTTTTCACTCTGTAGCAGCAGGAGGACTGGCAGATTATACTTGATGTGAATAGCGTATTACCAACCAAAGTATTAAAAATTCAAAAACATCAAAGAAACCAGGAATTGTAAAACCAAAACTAGTATTCCCGTTTCATTAGCGCATACAAAAGGAAGGCAAGCGTTAGAGCAGCTGACAATATTATCTAGCGATATAAGGTTATACAAAAATTATCCGAGGTGGAACCCAAGAACCACGTCAAACTTATCCATCGGATTGCTTGTCAAGTGTCCATAAGTAACCGAACTAAGGATAGGATGTAAAGAGGTAACGCTCCATCAGAATTTAAGTATGCCTAGGGAGATCGATGAATAGGGCTAGGAGCAGAAGGTTGGAGCAGGCTTTTCACAGAACAGGGAGATTAGGCACTTGCCAGCTGTGAGTATATGACAGGAGCAAGTACTGGCGCGTTGGACCCATTACTGGTGGCAGGTATTATGATTCAGATTGAGTTAGATGTATGCGGGTCCAAGGGTATTATTGGCCTAGTAAATCAAATAACTAGTTGCCTAATGAGTTCCCAATGACGATCGGGATGAAGGACAAACATCAAACAAATGTGCATCAGAGAGAACCTCTCAGCCTCCGACGTCTCATCCATTCACCTCCCCAACAACATTCGCGTACTTCTAGGATTTGTTGAGTAATTTGTGGTAGCAACTCTGGGTTTTTTTTTGTTCTATCCAATGTACATTAGGATTTTCTGATTGGCGTTTCTTGTTAAGAGGGTGTAGAACATAGAAGTTCCTTGTTCCTGGACCAAATACATATTTATCCTTAATTGTTTTGATGCCCTGGAGACATTTGGTACCCACCATGATCCCACTTATCATGTTAATTTGTGTGGGACACTTGGTCCCCTGGGGTGTTAAAGGGAGTCCATAGATATTTAGGAGATAGGCCCTTTACTTAGGGGGCCGCTAGTAACACAAAATCAGCTCAAAACAGGGGTTAGGCAGTGGTGCTAGATCCGAGGCCTACAAGGTAGCCGTTTTAATTGTAGCGTTAATATGTGATAGTAAAATAGCGATAGACCTCCAGCCAATTCAGGGGCCTACCCACCGTAGTGTAGAGAGAACAATGGAAGAATCTGCTTTGTGTGGGCTCACACTCACCGGCCACTTATTAGGTACACTCATATAGTAACGGGTGTGGACCCCCTTTTGCTTGATCAGAATGGCCTCAATTTCTTTCGGGGCATGAGATTAAACAATGGTTGCTGGAAGCATCCTCAGAGATTTTGGTCCATTAATGACCAATGATGGCATCACACACGTTGCCGCAGATTTGTGCGGGCCATGCATTCCATCTGATGTGAATCTCCCTGTTCCATTCACACACCCCAAAGCGCATGCTTATTGGATTGAGATCTCGTGACTGTGGATAGCGGCCATTGAGTCACGGTCGAACCTCCATTGTTCATGTCAAAGGGAAAGAAACGTCTGAGATGATTGCTCAGCTTTTATGACATGGCGCATTATTCGCTGAAAGTAGCCAATCAGATGTTGGTTACATTGTGTGTCAATAAGGGATGGACCAGGCAGCAACAATACTCAAGGTAGGTGCTTGTGCGAGTTGTTTACAACGATGGTCAGTGGTGGTAACCAAGGGGCCCAAGAAGTGCCAAGAAAATATTCCCCCACACCATGACACCACCTACCACCAGGCCGAACCGTTGATAACAAGCAGGATGGATCCATGACTTTCATGTTGTTGACGCCAAATTTCGACCCTACCAACTGAATGTCGACAGCAGAATCCGAGACTCATCAGACCAGGCAACGTTTTTTTTTTTCCAATTTCACTGTCCAATTCGATGAGCTTGTCGGACAAAATTGCAGCCTATTTCCTGTTCTTAGCTTGAAAGGAGTGGGCACCCGGTTGTGTCTTCTGCTGCTGTTAGCCCATCTGCCTCAAAGTTTCGGGACGACGTGCGTTCAGAGATGCTCTTTTGCCTAAACTCTGTTGTTAAACGGGGTGGTGTGATTTGAGTCATTTGGTTGCCTTTCTCATCAGCATCGAACAGTCTGCCCTATTCTCTCTGCCTTCTGGAAACAACAAGGCATTTACCGCCCACTAGAAGCCGCCTCACTGGATGGTTTTTTACTTTTTTTTTCGGGACCATTCTCTGTAAACCACCATGAGATCTGTGCTCAGTGTCGTGAAATCCCAGTAGATCAGCGTTTCTGAATACTCAGACCAGCCTCTCTGTCACCCAACAACCAAATCCACGTTCCAAAGGACTCAAATCACACTGTTCTTTTCGCCATAGACTGATGTCGGTTTGAACACAGGAGAGTGTCTTGACCATGTCTACAGGCTCTAGAATGACAGAGTGCCGCGCATGTGATTGGCCTGATTAGAAATTAATTGATACGTGTAAACGAGCAAATGGAGAAGGTGGGTACCTAATAAGTGGCCGGGTGGTGTTATTTTGATCATTTATAGTCCAGTGGGTGTCCTTTCTCCTTGGCTTCCCTGTATGATTGCAAGATATACAAGAAATGAAACTTTTTTCTTCAGAAATCATTTTTGATAGTTACATTGAGAGATTACCACTATGTAACTTGGTATGAGACCTACAGAACAAATGATTCACAATAGGAAGGTTTTAAAGGGGGTTGCTTTCAGGATTTGGTTAGAGTATGATAAGGAAAAGGTCATCTGCCAATTATAATATTTTTATGTACGCAGATTACTGCGACGGTATCGGAGACTCTTGGCGGATAAGGGTGTTACTGATGCCGTATTACATCATTTTAAAGCCCATTATGGTTATTTAGTGTTAATAAATGGGGTCAGGAGAAGGACAGATTTGGAATTCATCTTGTGTGATTCTCACAATGGTGTGAGATCTGGGGCTTTGCTATGCACTTTTTGCCATTTCCAATACTGGACCTTCCGTTTCGGCTGTGATTGTAAACACAAGCGTTTCAGGACTAATAGGGAGGACAAAAAAAACGGATGGCGACGATTCTAGGGGTTTATAAAGCATAAACTTGTTGTAATTGGGAACAACAGTTTGGTCTATTGAACATATGACAACATTTAATAGTATAAGTTTACATGGGGCAGATTTGTAGAGAATTTTCTTATGTCAGTTTCCAATTTTTTTCAGATATTGGAATGAATTTAAATGGTTGTGTTTTATTAAAGTGAAGGTCGAGGTATGCGCGGTGGCCAAGGGAAGGGATTCCTTATCTGTTCCGGAGAAGTATGAGCGTTGTTTTTTTTTTTGTGCTATGTGATGGCTCACTCTTATAAATTGCTGAGGTTTCTACCATCAGAATGCGAGGACGTTATGAATGGAAAGTTTTCCACTATTAAAAAATGAGTTCTTATAGAATCTATGGTACAGTCTGATATTGCAGGATGACTATATAAAGAGTTCTGTGTATACCATGGAATCTGGTTATATGGAGGCAGTGTTGGGAGAAACCATCAACGCCCTCGGCTGCTACATTCACTGGTGCTTGTTTTTATTTCCGCGCTCGGGGTGGTTAAAGTCTTCTCGTACTTGACATCTTTATGATCGGGAGCAGATCCATCTCACGGGAATAATATCCCAATTGCCTCCATACCAGGGTTACATGGGCGAACCAGCATGAAGTTGTGCTGGCTGTATAGTGGGTGATACGTGTCAATATGCCAAGATTCCTAAACTAATGCTTACACTTGTAAACCGTCCCAGGTGAGGGTTTGACTCATTGGTTGTTAAAGGGGAGGTCACTGTCACCTGACACGTGATGCTGTACGTCATACACTACTTCCCAAAAGATTAGGAAAATGAAAAGTAATTATGGGTGAGCTTTCCCTTTGTATGGAATTTCATCTTTTAGCTGGTTATGTGGTTAAATAATCGAGGAAAGAAGAGTCATATTGCACTGCATGAGTCAAATTAGAGGCTGCAGGGGGTAGGTCATTAGGACGTATAGCTATATGTAAGGGTGCATTTGCAACTAAGAAAAAGTATGTCCCTGCGCCAGGGTAGAGGAGGAGGGTTTGACCCTCTACCATAGAGCTTACACGGCAACGGTGCCCTGAAACACGAGAAATAGAGGATCCTAGTCATCTTCCCGTGATGACAGGAATGGTAACCGGTGTGCTTTGCACTGTACTTGCTCCGGGAGACATGCCGGCCTATGGGGCAACGTATATCATCTCAAAGAATAAGAATTTCATCTTTCAGTAAAACTGTGGCTTCGTGAGCAACCAAACAGGAGTATAAGGTGTTAAAGGAGCCTGTGCCCTGTGTTTGTGACACTACATGACCATGGGACCAGTGTTTATCGTGTTTTGTGAGTCCCACGAGGCCACATGTGATCGCTGGAAAACGATGAAATTATCGTCGCGAGACACCGCCGCAGTTTGATGGAGTGGATGGAAGGCGATAGCCATACACTTAGGTGCTAACAGAATAGTTGGGGGAGGGTATATAGTGAGTAGGCGGCATGGGGACAGGGAGCAGTGCGGCGCACCTCTAGATCTTTTCTTGTTAGGGAACCTGCGCCGTTGTTATGAGAGGGGTCAACATTTTATCAATGAGGGATAGTGTGTGAAGCGCTACTTGGATTACTTTAGGGACATCCCTGCAGCTCTACGATGACTCTTCGAGATTAAAGTATGATTAGCGGTTAGGACCGTACTGGAGGGGATCGATGGGTAATTTGGAGTTGAGAATCGTTGTGTATCTGATAAGGCAGTACTGCAAAGACAGGAAGCGGGATAAAACAAATGAGTTATTTATGGATTCAGTTTAACAGTAAGGTGCCAAATTCATACCTACTCACTGTGCTGTATATAGGACTACACCTAGTCACTGTGCTGTACATGTGGAAAATTGACGACAAATCAATGATCCGTCGTTGTTTGAGCCAAAGTGGACTAAATGGGAGACGACCATGGAGGACTCCATTGCTGAAAACAAATCATAGAAAAGACTGAAATTTGCAAAACTACATGTTGACAAGCCACAAAGCTTCGAGGAAAATGTCCTATGGACTGATGAGACTAAAATCTAACTTTTTGGTAGGGCGCATCAGTTTTATGTTCACAGATGAATAAAATGAAGCATATCTTGAAAACTACACTGTCCCTACTGTGACACATGGAGCTGCTTCGCTGCATCTGGCACAGGATGTCTTGAATCTGTGCAGGGTACTATGAAATCTCAAGGGATTCTAGAGAAATGTGCTACCGAGTGTCAGAAAGCTTGGTCTCAGGATAATGATCCAAAACACACAGCTTAAACGGAACCTGTCACCAGGGACCTAATTTTCACTAAAGACAAAAAGCCCATGACACCTGCGGTGCAAAGATGCCTCTCTGCCTTTTCTAAGCATTTGCATTACAATATAATTGTGTGGGGGCTGAGAGCTGAGGAGTGAGCAGGGCCACATCTGCAACCCTGTGCTGGGGGAGCTGTATACCCTACTATGTGCTGGAGGGTGGTTGTATATACTATCTACAGAGGGGGTGGTGTGGTTGGATATAGTTAAATGAATTGATCCATTTTTTGAGGTCTAAATTTTTAATTAACTGGAAGGCTGTATATGGAATAATGTATATAATTGGGGAGTATGTATTTGGAGGCCGTAGTTGGACTTTATATTAATAATGGGATCCTGTATGTAATCAGTTCAGGGGTTCTGGTATATTTAATAAGTTGTGGATACTGTACATACTATAATTTACTAAGGTGATTATATTAAGGATATTTACTATATTTGGGGGGAGCTCAGGCAGCAAAAAGGCTAGAAACGGCCCTGGGAGTGAGTAACACAGACTAGTCACATGTTTTTTGAAATGCATCCAAACCAAAGCCCAACCCCTGGGACTACCCCAGGATTTTGTCAGGGTGCAAGGTAAGTTATAACACACAATTATATTGTAATGCAAATGCTTAGAAAAGGCAGAAAGACATTTTTGCACTGCAGGTGTAATAAGCTTCTGCAACCTGTCTTCAGTGAAAATAAGGTCTCTGGTGACAGGTTCCCTTTAAAACACCCAAGAATGGCTGAGAGGAAAACATCAGACTATTCTAAAGTGACGTCTGTGAGCCCTGACCTAAATCCTATTGAGCATCTTTGGAAGTAGGTTAAAAATGTGCAACACCCCTGCCAATACATAGGCAGGCTGGTAGTTGCGAATAGCACCCTCTCCAGGTCAGGAGTTGTTAGGGTGAGTCGCAAAACCCTCTATGAAGATTCCATTACCTGGTCATTCTGTAATAGCAACTGTAGCCTCTGTCTGGAAAGGAAATAGTTAAATGGGTGTAAGATGTTATCCAATTATATGGCTGTATTGTAAGCTGGAGTATGATTGGAGAGGTGATACCACCTGACCAGGGGGAGTATAAAACCCCTGTGCATTGGGAGCACATGGTCTTATTTGCCTGTCAGCAGTCTGATCTCATGGTCTGAGTGAAGATAGAGAGAGATAGAGTGTGGAGTGTTGTCACAGAACCCAATCCCAGGACAAGAGTCAGGAGACTCAGATCCAGAGCTGCAGCTTCCACAGTATGGACACAGCTCCATCTCAATTCTCCCAGCCTGCATCTACTACCAGGCTGGTGCATATTCCTGAGGACCCCTTTCCACGACCACTCCAGTACCAGAATCTGCTGTTGACCGTTCTGGCCCGTTGCTTGCCACCTGTTCAATAAAGAACCGTGAGTTAATTTGCACAACGTTGCCTCCGTCTGATCCCTGGATACGGCCGCTTACCACCACGGGCTCCCCATCCATTACCCAGGGACTTATCTTACAGACACTCAGGGGTTGCCCCAGGGAGAACCAGTACATCAGCCTCTCCCTCCATATTTCTTGCACACACCACCAGCTAGAGGGCTGCCAGGCTGTAGGACAGCCCTCCGGTCCCCATACCAAGCACCGTGACATCAGCGCCCCCTAGGTCACACCCGGTATTCTGGGCCCCGGCTGCCTCCAGGCCCCAAGAAAAGGCTAGGCACGTGGTGTCTGGAAAAGGCCCCTTCACACCCCAGACAACTGGAGCAGTTTGCTCATGAGGAGGGGCCCAAATACCTGGTGAGAGGTGCAGACCTCTCATTGGCAGTTACAGAAATCATGTGATTGCAGCGATTGCCTCACAAGGTTGTGCAACAAAATATTAAGTTAAGGGAACCATCATTTCTGTCCAGGCCGGTTTCATGAGTTTTAGCTTTTTAAAAAAATGTGTTGATGCCTGGTTGAAAAGCAATGTCTAGAAATGTAATTTATTTTTATTTTTCTCAGATTCAAGTTATTTCTATGACCATTGTGGGTTTTTCTTTCATTAAACGTGGGGTACCAACAATTGTGCATGTGCAATGTGTTCAGCTCCTCCTGCTCTATAACATGATACCTGCAGATAGGGCTCTATGTACAATCTGCTCAGCTCCTCCTGCTCCATAAAAAGCTGCCTTCTTATAGGACACCATGTACAAACTGCTCAGCTTCTCCTGCTCTATAAAATGCTGCCTTTTTGTAGGACACTTTGTACAAACTGCCCAGCTCCTCCTGCTCTATACAATGCTACCTGCAGAAAGGACACCATGTACAAAATGCTCAGCTCCTCCTGCTCTATAACATAATGTTTGTTTACTAAGGGTCCGCAGAGTACATTTTCGTCAGGTTTCCCAACGATTTCCGCTTTGCAACGAATTGCCCCGGGATTTTGGCGCATCGCGCCGGCTTGTACGCGACAGAAATCAGAGGGGCGGACAACCCGACGGATTTGGACAACCCGCGGGGTTTAAGATTTAGAATTGTGTCACAAGACAAGCACTTACAAGCACCGGGAAGAAGAAGGTGAACTCCAGCGGACCTCAGCGGCTGGATATCGGGCGCACGATCTTAGTGAATGCCGGCAGACCCAAATCCTCGTCGGACAACGCACTGCGGGATCGCGACAGGACTGGGTAAGTAAATCTGCCACAGCATGTATAATCTGCTCAGCTTCTCCTGCTCTATAAAATACTACCTGCAGATAGGACACTAGGTACAAACTGCTCACCTTCTCCTGCTCTATAACACGCTGCCTCCACATAGGTCATTATGTAGAATCTGCTCTTTCTTAGTGTTTAGCAGTTTTCCTGTAGGGACATGCAGGAGGGAATGACGGCTCTCGGAGACTATTGGATATTAACCATCTGTCTGTATGTCACACCTATAGCCTAGTAATAGGGAGCTCTCATAGTAAGCTATGGGGTCTAGTACCAGGGACATCAATGCTATGACAGATTGTATAAGATATCTCTGCCATTACTTATCCTCAAAACCTCCAACTCTTTGCATTGACTTTCCAATTGGCTTTTTTAAGAGTTATGTGGCCACCCAGTTGTTTTTGATATTATTGATAATGGGATTATATACAATTAGGATTATAATACGCTGGTGTATATGTGACTTCTTCTTGGCATCTTCACATTTGTTTTTGTATGTTTTTAATGTTTGAATTCTCCTGTTGTTGCTTGTCACAAAATATTCTTTTTATTTTTTCTCTGTTTCTACATGAATACCTGAAACAAAAAAAAAAAAAAATTCCACTCCGGGGGATGGGGTTGTTTCTGGATACTTGTTTCCTGACAGGTGCTGCTTGGTGGTGTTTTGGCTACTAGTATACACTGCTGTAGTACTACTATGTGTACATGATCCAAGGGACTATCCGCTCAGGCTGCCCCATTCTCTGACACAATAACGGGTTCCGGAGGTCGAGCAAAAGGCAATTCCATTCGGAGATTTTGAAGCCAACTGTAGGTCGCGACAATCAATTTATTAGTAGAAAGCTCCTTATGGAGACCTCTGCAGGCTCCACTGGGGGTTCCTGGGATTCATTAAAGGAAATCTACCATCAAAATCCATCATGATAAACCAGGGACACTTACTCATAGACCCAGGCACACTGACTATGGTAATCTTCTTATATTTGTTATTCGTGGCCTCCTTCCTTTAAAATCAACTTTTAAAATTATGTTAATGAGGATGTTACCAGAGCCCCTCTGTGCTGTAGATACACAGGCTGTTACACTGTCCCTCCCTTCCCCCTGCTCCCTCAATTCTTCCCCTTCCCTCTGTCTGATGTAATCTCACTGCAGCAGAGGAAGTTTCAGCACACAATGGAAGAGAGGAGACTATGGATAATACATATAAGAAGATTAGCACAGTCACGGTGCCTGGATCTATGAGTAAGTGTCCCTGGTTTATCATGATGGATTTTGATGGTAGATTTCCTTTCACTCTTGGGCTTTTAGGATTTTTCATAACTTTTTTTTTTCACTCCTTGGTACCATTTTTTGCACTAATTTAATATGTGGGAGATTTGGCCCAGTAGAGACCGTGGTAGCGGGGTGCTGTGATGCAGTTCACGACAGTGACACCAAAGTACAGTCCAAAACAGGTCTAGCCTGCGTTTATTTCAGCAGGAACAAAATAAAACAGCCTTCACAATCAGGCATCAAAACAAAATAATATCCTACCCGTCAGGGTGCTAACTAAACAATGGTTCTCTGACTCACCACTAACAAAAATACTTGGCTGCTCCAGGCACAGAGGTCAGGGCTGTGTGCTCTCCAGCCTCCACTCAGAGAGACCACACTCTCAGCTCTGCTGAGCTGCTTTATGCAGGCTGATTGGGCTGTTCCCACCACCTGTGTCCAAGGTGCTGGACAACCCAAACTCAGCACTAAGGCCTTGCATAATAGCAAAACCTAGGGGAAACATACCGCCCATCCACAGTTAACCCCTTCAGTGTCTCACAAATAATATGAGGGCTTGTATATAACATAAATAGAAAAAAAGCAATGCACATCAATGAAATATTTTGTGTGGGAAGGAAACTCCTAGATGCAATCTCACCATCAATCAATCAAGAAGTCGGCACACTACTTATTGTATGTAACATGTTTATAAGATGCTACATTTTAGGTAAACATACAACTTTTTGATCAATTTTTATTTACAGTTTTTTAGATCGGTGGTAATGGAAAAAGTATCTGAAACTTTGTAATTTGTCTATAGAACAATGTGAGGGCTTGTTTTTTCCTGGCTGAGCTGTAGTTTTTATTGATGGTATATTTGGACACAAAGCGAACAAATATTGTTTCTCTTCTCATTCAATTTTCAAAAAGACTTTAAAATAGCAGCTCTGATTTTTTACTTTTGTATCATTCAGGTTAAAAGGGTTAGGGCAGCACGGTGGCTGAGTGAGTAGCACTTGTGCCTTGCAGCACTGGGGTCCTGGGTTCGAATCCCACCAGGTCAACATCTGCAAAGAGTTTGTATGTTCTCTCCGTGTTTTGCGTGAGTTTCCTCCGGGTCCTCCGGTCTCCTCCCACACTCCAAAATATATAGTTAGGTTGATTAGATTGTGAGCCCCATGGGGACAGGGACCAATTTGACATGCTTTGTGCAGCGCTGCGTAATCTGTGTGCGCTATATAAAGAATTATTAAGGGAGACATTTTTTTTTCTTTTCGATTGTTGAGGCCGATCGTAGCTTCCTGCTATGATATATGAATAATATGGGGGATTTCTCGCTGTTTCACGGTAAAGCCAGCTGCACATGGAAACATTCCTGTATGTTGTTTAATCCTATGGACTGTATACCGTGTACAGGATAGGAGTCCTTGCATTATACAGAAATATGATGCAAAGATTCTCTCTCTCCTTGTCAAACTGCAGCGTTGTTTCTGTATTAACTGTTACAGTATCTGCACTGCTGTTCGGCCAGAAGACAGGGAGTCCTTGCATCATATTTCTGCATGATGCAAGGACTCCTGCCCAGGTGTGTTAGAACAGACCAACAACCTGGGTCCATTCAATCAGAATTCATTGAGGACTGGATTTAGAAACCGTGATGTAGAGTTGGGATTTGTAGAGTGCTGATAGGTACATGGTAGAGACGTGATTTATGCGCATATTGGAGCTTGTATAATGAAGCATAGAAAATGGAAAGAGTTTGGGGGATTGATCATAAAAAGTTATGATGACACATACTGTAGATATCATAATTGTTATACAAAGTAAATATCTACATGAATTAACCATTTGTAACCTGACATGACTTGTGTAAATGATGCACTAGTTCTGAAACTTTGGAAACATGATCATTCATCCAGGATTGGATTGTCCTACGTTCCTACTACTTCAATAAACATGTGAACTTTCTTTCAATGAAAGACAGAATTTGATTGCAAATAAAAGCATGTGACGTCCGGCAGACAGGAACCCTTCAATGTCACCCCGGGGGACATTGATTGTGGTGCCTCCGCTAGTCAACGTTATATACCGGCAGCCATGTGTGAAGGTCAATATACATTTTACAGAAACTAATTACAAGTCCTGTAGGAATAAATAGGCAATGTACCAGCGTGAAAATCTGCATTGATTTTTGCAATACCATGTCCATATACTTGCACTGCCTCTCTTTGTTAATCCAGCTTGTATTGGGGATCCTGTCTACGAGAAAATGATCACACCATTGTATTCTTATACTACATGTGTTTCCTTGAACCGAGACAATTATTGAAAAGGTGCACAAGGATTAGTGTAGTTCCATGGAACTCCATGTGTCATTCCATATTCTAGGATCTGATAGAGCAGTAAATAATTGTTTGGTTCCCAGTAGTTTCAAATTTCCCATATATATTTAGCTACCGTATATAGATCATAGCCAATGCTGTAGGTCGGCCCCAGATCACCAATGCTCTTGTTATTTTGATAATCAACAGTTGAAGACAATCAGATCTTATCAAATATCACACACTTATAAATATAATAATGTGACTTGTGGCTTATTAGTCACTTATAGGACAAAATCAAGCATGATAAACCAGAAACACTTACTCATAGATCCAGGCACTGGTAAAATTATACTAATGAAACAGAATGGCTGCTGGGGGTGTTACCAGAGCACCTGTGTTCTGCAGATTCACAGGCTGTTACAGTGTGCAGGAGCAACCCCCTCCCACTGTGTGTTGAAACTTCTTCTGCTGCAGTGAGATTACATCAGGCAGAGGGAGGGGGGTAATTAATGAGGGCACATAGGGGGGAGAGTAAGACAGTCTGACAGCCTGTGAATCTGGCGCACAGAGGGGCTCTGGGAACATCCCCAGAGTCCTTCAGGCTCTTTAGAATTATTTATAAAGTTTTAAGTACATTGTGATCAAGTAGGAATCCAAGTAACTGCTAAAGTAGTAACTTCCACTTGTTTTGTAACAGAATGTGTGGCAGATGGTGAGGAAGGCTGCTTTAGATGTTCTAGTTTTTTGGGACTAGATCAAATGTTCTTTGTTTTTAATCTTCCACTCACCAGAAAATTTGAGGGGAACATTTAAAAACTTTGGATATAAGGTGTTGCACCCCAACCAATCACTTATTAATTGTCTTTTCGTTAGATAGGTTGGTAATCGTTTTGGGGCTGGAAAACCTCTTTAATTAAGTAGCGGGTTATAAAGATTCAAGGGTGAGATTGGAGTTCACTTCTTCATGTTTGTAGATCAGTGACCATGCACTTAAAATACATATTATCCAAATCTGCCATATTTAAAGGGATCAGCTGAACATCCACTGTGTATGGGGTTGTTCAGCTTTTTGCTAAATCCCGAAAATTGGGATCGGGCTGTTCAATTGCAAGACATTGGAGCTCACTTACTAAGGGTCCGCGGAGCGGATTTTCGTCTGGTTTCCCGACGATTTCCGAGATGCGCCGCATTTAACAGGGGATTTTGCCGCACGCAATCACAAATCGGTGGACAGGCCGTTGGACGATCCAACGGATTCACACCACGCGCGGCATTTAAAATCGGAAATTGTGTCGCAAGACACGCACTTGCAAGCACCGGGAAGAAGATGCTGAACTCGGCGCAGAAGCAACGGATGCAGGAAATCGGGCGCACGAGCTATGTAAATCGCGCCGGACTTCGTCTTTGGCGGACCGTCCGAAGCGGGGTCGCGACGGGACCGGGTAAGTAAATGTGCCCCATTCTCTCCCCACGTTCAGAACACATGCACACTTGTCCGAGCCAAGCCTGCATGTGTATGAGGACATCAGACTGATTTACTGTATATGTTGCTATATAGTCATTATTAGCCATTATTAGTTGATTCAGTCCCAGTCTCTGCAGCTTAGCTAAGTAGTGATTTACCGAAAATGTGTATCAGTCAGATGTATCCACTCTGTCCACAAAGTAAAAGCTGAAATATTTTAAATGATAAAAGCAGATTCTCATATGTGGACCTCTAAAATATATTGCAAAATCAACACCACAGAATCCTAAAATAGTGGATAACACGCATGCACTTCTTGCTCTTGATATGACAATTTTTTTTGTAGTTCTCAATGGTGGGTACTAATATAATCTTACATAGAAACTCCACATAAACGCCACATCTTGTAATATATAAGGTAATAACATATAAGTCCAAATGTCTAAAGCCATAAATCCACCAAGATCCAATAACTGCACATTGGGGTTTCTCTCAATACTCGTGAAGCTGTTCCGTTTAGGAACAATCCCCTGATGCTTTGTCGCTTTGTGTTTTCTGTTTTAGTGTTTAGGATACAATGGATGATGACATTGGCGGCTCCAGGAAGAGATATGAAGATGAAGAGGGTGAGTCTACAGCATTATATAAAGTAAATGCTATATTGATAGGGACTTACAATACCTCTCTGGCATCTCTCCAGATTACCACTCCATCTACATCGGAGTGCCCGCTCCAAGAAGTTACAGAAGAAAAAGACGGAGACGAAGATCTTTGTCCAGCCGGGATCGGAGCAGTGAAAATGAGAAGCACTATGGCAGGGAAGAGCATTCCGATACGGATGAAGGAGGGAGACTCAACTACGACAACGAGAACTATAACATCAGCAGAACCAGTAAGTGATTGATTCCCCAGAATAAAGATCATTGCTTATAAAAAGAGAACCCTTGGTCAAATGGTCAAAACTGGTTCAACAAAGGATTCAGAAACCTGGTGTGTACCATGGTATGGCAGGATCCACCGCCTCATAATCTGATTCAAAGAACCTTTGGATTAACCGATTGCCAAATTGCCGATTGCCAAAACCAGCTTTCACCTTCCCGACCCCACTCTATTATGCCAATCTGACGTGTGTCACTCTAGGTAATGATGATAAACACTTTTTGATTTTGAAATAATGTTTTTGTGACACAATGGAGGGCATTTACCATGGCATGGTGCACCAGCATATAATGGGAACCCCAGCACCTGGCAGGTCTATCAGGAGGCTTCAACCTGGCGTAGAATTGCACAGCCTGAGCAATTCCTGGTGCTGGCAATAGGAAGTGCGCAGAAGTAGAACAGTAGGAAGTAGGACTCCGCAGCCGAGCACACCATAATTACACAAGAAATTGTCCCTATTTCAGGGCTTGCGCGCCAGAAAACTTGTGCACAAACCCTGATGAATCTTCCCCACTAAACTCTTAAATTAGTAAATAACTAAAATTTTCGGAATGTCTTGTTTATGTTGGCATCATTTTTTTAAGGGATTTTCCCATGAACAAAAGTAAGGCCATATCACTTAAACGAGGGGTCCGTCAGACAAATGAAGGAGACTGCCGCGCATGACTGTTCTGCTCCCTTAATCTCTGTGGAGCTGATGGAGATTGGTCAGCGCCGCACTCACGATTTCCGTCAGCTCCATAGAGATTGATGGAGCAGAATGGTCATGCGAGTCCGTCTGCTCCATTAGTCTAAGCGACAAGGGGTCCGATGGAGGAAGATGGTACCCCATCAGACCCCTTGTTTTCATGATTTGTGGGGGTCTCATCACTAAGACCCACACTGATCAGCAAGTTAGGCCTTATCCAGTGCAAAGGGGCTAACTTTTGTCCATGGGAAAATCCCTTTAAGCATCCTCTCACATTTTAGGATTTTAAATTAAGAAACAAAGAAAATCGCGAAAAACTAACATTTAGAGGGGCCAACTCCTGACTCAACGGAGGGCTTATTTTTTGTAAGAAGACTTGTACTTTTCAATGGTTCCATTTTAGAACATATGTCTCTTTTTGATCACTTTTAATAACTTTTTATTGTGAAGGGATTTGATGAAAAATCATCATTTTTGGCAAGTTTGGGGTTTCTTTTTTCATTAATTGTAATTATGGGAGATTTTTAGAGATTTAGGCTGGTCATTTATCTTATCTGTGTTGTTTTTGGCTTGTTTTTACCTGTCTTTTTTACCGTCTGCTTCTTTCATAATTTATCTTTCTCACTTTTTTCTTGTGTTTTTTTCAGATTTTTTTTGTGACATTTGTTACAAATATCTCAAATATGTTGCACAAATGTCTTAAGTTACTTCTTTCCATTTTCTTGTAAATTATAGGGTATAGACTTGTGAACAATTATTCTATTTTTAGTTAAAGTTTCAAGAAAAGTTTTACTATATTGTTGCTAATACAGTTACCGGTACAGGTAGTCCCCGGGTTACGTACAAGATAGGGTCCGGAGGGTTGTTCTTAAGTTGAATTTGTATGTAAGTCGAAACTGTATTTTATAATTGTAGATCCAGACAAAAAAAATTTTGGCCCCAGTGACAATTGGAGTTTAAACATTTTTTGCTGTAATGGGACCAAGGATTATCAATAAAGCTTCATTACAGACACCTTACCGCTGAGCAGGGCAGCCTGGGACATAGTAAAGCATTAAGAGAGCTTCACTAGAGGTCAGAGGGTCTGTCTGTAACTATGGGTTGTCTGTAAGTCGGGTGTCCTTAAGTAGGGAGACTGCCTGTATATAGTTTTGCATAATTGTGAATTAGATATTTTTACCGTTTTAGTGATACTAAACCAATGACAAAAACATGCTAGGCTAAATAATAGAATAAAATAGTAAGAGAGCAGAGACACACATAGCTAGGTTGTATCACCTCTGCATGCAGGATTTTGTGACCTCACTCCCTGAGAGGCCCTGTCCATGAAAAGCACTTGAAACCTTCAGTAATCTGCTCACTAAGCTGTGGAGTGAGGTAGAGAAACTTTAGTCACTCGAGAAGAGGACAGAGGGCGGCATGCAGGCATCACCTCCAGGTAAGACCTGGCATCTGACTATACCACAGACACAGGAGGGTCACAGGTCACATCCCAAATCTACATCACACCATTTCTCGTATGGGAATGTAAGTATGTCATATATTAGAGATTATATCCAGTACAATTTATCTATCTATTTAGAGAGGCTTTGGGAAGCCAAATCTCCTATCTATCATCATCTTTCTATCTTTTGCATGATTCCTATCTATATGTTAATGCATATTTATTATCTAGTGGCACACTCCGAATCAGAATCAGGGAAAGAGGTGTCTTTATTTTTAAAGTTAAAGTTATGACTATTACTGGGCTGCTTCAAGCCTTTCTCTAGTCGATCTATCACCTCTATAAACCTACCACATATTTATCTTGTATCCATCTCAATAGCAACATCTTCTGTTAGTATCTATAATAGCATCTATTTATTATCAGATCTATCGATTCAAAGAAGCTTTTGGAGGACCAATAAAAAAGTTCCATTGCAAAACAACAGCAGCTACACACATACTACACCATACTAACTATCTAGCGAATACATCAGCGAGCTATCGCATATCGAGCAGCTTGATCGATCATCTATCTATCTAGCTATAACGATCTAGCTGTCATAGACGATCTATAGATCTATCATCCTACTAGCTATCAACTATCTACTCATATCTATCACTATCTCATATCTATCATCTATCATATATCTATCTCAATCCATGTATCTTGTATCTATCTCATACCTATCTATCTTATCTATCTATCTATCTATCTATCTTCTATACTTTGTATCTATCTCATATGTATCTATCATCTTGTATCTATAATCATCTATCTATCTATCTATCTATCTATATTGTATCTATCTCATATCTATATATCTTGTATTATCTTCATATTCTACTATCTATCTATTTATCATCTATCTTATCTATCTATCTATCTAAAAAGAAAGAAAGTCCACAGCAGCACAGTGTCACATAAAAAAACCCCTGAGAAGAAGGGGGGGGTGCAAAGACTCACCAGTCCTGGTAGGAGACTCGCATGTACAAAATATCAAAAATAGAGGCAGCACTCCAAATAAAGTGAAAATGGAAGGGTTTATCACAAAACGGCGACGTTTCGGTGTTTATCACTTTTTCACAGCTGAAAAAGGTGATAACACCGAAACGTCGCCGGTTTGTGAATAAACCCTTCCATTTTTTCACTTTATTTGGGAGTGCTGCCTCTATTTTGATATTTTTCTATCTATCTATCTATCTATATCTATCTATCTATCTATCATATATCTTGTATTATCTATCTATTATCTATCTATCTATCTTGTATCTATCTCATATCTAGCTATCTATCTATCTTGTATCTATCTATCTATCTATATGTGAAAAAGTTTGGCAGCCACCGCAATGCTGGTGGGTGCAAAGGCCAGATGCCCTCTGGCCGAGAGCCTCAGTAATAAAGTTTCAAAAACGGCAGCACTCCGGATGGTGTCAAAAGGTGACGGGGTGTCTTATTCCATGTGCCCATGGAATAAAAGACACCCGTCACCTTTTGACACCAATCCGGAGTGCTGCCAGTTTTTGAAACTTATCTATCTATCTATCTATCTATCTTGTATCTATCTATCTATCCATCTATCTATCTATCTCATATCTATCTATCTATCATTCTATCTTGTATCTATCTATCTATGGGAACACAGCCGAAAAACTTGCTGGAGGTGGAATAAACACTGAATATATTTTTTCACTATTTTGGAGTGCTGCCGTTTTTTATTGTTTGGATCTTTCATGGACTCTGGCTGGTGAGAGTACTGGGTAGCACAAAATACCTTTAATTTTGAGGATGTGCTGCTGTTTTTCTATTATATTTATATATTGAATATTTATCTATTTCACCATTACCTATGTCTAGTTATGCATATATAAAGCATTCCTTTCACTGAATATTAAGCATAGTTTGTATAGAAGATGCTGAAACTTTTCTTCATGGAGTACATTGTACATATATTTATTTTCAAAAGATGATAATGTAACAACTTACTGAATGCAGAGTTATATGTTAACAAAGAAGCACAATACCAAATACAATATACAATATATCCCCCACCTGGAAAGTTCTCTTCCGCTCAGTCATACCAAATATGAGCAGGATACAGGATAATGCGATACCCTGAAGGAAAAAAATTATTTCACTTATACATAGGACAGTGACATAGTAAAAGTGTGTAAAAAGTGTGAAGTACCAATTCATATAGTCCACAAAATAAGACTGGGGCTACCTTTACTTACCTGTCCGTGGAGTTCACAGAAAAGCGCGATTCACTAAGATCGTGCGCCAATATCGCATGTGTCCTTGATCTTGCAACACGATTTGAAAGTTAAATCCTGCGCTCAGTCGAAACAGTCGGATCATCAACATCACGCCACCCGATTTTTGTTACATGAAGCCGGTGCAGCTGCGCCAAAATTTAATCACGTGCGACACAATCCCAACAATACCTGTCACTACAAAACCCAAAAAACGTCAGAAAGTCAGACGAAAGTGCATCCGCGGACCCTTAGTAAATGAGCCCCACTATGTCCAACAGTTAATCCCCACATTATTTACTGATACCAACGATTATAGACCCCATAAGCCCACCAGCATAGATGACCTCTACATTACTACCCTTTATTTCACTAGTGAGTTGATTAGCTGCTTGACTTGTGTAGATCTGATACTTGTTACATTAATTCTAATTTGATAGTAGAAAATCTATAACAATTATTTGAAATTCTAATAAGGTCTAGATTTTACAATATTTGGGCCTCTAACTGGTTGACCTACAAAGTGCAGACTCTTGGCAATATTAAAGGGGTTTCCCAATATGTACATTTAGCCACAGGATAGAAGAGAAGTATCTGATATAAGGGTTCAGCCTTTAGGACCATAGTGGTCACAAAAAACAACGACCCCAGAAAAGACCCCAAATTTGCATATGAATGGACCACTGGGGCTGTTACTGAGTCGTGTTCTTTTCGTTTATGAGATTCGGACACGTATCACCCACCATTCTATAGCAGTGATAGAGAACTAGTAGGACATGTGTCCCTTCTTGTGAATGCTGGGTTCTAGCGGGAGGGCTCCTACAGCGACACTTACCTGCATCCGCTGAAAGGGACAAGTTCCATTAGTGGGAAGATGCCTCAGTTAATCTAACATATGTTCCCTTATGATAGGACAATTGATATTGTTATACCTTACATTGGTTCTCCTTTTACTCAAAATATACACACCAAATATGTTTCCATGTACGTACCCATTCACCACACACCTTTCCCATGTAACGATTATTATGTATCAGCCAACATGTTATACGACAGGACTGGCTTTATGGGACAGAATTTAGAATAAGCTGTCATGTGTTGATGGAAATCCTCTTCATTCTGAGTTTAAGAGTCCAGGGTTGGCCCTAGTCAGATATTTATTGACCTAGCATACATGCTGAATATAAAGTCTAAACAGCTCTCCTGCTCTATAATATGCTGCTTACCATCTGCTCAGCTCTTCTGCTCTGTAACATAACTGCGTATTAGTATACAACAAGGAATCTACCTAGCCTTCCTGTTCTATAACATGCTACCTACAAATAGGAAACTAAGTACAAGTAGTTTGTGAAGCACAATTTTGTTATGGTGCACTCAGTTTAATGAGTGAGTGCTACATTTATGTCAAAATGCTGTACTAAATGTGGTGCACAGTCAGAATCAGCACCCCTTAATGTGCAGAATTTTTGGCGGGTGAACACAAACTGGCGCAGACCCGTCCTAGATACATGTGCAAGCCGTTTGCACCGTCTTTTAAGAGCAAAGTACAGCAGAAAACTGGTGCAGCTAGCTTAATAAATCTAACCCACTGCTTCAGACAGGGCACTATGTACAATCTAAACATCTCTTCTGCTCTATAACATGCTGCCTGCAGATAGGACACAATGTGCAAATATAGCAGATCCCCCTGCGCTATATAAATGTTGCCTGCAGATAGGACACTAAATACAATCTGCTCAGCACTCCTGCTCTTTTACATGCTGCCTGCAGATAGGACTTTGTTACATTCAGTACTTCTGCTCTATAACAGGCTGCCTACAGACAATATAAATATAGAATCTGCTCAGCTCTTCTGGTCTATAACATGCTGACTTAGATAAGTACAATCTACTCAGCATCTCCGCTCTATACACACTGCCTGCAGATAGGACACTGCACAGTCTGATCAGATTCTACTCCTGCTTTATCAAATGCTCCCTGCAGATAGGACACATTGTGCTAATACTCAGCTCCTCTGCTTTATTACATGCTGCCTACAGACAGGACACCAGATAGAATAATATCAGCTCTTCCTGCCCCATAACATTCCTCCTGTAGATCTTACTCTGGGGGGAACTGTGCAATACTTAATTTCCCCTGTGGAGGCGCTGCAGAAATATTCCACCCTTCTGCTAGGTTATTGGTAAAATTACAGATAGCTGCTGAGGTTTACAGCAGCAGGACACCTTATAAACATCTCTAAAAGAGATTTCCAGAGCGTATGCCACGATTCTTACTCGTGACCACGTTTTATATCGTATTCTGTTTTGAGCAGAGGATTTTGCCTGTGCAATGCTAGAATATCAGGTGCCCCAGTGTCATAGATCGTATCTGCCATCTCCAACTTTCTGGTAACAAATAACATTATGAGAATTTTTTTTTTTTTGCCGCTCTGTCAGTATTGGGCGATTAAAGCCCCTCCAGAATGTAGGTATAAAACGAAGAGGAATTCTTCTACACAAATAATGTGGGATTAACTTTTGACATACAATGCGTGAAAACTGCATTTCTGACTAAGCCAGCCCCGAGAAACAAAGAGGAGACTGTTAGTTCCTTCTTAATAGCGCTTTCAAATAATATGACCCCTGCTGGATTGTATGTTTCGTGCACAAGTAGTGCCCCCTACTGAGAGCAAATCATTCTGCATTAGAAGGAATACAGTCATATTACTTCCATGTGCCACTTTGGGTGACTTTGCGAAAATCTATTAAATATTTATCAAATGTCACTCGCTGACAATCATCTTACTCCCTATTGTATAAATATTTGCAAATCAAATAAAAACAATTGTTTTTTAAAAAATTAATAAATATATACATAAATAAACACTCCAAGAAAAAAACAAACTCTAGTTTTGTACCCTGATCCTTTGGGGTCAGTAGACGTAGTATTCTGGAGGAGTTGTTGATCTATACTAGATATTAGTTGTCATTAGATTTAGCTACTTATATTTACACCATGAGACAGGACTGAACCTCACATAATCATACAAATGTAGGGGTGCATCAACAAAATGGGGGTCTTTGCTAAGGACCCGATTCGCGTTTCCCCAATGTCTTACCCGAATATTTCGATTTGTGCCGATTTTTCCTAAATTGCCCCGGGTTTTTGGCGGACGCGATCGGATTGTGGCGCATCGGCGCCGGCATGCACGTGACGGAAATCGTGGGGGCGTAGCCGAACGAAAAACCCGATGATTCGGAGAAACCGCCGCATTTATAAAAAATAAGTGTCGCTGGACACGCGCTTACCTTCACCAGGAATAGGATCATGAACTGCGACGGACCTCGGCGGACTTCAGCGCAGCAGGACACCGTGGACGTCGGAGGAACTGCCTTAGTGAATCGGCGGAAGACCCGAATCCACCGCAGAGAACGCACCGCTGGATCACGAATGGACGTAAGTAAATCTGCCCCATATGTCAAAAAATGTCTGGTATAAGCACCTAGCTTTAAAAAGTCCAGCTTAGACCCAAGTCCTGTTGCTGGCGCATCACGGAACCCACTGCTCCTGCGGACTATAGAAAAAACTTTACCAGGGTAAGTACAATATGGGTGACCTTATTAGGTCCATACTTTAAACTCGTCTCTTAGGAACGGATTAAGACGACCATGGCCTGGGCTGTACGACTATTTTTACCTTTACAGATCTGGAAACACTTCCTACATATTGTATAGAATCAAACTTATTGGGGATGTGTCCTTCTGCGTACACTCTGTCTGTGGTTTCAGGACCGTGGAGGACCTGCAAAGGTCCTGAAATGGCTCTTTTGTACATGTGTATTGAGAGCGGAAACAGATGTAGGAGGATTTATGTGTGTATATAACATTTGGTTGGTGGTTTGGGTGGCATGGGCACCTAGATGGGTTAGGCCCCGGGCTAACACCCAAACTGCCTATATAATCCACTACTGCTCATCTTACAATATATTCAAATGAGTGGTACAGGAAACTATGAATAAATGGAATATACATAGCCCAGCATTTCTCTGCGTGATGAGTAGAGAAGTGCCATACGCAGCCAGCCGGATCCGCCAGGCACTACCTCTACTTCTGTTATGTGCCCACAAAGCTGGAACAGCGCTCTACAGCTCACAGGATGCCTAAACTCACACAATCCGGTAATTCAAGGAATGTACAAAATCCGGAGATCACACAGAGTGTTATCCTATGGACGGATGGTATGTGATTTCGAGGAACATTTTAACAGTTAACATACCTAAATAAAGCAAGTAGTGTTAACATCAATGAAAGAATGAATAAGTACTGGACCGAGTGCCAGGAGGGGCAGAAGTCTAGGGGCACTCTATAGTAATGCGTGGAGCATGTGCAGTGTACTATATGTAGCACTTCCTCCGCTGTCCTCTTCTACCATATAATAAATATCTGTCAGGGGGTCAAAAGATAACAATGTGGGTGCCCTTTATACTCGTAGAGAGGTCACATTAATGAAAATGGCCCCTAGTAACACCACAACCAAATTTCCTTGTGTATGCCATTAGAGTAGCGAAACAGAAAAGATTTTTTCCCACAATAAGGTGATTGTAAGATCATGGTCGTGGTCCGGCGTCCATGGATTATAACGTGTGACTTATCTACATGAGAGGTAACTAACCAAATAGTTTTGTGTTTGCCATTGAGTGTGGGAGACCACTGGAGTACCCAAGCACACAAGTACAAGGCGGACGTAAAACTCCCATTCTGCAACTGAAGGCACCGAGGCCCCTGCGTGCGTTTTGGTTTACTTGTTATTGCTCATGATTCCTTGCAGAAAAAAACAAAATCGCATTTCATTTATTCTAATGAAGGGTTCATGTCACAGTGGCTCAGTGGTTAGCACTACAGCCTTGCAGCGCTGGGGTCCTGGGTTCGATCCCATCCAGGTCAACATCTGCAAAGAGTTTGTATTTCTCTCCGTGTTTGCGTGGGTTTCCTCCAGGTCTCCCAGTTTCTCCCACACTCCAAACATACTGTAGGTGATTAGATTGTGAGCCCCATTGGGGACAGGGCAAAGCTCTGTGCAGCACTGGATGTAATCTGTGTGTGCTATATAAATAAGGAATTATTATTATATTATCTCTAGTGTCTCCGGCAGGTGAACGTCTAAGATATATAATAGGAGAAGATGAAGAGGCCCCAAACCCCACGTTATTCACAGAAGATGGACACTCTGCCAGCATTGACGGTGATGAGGTGTGCTAGTGGCCGACGAGCCTGGACCGCGAGAAGCCGACAGCGGGCCTCGCGCGCGGCGGGTAGTCATCACGGGCTATTACACTCTGTCGGTTTCAAGGATTATCAATAAAGCTTCATTACAGACACCTTACAGCTGATCAGTGCAGCCTGGGACTATAGTAAAGCATTCAGAGAGCTTCACTAGAGGTCAGAGGGTCTGTCTGTAACTATGGGTTGTCTGTAAGTCGGGTGTCCTTAAGTAGGGGACTGCCTGTATATAGTTTTGCATAATTGTGAATTAGATTATTTTTACCCGTTTTAGTGATACTAAACCAATGACAAAAACATTGCTAGGCTAAATAATAGAATAAAATAGTAAGAGAGCAGAGGACACACATAGCTCAGGTTGTATCACCTCTGCATGCAGGATTTTGTGACCTCACTCCCTGAGAGCCCCTGTCCATGATAAAGCACTTGAAACCTTCAGTAATCTGCTCACTAAGCTGTGGAGTGAGGTAGAGAAACTTTAGTCACTCGAGAAGAGGACAGAGGGCGGCATGCAGGCATCACCTCCAGGTAAGACCTGGGCATCTGACTATACCACAGACACAGGAGGTCACAGGTCACATCCCAAATCTACATCACACCATTCTCTGTATGGGAATGTAAAGTATGTCATATATTAGATTATTAATCCAGTACAATATTTATCTATCTATTTTAGAGAGGCTTTGGGAAGCCAAATCTCCTATCTATCTATCTATCTTTCTATCTTTTGCATGATTTCCTATCTATATGTTTAATGCATATTTATTATCTAGTGAGCAGCACTCCGAATCAGAAATCAGGTGAAAAGAGGTGGTCTTTATTTTATAAAGTTTAAAGTTATGACTATTACTGGGCTGCTTCAAGCATTTCTCTAGTCTATCTATCTCTCTATAAACCTACCACATATTTATCTTGTATCCATCTCATATAGAGCAACTATCTTTCTGTTATGTATCTCATATATAGCATCTATTTATTATCTATCTATCTATCTATTCAAAGAAGCTTTTTTGGCAGGACCAAATAAAAATTCTCATTGCAAAAAATCTATCTATCTATCTATCTATCTATCATCTATCTCATATCTATGTATCTTGTATCTATCTCATATCTATCTATCTTGTATCTATCTCATATCTATCTATCTTGTATCTATCTATCTATCTATCTATCTATCTATCTATCTCATATCTATCTATCTATCTATCTATCTATCTATCTATCTATCTATCATCTATCTATCTCATATCTATCATCTATCTCATATCTATCTATCTATCATCTATCTATCTCATATCCATGTATCTTGTATCTATCTCATACCTATCTATCTATCTATCTATCTATCTATCTATCTATCTATCTTGTATCTATCTCATATGTATCTATCTATCTTGTATCTATATATCATCTATCTATCTATCTATCTATCTATCTATCTTGTATCTATCTCATATCTATCTATCTTGTATCTATCTCATATCTATCTATCTATCTATTTATCTATCTATCTATCTATCTATCTATCTAAAAAGAAAGAAAGTCCACAGCAGCACAGTGTCACATAAAAAACCCCTGAGAAGGGGGGGGTGCAAAGACTCACCAGTCCTGGTAGGAGACTCGCATGTACAAAATATCAAAAATAGAGGCAGCACTCCCAAATAAAGTGAAAATGGAAGGGTTTATCACAAAACCGGCGACGTTTCGGTGTTTATCACTTTTTCACAGCTGAAAAAGGTGATAACACCGAAACGTCGCCGGTTTGTGAATAAACCCTTCCATTTTTTCACTTTATTTGGGAGTGCTGCCTCTATTTTGATATTTTTCTATCTATCTATCTATCTATATCTATCTATCTATCTATCATATATCTTGTATTATCTATCTATTATTATCTATCTATCTTGTATCTATCTCATATCTAGCTATCTATCTATCTTGTATCTACTATCTATCTATATGTGAAAAAGTTTGGCAGCCACCGCAATGCTGGTGGGTGCAAAGGCCAGATGCCCTCTGGCCGAGAGCCTCAGTAATAAAGTTTCAAAAACGGCAGCACTCCGGATTGGTGTCAAAAGGTGACGGGGTGTCTTTTATTCCATGTGCCCATGGAATAAAAGACACCCCGTCACCTTTTTGACACCAATCCGGAGTGCTGCCAGTTTTTGAAACTTTATCTATCTATCTATCTATCTATCTTGTATCTATCTATCTATCCATCTATCTATCTATCTCATATCTATCTATCTATCTATCTATCTTGTATCTATCTATCTATGGGAACACAGCCGAAACATTGCTGGAGGTGGAATAAACACTGAATATATTTTTTTCACTATTTTGGAGTGCTGCCGTTTTCTTATGTTTGGATCTTTCATGGACTCTGGCTGGTGAGAGTACTGGATAGCACACAATACCTTTAATTTTGAGGACTGTGCTGCTGTTTTTTCTATTATATTTATATATTGAATATTTATCTATTTCACCATTACCTATGTCTAGTTATTGCATATATAAAGCATTCCTTTCACTGAATATATAGCATAGTTTGTATAGAAGATGCTGATAACTTTTCTTCATGGAGTACATTGTACATATATTTATTTTCAAAAGATGATAATGTAACAACTTTACTGAATGCAGAGTTATATGTTAACAAAGAAGCACAATACCAAATACAATATACAATATATCCCCCACCTGGAAAGTTCTCTTCCTGCTCAGTCATACCAAATATGAGCAGGATACAGGATAATGCGATACCCTGAAGGAAAAAAATTATTTCACTTATACATAGGACAGTGACATAGTAAAAGTGTGTAAAAAGTGTGAAGTACCAATTCATATGTCCACAAAATAAGATACTGGGGCACCTTTACTTACCTGTCCGTGGAGTTCACAGAAAGCGCGATTCACTAAGATCGTGCGCCCAATATGCTGCATGTGTCGCTTGATCTTGCAACACGATTTGAAAGTTAAATCCTGCGCTCAGTCCGAAACAGTCGGATCATTCAACATCACGCCACCCGATTTTTGTTACATGAAAGCCGGTGCAGCTGCGCCAAAATTTAATCACGTGCGACACAATCCCAACAATACCTGTCACTACAAAACCCAAAAAACGTCAGAAAGTCAGACGAAAGTGCATCCGCGGACCCTTAGTAAATGAGCCCCACTATGTCCAACAGTTAATCCCCACATTATTTACTGATACCAACGATTATAGACCCCATAAGCACCACCAGCATAGATGACCTCTACATTACTTACCCTTTATTTCACTAGATGAGTTGATTAGCTGCTTGACTTTGCTGTAGATCTGATACTTCGTTACATTAATTCTAATTTGATAGTAGAAAAATCTATAACAATTATTTGAAATTCTAATAAGGTCTAGATTTTACAATATTTTAGGGCCTCTAACTTGGTTTGACATACAATAGTGCAGACTCTTGGCAATATTAAAGGGGTTTCTCCACTATGTACATTTAGCCACAGGATAGAAGAGAAGTATCTGATTATTAAGGGTTCAGCCTTTAGGACCAATAGTGGTCACAAAAACAAACGACCCCCAGAAAAGACCCCAATATTTGCATATGAATGGACCACTGGGGGCTGTTACTGAGTCGTGTTCTTTTTCGTTTTATGAGATTCGGACACGTATCACCCACCATTCTATAGCAGTGAATAGAGAACTAGTAGGACATGTGTCCCATTCTTGTGAATGCTGGGGTTCTAGCGGGAGGGCTCCTACAGCAGACACTTACCTGCATCCCGCTGAAAGGGACAAGTTCCATTAGTGGGAAGATGCCTCAGTTAATCTAACTATATGTTCCCTTATGTATAGGACAATTGATATTGTTATACCTTACATTGGTTCTCCTTTTACTCACAAAATATACACACCAACATATGTTTCCATGTACGTACCCATTCACCACACACCTTTCCCATGTAACAGATTATTATGTATCAGCCAACATGTTATACGACAGGACTGGCTTTATGGGACAGAATTTAGAATAAGCTGTCATGTGTTGATGGAAATCCCTCTTCATTCTGAGTTTAAGAGTCCAGTGGGTGGCCCTAGTCAGATATTTATTGACCTAGCATACATGCTGAATATAAAGTCTAAACAGCTCCTCCTGCTCTATAATATGCTGCTTACCATCTGCTCAGCTCTTCCTGCTCTGTAACATACTGCCTGTATTAGTATACAACAAGGAATCTACCTAGCCTTTCCTGTTCTATAACATGCTACCTACAAATAGGAAACTAAGTACAATGTAGTTTGTGAAGCACAATTTTGTTATGGTGCACTCAGTTTAATGAGTGAGTGCTACATTTATGTCAAAATGCTGTACTAAATGTGGTGCACAGTCAGAATCAGCACCCCTTAATGTGCAGAATTTTTGGCGGGTGAACACAAAACTGGCGCAGACCCGTCCTAGATACATGTGCAAGCCGTTTGCACCGTCTTTTAAGAGCAAAGTACAGCAGAAAACTGGTGCAGCTAGCTTAATAAATCTAACCCACTGCCTTCAGACAGGGCACTATGTACAATCTAAACATCTCTTCCTGCTCTATAACATGCTGCCTGCAGATAGGACACAATGTGCAATATATGCAGATCCCCCTGCGCTATATAACATGTTGCCTGCAGATAGGACACTAAATACAATCTGCTCAGCACCTCCTGCTCTTTTACATGCTGCCTGCAGATAGGACTTTGTTTACATTCAGTACTTCCTGCTCTATAACAGGCTGCCTACAGACAATATAATATATCGAATCTGCTCAGCTCTTCTGGCTCTATAACATGCTGACTATAGATAAGTACAATCTACTCAGCATCTCCTGCTCTATAACACACTGCCTGCAGATAGGACACTGCACAGTCTGATCAGATTCTACTCCTGCTTTATCACATGCTCCCTGCAGATAGGACACATTGTGCTATATACTCAGCTCCTCCTGCTTTATTACATGCTGCCTACAGACAGGACACCATATAGAATAATATCAGCTCTTCCTGCCCCATAACATTCCTCCTGTAGATCTTACTCTGGGGGGAACTGTGCAATACTTAATTTCCCCTGTGGAGGCGCTGCAGAAATATTCCACCCTTCTGCTAGGTTATTGGTACAATTACAGATAGCTGCTGAGGTTTACAGCAGCAGGACACCTTATAAACATCTCTAAAAGAGATTGTCCAGAGCGTATGCCACGATTCTTACTCGTGACCACCGTTGAATATCGTATTCTGTTTTGAGCAGAGGATTTTGCTTGTGCAATGCTAGAATATCAGGTGCCCCAGTGTTCATAGATCTGTATCTGCCATCTCCAATTCTTTCTGGTACAAATTAACATTATGAGAATTTTTTTTTTTTTGCCGCTTCTGTCAGTATTGGGCGATTAAAGCCCCTCCAGAATGTAGGTATAAAACGAAGAGGAATTCTTCTACACAAATAATGTGGGATTAACTTTTGACATACAATGCGTGAAAACTGCATTTCTGACTAAGCCAGCCCCGAGAAACAAAGAGGAGACTGTTAGGTTCCTTCTTAATAGCGCTTTCAAATAATATGACCCCTGCTGGATTTGTATGTTTCGTGCACAAGTAGTGCCCCCTACTGAGAGCAAATCATTCTGCATTAGAAGGAATACAGTCCATATTACTTCCATGTGCCACTTTGGGTGACTTTGACGAAAATCTATTAAATATTTATACAAAATGTCACTCGCTGACAATCATTCTTACTCCCTATTGTTATAATATATTTTGCAAATCAAATAAAAACAATTGTTTTTTTAAAAAATTAATAAATATATACATAAATAAACACTCCAAGAAAAAAACAAACTCTAGTTTTGTACCCTTTGATCCCTTTGGGGTCAGTAGACTGTAGTATTCTGAGGAGTTGTTGATCTAATACTAGATATTAGTTGTCATTAGATTTAGCTACTTATATTTACACCATGAGACAGGACTGAACCTCACATAATCATACAATATGTAGGGGTGCATCAACAAAATGGGGGTCATTTGCTAAGGACCCGATTCGCGTTTTCCCAATGTCTTACCCGAATATTTCCGATTTGTGCCGATTTTTCCTAAATTGCCCCGGGTTTTTGGCGGACGCGATCGGATTGTGGCGCATCGGCGCCGGCATGCACGTGACGGAAATCGTGGGGGCGTAGCCGAACGAAAACCCGACTGATTCGGAGAAACCGCCGCATTTATAAAAAAATAAGTGTCGCTGGACACGCGCTTACCTTCACCAGGAATAGGATCATGAACTGCGACGGACCTCGGCGGACTTCAGCGCAGCAGCGACACCTGGTGGACGTCGGAGGAACTGCCTTAGTGAATCGGCGGAAGACCCGAATCCACCGCAGAGAACGCACCGCTGGATCACGAATGGACCGGGTAAGTAAATCTGCCCCAATATGTCAAAAAATGTCTGGTATAAGCACCTAGCTTTAAAATAGTCCAGCTTAGACCCAAGTCCTGTTGCTGGCGCATCACGTGACCCACTGCTCCTGCGGACTATAGAAAAACTTTACCAGGGTAAGTACAATATGGGTGACCTTATTAGGTCCATACTTTAAAACTCGTCTTTAGGAGCGGATTAAGACGACCATGGGCCCTGGGCTGTACGACTATTTTTACCTTTACAGATCTGGAATCACTTCCTACATATTGTAATAGAATCAAACTTATTGGGGGATGTGTCCCTTCTGCGTACACTCTGTCTGTGGTTTCAGGACCGTTGGAGGACCTGCAAAGGTCCTGAAATGGCTCTTGTGTACATGTGTATTGAGAGCGGGAACAGATGTAGGAGGATTTCATGTGTGTATATAACATTTGGTTGGTGGTTTGGGTGGCTATGGGCACCTCAGATGGGTTAGGCCCCGGGCTAACACCCAAACTGCCTATATTATATCCACTACTGCTCATCTTACAATATATTCAAATGAGTGGTACAGGAAACTATGAATAAATGGAATATACATAGCCCAGCATTTCTCTGCGTGTATGAGTAGAGAAGTGCCATACGCAGCCAGCCGGATCCGCCAGGCACTCACCTCTACATTCTGTTATGTGCCCACAAAGCTGGAACAGCGCTCTACAGCTCACAGGATGCCTAAACTCACACAATCCGGGTAATTCAAGGAATGTACAAAATCCGGAGATCACACAGAGTGTTATCCTATGGACGGATGGTATGTGATTTCGAGGAACATTTTAACAGTTAAATACCTAAAATAAAGCAAGGAGTGTTAACTATCAATGCAGTAATGATAAGTACTGGACCAATGTGCCAGGAGGGGCAGAAGTCTAGGGGCACTCATAGTAATGCGTGGAGCATGTGCAGCGTTACTATATGTAGCACTTCCTCCGCTGTCCTCTTCTACCATAATAAATATCTGTCAGGGGGTCAAAAGATAACATTGTGGGTGCCCTTTACTGCATCACTGTCCTGTAGAGATGATCACATTAATGAAAATGGCCCCTAGTAACACTCACAACCAAATTTCCTTGTGTATGCCATTAGAGTAGCGAACAGAAAAAGATTTTTTTCCCACAATAAGGTGGATTGTAAGATCGGATGGTCCGGGCGTCCATGGATATATAACGTGTGACCTTATCTACATGAGAGGTAACTAACCAAATAGTTTTGTGTTTGCCATTGGAGTGTGGGAGACCACTGGAGTACCCATAGCCACACAAGTACAAGGCGGACGTACAAACTCCCAATTCTGCAAGGCACCGAGGCCCCGCACTGCTGTTGTATTGTGTTACTGCTCCATATTATTCATGATTCATTGCAGAAAAACAAAACTCGCGGATTTCTTATTATTCTAATGAAGGGTTCATGTCACAGTGGCTCAGTGGTTAGCACTACAGCCTTGCAGCGCTGAGGTCCTGGGTTCGAGTCCCATCCAGGTCAACATCTGCAAAGAGTTTGTATGTTCTCTCCGTGTTTGCGTGGGTTTCCTCCAGGTCCTCCCATTTCCTCCCACACTCCAAAACATACTGGTAGGATGATTAGATTGTGAGCCCCATTGGGGACAGGGCAAAGCTCTGTGCAGCACTGGGTAATCTGTGTGTGCTATATAAATAAAGGAATTATTATTATTATTATCTCTAGTGTCTCCGGCGGCTGAACGTCTAAGATATATAATAGGAGAAGATGAAGAGGCCCCAAACCCCACGTTATTCACAGAGATGGACACTCTGCAGCATGACGGTGATGAGCTGGAGTGGAAGGAGACCGCCAGGTACCTACTACACCTTTGGTTTTAATTGTTTTCATATTAACAAATGAAAATGTAAATCATTGACAATGCACTTGAATTTTTCTATGTATCGCATATTCTATAGAATTTAACTAAATTGACTTATTCTAATTATAATACACATTACATAAAGCTGGAGTCAGGAGCTAGTGGCACATGTAAGCAGGAATGCCAGGGAGTACCAACAAGATATTGTGCCCCAGCTACTGTATTCCATGGCAGAGTCGGCTTCAGGTTTCAGTAGGCCCCTGGGCGACACAGCCTCAGTGGGCCCCTTTGCAGTGAACTCACATGGCGGCATTAAAACATTCCCAAACAGTCTTATCTTATACACAGTATCCTCATAGTTTAATTATATACAACCCCATAATGGTTCTTTTATATACAGCCTCCCTCACTAGGCGCTGCCAGGTTTCTGGGGACTGAGATTTGGCTGTATGGGCTCCTGCACATGTCTGGTGATGGTGCAAAGAAGGAAGGGATGTCTGCACTCCAAATTTGTTAAAAAAAATGTCCGGGTATGCCTAGTGCTGGCGCCGGCCCTGCACCATGGTGTCCAAATGTCTACACATAGCTATACTTATCCAAGTACATAAGATTACATGTAATAGAGGTTTTTCTTTTACATTTTGGGTGCCAGTGGGAAGAGTTTTCGAGTTTGAGGAAGCATTTGCAGTATAGCAGGTGTATGTACATCAGTTCTAGTACATCAGATTTTGGCGCATCGGTCCCGGCTTTCACGTGACACAAATCGGGGGGGGCGGGCCGTCGGATGATCCGACAGATTCGGACAACGCACGGGATTTAACATTTAAATTGTGTCGCAAGATCAAGCACTTGCATACACCGGGAAAAAGAAGGTGAACTCCGGCAGACCTGAGCAGGGGAAGCGACAGATGCAGGAAATCGGGCGCACGAGCTACGTGAATCGCGCCACAACGCAGGATCGTAGGACAGTCCGGATCGGGGATAGCGCGCAGGACGGGTAAGTAAATGTGCCCCAATGTGCACCAAGTCTGAAGAAAGGGTAAAGGAAATTCCTTAGTTACAACTCAGTAAACATCAAAAGTCCTTGAAACTTCTTCTTAGGTCCCTTTCACACGAACGTATGAAAATGGCCATATGCTGCCTGTGCCAAACCGTTTTTATATGGCCACATTCATTTCAACCCTTTTCATAGCCGTATTGTCCGCCGTACCATGAGCGAGCATGTCCTAATATAGAGCATGTCCTATTTTATACAGTATTTCCATTCCATATGCCCCATAAAAGTCTATGGGGATGTTTAAAAGAAGTGTTATATACGTGTTGTTCATGGACCTAATATAAACCGTCATATCCCACTTCTGTAAATCAATTGTACAGCTGCAGTAGTATAATTTACTAATGTAGAGAGCCCAGTAAGAGAGCCATGTACTACTACTATGTACTGGTTCCATATAATGATGCCCTGTAATACTGTTGTAGCAGGTGATTTTAAGTAATTGTACCATATGCTAGTGGTATCTACTAGTGCCAAGCAGTAGTGCTATAAAATGGCACCATCTTCTGGCACCATGTGAGATTGCAAAGTACTAGTTCCATGTGACAATACTATGTGCTAGTGCCATGTTCCATTTGCATGTAAAAGTATCATATACAAGTGTCATTTAACAGTACCATGTAATAGTGCCAAACAGGGGCGTAACTAGGAGAGACAGGGCCCCATGGGAGGCTTCTGAGTGGGACACTCCTTTCCACTTAAAAAAATATACATATTTGACACATGAGAGTTACAATCACTCATTTATACACGACTTACAGACAACCCCTAGTTAAAGACGGACCCCTCTGCCCACTGTGACCTCTGGTGAAGCTCTCTGGATGTTACATTAGTCCCAGACTGCAATGATCAGCTGTAAGGTGTCTGTAATGAAGCTTTATTGATAATCCTCGGTCCCATTACAGCAAAAAATTTTGAAACTCCGATTGTCACTGGGGCCAAAAATTAATTTTTTCTGGATCTACAATTATAAAATATACAGTTTCGACTTACATACAAATTCAACTTAAGAACAAACCTATGGATCCTATCTTGTATGTAACCCGGGGACTGCCTGTATATATAAATATATATACAGTTCTTTACGCATACACACATTTAAACACTCATGTGCACACATATACAAATTTACAGCAATATATACAAACATACAATATGTGCACACCATTCACCATATACACATCACAGATACACACATATACAGCATATATACATCACATATATGGTATATATATATTATGCTGTACAATGTGCACGTATATGCACCATGTATATAATGGTGTATATCCTCCATTCTTTAAAGGAGATCTACCACCAGGTAGAAATACTGTATGCAAATGAGCCTGAGGGGCTCCAGGCTCCATTAACACCTATGGAGCCTGGGCCACTCAGGCTCATTTGCATACAGTCCTTCATTCTAGTGGTAGATGCCCCCTAATGTCAGTTCCCCCTGACACTGTTGGCCCCATAGCAACTGTTATGGTTGCTACCACTTTAGTTTTGCCCCTAGTGCCAAATAATAGTATAATGGGCTAGAAACATGTTACTTGCTAAGTAATAGTCCCATTTACCAACAACATCCCATGTACTAGTGCTATACCATACAATAGTGGCATATTCTAAGTAATAGTGCCATTAACTGGTGCCACATAATAGTACCATGTCATAGTACCAAACGAGAGCGCCATGTTCTAAGTAAAAATGCAAAGTATCAGTGTCATATATTAGTGCCACGTAATATTCCCTTACAATATTGCAGTGTAACATCACAATGCCATAAGTCAGTGGTGGCGAACCTTTGGCACGGGTGCCAGAGGTGGCACTCGGAGCCCTCTCTTTGGGCACCCAGGCCATCACCCAGCACAAAGGTCTCCATTCAGGACTCAAGCTTGATTATCATTGTAGCCACTTCCCTGGACCCTTAATTCATCCTGTTTAGAGGATTTAATAATAATAATACAAATTTCTCCTTCTTTCTCCTGTATTGGTGTCCTCGGGGTGCCAATACGTTTGAAACCTGTTACTTTAAATTGGCATTTTGGCCCTTTGTGAAAAATATGTGGCTTTCGCTTGTAGTTTTGGCACTTGGTCCCTAAAAGATTTGCCATCACTGCCATAAGTAATAGTGCCTGATAATCTTGCTGTGATAGAGCCCTACAATAGTGCCATGCTCTAGAGCAGTGCAATGTATATGCTTATTGAAGGGGGATTCATCTGGCTAATACGGGGGCATGCCAATGCCAAGCCCTAGATTAATAATAATTAGAAGTCAGTGCTGTCGCACAGTGGTTATAAAGTATAAATCAGGGGTTTTAGAGGTTTTATTTCCTAAGATTGGGGCTGTTTTAATTACTGGGTGTGTAATGAGGGAGGAGGGACATTAATAAGTAATATGTGTCAACCTGAAACAAATTAGCTCACAAATGAAACAACTCCATGAATTCCTTATTAAGACCTGGCAAACAAATCCTGCTGTAACCTCTAATGAAAGTATTACACGGGCCCAGAGAAATGCTCACTTCAATAAGGGAGGAGATTAACAAGTCAGAAATCCACAAGGAATTTTCTCTCTAGGATATCCGCTAAGCAGGGCCTTATTGTGCTCAGGTCGCCCCCCAGCCCACCCTGCCCAGACCTAAACAAAAGTATCTACTGGACTACATGCAAATTCTGTGACTGCAAAAATCAATCGGTTTCTTATTTTCCTGATAGTTTCATATGACATCACCTAATATCACGTGATGGATGATAAATATCATATGTCTAGGTAATAGTAATTCATCATCTTTACCCACAAGGGTTAAAGGCCCATGATTTAGTAAATACTCACAGAATATTAAACCTGAATGGACAACGTAGTAAGTAAGTCAAATCCCTCTGTTTACTGCAAAATTTCACGACCATGATGGAGATTCTTTAATATTCAGAATGTTCTTATTTCCCAGAATCTCCTAGTGGAGCAGCAATGGCTATAAGTCTTCATACGCCTGCAAGGTGTCCTTATTTGGCAAAGTCTCTGAAGTCTCAAGTCTGAAATTCACTTCCTACATATGGTACTAAAATGAGCTTCTTGAGGAATGGAGGATGTGTCCCTTCTGCTTCTTTCAATCTGCAGTTTCAGGACCTGAAATAGCTCTTCTGTACATGTGTGTTGAGAGCAGGAATAGATGTATGAGGATTTCATGGGTGAAGGTCCTTCTCAGTATAGAATTTAGTGGGTCGTTTGGGTGGCCATGGGCCCCCCAGAAGACTTGGGCCCCAGGCTACAGCCCAAACTACCTACATTATAATCCATCACTGAGAACTCTTACTCCCTGACCCTATTTAAAAGTCTCTCACTCAGCTAAACCAGTTCCCTTCACTGTACTGAAAAGATGTAACTACGTCAAAACATCTCTGTGTACAGTTGGGAATCGGTTCCTTCTGGAATAGATATACTGGTTTGGCTTTAATCCCACATCATGTCATTAGGCTTCCGTAAAGTCATGGTTGATGCTAAGGGGGGCTTCGTTACAAGGTAGTAAAAGAGGCCTGGTTTTCCTTATTCCATCTAGGAAAAATGTATTTGCATATTTCCCAGAATTCCCTAGTGGAGCATCAATGGCTACAAGTCTCCAGTCGCCTACAAGGCGGGCTTATTTAGCAAAGTCTCTGTAAGGAGAACTCTTACTTAATTTAAGTAAAATTTAAGTAAAATTAAATGAGCAAAATTTGGATCCTAGTGATGTCTTTGTCCATATAAGGAGAGTGACATCACTGGGGAAACACCCTGAATATAGGCAGCAACCAATCAATGGGGTGGAACAGGAGGAGGTAAATAATGAGAAAAGGGTGGTGTGAATAAAGACTAATTTTCATTCTCTGCACAAAATGTATGTGCCCTGTATCTGAGATTTAGGGCTGGAAGGGTTAGTTCTACTGCCCTTGAAGGCCGACTTTTCAGGTGTACAGGGTAATGTTCTATGAGGGATTCTGAGTAAGGAATATGCAAACAAGTTTTCCACTCATCTCTGTTTATGAGGTAGGTAGTTTTTAGGTAGGGGATTTCATTTTTTTCAAGTTTTTAAAAACTTAAAAAAAAAATGTTTACAATTATGTCTGGCTCCCTAGGGTACTTGAACCCTAGGAGAGCTGATGGCTTATACTATATACTGCAATACAACTGTGACTCTACTGCTTCCCTATTACATTCTGGCTCCAGCAGACTGCCTAATGACAGCAATGGAAGCATCTTGCAGGCTTCCAGGTTTCAAAGCAACTGATCATTGCCCTCCGACGCTTATAAACACATCCCTTAATGACAACTCGATATAATTTAAAGGAAATCTACCATCAGGATCATGGTTTATAGACTAAATATACTTACATTCTGGTGTGTGCCCCCTTTATTAGGATCTGCTCTTCTTTTAACTTCTTATGCCCTAGATTTTGAAGAAAATATGCTTTAAACATTATTCAAATGAACCTGAGGGGCTCTAGGCTCCATTAACTTCTATGGAGCGTGAAGCCCCTCAGGCTCATTTTGAAGCCGTTTTTCGTAAAAACTATGGCATAAAAATCTTAAAGAAGAACGGATCCTGACAAAGGGGGCACACACCAGCATGTAAATGTACTTGGTTTATAATCCATAATCCTGTTGGTAGATGTCCTTTAACATTGACCAGTCATGAAAGGGTTTAATAATGGCAGCTCCGTTTTACGTCTATGTCTGATTTTGCAAAGGCCTGGTGACATGATGTAGTATGATAGCCAAACCAGTGCAAAAGGAAGAGGTACCATATTTAAAGGGGTTGTCCTGAGTCTGGATATACTTTTAATTGGTCACTAATTTTTTAGTAGACTCTGAAAAAAGTTAATAATATGGGTAAATACAGGAAACTTGATAAAATACCTGATCCGAGAAAAAAAAACAAAAAAAAAAAGAAAAGTACAGCACACAGTTTCAGAAAAATCCTAAGTGGATTTATTTCCCACATGTGCCAGTAATCTACATTCTATACATTGGACCTGTGCTGGTGCCTCCTCCTGGCCCAGTGTGACTTGAGAAAGGCCGAGGCATGGCGGCTCTGAAAGGTTTAGGAAGATTAGGATTACAATGCCTGTTTGATTGTACATCTGCTTAAAAATAATTTTTTTTTTTCTGAGAAAAGGAGTTTCTTCAAGCCTCCCCTTGTGTTTGCAGTAATCCATAATACAAGTCACGCAACTTTTAGTAAATCAAGGAAGAGGAAAACAAACTGAGCAGGATAAGCTTAGTGCCAAGAAATGTGAGATATTTACATTCTTCAAGGTGCTTCGTTCTTTGTTGTTTACCAGGACATATTTACTTGTCTTGCTTTTAAGCTTTATGTATGTTTGTTAAGGGTTTCAATTTTTATTATGCAAATTTAGTGCAATTTTTTTTACATTCTTACCCTATTATGCACAGCGAGGACAGGTAGATTATACATCACCCCATGTAGGCACTGCCATTGTGATATAATTGTACAAAGGCATTGTTATTAGAGATTTGATATTGTTATTTTCAGTTTTTTTTAAACTTTTATATTTTTACAATTATGTCAGGCTCCCTAGGGTACTTGAACCCTAGCATGGCTAATCGCTTATTCTTTATATTGCAATACAACTGTGAATCTACTGCATCTCTATTACATTCTGCCTCCAGCAGACTGCCTAATGACAGCCATGAAAGCAACTTTCAGGCTCCCAAGTATCATCGCTACTAATTGTTGGCTTCTGATGATGTCACACGCTTATTAGGAAACATACAGAAGACACCTGCTGTCTCAATGACTACTCAATGTAATTTTACATTGACCAGTCATGAAAGGGTTAAATAATGGCAGCTCCGTCTATGTCTGACTTAGATAATGATAAAAAAAAAATTAATGTATTTTGTTAATGTCCAGGTAAGGCAGGACATATATTATACATAACCCCGTTGTAGGCTCTGCCATTGTGATATTATAATACAAGGGCATTGCTATTAGAGATAAGAAGACCAAACTTTAAGTTCCATGTCTTAAATTTGGCTGCTCCACCTATTTTGGACATGTTGCAGAGCAGCCAATCAGGTAGGTTTACGCCCCTGACAACTAGGCATGCCTGGGTAAGGGGGAGCTCCTGAATGGGGAACACCTGACCTAAAGTACAGGTCCGTCCATCCCTAATAACTATTCTGCAAATTCATTGTTTCTAGAGACTTTGGGGGGAGTTAATCACTGCCAGTTTTCTGCTTACTATGCCACCTCCACACAATGTGGGCATGAAGTGGGCATGGAGGGGTCGGACACGGTCGGACACAAGGCCCCAAGTCTCTCTACATTTTATAAACAGATCTCTCGCAAAACTACGGCTGATCGGATCTGCGTAGTTTTGGTGAGTGGAATGACCACCCACAGGATACATAAAGATGCCTAGGCCTGGTCCACAAGACTCCAAGAGCTGGCCCACAAGTCTCTGTTTGTTATAAGTATAGTTATTATTAATATTATTTATATTGATTCCAGATAGATCTATGGAGCAATTTTTCTTATAACACTGTGTCAGGCTGTACCTTTGCTTTATGACAAGTCAGTTTGTGTAGGGACAAGACCTTTGTGTAGAGACTGATGTGGAATTGCTCATAGACTGTTTTTTATTATTTCTTTTTGTTGTTGCCTCAATCAGGTGGATAAAATTTGAAGAGAAAGTAGAAGAAGGAGGGGAGAGGTGGAGTAAACCACACGTGTCAACATTGTCCCTTCACAGCCTGTTTGAGTTACGGACGTGTCTCCAGACTGGAACTGTGTTGCTTGATTTAGATGGTTACTCCCTCCCACAGATCATAGGTATGAAAATATTAAGTCAGATTTGTGGTGACATCTATTGGAGTTTACAATTTCTAAGTGATCTCTGTACTAGTGCATGAACTGCATGATGACGTCTCCTACCTTACTTTACAGATGACATCATTGAGAAGCAGATAGAAGATGGGATGCTCAAGCCTGACCTAAGGGAGAAAATTAGTTATGTTCTATCAAGGAAGCACAGACACCAAACTAAGAAACCTATTCATCGGTCTTTGGCCGACATTGGAAAGTCTGTCTCTTCTAATACCAGTAAGTTTTATAACTTATGCCAGTGGTAAAGCAATAGGAGAATACATTGGTCCCTCTCATAACTCAATGATCTTCTTACACCTTCAGCAGTTTAAGTATTGTAAATTCTTTTAACCTTCTCATGAGTAAGAGTTATGATACAAAGATTGCCAGACTAGTTCCCGCTTAACTCCTTCATGTGGAAACTGTTAACTTTAATAATGGCAAAAGTAGCAGTAGTCATGATGTAGTCAGGAAGTAAGGGAGGATGTGGAGAAACATTCAGCTGCAGAAGCTACTTTGTTCTCTCTATGCAAGTTCATAGACCTCAGATTATTATATTATAGTATTTTCACTAATTTCTATAGGACCCTACTGACAAGGCTGGATGGTCTTACCAAATCGATAGGTCATGTGATGCTATGGAAAGGTGTGGATGCACTGTGGATTTAGGACATGAGGAGCAGTTGTGTGGGGGAAAACAGAAATTTTGCTCTGGGGTCTATGAGTCTAGAAATATAGTTCAAGCCCCCCTATAGTTTAACTACTTCCAAAGGAGTACTTGACCTATATTTCTAGATATGAACAGGGGTGGGTTACCCAAGTTTTACAGCACACGTCCATGTTCGAAGTGCAGCCGTGAAAATTACAACTGTGTGATAATAGTGATTGCAATCCCCATTATTTGTAGTTGTCCTACAACTGTGTAAGTCAGCAAGAAAACATCCTATTCGACTTGCATCAAATGGTTTTGGTTCCCATTTGTCCCCTATTAGGCAATCAGTATTTAGGTGAACAGCATTAAGGGGCTTCAGGTAATAAATAAAGTGAAGTGGGATTCCATTGATCTCCATAGGATAGAACCAGGACAGGTTGTAGGAATACTAATCTAGAAAGTTGGTTTTCCATTTTAAAAATATTTTAAAATGTATATGAAAAACCATAAAATTAAACTGGCCAACAAAAACATTTTTTTGTATGTTTTTGTGTTGTTGAGTTGTTTTTATGTTGTTGCATTGGTAGGGTGGTGCTGGTGATGTGGTGGGTGAGGAAGGCAACAAGACACTATTCCTTGAAATGTGATTTAGATACAGGCGTGTAACAGAGTGTAGGTGTAGATCTTTTCTCCAGGTGAAGGACCACACAGGTTTTTGTTGGGTGCTTATGCTTTAAGACAAACACTAATATTAATTTTCATCTCTCGTAGATCGCATTCCTGTTCCTACTGGTCCTGCTGGAAATCACCTCCATCGCTCTACAGAAGATTTGAGAATGAGACAGAACGCTAACTATGGCAGACTGCGTAGGTCTCACCTTTCTGTCATATATGTTGTGTATTTTATGGGTTGGGTAATGTTTTGTATAAGAACACATTATATACAAAGGAATACTCAAGGGTCAATGACTTTTTTTGGAATGTGATAACATATAACATCCACAGGGGTAATGTTAGCCATGGGATCAATGTTTACAACTCAACCTGCCAATGACTCACCAATGATGTGTGTAAGAAAAAAAGCATCAGGCATGTTGGATTGTATCATACCCAATCCTTTGGTTGAACTTGATGAGCAATATAGTGTTTTTACCAAAGAATTTGAATAGCTTGTAAATTTTAAAGATGAAAGCAAAATAGTATTTCCATTTCAGATCTATCCCTGTTTTTTTTTATCTCTTTAGGGCACGCACATAGCAGAAGTATGAATGACATCACGGAGGCCCCAAGCTCTGATCAGGTATTGAGCTGTCACTCAATGTTTACTCCTATAGACCTTTGATTATTTACTATGCAGTCAGAGAATCTGAATAATTTCTACTTTATGCATGTGAAAAGGGCACTCATGGTTCTGAATATAAACATGACTTATACATCTACAGCCACGCCACACGTGACCTATAAACCTACATATAGACAAGTGAACAGTAGAATTTTTACAAGTTTAAAAGTTCTTATTCTCGAAAAAATAAACTATTATCATCCTCATGTAGAACAGATCCTGTTTTAGGGGACACAGGCCAGTGTTCGAGTGTGCTTGGGTTAAAACCACTGACTCCATCTGGTTGATTTAATTTAAGACAGCAATAGCAATATTATCTACTGGTATATTAGTGGGTACTGTGAGCCACTCGGTCCTACTTTTAATTGGAAAACAAGGGGGCTCTTGAACACAGTGGGGGTCATTTACTAAGGGCCCGATTCGCGTTTTCCCAACGTGTTACCCGAATATTTCCGATTTGCGCTGATTTTCCCCGAATTGCCCTGGGATTTTGGCGCACGCGATCAGATTTTGGCGCATCGGCGCCGGCATGCACGTGACGGAAATCGGGGGGCGTGGCCGAACGAAAACCCGACGGGTTTTAAAAAAATGTGTCGCGAAAATTGCACTTACCTTCACTCAGTCCGGCTCGGTTTATTCCAGTGCGTTCCAATGCTCTTCAGCGCAGCAGTGCTACCTGGTGGACGTTGGAGGAACTAACTTAATAAATCCCGGCCGGACCCGAATCGACCACAGAGAACGCGCCGCTGGATCGCGAATGGGCCGGGTAAGTAAATCTACCCCAGTATCTCTAGACCCTCCATGATGGCGGCCCGTGACTACCAGTCCATGAGTTTCATAGAAAAATTGTATAGGAACACAGTCACTAGATACACTAACAATAAACCAATACACAAGGTCCAAAAGATAAGGGGAGACCCCACAAACAACATGGGGTCATGGGTATCGCCAGTATGTCTGGATTCCTCTTAATAGCCACACTGGCGATACACGTGGGGTAGCGTGGTGTTGTTTGTGGGGTCTCCCTTTGTCTTGTGGGAAGGATTTTTAAAAATCCCATGTACATATAATTCACAGATTTGTGGTAGGAAAGCCTAAATGTCTTCAGTGCCTAAATGTCTAAACTATTTCTTTAAAGTTGACCCTGCTCTTTGTTTTTACAGCTGAGGAATAAGTTTATGAAGAAAATTCCCAGGGATGCTGAAGCTTCCAATGTATTGGTTGGAGAAGTAGATTTCTTAGATAAACCATTTGTAGCATTTGTACGATTGGTCCAGTCCATTATGCTGGGAGGTGTCACAGAGGTCCCGGTGCCCACCAGGTAATGGCTACTTTTACTAGATGTTATATTTCTTACATATATAAAAGTAACATTTTGTGTTCTGGTTGTTTAGATCTAGAACCTATAAAAGAGGACGACATGGGTAGCAGAGGTCTCTTTGTAGGGTTATGGATCAGTTTTTGCCTTAAAGGGAACCTGTTATCAAGAACAGGCACAATAAAATTTACTCACTCCCCACTCTGTCTCCTCCCAACAGTAAAATTGCTCCCAAACTTTTTCTGCTTTTTTCTATGGTGCCCCCGGTCACCATCGCTTGGCCCCTTCAGTTGGGGTGCGTGAAATGGTGAGAAAATCCCACTTTTATAATTGGCTTATACAGTTCTGTTATATCTCAATCTTGGTTGGGAAGGGGGGGCCCCATTCAGAAGTCTGCTAATGTCCCTGCCTCTCCTAGTTACGCCCCTGCAAGCTTCAGTGACTGATAAAAAGCAACTACAGAAGAGAAATGGTGCAAAATGTTTAAAAGAAAAATCTATAAGGGAAATTATTTACCCCATAAAAGATACAGTGCTTAAAAATTATATTATTATTATTTTTTTAGAAGTCTAAAGCATAAAGTGAACCTGTCACCAGGAATGTCATTTTTAGCTGGTGTCAGGTTCCTATAGCCTGTGCTATGCTGATTTTAAAAATGCCTTTATCAGCATTCTGAATCATTCAGTATTGTTTCAGTATTACCTGGCTCGCTGCCAGCAGCATGTGAGTCCCAGGAATTTTAGCTGCAGCCTAGTTGTGCCTGTGTCTCAGTCTCCTCTACTCCACACTCATCCCGCTCCCTCAATCCTCCCCACTTCCTGTGCATTGAGCAAGCAGGGGAGGGAGAGGGAGGGGAGGGTGTGGAGTAGAGGAAGAATGCATGAGGCACACACAGGCTGCAGCTGTTCCTCCCCCAGGACTCACTACATGCTGCTGTAGGGAGCCAGGTAATGTGAATGGAACTTATATAAACTACTGAAATTATTCAGAATGCTAACAAAGTCATTTTAAAAATCACCACAGCATAGGCTATTGGAACCTGTCACCAGCTACAAATGACATTCCTGGTTACAGACTCAGGACACAATACATGCTCATAGAAAAACATGCAAACTTTATTTGAGGGAAACAGAGTCTTTCACCCCCATTGCCACTTCCCAAAAGGGGGAGTTGCAGGTAAAAAGACAGTGCCAAAGCGCTCCACTACTGGAGTCAGCCGCGAGCCATGCACCAAATGTATGATGAGTCCTGTGTCTCGGGCACACACTGTACAGTGGTAAAGAGCTGTCATGGCTGGCGTGAAAAATGCTATCCTTAATAAATGGCAGGCTTAGTATTTTAGATCTACTTTTTTAATTGAACTAGTACAAAATGTACACTTTGTTTAAACAGATTTTTATTACCTTATATACTCGAGTATAAGCCTAGTTTTTCAGCACAAAAAATGTGCTGAAAAACCCAAACTCGGCTTATACTCGAGTCAAGAAAATAAATAACTCAAAATTCGCCTTTCTGGCGGCACCCGTAGATCTTCTGTGCGATCCATCCGGTATTGTTGTGCTGCACGACGGGGAAGGGGGGGGGCTATATACACTGGGGCAGGGGCTGGCAGGCTATATACACTGGGGCAGGGGCTGGCAGGCTACATACACTGGGGCAGGGGCTGGCAAGCTATATACACTGGGGCAGGGGATGGCTGGCTATATACACTCTGGCAGGGGCTGGCTGGCTACATACTGGAGAGGCTGTGACCAATGCATTTCCCACCCTCGGCTTATACTCGAGTCAATAGGTTTTCCCAATTTTTTGTGGTAGAATTAGGGGCCTCGGCTTATGCTCGGGTCGGCTTATACTCGAGTATATACGGTAACATTTTTATAAGAACTTTTCCAAACATGATGGAAACCAATGAAACAAAATAGTGGAGTGGGGGGCGGGAGGGGGGTAAACATTACGGGGAAGTGCAACTGATGGGATGGGGAAGGAGATGGTTAGGAGTAGTAAGGGAGAAAATGTAGGTCCTGGACCTTAAATAAAATAATATAACATATTCTTGTCCATAAATCAAAGAGAAGAGAGAAATAAAGTTACAAGCATGTGTCTGGATATCCAGGATACACAGCATAGCCATACAATGTATAGAGTCTATAGTCACAGTATTCAGGATTCACAATGTACAATGTATAGAGCCTGTATCCCTGAACTGTATATCTCTTACACCCTTTAGGTTCCTATTCATTTTACTGGGTCCTATTGGAAAAGTAAAGTCCTACATTGAAATTGGCAGAGCAATTGCAACCTTGCTGGTAGATGATGTAAGTGATATTTATTCTACAAGACACTAATGCTGGACATTATTGCACACAGTAACTGATTAGTAGGTGTCAGGCAATTTCCTTAAAGCGAACCTGTCACCAGGAATGTCATTCTTAGCTGGTGACAGGTTCCTATATAGCCTATGCTATGCCGATTTTAAAAATGTCTTTGTCAGCATTCTGAATCATTTCACTAGTTTATAGTAGATCATTTTACATTACCTGGCTCCCTGCAAGCAGCATCTGGTGAGTCCCCGAGGAGGGGCAGCTGCAGTCTGTGTGTGCCTGTGCCTCAGTCTCCTCCACACTCATCCAGCTCCCTCTTCAGTTCCTGTCATGTGCATTGAGCAGGCAGGGGAGGGAGGAGGATGGTGTGAATGAGAGGAAGACTGCATGAGAAGACACAGGCACACATCGGTTGCGGATGCCCTTCCCCCCCGGATTCACCACATGCTGCTGGCAGGGAGCCAGGTAATATAAAATAAACTATTATAAACTACTTTTAGTAGGCATTTTAAAATCAGCATACCATAGGCTACAGGAACCTGTCAGCAGGAATGTGATCAATAGCCTATGCTATACTGACATGGTCATGGTACATCATCACCAGTCCATAGAGATAATGGACTTCACTGCAGGTTGTATGCGTCCAGTTTTCTCAATAATCTTGTAATATACAACCTGTTACAGCTGTTCAGTGATGTTGCTTATAAAGCACGAGATCGTGAGGATCTGATTGCAGGAATAGATGAGTTCTTGGATGAAGTCATTGTCCTCCCACCTGGAGAATGGGATCCCACTATTAGGATAGAGCCACCCAAAAAGGTTCCCTCCGCAGATCAGAGGTAGGTATCTACAAGGTACATCAGAGTAAGTACATTTGCCATTGTTTCTACTATTGCTACATGATTTGTAAACTTTTTTCTTTGTCTTCTGCAGAAAATCAGTCTTCTCTGTGAATGAGGCCGGACAAATGAACGGATCAGCTGGAGGAGGAGGAGGTGGGAGCGGAGGAGGTGGGAGTGAAGATGGAGAGCTACCTGGTCCACATGAGATTGGAGAAGAACTGTCATGGACTGGCAGGTATATAGGGGGGAAATACATCTCATAGAATTCTATATCCATGCTAAAATGCCTTCTAAACCAATGAATGAGCAGAAAAAATTGAGTTAAAGAAATTCAGAAGCAATTAGATGGATTGTTTAAATGGATATGCAAATGATCCTGCAAGTGCACTGTGGGCGGACCTAATTTAGCCAATTGACTTAGTCTTCTGTGACATAGGCAGAGGATAAAAATGTCAAACACAACCAAAGCGTTTGTATCGTCCTCATTGTACTTGAAGCTTGAATTATATACAGGCAGTCCCCGGGTTACGTACAAGATAGGTTCTGTAGGTTTGTTCTTAAGTTGAGTTTGTATGTAAGTCGGAACTGTATACTTTATTATTGTAACCCCAGTCAAACTTTTTGATTGGATTTTAAAAATGTTGGGTTGTCATAAGAACCAGGATAAACAATAAATCTTAATTGCAGACTCCTCTGATAACTGTTATAGCTGATTATTGTAGCCTAGGACTAAAGTATAGCAAATTACCAAAATCCAGAGGTCCATTTCTAACTAGGGGTCGTATGTAAGTCAAGTGTTCGGAAGTAGGGGACCGCCTGTATCTATAAAAGTTGATTATTTCTGCATTGCTTCATCAGTTTGTAGTACTAAAGGATCATGTTTTGGACTTGGACTTTGACCTTTAAACTTTTGTACAAATCCTTTAAACCCTAATATCACCACAGGGGATTGCAGTCCGTAGCCAGTGGAATGGGGCCGCATTGTAGACACCAGCAACTGGGGGCAAAATGGAGGGAAAACTAGTAAAGGTGATCCATGGCTATCCTCCATCATTCAAGGGTTGGTGGGGGTCCCAGAGGTCAACCCCTACTCGTCATAATATAATTGTACATCGTAGTGATGACAAAAACCTCATTCATAATTCTATAAGAAATGACCCATGACTGAACTAATAGTTGGATTTCTCTCGCAGGTTCTGTGGAGGACTTTACCTGGATATTAAGAGGAAGCTGCCCTGGTTCCTGAGTGATTTCTATGAAGCCTTCCACATTCAGTCCATTTCCGCCATTCTTTTCATCTACCTCGGTTGTATTACAAATGCCATCACGTTCGGAGGATTGCTGGGTGATGCCACAGATAATTATCAGGTAGGAGAAAACTGCCAAGTATAATCTATAGACAACATATGTAATAGACCTGGAGGAACAGATTGGGATTATAGGACCAACTTTAAAAGGAACCTGTCACCACATTTTCACATAAACAGCTGGTGACAGGTTCCTATAAAGCCCTCCTGACACCCTTCTTTTAGCTAAAAATTGTTTCCTTACACCCCCATAAGTTAACTTTATCTTACATCACCTGGTATCAGAGGGAGCATGTCCTTCTTGGCGAGTTCCTGCCATCTACTCCTCCCCATGCCTCTTCTCAGCATGTCATGTGACCATGATCATGATCACATGATCTGAGGTCCTGTTACATTTGCAACATCTACCTCATGTATGTATCTGATCACATGAAATCATAGCATGCCTCCATGAACTTCTACTTCTCCCCCCATCCTCCATGGAATTCTACTTCTACCCATCTTCTATCAAGGCATGTTTTGATTTCATCAGATCGGATACATACTGTACAAAGGATAGATGCAAATGTAACAGGACCTTCGATAACGTCACCCTGGTCACATGACTTTAAGTGCCCAATGATGTAACATAGCTTAATGTTTCATACAGCTGAATATCGTAGCACTCAGACAAGATGAGACATTAGCGCCAGGTCAGGCACATAATTGCATGAGTTTCCAGGAGACTTCCTCCGTAATTTCAGACATTCCTTCATACTAAGCTGGCTCCGTCCAAAGCTGGTTATCATATTATTGTACTTGGGTAACTTGCCATATATGAAAGACGATAACCAACATATTTTTAGACAACACTACTCCATAGGTACAGTATATCTGCACCACATTCTCCATTCATACGATGTTACAAGCACTAACTGATCCTAGTAGTCATAGTGTGGTATCATCCATTTTAAAGTGATCTGCTCAATATATCTATATATAGCAGATTTCTACTAAATATAATATCACCAATTGAGATGATGGACCCAGACATATTCCAATCCGCCCACAGCCAATCTGGCAAATTAACACCCCTAGCTACTAGCCATGGCTGTTATTGTCAAGGGACCCCCGCGCCAATGAAAGCCATGGCTAGGTGCCAGTCGGCAGGCCACACCCAAACCCTGAACCCGAACGGAAAGTTCGGTCCACTAATCTCCTCTTCTTCAGGTGTCTTATGCAGTAGTTGGTATCTCCATTTTTATTTTCCATCCATCTTTAATTCTTCCTAGAAATATATGACTCATTGACACTGGGTTTTACCATCCTGCTTGTCATTGGGGTGTACTGGGGGGTATTTCACATACATATAAGAAACCCTTCCGGCCTCCTAATGTATCCGGCGGCCAGATGCCCTGACGGATAATTCTACTACGCCAAGCTCTACAGTTGCAGTTTAATATGAGATTTAAAGTGAATCTGTGTCCCCAGGAATGTAATTTTAGCTGGTGACAGGTTTCAATAGCCAATGTTATGCTGATTTAAAATGCCTTTGTACATTCTGATCATTTGAGTACTTAATATAGTTTATTTCACATTACCTGGCTCCTTGTAGGGTGTGGTGAGTACCGGGGTAGCTCACAGCCTGTGAGCTGGTCATTAGGCTCCAATCATTATAAAGAGCCGACTCTTTTGACTCTTTTGGATCCCTAGTAATTACTTAGGGAATCTTTTCAGGTAGCCCGCCACTACACTTTTCACCCCAAAATCTGTATCCGGGACAGAATTGTTGGCCTAAAGAGTCGCCTCCTAGTGCTGGCTCTTCGCGCGACTGCCCATCCTTGTGTGTCTCAGTCTCCTCATGCTTTCTTCCTTCTCTCCATACCATCCCTATCGTGCCTGCTTAATGTACATGATAGGGAGTGGGGAGGAGTGAGGGAGCGGGATGGGTGAGAAAAGGAGACTCCCCGGGACTCCCACACGGCTGCAGCGGGAGTCAGTAATGTGAATAAAGTCATACTTCTGAAATCATTCAGAATATGAAAAAGGCATTTTTAAAATCAAATAGCAATATTCTATTGGAAACCGGTTACCGCTAAAAATGACATTCCTGGGTACAGGTTCGCTTCACTATGGCATTTTCCCCAATATTTCCACCTGCAAAGATCCAACCACAAGGGGTACCTAAATCTAGTAAAATAAATCCAAATAACCATAAAATCCTGGTCTCTAACAGGTACGTAAACAAAATTACCACCTAGTGGGGACTTTCCAGGTGGCACCACAACACTTGGACACGGAGGGTGTACAGTACATATTCTGTACAGACGTCAGATCTACTCATTTACTTACCAAAAAACGTTGTGTTTGGTGCAAATAGAGCTGATGCATTGAATAAAGTCATGTTCACTGGAAGAGAAAGAGTTCGTCTTGAGTTCACATTTATGCAAAAACTCGATGTGCAGCTAACCTTAAGATCTATCAAAAAGGGATGTCCAGGTATACAACATTTGTATATTTGCTAGGAGGGGGGGGGCTTTTTAAAGATAAATACATTAAAAAACATGTTTTCTTTATTTAAAGGAATATTCTGGAATATTTATTTTCCGCTCTTTGATAATAAAGACTTATTATCACACCCTCTCAACACTCCCTTTAAGTTCATGGCTCAACCATCAATGCTGGACTCTACACAGAGGCCAGTGTTTCTATCTCATCCATAGCTGGGCGTTTGCTACAGCCTTATACTGATGCTGTAAAAGGTACAACGACTGTTCGGGATGGCACCACTGGCCTTTGTATACAAAATACGAGATTGATGGCCGGACCCATTACTTAAAGGGAGTGTGGAGGGGGTGTGTATAATAAGCTCTTTTCTTATTTAAAGAGCCATAAAATGAAATATTTCAGATAACCCCTTTAAATAAACCCACCATGTTTTAAATATAATTGCCAGAAAAAAACTGGATTATTATCTGATAATAAAAGGTATACTTACATGATTGCAGGACCCCGGGGAGAGAATGCAGATAGATAGAGGTGTGGCAGATACAATAGTTACAATGACTTTCACAATGAATGATACATTGACTCCTCTGCCCTCTGCACTTGACATATACTTTCTATAGATTGACGCAAAGGCTACATTCATCCCTGTAGCTGTCCATAATGTGTTTTCAGTTCAAGGGGTTGTCCCAAGTTTATAGTAGGTAATTGTAAGTAGGTTATAAGTAGGTACAAGATACAAGGTGATCAGTGTGATGACTGCTGGACCCCCAGGGAATGAGACCCAGTTCTCACTGATGGGTAAACAGTGGATAAGTCTGTGCCACTCCATGCCAGAGCAACCAAGCGCTATGCTTGGCTGTCACAGTGAAAACCGGACCACTTGCTCATCCTGCGGCTCAATTAGTGAGACAGGATAACCATTCTTTTGGATCGTGGGGGTCCTGTTCTTGTGAACGCTGGGCTGCATTAAAGAAGCTTTTTTTTTTTTTTGGAGAGCTGCCTTAAAGGAAACAACCCACCCGGATCAAGGTTTTTACCAATCACACTTACATGTGGGTGTGTTACCACATGACGGTATCTTCTCCATTTTTAGCTTCCATAGCTTTCATTAAAAAAAAAAAAAGGCTTATAAAATTATGCAAATGACCTGAGGGGCTCCTGGCTCCATCATCCTTGGGTATGCATACCTCCATGAGAAACTGAGATGACCTTTCCTGCAGTTTGTCTCTGGCTGTGGAGAGGAGGAGGCCTGCACAGAGGCATGCATAATTAAGATGATGGAGGCCAGAGTCCATCGGGTCATTGCATAATTTTAAAAGCCTTAAAAAAACAAACACGGACATAAGGAGATAAAAGTGCAGCAGATCCTGTTAGGGGGGCCCACACCTGCCTTAGTTTGCTTGTCTTACAATCGTTGATCTTGGTGGTAATTTCTTTCCGAATGTTTTATGGGTTAAAGAGAAGCACAGTCTGCCCTTAAAGTACCACCACCACCAAATATTATAATCTTCGCACTTACATGTTTACAGAAATGCAACATACCTTTAATTTTCCACCCTCAAGCTATTTCTACAATATTCATAGTATAATCTGTTTGCTAATGCCTTTTATTACTGGGTGGTCCAACAGGAATTGTACTGCACCGGGAGCTGAGACACGTTCAGTTACACCAACTGCCTCATTAGCATACAGATTAAAATGGAAATTCTCAGAATGGCCTGATGGACAGAAATACACTGTGGATATCACAGTGTATTTCTCATAACATGCTGACAACAGATTATAATGATGCGGAAGTCGTAGTCTACCTTTAAGTTTGTACTTGAGCCTTACTAAGATATCTAAAGTCATTTTTCCATATTATTTATCACTTTTGTATTATACAAATAGACAGATTATTCAACAACACGATAGACAGATTATGCTTCCATATATATACTGAGGCAGAGAAATCCCCATAAATCTAGTCCTCCTCAAGTTATTGTCTCCCTAGCTCCAAACCCGATAGGAAATGCCCCATAACCGCATATGCTCATTGTATGTTATTGGCAGTTTATGGGTCCACGACCTGGGTCCGGTGCCACACATTCACATCTGTATGTAGTGACGTAGTCGAGCTTGAAGTCGGAATTGATGGGTAATATTTAAAGCTCCAATCATTTTTCTTGATGGCGTCATAAATGAAGATGAAGCTGATGAGGGGTAAAGCCTTCTCTGTTAAAAGGGTGATGTACTAAGATGAAACTGGCGTCGGTGCCACCAGTAAGGCACGTGCAAAGCGGAATGGAGGCCAATCCAGAGGCGAATCCATGTATCTATATCATTACTTCTGCAATTAGATATTCACTGGTTAAACAGTAGGACTTCATTACAAAGGTTTCACTTAAAGGGATTCTACCAGCTTCCAAATCACCATAATCTAAAGTCAGCATTGTGTAGGCAGGCAAAAGCTTTTGAAAATAACTTTCCTGTTTCCAGGGAACCTACCATTTTATAGAAATTCCGTTTTTATCATTATGCAATTAGCTTTAGTACATAAGGGACCTGCTTGTGTACATGATTTTTCTTTATGGGACTTTACTGCCCCATGATGATTGGTACCCGCTCCAGAAATAAGGTGTAAAAAGAATAATACTCTGACTGGAAATAGGGAGCCACCCTGTGCACACAAAAAATTTCATCACATAAGTTTAAAACATTCTATTATAATTGTGGCGCCATAGCTTTACACTTCTTCTCAGCCATATACGGGGGACGTGTTCTTCTGATGGTGTATAATAGTGATTGTGATATACAAAAAAAAAAAAAAGAGATTGCCGGATAACAATATGTAAATATTGGGTTTAGAATACAATGAGTACATGTACAATACACGGATACAACTAATGATGTGTAAGCTGAAGGCCAGAGTAGTATGACTTATGTTATGAGCGTGGTCATACATACTTGCTACAAGTCAACAGAATCTTTTCGAAGATGAGGATGGGCCCGGTGCTACTTAAAATGATCAGAGGCTTTCCAGCAAAGAGACAAAACACAGGCCTGTCATTGCTGACCGAGGAGCTCTCCATGACCCTGAAAGGAGAAACACCATCTGTTCACACTCTATAGTATTCTAGGTAGAGTGGAGGGAGCTTATCTATTAGTATAAGAGAATGGTTGTCAATAAACAGAATTCTCCTTTTGGAGGACCCAGGGGCAGTTTATCGTGATGGATTTTGATGGTAGATTTCCTTTAACATGACTTCTTTCTTTGATAACAGCTGATCATTATGGGTCAGACACTGGGCACATTTACTCAACCCGTCCGCTGGAGTTCACAGAAAGCGCAAAGTTCCGACGATAATGCACTGTTGCCGCAATACACTAAGATTGTGTGCTCATATCCTGCATGTGTCGCTTCCCCATCAGGACCTACAGAGTTCACACATCTTTTTTGACACAATTTGAATGTTAAATCCCGTGCCAGTCTGAATCAGTCAAACTGCCGCATGGAAGCAAAAAAACGATTGCGAGCACCAAATCCCATCGCACACACTTCCTAAATACCTGTTGCAGCCGTGCAATCCCTGAAAAAGGTGCAAATTCTGACGAAAGTGCGATCCCGACCCTTATAAATGAGCCCCACTGTGTGAGGTGGTTAACATTTGGGGACACATTCTTATTTCAGTGTTTTTACTTATTGGAAACAATAGTGGCTCCCAGTCTGAATTGTATTGTGTCAATCACTATCAGTACAGTCTGCGTATTCGTCATGTGATTGCAGAGACTTTATTTGACATCAGGAGAGATTGCGTTAATTATCATAAAGAAGATACAATTCTGAATATCTGTTTCTTTTCGCCCATGTGTCCTTAGTTTTTGATTCTGATCCATATATACGTTTTAAATGTTTACCATACAAAGATGAATTCCCTGACAATGGATAGTGTTATCCTATCATCCCCAGATGGCAGCAATGATACAGAGTAAGAGTAATCTGTCTACAGGGAAGATATTAACCTTTATCTAAAAACAGAACAGAAGCAGCATCCATATAGATCTTATGTCCCCCCTTATCAGGCTACACTTCTCAGCCTTCCTTACTCAGTTATAGCTGATAACCCCGATCCATACAGAAGAAGGACAGACAGACACCACACAGGGGTCTATGCACAGGGGAAGAAAGGAGGAGGGAAAACAAGTTCTATAAAGAGTAAAGGAAAAGTGGAGGAGTAGGCTAGCGAAGAGAAAAAGTAATATGTGCATGCTCTTCCTCTAGAGACAGTGTGTAACATTACTAACTCTCTGTTCAGCAGCTCGATCCTCCCCCCTCTACTCTTTGTAGACTTCTATGTCTGTCTTTCTGTTTAGCAGCCTTACTCCCATACTCCCCCCTCCCCTCTCGTGACTTTTATGTGTGTCTCTCTAGCAGCTTCCCTTCTCCCTCTACTCTCTGTATACCTATATAAGTGTCTCTCCAGCAGCCTCATCAACCTCTGCAGGACTTTTCTCTCTTCAGCAGCATCCTCTCCCCGTCTCTTTAAAAATCTATTCCTGTATTTTCTGCCTCATTCTCCACTCTCTGTAGAATTGATGTGAGTCCTCCCAGAAGTCGCATCCTCCCCTCCACTCTGTAGACTTCTATGTTGTCTTCAGCAGCTTTCGTCTCTCTTTCATTTTATCAATACTTTTATGTGTGTCTCTCCTGTAGCCTCATCCTCCCCTCCACTCTCTGTAGACTTCTATTTGTGTGTCTCCAGCAGCCTGATCCACTTCCTCCACTCTCTGTAGACTTCTATTTGTGTCTCTCCAGCAGCCTGATCCACTTCCTCCACTCTCTGTAGACTTCTATTTGTGTCTCTCCAGCAGCCTGATCCACTTCCTCCACTCTCTGTAGACTTCTATATGTGTCTCTCCAGCAGCCTGATCCACTTCCTCCACTCTCTGTAGACTTCTATTTGTGTCTCTCCAGCAGCTTGATCCACTTCCTCCACTCTCTGTAACTTCTATTGTGTCTCTCCAGCAGCTTGATCCCTTCCTCCCTCTCTGTAGCTTCTATTTGTGTCTCTCCAGCAGCCTGATCCCTTCCTCCACTCTCTGTAGACTTCTATTTGTGTCTCTCCAGCAGCCTGATCCACTTCCTCCACTTTCTGTAGACTTCTATTTGTGTCTCTCCAGCAGCCTGATCCACTTCCTTCACTCTCTGTAGACTTCTATTTGTGTCTCTCTCAGCAGCCTGATCCACTTCCTCCACCTCTGTAGACTTCTATGTATTTCTCTGTAGCAACCTCACCCTGTCACTCCCCTCTCTGTAGACTTCTGAGTGTGCATTTCCTTCTTCTTGATCAACCTCATCCTCCCACTCCACTCTTTTTGCCTATATGTATGTCTTTCTGTTCAGCAGCCTACTCTCCCCTTCCCCTCTCTGTAACGCCAATGTGTTGTCTCTCTCTCCAGCAGCCTTATCCTCCCCCTCCACTATCGATAGACTGAATGTGTAAATGACAATCTGTGTCATCTCTGCATGCTGATTCTATACAGATAACACACTAATTGTAGCTTATGGGAGGACCGCTTCCATAAATAGATTAAGTTTGTATTATGGTTCTCTTTTACCCCTGTGCGCACTAGGCGTATAGAATGTCCTGGTGCTGGAGAGTATCTTCCCTCAGGGACGTACTATAAGCCCACTTCTAGCACGGCTCATGAACGGAACCCACACTAGAAACAGCGGCTGTCAGCTGTATATTATAGCTGACACCACGCTCTGACACTCGCGTACAGCGGTGAACACCGTTAATAAAAACAAAAAATTCTATGAAAAAAAATACTTTTTAATTTATACCCTTTTACAAATGCACTAAAAACGATTAAAAATATGTTACTAGCAAAAAAAAAGAACAAAAAAATAAGCCTTTAACCGATTTGTCAACCAAAAACTAAAAAGGTTATGGATTTGAAAAGATAGTTATGCTAAAATTAACAAATTTCTCCAAATTACTTTTTATTCAGTAAAATTGTGAAAAATAAAACTTTTTTTCGTAACGTTTTTGCTTTTTACTACGTGTCCCCTTGATTTCTGATTGACAGGTCTAGTGCAGGCTCAGACTGGCCCCCGGACACCGGTGAATCCTCCGGTGGGCCCCCGATACCTCTGCTACACAGGCCCTCCATCCCCATCTGAGGGCCCTGACAGCAGGGTCGCACTCAGTGGCGTAACGATCGCTGGTCGCAGGGGTCGCGACCGGAAGACATTGGCAGGTATGGGACCCGGACCGGGACAGTAATATAATGAATGTCTCGGTCCGGGCCCCCTGTCATAAATATGCCGCAGAGTAGATGCCCGCAATCTGAGGCAGCCGTCTACTCCGCACCTGTTGCAGGCACGCATCGCTGCGAGCCGGAACAGCAGGAAGTGCCGTGCAAACACTTCACTGCTCGTCAGAAGCGCACGGGACGTTAAGAAGGCTGTCCCAGCGCTACCAGCGTGTGACGTCACTATGCTCCTGCGCTGGGCGCCTTCCTCGTGCAGAGGAGAAGCCGGAAGGAAGATGGAAAGAGGATGATCGCGTGGCATGAGTATTGCAAGTTTATTTTTTTTTTCACATTATAACTTGTGTGTGTATGGGGTCTTGGGGCCTTCCTAAAGCTTAATGAATAGGGGCTATACGCAAACTACCACTAAATTACCACTATAATGTGCAGAGACAGGATAGGAGTAGTAGTACATGTGCTGTTCCATACATACAGATATGAGTAGTAGTACTGTGATAATATTACCCAGGAAAGGATAGTAGTGTGCTGTTTCCATATATACAGATATAGTGGTAGTACTGTGCTATATTATCAGGATATGGAGTAGTATTGACTGTGCTATATATACAGATAGGAGTATAGTAACGTGCTAATATACAGATAGGAGTAGTAGTACTGTGATAATATCAGGATAGGAAGTAAAAGTGTGACTGTGATAATATTCCAGTATAGGAGTAGTAGTACTGTGATAATAGATACAGATAGGGTGGTAGTAATACTAGTATAAGTATATTACATATACTAAGTACTAGGATATGAGTAGAGTACTGTGATAATATATCAAGGATTTAGAGTAGTATGTGATAGTTTCCAGTAATTACATATAGGAGATAGGAGTGTATCTGTTTTCGCAATATATACAGAAGTTGAGTAGTTACGTGCTAAGAATACAGGATGGAGTAGTAGTTGTGCATATCTCGTAGGTGTAGAGTGCTGTCCATAATATACATCGGAATAGGATTGGTAAGTACCTGTGATAATATATACAGGTCTCGGAGTGGTAGTACTGTGCTAATATGTCAAGGATAGTAGTGGTATACTGTGCTAATATACACAGGAAGCGAGTAGTAGTACTGTGCTAATATACACACTAGGATAGAGTACGGAATACAGTAGGGTATAGTCACCCGGTGATAGGTCTGTGTGCCATATATACAGATAGAGTGGTAGTACTGGTGATAATATATACAGTAAAGGTTTAGTACTGTGCTAATATACATAGGATATGAGTAGTAAGTACTGTGCTAATATACACATGTAGAGTAGTAGTACTGTGCTAATATCCATGGATATGAGTATATACTTTGCTAATTACCCAGGATAGGGAGTAGTAGTACTGTGCTAATATACATAGGATAGAGATATACTGTGCTAATATACCACAGGATAGGAGTAGTAGTACTGTGCTAAATATACAATGGAGGGTATTACGGTGATAATATAACAGGATAGGAGTAGTAGTACTGTGCTATATACACATGATATGATGTAGTAGTACTTCTGCGATATACACAGGATATGAGTATTAGTACTGTGCTAATCTATAGTCAAGGATAGGAGTGGTGTACTGTGATAATATATACATGATACGGATATGATAGTAGTACTGTGCTAATATACCAGGAATAGAGTATATATAGTACTGTGCTAATATCCACAGGATGATATTAGTAACTGTGCTAATATACACAGGATACGAGTGTAGTATGTGTGATAATATATACAGGATAGGAGTAGTAGTACTTTCTAATACCCAGATTAGTAGTATAGTTACTGTGCTATAAACAGGATAGAGTATTAGTACTGTGCCTAATTATACAGGATAGGATTGAAGTAGTACTGTGTATATATACAGGATAGGAGTAGTAGTACTTTTGCTAATATACACAGGATAGGAGTAGTGTACTGTTGCCCATATACAGGAGATGGATTAGTACTGTGCTCAATATATACAGATAGTGGATATAGTACTTTGTTGTGTCCCATATATACGGATAGAGTAGTATATTGCTGTGCCCTATTACGGGTCGTTTCTTGTGCTGTGCCATATAGTACTGATAGGAGTAGTAGTACTGGCTATTATAAGGATAGGAGTATCGTACGTGTTAACCCTAATAGACCACTGATAGGAGTATAGTACTTGGCTGGCCAAAATACCGAAAGATATTTATTAGGACTTTTATCAAATATTTGATAAGCGAGCAGTAAAATAGGAGAGCATTGGAAATGTTACAGTATATTAGGGATGATGTCCATTTTATTTTATTAGGTTTATCATATTATTACTCTGGTGGGATGGTAATACCTAAGGAGCTCATTAATATTCATTTTTGGAGAGGGCACTCTTTTTTTGTTATGGGGGTATTTTGGTATTGGTGGGGGGGGCACGTGTGGTCTGTTGTTTGTGAGTGCTAATATTATTTAGGAGCACAGAGTGGGACATTGTTTATCCAGGGTGACATTATTGCTGTAGTGCCAGTGAATCTTTAGTTGCACAGTGTGGAGATGTGCCACAGAGAGATGAGATATCTGGTGGAAATTTCTCCAGTGATAAGGAAAAAAGGAAGAGTTATCTTGCGTACTGAATCCCACTTTTGAGTCTGATAACTGTAATTACTGATTAACTACCTAGCCTATTTGTATATATCAGTGCCTATCTTCTTATGTGCTGCAGAAAACATCAAAGGAGTTTGAAGTGTTATAGTTAGTTATTTTATTGGAATTGGTGCTAATCAAACTGCAGCCGCCGTGAACTCCTTTGAATAACGAATTTTCTTGGCAGCGGTATGGTGGGCCCCCAAATCAATTTCTCTGGTGGGCCCCCAGGCACCCATCCCGACCCTAATAGAAGTCTACAGAGAGTGGAGGAAGTGGATCAGGCTGCTGGAGACACACAAATAGAAGTCTACAGAGAGTGGAGGGGAGGATGAGGCTACAGGAGAGACACACATAAAAGTATTGATAAAATGAAGAGAGAAGAAAAGGCTGCTGAAAGACACACATAGAAGTCTACAGATAGTGGAGGGGGAGGATGCGACTTCTGGAGAGACTCACATCAATTCTACAGAGAGTGGAGAATGAGGCAGAAAATACAGGAATAGATTTCTAAAGAGACTGGGGGGAGATGCTGCTGAAGAGAGAAAGATCCTGCAGAGGTTGGATGAGGCTGCTGGAGAGACACTTATATAGGTCTACAGAGAGTAGAGGGAGAAGGGAAAGCTGCTAGAGAGACACACATAAAAGTCTAACGAGAGGGGAGGGGGAGTATGAGGCTGCTAAACAGAAAGACAGACATAGAAGTCTACAAAGAGTAGAGGGGGGAGGATCAGGCTGCTGAACAGAGAGTTAGTAATTGTTTCACTGTCTCTAGAGGAAGAGCATGCACATCTTCCTTTTTCTCTTCGCTAGCCTCCTCCTCCACTTTTCCTTTACTCTTTATAGACTTCTGTTTCCCTCCTCCTTCTTCCCCTGTGCATAGACCCCTGTGTGGGTCTGTCTGTCCTTCTTCTGTATGGATCGGGGTTCTATCAGCTATAACTGAGTAAAGGAAGGCTGAGAAGTGTAGCCTGATAAGGGGGGACATAAGATCTATCTGGATGCTGCTTCTGTTCTGTCTTTTAGATAAAGGTTATATATCTTTCCCTGTAGACAGATTACTCTTACTCTGTATCATTTGCTGCCATCTGGTGGATGATAGGATAACACTTATCCATTGTCAGGGAATTCATCTTTGTATGTAAACATTTAAAACGTATATATGGATCAGAATCAAAAACTAAGGACACATGGGCTGAAATAGAACAGATATTCAGAAATTGTATCTTCTTTATGATAATTAACGCAATCTCTCCTGATGTCAAATAAAGTCTCTGCCAATCACATGACGAATACGCAGCTGTACTGATCATGTGATTGACACAATACAATTCAGACTGGGAGCCACTATTGTTTTCCAATAAAGTAAAAACAGTGAAATAAGAATAGTGTCCCCAAATGTTAACCACCTCACACAGTGGGGCTCATTTACTAAGGGTCGTGGATCGCACTTTCGTCAGAATTTGCACCTTTTTCAGGGATTGCACGGCTTGCACAGGTATTTAGGAAGTGTGTGCGATGGGATTTTGGTGCTCGCAATCGTTTTTTTGCTTCCATGCGGCAGTTTGACTGATTCAGACTGAGCGCGGGATTTAACATTCAAATTGTGTCGAAAAAGATGGTGAACTCTGTAGGTCCTGAGTGGGGAAGCGACACATGCAGGATATGGAGCACACAATCTTAGTGTATTGCGGCACAGTGCATTATCGTCGGACTTTGCGCTTTCTGTGAACTCCAGCGGACGGGTGAGTAAAGGTGCCCCAGTGTCTGACCCATAATGATCAGCTGTTATCAAAGAAAGAAGTCAATGTTAAAGGAAATCTACCATCAAAATCCATCACGATAAACCTGCCCCTTTGGGTCCTCCAAAAGGAGAAATTCTGTTTATTGACAACCCATACTCTCTTCATACTAATAGATAAGCTCCCTCCATCCTCTACCTAGAATACATATAGAGTGTGACAGATCGTGTTTTCTCCTTTCAGGGTGTCATGGAGAGCTTCCTCGGTACAGCAATGACAGGCTCTGTGTTTTGTCTCTTTGCTGGACAGCCTCTGATCATCTTAAGTAGCACCGGGCCCATCCTCATCTTCGAAAAGCTTCTGTTTGACTTTAGCAAGTATGTATGACCACGCTCATAACATAAGTCATTACTACTCTGGCCTTCAGCCTTACACATCATTAGTTTGTATCCGTGTATTGTACATGTACTCATTGTATTCTATATATCCCAATATTTACATATGGTTTATCCGGCAATCTCTTTTTTTTTTTTTTTGTATATCACAATCACTATTATACACCATCAGAAGAACAACTGTCCCCCCGTCATATGGCTAGAGAAAGAAGTGTAAAGCATGGCCACAATTATAATAGAACTGTTTTTAACATTATGTTGATGAACTTTTTTTGTGCACCAGGGGTGGCTCCCTATTTCCAGTATTATTCTTTTTACACCTTATTTCTGTAGCTGGTACCAATCATCATGCTGGGGCAGTACAGTCCCATAATATAGAAAAATCATGTACACAAGCAGGTCCCTTATGTACTAAAAGCTAATTTGCATAATGATAAAAACAGAATTTTTGATAAAATGGTAGGTTCCCTGGAAACAGGAAAGTTATTTTTCAAAAGCTTATTGCCTGCCCTACACAATGCTGACTTTAGATTTATGGTGATTTGGAAGCTGGTAGAATCCCTTTAAGTGAAACCTTTGTAATGAAGTCCTACTGTTTAACCAGTAGTAATATCTAATTGCAGAAGTAATGATATAGATTACATGGAATTCCGCCTCTGGATTGGCCTCCATTCCGCTTTGCAGTGCCTTATCCTGGTGGCCACCGACGCCAGTTTCATTATTAAGTACATCACCCGTTTTACAGAGGAAGGCTTCTCCACCCTCATCAGCTTCATCTTCATTTATGACGCCATCAAGAAAATGATTGGAGCCTTTAAATATTACCCCATCAATTCCGACTTCAAGCCTGACTACGTCACTACATACAGATGTGAATGTGTGGCACCGGACCCAGGTCAGTGGACCCATTAAACTGCCAATAACATACAATGAGCATATGCGGGTTATGGGGCATTTCCTATCGGGTTTGGAGCTAGTGTGAGACAATAACTTGAGGAGGACTCAGATTTATGGGGATTTCTCTGCCTCATGTATATATATGGAAGCATAATCTGTCTATCTGTGTTGAATAATCTGTCTATTTGTATAATAACAAAAGTGATAAATAATATGGAAAAATGACTTTAGATATCTTAGTAAGGCTCAAGTACAAACTTTAAAGGTAGACTACGACTTCCGCAATCATTATAATCTGTTGTCAGCATGTTATTGAGAAATACACTGTGATATCCACAGTGTATTTCTGTCCATCAGGCCATTTCTGAGAAATTACCATTTTAATCTGTATGCTAATGAGGCAGTTGGTGTAACTGAATGTGTCCTCAGCTCCCGGTGCAGCACTATTCCTGTCTGGACCACCCAGTCAGATAAAAGGCATTAGCAAACAGATTATACTATGAATATCTTAGAAATAGCTCGATGGGTGGAAATAATAAAGGTATGTTGCATTTCTGTAAACATGTAAGTGCGAAGATTATAATATTTGGTGGTGGTGGTACTTTAAGGGCAGACTGTGCTTCTCTTTAACCCATAAAAACATTCGGGAAAGGAAATCTACCACCAAGATCAACGATTGTAAGCCAAGCAAACTTATAGGCAGGTGTGTGCCCCCCTAACAGGATCTGCTGCACTTTTATCTCCTTATGTCCTTGTTTTGTTTTTTTAAAGGCTTTTAAAATTATGCAAATGACCCTGATGGACTCTGGCCTCCATCATCTATTAATTATGCATGCCTCTGTGCAGGCCTCCTCCTCTCCACAGCCAGAGACAACAATGCAGGAACGGTCATCTCAGTTGCCTGCATGGAGGTATGCATACCCAAGAGATGATGGAGCCAGGAGCCCCTCAGGTTCATTTGCATAATTTTATAAGCCTTTTTTTTTTTTTAAATGAAAGCATATGGAGCTAAAAATGGAGAAGATCCCGTCAGTGGTAACACACCAGCATGTAAGTGTGATTGGTTAACAAACCTTGATCCGGGTGGTTGTTTTCCTTTAAGGCAGCTCTCCAAAAAAATAAAAAGCTTCTTTAATGCAGCCCAGCGTTCACAAGAACAGGACCCCCACGATCCAAAGAATGGTTATCCTGTTCTCACTAATTGAGCCGCAGGATGAGCAAGTGGCTCCTGGTCCTTTCACTGTGACAGCCAAGCATAGCGCTTGGTTGTCTCTGGCATGGAGTGGCACAGACTTATCTCACTGCTTTACCCATCAGTGAGAACTGGGTCTCATTCCCTGGGGGTCCCAGCAGTCAGATCCACACTGATCACCTTGTTATCTTGTACCTACTTATAACCTACTTACATATTACCTACTTATAAACTTGGGACAACCCCTTGAACTGAAAACACATTATGGACAGCTACAGGGATGAATGTAGCCTTTCTGCTGTCAATCTATAGAAAGTATAATGTCAGTGCAGAGGGCAGGAGTCAATGTATCATTCATTGTGAACGATCATTGTAACTATTGTATCTGCCACACCTCTCCTTATTCTCTGCATTCTCTCCCCCGGCTGTCCTGCAATCCATGTAAGTATCACCTTTATATTATCAGATAAATCCAGTTTTTTTCTGGCAATTATATTTAAAACATGTTGGGTTTATTTAAAGGGGTTATCCTGAAATATTTCATTTTATGGCTCTTTAAATAAGAAAGAGCTTATTATACACACCCCTCTCCACACTCCCTTTAAGTAATGGGTCCGGCCATCAATCCTGACCTGTATTTTGTATACAAAGGCCAGTGGTGCCATCCCGAACACTGTCGTGTACCTTTTACAGCATCAGTATAAGGCTGTAGCAAACGCCCAGCTATGGATGAGATAGAACCACTGGCCTCTGTGTAGAGTCCAGCATTGATGGTCTGAGCCATGACTTAAAGGGAGTGTTGAGAGGGGTGTGTATAATAAGCTCTTTATTATCTAAAGAGCCGGAAAATAAATATTCCAGAATATTCCTTTAAATAAAGAAAACATGTTTTTTTAATGTATTTATCATTTTAAAAGCCCCCCCCCTCCTCAGCCAAATATACAAATGTTGTATACCTGGACATCCCTTTTTGATAGATCTTTAAGGTTAGCTGCACATCGAGTTTTTGCATAAATGTGAACTCAAAGACGAAACTCTTTCTCTTCCAGTGAACATGACTTTATTCAATGCATCAGCTCTATTTGCACCAAACAACACTAACGTTTCTTTGGTAAGTAAATGACTGTAGATCTGACGTCTGTTACAGAATATGTACTGTACACCCTGTGTCCAATGTGTGTGGGTAGCCACCTGGAAAGTCCTCCACTAGGTGGTAATTTTGTTTACGTACCTGTTAGAGACCAGTATTTTTATGGTTATTTGGATTTATTTTTACTAGATTTAGGTACCCCTTGTGGTTGGTATCTTTGCAGGTGGAAAATTATTGGGGAAAATGCCATAGTTGAAGCGAACCTGTACCCAGGAATGTCATTTTTAGCTGGTAACCGGTTCCAATAGAATATGCTATTCTGATTTTAAAAATGCCTTTTTCAGTATTCTGAATGATTTCAGTAATATATGACTTTATTTCACATTACCTGGCTCCCTGCTAGCAGCGTGTGGTGAGTCCCTGGGGAGTCTCCTTTTCTTCACCCTAATCCAGCTCCCTCACTCCTCCCCACTCCCTATCATGTACATTAAGCAGGCACGATAGGGATGGTATGGAGGAAAGGAAGAAAGCATGAGGAGACTGAGACACAGTAGTGATGGGTCAGTCGCGAACGAGCCAGCACTAGGAGATGACTCTTTTAGGCCAACAATTCTGTCCCGGATACAGATTTTGGGGTGAAAAGTGTAGTGGCTGGCTACCTGAAAAAGATTCCCTAAGTAATTACATAGGGATCCAAAAGAGTCAAAAGAGTCGGCTCTTTATAATGATTGGAGCCTAATGATCCAGCTCACAGGCTGTTTCAGCTACCCCCGGTACTCACCACACCCTACAAGGAGCCAGGTAATGTGAAATAAACTTATATTAAGTACTCAAATGATTCAGAATGCTAACAAAGGCATTTTTAAATCAGCATAACATTGGCTATTGAAACCTGTCACCAGCTAAAAATTACATTCCTGGGGACAGATTCACTTTAAATCTCATATTAAACTGCAACTGTAGAGCTTGGCGTAGAATTATCCGTCAGGGCATCTGGCCGCCGGATACATTAGGAGGCCGGAAGGGTTTCTTCATATGTATTGTAAATACCCCCCAGTACACCCCAATGACAAGCAGGATGGTAAAACCCAGTTGTCAATGTAGTAATATATTTCTAGGAAGAATTAAAGATGGATGGAAAATAAAAATGGAGATACCTAGAACTTACTGCATAAGACACCTGAAGAAGAGAGATTAGTGGACCTGAACTTTCCGTTCGGGTTCAGGGTTTGGGTGTGCCCTGCCCGACTGGCACCTAGCCATGGCTTTCATTGGCCTGGGGTGTCCCCTTGACCAATAACAGCCATGGCTAGTAGCTAGGGGTGTTAATTTGCCAGATTGGCTGTTGGGCGGCCAATCTGGCAATATGTCTGGGTCCACTCATCTCAATTGGTGATATTATATTTAAGTAGAAATCTGCTATATATCACGATATATTGAGCAGATCACTTTAAAATGGATTATACCACTAACTATGACTCTAGGATCAGTTAGTGCTTGTATACATCGTATGAATGGAGAGAATGTGGTGCAGATATACTGTACCTATGGAGTAGTGTTGTTCTAAAAATATGTTGGTTATCGTCTTTCCTATATGAATTCCAAGTACAATAATATGAATAACACAGCTTTGGACTGGAGCCAGCTTAGTATGAAGGAATGTCTGAAATACGGAGGAAGTCTCCTGGGAAACTCATGCAATTATGTGCCTGACCTGGCGCTAATGTCCTTCATCCTTTTCTTCGGAACTTATTCCATGACTTTAACTTTGAAGAAATTCAAGTTTAGTCGATACTTTCCCACCAAGGTAAGGGGAATTTCATTCTATTTTACTGTCTATATAATAACAGGTATTGATTTGTACAGTAATCAGGGACCCACTTTACTGTAGCTCCTTAGACTACCACCTCTAATAACTCTGAACTATTTGCCCTATTTAATATGTGTTGCCATTGATTCCAGTACAGTGGATTCTTTTTCTCTTGCCCTCTTAGTGGCATTAATTTAAGCGTCTAATATGCTAATTAGTTATTTATTATTATTATGGGTGGGTGATGTTTGCTTTACTCTACAACCACCCAACTGACAATAGAAGGCCAAATAAAGAAACTAACAGCGATGGTTGCTTGGCAATAATTGGGTCTAGAGAAAATAAAAATCAGCAGAGAGGTACCAAATAAAGGATGCAAAGAGTCGGAGATGTACTGGTGGTGAAAGGGCCTCTTTAAGACCACCCCTCAATCAAGTTGGTGGCCTGACTTTAATTGGTTCATGTACAACATGAACTTACAGGATCTCACCATATCTTAAAATGCAGAAAGGCCAAACTTGTAACTTATAACTCCTCAAGCCTTTAGAGGTAGAAAAGTTTAGCTGATCAGTCTGGGGTGCTCCAGGTTACGTTACCGGAGGGCCTCTGAGCTCCTCGTCCTATAAGATATTTACTCCCTCTCACTCGCCCAGTCCCGCCTGGTCCCTGACATCACGGTCTCTCTGCAATGTGAACGAGTGGGAACAGGAGGGACTGGAAGAGTAATGGGGGGAGTGAAAACATTATGAGACAAGGAGCTCTGGTGATGTAATACAGAGCACCCCAGACTGATTAGCATAATTTTTTATAACTTTGTATCACAAAGGATTCATCAGGAGCTTGTAAGTAGGACTAGTCTACCATCAGTGAAACTTTAAGTAAGTTAAAGGACACCTGTCATCAGGTCTCTGCCACTAGTCCTGTCACCACTACCTGTTGGAGCAGCTCACAAGGATCCCATCACAGCCTTTATCTAGTTATTTCATACATTAATCATTATAAAATAATCTATTCTTTATTATGTAAATGAGGCTGGTCACATGGTCAGAGGCAGTGATGTCACCCCTGTTCCCCCTCCCCTCTCTTCCCCCTGCTCATGTCTGTGTGTAATGTATAGTAAAGCATTGCTAGTGTGTGTGCTGTATCTGCTGACATGCTGCATCCTCCTAATACACAGAGACACAGACATCAGCTACACAAGTACCTGACATGTTCTGCTATAACATGGCTGCCTGGAGCTATTGTATCTTTCACATACACATGCACACAAAGGCTGCAGGAGGCGTGGCCACAGGAAGCACATGGAGCAGCCATTACGCCATTACATTGAGCAGCTGTCAGTCAAGCGCTGGGGGTGTGGCTGTGCCTCCCACTCATGAATAAGCTGGACAGCTTGAATATGCTAATGACTCATTGGACATTTCACAGGTCATTTGCATACAGCTTTAGGACCTCATTGCTTAGGTTTACAGGCATGTAGAGGGACAATGAAGGGATAGAGGCAATGCTTTCTAATGGCAGTTTATGAAAATATATTTGGTTTAGGGGGGTTATTTTGCTTGACGGGTTCTCTTTAAGTAACTCCATTAAGTACTGTTATATTTTTGTTAACCGCCCTGTTTACCTATTTCCTCAGCTCCGTACCCTGGTGTCTGATTTTGCCATTGTCTTCACCATCCTTCTCTTCTGCGGTGTGGATGCATATTTTGAGCTGGAGACACCCAAATTGCATGTTCCTAGTGAAATTAAGGTTGGCCCACGGCTGGTGTCTATGTTACCTCTATGTCTATCCAAATCCTTTTCACTCCTCCTCTTTGCTGTTAGCTGTATAGCATGTAGATTGACGGACAGATATTATATTTATTGGATTAAAATGTTTGATCTTTTCTCATTCTTTCTCTAACTTGCTTTCCTCCTCCTCTTTTCTACATGCTGCGCTCTTAAGCTTCGTAAACTTATTAGCGACTTCTCAATCTTCGTGTCCATTCTAATCTTTGTTGGTCTGGACATGCTCTCTGGATTAAACACTCCTAAACTTCAAGTGCCTACTGAGTTCAAGGTAAAGAATTATGTGTTAATGGAAGCCTTCAGTCGTATGTCGGAATTGCCATTTTCATTGCTATGCTCAACTGTTTATGGGAAGCTTCCACCCAGAAGCAGACATAAGTCTAGATGAAACATAGGTTTTCAGATTTTCTCATCTAATTAATACTCTAGATCAGTGGTGGCGAACCTATGTCACGGGTGCCGGAGTTGGCACTCAGAGCCCACCCCAGCACAGTTTGTTTCTCGAGGCTTTCTATTGTGGTCTAAGACAGCGAGGACATGCCATGCTCAGTGCTATTTTAAAGCGACACATCCTTGGCTGCATGGAAGAAAGATATATTCCAAATTTCTCCATCTTATTTCTATTGTATTGATGTCTGCAGGACAGAAATACGATTGAAACCTGTAATGCAGCAGTATCAACAAGTTACTAATTAAATAGTCATATTGGCACTTTGCGAAATGAGCGTGGATTTTGGTTGTAGTTTGGGCACTCTGGCTTTAAAAGGTTCGCCATCACTGCTCTAGATCATAATAGGTGCCTAATTGGCTATTAAGAAGAGCAAAGGACCATACACAAGCCTGTGGTTAGATTTGGTTGCCATTGTGGACCAAAGAGCGTTACTACAACCCAATGAAACACATTTCAGGACCCCACTTTAGATGCCTCCTAATACTTACAGCTCCTCCCTTCCTGCGCCACTTCTACTCTGGGTGATACTACACTGGCTCTGGATGTCCTAGTAGGTGACTAGGTACCAAGGATAGTTGAGTATTTAATGGCATCTAATCTGGGGTCTATATTTTCTCTGTTTGGTATGAAGCCTATTACTTAAAAAACTGTACACACTTGTGGATCTTTTGGGGGCTCTAGTGGATGAAGCTGACCATGTCAGGATATAGTCAGGTAATACAATTAGAAGAGAATATCCAGTGACGATCGTTGCTTTATTCTAGCCAACAAGACCAGACCGCGGCTGGTTTGTTTTTCCATTTGGGAAGAATCCTTGGTGGATTTATCTGGCCAGTGCATTACCTGCTCTTCTGGTGACAATTCTGATCTTTATGGATGAGCAGATCACAGCAGTCATTGTCAATCGTAAGGAAAATAAGCTAAAGGTAAGCATATTACAGGCGGTCCCCTACTTAAGAACACCCGACTTACAGACGACCCCTAGTTACACTGGATACACTGGATACTAGTAATTTACTGTACTTTAACCTTAGGCTACAATAAACGGCTGTAACAGTTATCACAGGTGTCTGCAATGAAGCTTTATTGTCAATCCTGGTTCTTATGAAAACCCAACATTTTTAAAATCCAATTGTCACAGACACCAATTCTGTCTGGGGCTACAATTATAAAATATACAGTTCCGACTTACATACAAATTCAACTTAAGAACAATCCTACAGACTATATCTTGTACGTAACCCGGGGACTGCCTGTATATAGGATATTTCTGATGTTGATTTCCTCTGTGTCATTGACAAGTTGGGAAGTAGTTGCACAGAGGGAATGGGGTAAGGTAATCTGCAGGCGCTGTATGTATGTAAGCTCGTATAGCTGTAAGTTTGATCGGGAGTTTGATATGTTAGCTTAAATCGGCAGCATGAGGTGGGTTATTTTGTTTGAGAACATAAGGATCGGGCATGTGGATGCACAACATGCATGATCCTTCCTTCCTGCAACATTACGAGTCATATTGAGACACCAACCTCCATGGTAGAGTTGATGGCCTCTACTGCAGAAATCAGTAGGTTTTATCAATATTCGTGTAGTTTATTTGAACACTCTAATAGAATTCAGACAATTGAAGTCATACAGAATTTTTCAATATTTGTTAGATCATTTTCAATGTATTTATATTGGCCAGTATTATCAATGACTTATCAACTTTAAAATGGTTTGTGAACCAAGGCTAGACTCACATGTATATATCAGAACTATGTACTTTGTGTGAAATCGTCAATGTTTTACTTTTCAGAAAGCCTGCGGTTATCATCTCGACCTCTTCTGGGTTGGCGTTCTGTTGGCCGTTTGCTCCTTTATGGGTCTACCTTGGTATGTGGCGGCAACAGTCATCTCCATTGCTCATATTGACAGCTTGAAAATGGAGACAGAGACCAGCGCCCCCGGAGAACAGCCACAATTTTTGGGAGTGAGGTAGGTAGAAAGCATTCACTTGCAGTAGGAGCTGAGAAGAATACAAGAAGTAGTCATCTAGTAATAGGTGGTCCGAGACTAGACTAGGAAGCAGAGGGTGGGTATCTTTATTGAGCAGTCTGAATGTTAATATTTCACCAATTTGTCATATTCTGCTTTTCTTTCGTAACAGGGAACAAAGAGTGACCGGAATTATAGTGTTTGTTCTTACTGGGGTCTCAGTCTTCATGGCTCCAATACTTAAGGTAGATTTTTATTTTGCCTCCTCATCACTCCTGAAGTAGTGTGTTTTATACAACAGATTCTACCTCAGGTTTTAAAGTGGAGCCCAGCTGTATAGCCAAAAACTTTGTATCCCTACAATAGTATCCATCATCCGCAGCTTAGCCGTGTGCATATAAGGCATTTCATCCAGCTATCCCACAACCCTCATCTAAACTAATGAGCAGGGATGAACCTAAGCTCTCTGCTGCCTGCTGCGAGTGCCCGTCTAATATTAATATATCAGGTTATTTTTTTTAGTAAGTGTGTTCTCCATATAGTATTTTACACACATGCTGACATCTGGGGTGTAGATACACTATTTTTAAGTGTCACTGCTTGCTTTGTAGCAAGTGACTGTTCCCCTGATTCTGCAATCAACCCAATCTTGCTACAGGTGGTTGCAAGAGGCAAAAGGCTCAACTCGCCTCATGGTTCACCCCTGCTGAAGAGGTGCAGGAACCCTAACGGGTGTAACAGCGCTGCCTACTATGAATGTCTGTGGTCTGGCTACTATAATAATATATAAGAAAAGAAACACAAAACACACCAATAATTCTATATCTTTCTTTGTACGTTATGTCCTATATACAGGCAGTCCCCGGGTTACGTACAAGATAGGGTCCGGAGGTTTGTTCTTAAGTTGAATTTGTATGTAAGTCGAACCTGTATATTTTATAATTGTAGATCCAGACAAAAAAAATGTTGGCCCCAGTGACAATTGGAGTTCAAACATTTTTTGCTGTAATGGGACTAAGGATTATCAATAAAGCTTCATTACAGACACCTTACAGTCTGGGACTAATGTAAAGCATTCAGAGAGCTTCACCAGAGGTCAGAGGGGTCTGTCTGTAACTATGGGTTGTCTGTAAGTCAGGTGTCCTTAAGTAGGGGACCACCTGTATTGCAGTATGTTGGCTGGAAGGTGTTGGAAAGGAGATCTAGTATTTAGTCTGTTCAGTTTGTTTCCATTCAGGCTGAATAAAGCTTTGAGCAGCATGAAGTCTCTCCTATATTCCCAAAAATGCTTTACAATGAAAAAAATGTACAGGTGGTCCCCTACTTAAGAACACCCAACTTACATACGACCCCTAGTTACAAAAAGGACCTCTAGGATATTGGTAATTTACTGTTCTTTAGTCCTAGACTACAATAAACAGTTATAACAGTTATCACAGGCGTCTGTAATGAAGCTTTATTGTTATTCCTGGTTCTTATGACAACCCAACATTTTTAAAATCCAATTGTTTCAGAGACCAAAAAAAAATTGACTGGGTTTACAATTATAAAGTATACAGTTCCGACTTACATACAAATTCAACTTAAGAACAAACCTACAGAACCTATCTTGTACGTAACCCGGCGACTGCCTGTATAAAATGCCAGATAATACAAAAAAAGATATTGTGGTGGTAATTTGCTAAATTTACAGAGACTTAGTAGTGTAGTGTTGTCCTGTGGTAGCCATACAAAGCAAAATTACTAAGACTTGTTTTGTCTTTATTTTTAGTACATACCAATGCCTGTCCTTTATGGTGTTTTTCTTTACATGGGCGTTGCTTCACTCAATGGAATCCAGGTAATAGTCAGAAGTTTTGCTATAGATGACATTGTTACATTTCACACTATAACTGTACCATTTACCCTAATGCATATATCAATGTGACATTCAACTTAATGGTAAGTAACCTTGTTCACAGCCTTTTATTAAAAATATAATAAATTAATAAACACAATTTAACTTCATAAAGCAGCAAAATTACAGCACAGGGGTAGCCGCCATAACAGCTGCTATGGGCCCCGCACTGTCAGGGGGCCCAGCACCAGACCTGTCAAACTAAAGAATAGAGGAGGTGTATTGTCATATACATATTATGCTGAACATTATACATCATTATATGTATATAACAGAGCACGTATTCCACAGTATACAGCTGATCCAGGAGCTCAGATGTGAAATCTCGGGGGAGGGGACAGCAGGGAAGCAGGACTAGGAAGTTCTCATCTCTACTTCCCCCATGCGGCCAGCAGATTAGAAGACTGCCTGACAGTGAGCATGTACATTGTGTGTGTGCACACTGTATGTGTGAATATGCTGTATTTGTATATTTGTGTGTATGATGTTGTGTGTGTATATGCTATATAAACTGTATGTATGTGTGTATATGGTGTATGGTGTTTATATACTGTATGTGTGTGTACTATGTCTATATACTTTATGTATGTATATGCAGTATGTGTGTATATGGTGTTTCTATACTGTATGTATGTGTGTATATGATGTATGGTGTCTATATACTTTATGTATGTGTGTAGATGGTCTATGGTGTCTATTTACTGTATGTATGTGTGTAGATGGTGTATGGTGTTTATATACTGTATGTGTGTGTACTATGTCTATACTGTATGTATGTGTATATACTGTATGTCAAAGTATAGCCTCTACTAGTTACTCCCCTGGTGAAGAATTGGTGGAGCTGCTGTGACTCACTAAACCTTCCTTCTGTATAGACTAATTGGAGATATCTACCGGTAAAGTTGCAGTAAAGAATGTGATTTATGTACAGCTCTCCATTCTCAACTGTAACTTAATCAGTGGATATCTCTCGTTCTGTGACTCCTAGAAAAACAATCCTGATGTGATATTAACCCCTTAGTATGTCACACATTGGCTGCTGGTGTTTGAAGAGGGCTCACGGGCTCCCAAAATGTCCAATCTATCTAAATATAACAACAGTTATTCCCGACGTTTAACCCCATAAAGAGAAAAAGTGAAAAGTCACATGGTCTCTTAAAGGTTCTCCATCACTGCTATTGGCGATTGCAGAAGAGAGGCAAAGCTGAGAGTCCCAGAGGGTGGTCAGTGACTGCGGGGGGGTTCAGTGATATTCATCTTCTATGTTATGGTCTGTTCACCAATATTAGTAAGATGGGAAAAATTGCAATCTAATAAACAGAACCATTTCTTGTCTCGTTTCTTGCCAGTTCTGGGACCGCTGTAAGCTCTTCATGATGCCATCAAAGCACCAGCCTGACTATGCATATCTGCGGCATGTTCCTCTACGCCGAGTCCATCTCTTCACTCTGGTCCAGATTATCTGTCTCGCTGTTCTGTGGGTTCTGAAATCTACAGTGGCTGCCATCATTTTCCCAGTTATGGTGAGGAACAAATGTGACACAGACAAATACTTCTGATGGTTTAGTCGTAGGTTAAACCATGGCCCATCATCAGCCGCCCCTTTCTCACCTCCAATGTTATGGTCTTCTAAGGATCAATGTCCTAAGATGTAAAACAATAGGATCCAAAATGGGTTTCTTTCTTATTCCGTGAGACTCCATAAGCTTGAGACGATCAAGTCATGGATCCTAGGTTGAATTGTGACTCTTCTTTCCAGATCCTTGGCCTAATGATGGTGAGAAAGATGCTGGACTGGGTCTTCAGCCAACATGACCTCGCCTGGTTGGATGACATATTACCAGAAAAGGAGAAGAAAAAGGAGGATGACAAGAGCAAGAAGAAGAAAGGGAAAGATGAAGTGGATAGCGATGATGTAAGTCTGAATCACCAGGACTTATTCCATGAGATGTTTGCCTAATCCATGGTCATGGATTCTAAAATTCTCCAACATTGGAGCCTATGGAGGCTGTAGACACATTGGGGCAGATTTGCTTACCTGGTTCTGTCGCGATCCCCGAGGTGCGTTGTCCGACGAGGATGAAGTCCGGCGCGATTCTTCAAGATCATGCATCCATTTTCCTGCATGTGTCGCTTCCCCGCTCAGGTCCGCCGGAGTTCACCTTCTTCTTCCTGATGTATGTGAGTGCTGATCTTGTGACACAATTTGAATTATAAATCCCGCGCTTAGTCCGAATCAGTCGGGTTGTCCGACGGCCACGCCCCCGATTCCTGTCACATACAGGCCAAAATCCGATCGCGTGTGCCAAAACCCCCACTTGAATGCTGCGCAATCGGAAATAGGAAACCCGACAAAAATGCGCCGTGCAGACCCTTAGTAAATGTGCCCCAGAATTTATATTTCCCTGCAGCAAAATGCCACCAGATGGCGCTGGTTCCACATTATAGGTAGAACCAATGTAGTGTTAACCGGTTATAACCGTTGTAACTACCGTAAGGTAACAGTTTCATAATCCAATCATCATGCAGTATACACATTGGGCTAAACGCTGGTTATACATTCCAGGGATTGTTGATCATTTTATATAAACTACGTTCATACAAGTGAAACACTCATTTCCCTTGCGGAGATCGTGTAGCTCCAATCTGCGTTTCGATCCGTGGACCCTTCAAAAAATGGGAAACTGGCTTAAATGTCATTGGCCTTTTGCCTCTATTTAAACTTGGTCATGTGATTTTCTGTGATGTATCTAAGCAACAGAACGCAAAAAACGTGTAGACCAGAATGCAATCTGCAAAAAAGTGAGACCCATAAACTTCAATTGGAAGACACTAGATGCAAAAATAGCTAAAAACAGGTCAGGATCTGAGATTACTGCCATGCAAATACAGCACTAAGAAAAAAGTGAGAATGAATCCATTACACAAAATAAAAGGCTTAAATTATCTTCGGATACAGATACGGGAAAACGGTCCGCAAAAACGTTTGTGTGAAATGGGGCTTATGCTTCGTTTTCTATGAAATTACTGGGCTAATGGGGCGTCACAAGTTTGACTATCTGTCCCTACCCGGATACTGTGCGCAGAGCAGCAGTGATTTATGGCTCTCACATCATCCCCTGCCCCTAATACTCTTCATTTGTTCTGCATATTATAAGTAGTGAAAGGTAATATGGGCGAGGCAGGGCACGGCACAGGAGGCATTATGTTTCCTGATCAGTCTGCCATAGTCCAGGAATACAATACACTCAATGGGGCTTATTTACTAAGGGTCCACGGACACACTTTTGTCGGACTGTCTGACGTTTTTAGGTTTTGCACAGCTGTGACAAGTATTTAACATGGGATTGTGTCGCAGGCGATCAGATCTTGGCGCAGCAGGGCTGCCATCGGATGATCCGACTGATTCGGACTGGGCGCGGGATTTAACTTTCAAATTGTGTTGCAAGACAATGCACTTACATGCACCGGGAAGAAGCAGGTGAACTCTGTCAGACCTGAGCGGGAAAGTGACACATGCAGGAAATCAGACGCACGATCTAAGTGAATCGCGGCAGAGTGCATGATCGTCGGACAATGCACTTTCTGTGAACTCCACAAGACGGGTAAGTAAATGTGCCCCAATGTGATGAGTGTGAGGACAAGCACCTACTATGCTCCCTAAAAATAAGACAGTGGGGCACATTTACTAACGGACCGCGGACCGTCAGAATATCTGATGATTTCCGATGTGCGCCAAGTTTAGAAGGGTTTTTTGTCGCACACGATCAGAGGGTCGGCAACGCAAATCGGGGGTCGGCCGTCAGACGATCTGACAAATTTGGACAATGCGCGGGATTTAACATCTTATCTTTCCATGAACAAGAATTCACTATTATTGTTGAACAAATAATCCACTTTTCTAACATCCTTAAGTCTCCAAACTCTGAATTTCCTGCTGAATTTATTGTGACTTGGTTTCTATTAGAATAATTGGCCCCAATCTCTCATAAAACTTGGTCGCTATGGGCAACATAGGCAGATACTTTTTTTAAAAGCAGTTACCTAAATTGCCCCCTCAGGTTTGCTATGAATCCTGACAAGTCTGTCTCAGTGGGTATCTGTATTCTTCTTGAAATAACAAACCTGAATCATATTTTCTTGCAACTCTGCGTCAATGTGGTGTAATTACTGAAATAATGCATCTCAATTTCTGGCTTCAAATTGCACAAAGATCCTTCACCATAATGAAGAATATGACAAAACGTGGCAGGAAGGAAGTGGTATAACAACTTTCCTTATGCTGTATTCCCCTTTCCTCTGTTATTCCTCTTGAAAATGTGAAAATACATTGACAACTGGGTGTGGCCATTCCCCTGCTCAATGTATTTACTGAAACAGACAAGTGACTGGTCATTGAATCAAAGCTCCTGTAGAGGGCAGCCTCAGCACGCGGCTATACACTTGTACAACCCTGATTGATAATCTATTATCCTGTCATGTTCTTCTATATACAGGAGAGAATCGGCCATTCAGGGGCTCAGCATTCAGATTCCTCAGCGAATGGCTCTGATATGGATCGCAGGTAAGTGCACGCTAAGTGCACAAGACTTTAAAGTGGCATTTACACAACAGTCAGACGGGTTATTGAGGAATCTAAGCTACCTTCACATCCGCAATAGGAAGAATGTGCAGGATTATAATCTTTTACTGACTACTAGAAAGAGATCTGCTTACTGTCAGTGGATCCAATGATTTATGTGTAATACATTCTAATAGATTTTACCCCACTAAACTACCAGCCCCCTCAGGTAGGATATGAAATGTCCTTTCTAGAATTCCCTCTTTTATGTGAAATCTCACCCGTTTAACTATAAAAAAAACAATGAGCAGAGAAGAGTCATATTTCCCTGAGATGAGTCAAGTTTAGAGGCTGCAGGGGGAGTGTCACTTCAGACGTCCCTATCTTCAGTTTTCTAGTAACAAGAATCATGGTGCATGGTGTCGTATCAAAGATAGGACTCTCATCTTTGAGGTCAGTGTGTGGTTCTGCGAGATACAAATAGTTAAAGGAAAGTTGTAAACTGGATCTTTATCTGAAAGTGCTAAGTGACATCATATTACTTTATTGGTCCCCTGTCAGTTTACAATTTTTCTCTTACCAAACAACCCCAGTATTGATCATCTCATACTAACAAAACACTGATAAAAGTTCTGCCTCCATCTTTTGAAACTTTCCAAAAGTTTGCAAACTTGGCTGCTTTTAAGCAATAAAGTTGGTTTGCACAGACAGCAAGCAGAGATCTTGGTAAGGGAAAGTAGAAACCCCTTTTAAACTCTCAAATATATGAATAGGAATGCTGTGTTATGCCTTATGCATGGTGGACCATGGAGAATCCTTGTCTCTTAGGTATAATTGTGTATCTTCCTGTAAATGAATGACTAATTGTTTGCTCGTCCTTACTACAGCATAACCCTGCATCTGAAGATCTCCTGCCCTCCGTCTCCAGCTATCAGCTATCCGAGAAATCCAGTCGGCGCTGTCCCACAAGTGAAGATCGAGATGGACTCGGAGTATGATGACTCTGACCTAGAGAAGAATCCTAGAGATCGCGGCAGCGAAACCACCTTATAGCAATTGTAGTAGATCCCGTCTGCCAGACTGCCACTCCTCCTCGTACTGGGACTGTGCTGGGGGGTGGCACTAGGGCATATGGGTATCTTTCCAAAAGGGTGGTAGCACCTGGCTCTCTGTACAAAGGACTTTTGCCATTTTCATTTCTCCTGAAAGGTCAAATGCAGAAGCAAAACCGCATCCAGCGTTCTCATGCGGGGCCACGTCTGGCCATGACTGTTCTTACTGTATAGGCACCTGTCTAGGGCAGCACTGATCATGGGTGTCATAGATATTTGATTTTGTTGACTTATTTATTGTATTCCATACATAAGGCCCATGGCAGTCTGCTATTAACAAGTAATAGGACACGAAAGATGATTGGATCTTGCAGTGCGTGAAGCTTTAGTTGTGTCTTCTTTACATTAGTTCAATTACTATGATAATTGATGGCCATAATAAATGTATTTATGATCTTAATTAATTAGTCTGCTCAAATATGTCACATCCATAGTGATTTCCTCTGATTTGACTTCACATTATACCAATATCTATACTGCTAATACTTTGGGTATTGTTATCCAATATTAGATATGATCATTTGCCAAGCCATAGATTTTCTTCACTCACTCATGGTCTATGTAGCTTTTAAGATAAGATGTATTTATTATATGGTAGGATCAGTGGACCCTGGTTTTCACCAGAGCCCGCCGCAAAGCGGGTTGGACTTGCTGCGGCAGGATACCACCAGGTCATTCCCAGGCGTGACCAGCCCGCGGTGGCAGCCGAGGTCCAGGTACCTTAGCAGAAGACAGTCTCGTAGTCAGGTCCAGGCTCGGGGTCAGGGCAGGCGGCAGAGATGCAAGGTCAAGTCCAAATCCGGGGTCAGCAACGGGAGGTCCAGGCACTTGGGAACGGGAACACAGGCACACGGAACACAGCAACAAGGAGGAACTCGGGTAACACGGCTACACAGGACTCGGGAGCGGAGACACACAGGAACTCAGGAACACACAGGAACGCAGGAATAATCACCAGGAATATTTCACTTAGGCCGTGAGGCACAAAGATCCGGCAGGGAACACAGGAAGAGGCAGGATTCTTAAAGGTGAGGTGTTCAGCCAGTGCACCAATTAGCGGAGGCGGGGACGCGCGCGCACGGCAGTCCGGGGAAGAGCAGGAGCCGGGAGAGGTAAGTGAGACCGGGCAGCACATGGAGGAGCACGGATGCGCCCGCGATCCGAGACAGGGATCGCGGGAACACCCGTGACAGTATAACTAACCACCACCATCACCAATGAGTTTTGCTGCAACATCAAGGTCATTTTGGTGAATTGGATGGGTCATCAATAGGGAAGGAATTGAGAGAGATGCTGCCGTGTGACCCACTGAAGAGAATTCCTCATAGAGGGGTGAATGAGGGGTTTGAAAGAGATGCTGCTGTGTGACTCATTGCAGAGAATTCCTGAGGGAGAGGTGAATGAGGGGGTTGAGGGAGACGCTGGCTGTTTGACTTGCTGAAGAGAAATCAGATCCCTCATTCCCTCCTCTCTCAGATTCAACTTCACTTCAGCAAGTCACACACAGCCAGCATCTCTCTCAACTCCCTCATTTCTAAATGGGGCGGATTTAGCAGTGTCAGAGTCATTTAAGAGGCGTCATTTAGCTTGTAGTAGCTTATAGATTGTATGTTATAGCTCCCCAACCTCCATGACTGGATCAAAAGTAACAGAGGACACCAATAAAAGTGTTTTTCAGGAGAACTGTGGCTCTATTTCCATGGATAGAGGCATCAGTGAAACATGTATAAAGATATTTAAAAAGTACTGTGTGTGGTTTGTAGGGGGTGACATGTTCCCATTACTGTAATTGTCCTGGAAATTTATATAACCCCGGACTAGTCCACTAATTTTTTAATAAAATGGTCCTATCTTGTATAGTCAATGTTTTCCCAGGACATAGAGGTCTCAACTGTCCTGGGAAACCAGCCAAAGGAAGCATGAATAAACTTACACTCTGGGAGGGGTACCAGGCATCCAACCAATAGATCCAGATTAATATTGTATAACATTATAGTGTCAATATTAATATCTTTAACCATTTCCACCAGTCAGATCAGAAATACAGCTTCAACACCAGGAATGAACAGTAGATGGAGGCAAATACAAAGGAAGAAAAATAGTTTTCCTGTAAATGAAATGACAGGTGATCAGACTCTGAGTTCCTATATGATGCTCAAAGAAAACAGGTTTAGTTCATAATGCCCTACTGAGTGCGCCATTACATATTAAGAAAATGGTTATGGACTTCATTATTTTTGACCATGTTTTACATCCCACAATTACTAAATGCAGTGGTGGATACAGTGGGGGGCATTTATTAATAACAAAGCAGGGTCCTATTTTTGGTGCCCGACTTGTGCAGTAAGGTAGACTGGGATGTTAGATTGTGGCACAAGCGCTTAATGAATGGGCACACATCCAAAAAGGTTATAAACTGACTCTATGGGGCTTATTTACTTACTAGAGATGAGCGAGCACTAAAATGCTCGGGTACTCGTTATTCGAGACGAACTTTTCCCGATGCTCGAGTGCTCGTCTCGAATAACGAGCCCCATTGAAGTCAATGGGAGACTCGAGCATTTTTCAAGGGGACCAAGGCTCTGCACAGGGAAGCTTGGCCAAACACCTGGGAACCTCAGAAAAGGATGGAAACACCACGGAAATGGACAGGAAACAGCAGGGGCAGCATGCATGGTGCCTCTGAGGCTGCCTAATCGCACCATTATGCCAAAATTATGGGCAACAGCATGGCCATGACAGAGTGACAGAATGAAGCTAGATAGCATGTAAAACATCCAATAATTGACCCTGACACTATAGGGGACGGCATGCAGAGGCAGCGGCAGCAGCGGCAGGCTAGAGAGTGTCATGGCGACATACTCTAAATGGACTCAGGCTTCAAACCAATGGGTGGCAGAGAGGAACCAAAGGAGGTGAGCAAGAAGCGCTCAAATAATATCGGTACATGATAAAAGTTTGCCAGTATATTTTGTGGATTACACAGCAGGGTGGCGACAAAGTTAACATGGAAGCCATGAAAACAACCCAAAATTCTGCCTGACACAGCTCGTTTGATAAGGGGACCATGTATGAGTCCAAAAAAGTTTTCAAACCAGAGGAGCGGGTAGGTGGCCCTCCAAAAAAATGAAATAGATTGAGTGCCTGTATGTGGCAGTCCAAAAAACTTTTCAAACCAGAGGAGCAGTTAGGTGGCCCTCCAGTAAAATGGAATGCTCGCCTACTCTCCCTCGCTACTTGTCCCACAGAACTACGCACTCTGCCGCTAGCGCTGTCAGAAGGGAAATACTGTTTCAGCTTGTGAACCAGGGCCTGCTGGTATTCATGCATTCTCACACTCCTTTCCTCTCCAGGGATGAGAGTGGAAAGATTTTGCTTGTACCGTGGGTCCAGGAGAGTGAACACCCAGTAATCGGTGCTGGAATAAATTCTTTGAACGCGAGGGTCACGGGATAGGCAGCCTAGCATGAAATCTGCCATATGCGCCAGAGTACCAACGCGTAAGAATTCACTCCCCTCACTGGCCTGACTGTCCATTTCCTCCTCCTCCAACTCCTCCAACTCCTCTTCTTCTGCCCATACACGCTGAACAGTGAAGGACTCAACAATGGTCCCCTCTTGTGTCTCGCCAACATTCTCCTCCTCTTCCTCCTCATCCTCCTCCACCTCCACCTCCTCCGATATGCGCTGAGAAACAGACCTGAGGGTGCTTTGGCTATCAACAAGGGAATCTTCTTCCCCCGTCTCTTGTGACGAGCGCAAAGCTTCCGACTTCATGATCAAGAGAGTTTTCAACAGGCCAAGCAGCGGATGGTTGAGGCTTGATGATGGCGGCCACTGACCATCTGTGTTGACTCCTCAAAGTTACTCAGCACCTGACAGATATCAGACATCCACGTCCACTCCTCATTGTAGACTTGAGGAAGCTGACTGACCTGACTACCAGTTCTGGTGGAAGTTGACATCTGGCAGTCTACAATCGCTCGGCGCTGCTGGTAAACTCTGGATAACATGGTCAGTGTTGAATTCCACCTCGTGGGCACGTCGCACAACAGTCGGTGAGCGGGCAGTTGGAGGCGGCGCTGCGCTGCCCTGAGAGTGGCAGCATCTGTGCTGGACTTCCTGAAATGCGCACAGATGCGGCGCACCTTCGTGAGCAAATCAGACAGATTGGGGTATGTCTTGAGGAAACGCTGAACTATCAGATTTAACACATGGGCCAGGCATGGCACATGTGTCAGTCTGCCGAGTTGCAGAGCCGCCACCAGGTTACGGCCGTTGTCACACACAACCATGCCTGGCTTCAGGTTCAGCGGTGCCAGCCACAGATCAGTCTGCGCCGTGATGCCCTGTAATAGCTCTTGGGCGGTGTGCCTTTTATCGCCTAGGCTCAGCAGTTTGAGCACCGCCTGCTGTCCCACTTCGGTCTTTGCAATGGATATGTGCGTCACTAAGCGCAAAACACTGCGGTCGCAAGTCTCACTACAAATTGCTCACAATTTGCTAGTAGATGCTGAGTTATTAAAAAAATAAACGTAAAATAAAAAGGAAATGGCAGACTGTGCCTAATTGAAATCAAACCCCTAATAAATTTTCCCACTTTGGTGTTTGAGGTCGATATGTGTGTCACTAAGAGCTAAACACAACGGTAGCAAGTCCCCCTGCAAATTCCCCACAATATGGTACTAGCTGCAAATAAAAAAAAAAAAGTATAACGTTATAGAAACCCCCGGAGCCATAAGCAAAGGGGGACATGACTTTGGCATGGGGGGACCTAGAACGCTGGAAGTTTTTATGTAGTTGTATTCATTTAATATAGGTGGGTTCTGCTTTGAGAGGGCAGAGTGTAGGGTAGGGTGGTACTATGAGAGGGGTGGGACCCAGCAGTAGATATCACTTCCTGTCCTGGGTCTCTCTTCCTCTTTCTCTCACCAGAAGACCATATTGTACATTATTTGCTGGATCGTGACATTGTGTATTTTGTACCATGTAATATTGCTTTGTACTGCATAATGATGAGATAAAGTTGGTTTTATCCTTCTAAGCCTAGAGGAAGGGCGATCCTTCAGCCATGGGTTCCCTAGAGGTTTCCTCCACAGGGGGTTTTTCCTCTCCTGAGTGCTGTGGGATGACTCTTTGTGAGTCGGAGGTTAGCCAGTTTTTATGGTCGCCTGGACATTAATTCATATGTATATGTTCATGGCTTTAGTTTAAAAAAGAAACATACAAATAGAAACATATATTTATAAAAAAAAAAAAAAAAAAAAAAAAAAAAGGTAGTCAATTTTAAGTAATAAAGATTAACAGGTTTTGCTATCTGTCACAGCTTTGAAAATGGCGGTGGAGGAGTTGGGTGGAAGTTGCAGGTGGACTTAATTTTAACTCATAGAGGATGTTAAACCTCATGGTGGTGAACAGGCTGAGCTTTGGAAGTGGCCAGCCTGAAGGATGTCTTAATGGTAATGTCATCCAGGGGCGGGCACGGTGGTGAAGCACAGGAGTGAGGATCTTCACAAGGGTCATTGGTGCCCTTAAAGTGGACTGGCTCTGCTAGAATGGCAAGCCAGAGCGTGCCGCCCCTTTATTGCTGCCTGGCCGGTGGGCTGTATGTCAGGCAGCTGGGGATCTCACACTATAGGTGAATCCCATTCCTAGCAATTCACCCAACTCCTCCTTTAACTGTTTTAGTCTTGTGATTTAAATAAAGCTGTGGCCTATTTGACACCATACAATGAAGTGTTTTGTGTTTATTTATACCCGACACAGTGTTCCCCTTTTCTTTTGAGCTGTTATGACGAAGTGAGGGTCCATCCCATATCCAAAAGTCATGTAGCCCTAAGAAGGGCTGTTGGGTTCTTGGAGAATCACTCCTGCCTAACAGTAAGCTAATAGAACACCCTAACGCTTTCCCTGACCAGCAGCAGCTCTCTCCCTAGCGGCATCCAGACACAGAATGATCCGAGCAGCGCGGGCAGCGGCTAGTCTATCCCAGGGTCACCTGATCTGGCCAGCCAACCACTGCTATCGACGTGTAAGGGTACCACGTCATGCTGGGTGGAGTGCAGAGTCTCCTGGCTTGTGATTGGCTCTGTTTCTGGCCGCCAAAAAGCAAAACGGCGGGAGCTGCCATTTTCTTGAGCGGGCAAAGTATTCGTCCGAGCAACGAGCAGTTTCGAGTACCCTAATGCTCGACCGAGCATCAAGCTCGGACGAGTATGTTCGCTCATCTCTAGTCATGATGCAGCTCGGGTTGAAAGAAATTTTTTCAAAAAATTCGGCAAATCGTGTCAAACCGAATATTCAACAAATTTGCCCATCTCTAGTCACTACAGAAGAATACTCAAACACCATGGAAAGGACTGCAACACCAGAGGTCATATACCAAAGAAGACGCACAGTGACTACTTCCCCCATATCGCTGCAGTGAGAATAGCAGTGCAAGTACATGATAGATCTTCTTTTCTGAGCGCATTTAGGGAGTTTTTGTGTCGTTGCGCCAGAAGAGGACCCGCGCGGACATCGGGGGAGCAGCGCTGCACGTCAGGGCCACCGGAGGGTGAGTATATAAGTTTATTATTTTTTAAATATTTTTTAAGTATATATATAAAGTATTGACTTGTGTATAAGCCGAGAGGACGTTTTTCAGCACATTTTTTGTGCTGAAAAACTCGGCTTATACACGAATATATATATACGGTACATTACTGTTAACATTTGAAAACTTTGCAAAACACATTGTAAAAGTTATGTTAACACATGTGTTACAATGCATTTTGTAACGCAAATGTTAACAGTAATGTAATTAGGCAAATCACGTCTCCGCAGCTGTTGTAATGCATTTCAATAAAAACGCAACGTGTGACCGCGCCCTAAAGAAGATTCAGTGTTAACAGCAGAATATCCAGTGGTCATATCATATCTATCATGATTTCATAAGAATCCAGAAATCTACAAGTGAGAAATAAATTGTTTGTCACCATGGACTTGATTGTGTACCGATGCAGAAAATTTACGGTTACATCTATTTTTTGTTGATTTTCCTAGGATCTAAAAAAAAATTGTGTATTATTAGACAGACATTCCGCTATTAGTTCTATATAGTAAAACATTTGCTATGTAAAAGATACCCGTCAGATAGGAGTCAGCTGGAGAAGCCATGTGCTCATGTATACAACCCTGTGTATAACGGCGACACGTGTTGTGTAACCTGAGTCAATACAACATTCCGGTTACATAAGGGTCATTGTATTTGTGATCCCTGGTATATATCATTCCAGATCATTCCAGATCAACCGGTCTCCTGTATTATCCCAGATGTTAGTTCACATAGTTAGTCTTACCTTCACTGGCGAGGTAATCATTGCGTAACATATACCAATACCGGACCTGTGTACTTCTCCATGTTACAGCTAAGGTTATTTATGAGACCATAATTGAGAACCCATAAAGGATGATTTAGATTCCATATGGAAGCACACATACTACACTGGATACGTCCCTGCAGATATAGTCTGAGCTAAAATTGACAAGACATTAGGGGGGAATCTGTTTTCTCGCTTCTCCAAACTGAGCGCCACTTTGGCATTCAAAACACCAGTCTACATGAGTGCAGAGTTCTCTATACTTAGGGCATATGATGTGTGCCTGTACCCCATGTCCCCCTCATTCTCATTCAGCATGCACCGCTGTGTCACCATTGCCTCCATTCACACAGCCTGTTCCTCCATGCCCTCGATCCTCACAAATCAGAGCTAATTTAAACAACTTTTTTGTAGCGTGCACATCCTTCTCCCCTTCTTTGCACCCCATGTCCACCTAATTTTACACTGTCGGCCTCCCATGGGTCCCTCTATTGCTCAGACTGCAGATATCTCACTCTTTCTTTAACCTGCACCCCAAGACCCCCTATTTCTTACATGATGTCCCCTTGTTTTGGATTGCAAATTTTAAATAATTACTTATTAGCTTATACTTTAATGACCCATTAGAATATAAATTGTGCTGGTTCCTGCAATACCCCTTTATGAAGGAGTAGCCCTTCTAGATACTACAACTGCTTGTGATTGGCTTATCTTAGTTTGGTCATATTTCAGAATGTGTGCATTAGGAGATGGCATAAACAATAAATAACATAACGTGATACATACACATCTACTCAACATGGTCGTAGACATAGAAATTAAATACAATTTATCAAAATGCCGCTGCAGTTTGCCAGATTAATCAACAATGGTGCAGGAACTTTTTTAAAGTGCGCCTTTAACATAGAGCATGTGACACAATTCTGTCAAGTAACAGTAATAAATGTGGTGCGTGGTCTGACTCTGCACCGGAACGCCCCTTTAGGTGCAGAATTTTGTGGTGCGCTGGGTACAGCTCAGCCTCAATACATGTGCAAACAGTTTACACTTTCCTTTCTGTGAAAACTTTTAATAGCACGTCACAGGTCGGTAAGGGCTGAGCCCTTTCCATAGCCGGTAAGACTTACCGGTAACACCGGTGTTAACCCAGACATTGCCGCCAGCAAAGCCACCGGCGGCTTCAAAAAGATGGCGGCTCGTGGGCGCCACCATCATGTTGGATATCGACGCTCCCCGTGACGTCATCGGGGAGCGGCGATCGGTTGCCATGACAGCCTCGGGTCTTCCGAAGACCCGAGGCTGTCTGGATTTAACCCATTCGTTACTTTGTGCTAATTGCACATTGTAATGTATGAGGATGAAAATCCCCATATACTGTCATACTATAGTAGTTATAGATTTTTGATTGTGGGGAGTGAAAAATGAAAATGAAAAAACAAAAAAGGGCAAGGTGCTTAAAGGGTTAATAAGTGTGGCCCAATGTGTTTCTCCAGGGTCCTTGAAGATGTGTTGTCTCTCAGAGGTCACTAAATAGTTATCTCCTTGAAACACTTCACTGCAAAGTAAAGTCATATCCCTCACCCTCCTTTCTTACAGCATGTCCCTCTGTTTTGGATTACACACTAAAACTTGTGTCCCAAATCCTTCTGCTCCAAATCCATTAATTACGACGTTATGCCCATGGAAACCAATCAGAGCTCAGCTTTCATATTATAAACAGCTGTGGGGAAATGCAAGCTGAGCTCTGATTGGCTGCCATGGGCAACTAGAACAGTTCTGCTCTTAGACAATTCTGATAAATCTATATATCCAATTAAGATGATCTAATCTTATTTTTTTATCTAGCTTAGGAGGGAGTAAACCCTGTAGGTACTAAGCTTTGCTTTCATTGGCCATATTTCTGTAACTATGCAATGGCAGAATAGCATAAAGAGTACATAACAAGTCACATGAGATATACACATCTACTTTTCATGGTGTGTAGTAAGAAGGTACAAGATGAGCTTATTCAGGGTCACAATACAATGATGTAGCCTCTGAGGTCATAGAAGAATAAACTTCTTGAATAACTTCACTAGAAAATCAAGTCATATCCATAGCACCTCCATGCCCCTCCTTTATGAAGTCCTACCGGTGGGACCCACAAGTATAGGGGTCCGCGGCCCTCTTATTCCATGCCAAGGGGTTGTCTAAATGGTTTGGCTTTTGTGGCAGAACAAGCCCAAAATACTACCACATGTCCTTTATCTTTCCTCTTGGCTTATAGTATCTGAGATGTGCTAGATGACCAGAATATATAAGAAAAAGTTTTTGTGTGACATTAAATTTTGCTTATTTTGCTAAATCTGGTTATCAAATATATGAAGATATTGTGATTGAAGAGGTCAGGCAAGAAGACACATGTATACACGTGAAGTGACACCTATACCTGTACTCCCCTGACCCTGGTAAATCTTTACCTAATACCTGATAACCCTGTTGAAATGTTTTACATACAATATTATCTGCAGACGGGTGGTGTGCAGTGTGTACAGAGCAAAGCAATGAGAGAATCACAACTTAATAATTACCGAGTCCAGGGTCTGGAAATGAACTTAATATACTGTTTACCATTACCATTAGATAACTTGTAATCATGAAACTTGAGGTTGACCGCTCAAGGTTAGAAGCTATTGAGGAGCTGAACAAATCATGTGTCCGGAGCAGATTCTGCATCTCTGTGGTTTTATGTAAAGCATTATCAGGGCTGAGCTGGAATTAAAAAGGAGCCCACATACACTATGGGCTGTATACCCCATAGCCCTGAAAAAGGGTGACAATGCTTTATGGCTGCACTGCTCGCAAGCCAGAGCTGCCCATAGTAGCCATTGCTGTCCCCCAGTAGCCAGGTGTCCTGTTTCCTGCCCCAGCTTAGTGCTTCTCATTTTTGCTGGCCTCCATTAGTCACCATATGCTGCCCCTCAGGTTGGGCCTCTTTTGTGGCTGTGTTCCCCTCCCTCCAGTAGGACGTCAGTCGCCGTCGCCTTGGCTTTCACCTGTATAAGCCATTGTGCTGGCGCCACCAGTAGCCAGTGCTGTCCCCCAGTAGCCGTGCTGTCCCCCAGAGCCAGTGCTGTCCCCCTCCCCTCTAGTCTCAGTCCACCATTGCTGTCCCCCAGTAGCCAGTGCCTGTCCCACCAGTTAGCTGCCCCCTTGCCCCTGTCCCCACCAGCCAGTGCTGCTGCCCACCTTGTAGCCTTGCTGTGTCGCCCCACTAGCCAATGTGCTGTCCCCATAGCGCAGTGCTGCCCATCCAGTATCCTGTGTCCTAGTAGCGCAGTGCTGCCCACCAGTAGCCATTGCTGTCCCCTCAGTAGCCGCTGCTGCCCACCAGTAGCCAGTGTCCAGTCCATGGTCCCCCAGTAGCCAGTGCTCAGTCCTCAGTGCTACGCACATTAGCCAGTTGCTGTCCCCCCAGTAGCCAGTGCTGCCCACCACCGTTAGCCATTGCTGTCCCCCAGTAGCCAGTGCTGCCCACCAGTAGCCATTGCTGTCCCCCAGTAGCCAGTGCTGCCCACCAGTAGCCAGTGCTGCCCACCAGTAGCCATTGCTGTCCCCCAGTAGCCAGTGCTGCCCACCAGTAGCCATTGCTGTCCCCCAGTAGCCAGTGCTGCCCACCAGTAGCCAGTCTTCCCCAGTAGCCATTGCCTCGTCCCTCCAGTAGCCATTGCTGTCCCCCAGAGCCAGTGCTGCCCCCGTAGCCATTGCTGTCCCCCAGTAGCCCGCTGCTGCCCACCAGTAGCCATTGCTGTCCCGCCCGTAGCCAGTGCTGCCCCCAGTAGCCAGTGCCTAGCAGTCCCTCCAGTAGCCAGTGCAGCCCTCCCATACCAGTTGTGACCCCCAGTAGCCAGTGCTGCCCCCCATCTAGTCCCCAGTGCTGCCTCCAGTAGCCATTGCTTCCCCCAGTAGCCAGTGCTGCCATCAGTAGCCATTGCTGCCCCACCATTATCCAAAATGCTGTCCCACCAGTAGCCAGTGCTGCTCACCAGTACCAGTGCTGTCCTCCTAGCAGTGCCCCCCCAGTAGTCCAGTGCTTTCCCAGTAGCGCATGCGCCCCCCAGTAGCCAGTGTGACCCCCAGTAGCCAGTGCGTCCCCCAGTACCTGTGCCCCCCAGTAGTGCCCAGTAGCCAGTGACCCCCAGTAGCCAGTGCATAGATACGTACCTGTCACCTGCCCAACCAGTTTCTTTCACCATGTTCCTTCAATTCTAATCACATCACTCACATATGCCCTCCACCTCTTATGACAGTTTTTTAATAGGTATTGTTCCCCAAGAGATCAGAGTTTTGTCCCCTACAATAGTCAATGGGGCAACATTTACTAAGAACCTTTGCGTCAGTTTTCGTTTGAATTTGTACATTTTTTAATGTGCTAAATTGATTGCATAGGTATTTAAGAAGTGTCTAGTCCACATGTAAGTCGCCAGGCAACCCTTTTTGTTGACCTGCACTAGTCATCCGTGCGTTCCATATTTGTCACTGAATGGGCTTCTGAGACAGTTTGAGAAGGCGACTTCAGCTACATCTCTTTCTCGCTCATTTGCTTGCCAGGTGCAGTATACTACAAGAATGAAACTATAAGAGGGATTGAAACGCATAATTCTGGTCCATAACAAATTTTCACGGTTCGTCATCACCCATGAACCCAAAAACAGTTACACACATCATTATTTGTTATTTTGTTCAGTCAATAAGTTGAGAAGTCGCTTGATTGACTGCAAGAAGCAGCCAATTAAGTACTTCCATCCCCTTAGCAACCAGTGGCATGTTCTCTGTGATTGGCTGGGCAGGACATGTGACTCTGCATGTATAAGAGCAGTGCTCACATGTCAGACATATTACTACAGGAGAGCAGCTAGGGAGGTTTGCTACTCAATAGGATCAGTCACTAGGCAGCAAGTTGTAAACAGCAGTAATTACCCTTGACAGGGCGCTGCAGTTGTATATAAGAGGCTCCTATTAGAGGACGTGGTGGAACCCGTGAAATAATTGCCCTTTTAGGGGCACTGTGAAGAATTGATCAGTTCATGGTATTCTTAACTGATTATAAAAAAATTATACAGCAATACTGCAAACCAGACATGATATTAGCATATACAACATAATCCAGCAAGATCTTATAGATCCTTTCTCTGTTTTAGTTTCAGCCACAGAAAAAAATCAATCACCCTTTTTTGTTGCAAGTTGCTCCTGTCCTGAGAATATTGCTTTTTATTTGGATCATAATATGTCTTGTTGTCGTGTGAATATCGTCCAGTAAGCTGATTGCACAGTGCATCACAGTATTGTTTTGTACTGCCTGTCTCCTCCAATGAGAAAGCAGGAATCAAGGGATAGGGCCTTGGTGGCTGCTTCTGTGTGGTGAAGGAGCTGCTTGCTGCTGGTACATCTGTGCCTCCTCCAGTTTTCCTGGTGTACATAGGTGCCAGGGTCCGCAGGGTGTACTGGTAGCCCCAATAGGCCCACATGAAGTTTAGACATTGATCATTACATTGGCAGAGAAGCATCGACTTCCGTGTGGATTATCGTCTCCACGCTCATCCTCCCCGATGGAAGTGCAGACCCTCCACTCACCTTGTGTACACATTCGGTTGGCCATAAGGTGGTTGCCAGATTTTTAATTGTGAACACACCAAGTACAGGCAGAATCTTGCACAAAGTATTTACCACTTCTACAGTCGCCCACCCATTCAGTGTGCAGATCGGAGAACTTCTCATGCATGATTATGTATGGACACACCTTTGTGGACACCAGCACGTTTTATATTGGCCGCCCATTGCTTTATTATAGGACCCTACAACGTGATGACGCTCTACCCCCCAGACGAAGGCTCATACCCGCCGAAACGCGCGTCGGGGCGGGCAGTCATCCCGGGCATGGAACACTCTACTCTTTACTCGGTAGGATTTTTGCGACATTTGAGTAGACCCTCACACTATTACCTTACTGGTCATGCATGGTATTCATTACCCGCAAGCACCGTAGAGGTCTCTCTAGCTATATTAGTTTATTCCAGTCCTGTACCATAGCCATATTTCACTTAATCATGTTCCAATACTGTTTCGGCTTTCTGTGACCCGCCGTACTTTGTGGCTATGTACTTGTTTATGTACCTGCTATATTTTTCTTGTTGTAATTAATAAAATTTCAATTTTTTATATACATATTTATTACAATGAGTCGTTCCTCTCTTCCCTCTACTTATCCAGGAGACTTTTATACTGTAAGTGACTGTGTATTTTTAGTAGGGACGCCGGGTGGAAGCTGCACGGAGCTGAAGATATCTGGTAGTGAATTCACCTTTGATACTTCATGGATTGGAGAACCCAGAATAAAGTCCTCCTGATGGAAGAGATTGGTCATCTATAAGGTACTAATGCACAAATGACTCCTCAGAACCTTAGCCATGTACAGTAAACATGAGCTGTCGTGGCTTTAGACACTGTTGTGTTATTATTTTCAGGTCTCTCCCCTGTCCATTGTAGGCAGGGCAAACTGTCCTTTCATTCCCACCATTTTTAAGCCTTCTAGCTCTTACTAGCCCATTTTACAGCATTTGGGGGTGTTAAAATTGACTTTCAATTGGGTTTGAGTTCTGCTCAAAGTTTGGCACGAATTTCCAGGCCACAAACCAAATTCAGACATACCACGTTGAACCCAAATTTCAACCAACCTCATCTTTAGTTCTCGCATACAGAGGGCCTATCACATAGAAATCTTGCATCTACTGTACATATCTAGGTAGATATCGAAACGAGACGTGAAAGGGGCACTGTCTTTAGGTTCCTCCTGGAGCAATCGTTAGATCGGAGATGACTTAATCTGAGACAAAAACGGGTGGTGCTCAGCGTCCAAAGACCTAGACTATAGCAAAAATAGAAAAGTAGAAAAAAACCGGCACTCACCCAAAAACAGTTCTTTTTCTTTATTTCATATAGAATAAATTGCATCGGCTAATGTGCCAACATCGGGTAGAGAGGGAGCATGGGTACAGACAAAGGCGAGCCGTTTCGCGCCGTCTGCGCTTTCTCAGCCTCCAGACGGCGCGAAACGGCTGTCCGCCTTTGTCTGTACCCCTGCTCCCCTCTCTACCCTATGTTGGCACATTAGCCGAATGCAATTTATTCTATATGACAATAAAGAAGACAACTGTTTTTGGGTGAGTGCCGCTTTTTTTCTAGACTATTTCCATATCATAATGTTAACTCTCCTGACCAAAGTTCTTTGCTAGTGTCAAGGGGTTTAAATGCTATGGAAATATTAAATAGTTTCCTCTAGTACACCTCAGTAGACGCCATTGATTACGCCAACGGTGGTTGATCCGTGAGTCCCTTCACAAAAGCCCTGAACTCTGTGGATGGGCCTCCAAGCATCATATTACTTATATGCAAGGAGTCCCCCCCTACCCCATTGTATACTATAATTCACTACACTTACAGGTGCTGCTACATGGGGACAGTGATATCTCACATTCCGTCTGATGTCGTTGGTCAAAACCCGGCGCGCTATCACATGGAGCCCCATTGGAGCCACAGCATGTGGAAAAATATCCAAAGTCATTGATTTAAGACTACAAAGTTTATTCCGCTATTACCGTGAGACCAAGGAGATGTTGAACTTTACATGAAGTGTGTTTTTTAATATAAGCGTGAGACGTGGGCGCCGTTGCCCGAGTGGAATTCTTTACATAGAATCAATAGAGAATTACCAAAATGTTTGAATGCTCTTACATAAGTGATAGTGATCTATACACGTTGAGATAAACACTACAAGCAGATGACATGAAATACACGATAATACAAATGTATAATCACATCCACACAGAAAAATGTAAAATGGAAGCATCATTCACTAAATATAGATATTTTTATCTTTTATGATGATTTACAATGTCAAAGTAGTTGACATCATAGTTTTTAGTGGCTAAAAATCAGGGGTGGATTAAGACTGCCATGGGCTCTGGGTGTATGATTTATATAGCCCCTACACAGTCTGGGAGTCATCCCTACATGTTGGTACTAGAATCAGCTTCTTGGGGAATTAGAGGATGTGCCCCTCTGCCTGATTTCAGTCTGCAGTTTCAGGAGCTTTGGGGACTTCAAATTGGCTCTTGTGTCATGTTTTTGGAGAGCAGGAACAGATGTATGAGGATTTCATGGATAAAGTCCTTTTACATATAAAATTTGGTGGTGGTTTGGGTGGCCATGGGCCCCAGATGGGTTGGGCCCCGGGCTACCTGCCCCAACAACCCAACCGGCAGTGTGACCATGGCTTTTTGGGGCAATGTGAATTGCCTACTTGTGGGCCCTGTCACTATTGGCTATGTGATTACTCGGGTTACAATGGGGTTACTTGGGTACTTGACTATATTGGTACTGAGGGAGCATTGTAACTATATCCTACAGTAGGTGGGCACTGTTTACTGAATTGGGCCAGAGGTGGTGGCGTCATTACTGTACTGCAAGCAAGTTCATGCAAAGCTACTACTTTCCAATATTGAACCACAGTTCCTAGGCGTAAGTATCTCACCACACTTTTCAGTGTGAAAAAGTCAAAACAAGAGCTATGCTCTTACTTACCACTTGCTAGCCACACATGTACGTGGCAGCAGAGCAACCACCATGGTATACCGATTTCTCGTCTGGCTTCCCAGTGAGTGTTAAAGGGTTATCTGCCACCAGATGAAGGACTGTATGCAATGAGCCCGAGGGGCTCCAGTCTCCATAGGTGTTATGGACCAAGGAGCCCCTGGGGCTCATTTGCATACAGTCTTTCATCCTGGTGCTAAATGTCCTTTAAGTGGAGAGGATCCATAATGCAAATCTGTCAAATAGATGGATCTTTAAAGATTCATTATACTCACAAAATTAAATCAAACATCGCAAAGGGCCCCCACTGAGGTTCTGATGCCCAAGGCCCAAGTAAAGGGGACCTGTCATCAAGACCGAATTTCACTAAAGACAGATGCAAACGCCCATTAAACCTGTATGTGCAAATATGTATTACTTAAGCATTTGCATTACAGTATAATTGTGTTTTTTTAACTTGCCTTGCAACCCTGACAGAATCCTGTTCTGAGTCCCAGGTTTGCTTTGGTTGAATGCAAAAAAAGCCATGTGATTGTCTGTGCTGCTCACACCCTCCTCAGCTCTCACCTTTCTGCTTCTGTACAACTTCTCCCTCCCCCACTTTGTGAGTTTACCATTCTAAGCTCTGTTGCTGTGTAAGTAAAGGAGCAGATAGAGGAGTTGAAAATTAGCAGCAAGTGGGGGCTGAAGCTGGAGAGTGAGCAGCACAGACAAACATATGTTTTGTTTTTTAAATGAATCCAAACCAAGCAACCCCCAGGACTCAGAACAGGATTCTAGCAAGACCAGGTCATCTAAACAGAGGTCCCCAACCTTTTTTGCACCAGGGACCCGGCTTAAAGCTAGACCATTTTCCATGTGCCCGGTGGGGGTTGGGGGGGCGGGGTCTTGGTCGTGATTGGGTGGGGTTATGGTGGGGTGGAGCTTATAATATAATATCAGGGAGTGTCCGACCAGATCCATCTATCGGTTTTGGTGTAAAATAAAGCAATCCAAATGCATACACGTATCGCCATTAGTATAAAATGCATACAGCGTATCGCCATGTGCCACCAAGTAGTATAAAATGCATAGACATGCCACAAGTATTATAAATGCATACATAATACCGCCATGTAGATAAAATGCATACAGAATACCGCCATTAGTATAAAATGCATACAGAATCCCGCCATGTATATAAATGCATACAGAATACCGCCATGTGTATAAAATGCATACGAATACCCGCATGTAGTAAAAATGCATACAGAATCCATGATGCCATGTAGTATAAAATGCATACAGAATACGCCCTGTGTATAAAATGCATCCAGCATGCCACCAAGTATTATAAAATAGATACAACGTACCGCCATGTAGTATAAAATGCATACCGAGTACTGCCATGTAGTACAAAATAGAAGCCCTGATAAATATCCAAATGCTGCATATACATACAGCTATATACACATAAACAACAGTAGATACAGCATATACACACACCACATATACATATATACAAACACATATATACATATACACACCACATATTACATATATTTACACATATATACACATATTACACTATATATGCAAAGATAAAGTAACCTTACCTCTCTATTGTGTTCCTGGAAATTTCGGTGCCTTGTCCTGCAGCGGTGGTGGCGCGGTGAGGTAGCCAGGAGTGGGTAGGTCGTGAGAGCCGGGAGGCTAGGAGCCTGGAGCTTAAGCGGGGCAGGGGGAGCAGGGAGCCGGGAGCCTGGAGGGGGGGGGGGGCGTTAGCAGAGCCTGTTAAAACGGGAGTGAAGGGGAGCCGAGAGCCGAGAGCCGGAAGCGGGTACCTGAAACCGAGAGCGGGGGGGGGGGGGGCAGAGGGAGCGGTAGGGGAGCGTGGAGCTTCAGCAGTGGCAGGGAGCCGGGAGCGGGGGGCAGAGGGAGCGGAGAGCGGAGGGAGCGTGGAGCTTCAGCAGGGGCAGGGAGCCGAGAGCCGGGAGCGGGGGGCAGAGGGAGCGGTAGGGGAGCGTGGAGCTTCAGCAGGAGCAGGGAGCCGGGAGCGGGGGGTAGAGGGAGCGGAGAGCGGAGGGAGCGGTAGGGGAGCGTGGAGCTTCAGCAGGGGCAGGGAGCCGAGAGCCAGGAGCGGGGGGCAGAGGGAGCGGAGAGCGGAGGGAGCGGTAGGGGCGCGTGGAGTTTCAGCAGGGAGCGGGGGGCGGAGGGAGCGGAGAGCTCGCGGCACCGCACAGCGGGCACATCACGTCTTGTACCGGGGGAGGCAGAAGTTCCCCCGCGGGCGCTCCCGGGGCCCCGTGTGTTGTGTGAGGTGCAGAGATGAACCGCAGGACCTTGGCCTTCAGAGGCGGCGGAGGCCTGTACGCGGTGTCGGGGGCCCCCGTGAACAACAATGGCGTCTGCTCGGGGCTGCTCTCTGGGGACGAGGCCTTGGCCTGGAGCCTGAGCCGACAACTCAACGGGGGGAGCGGAGCCGCGGCCCCCTGCGTGGACCGGCTGATAAACTGCAACTGCCCGGTCCTGGTCCGCGGACCGGCGGTTGGGGACCTCTGATCTAAAACACACCTATCTTTAGTGAAAATGAGGTCCCTGGTGACAGGTTCCCTTTAAACTTAGAGCTGGCCCAAAGTTCTACTTTTAGGCCTGCTGGTCACAATGTGGTGTACAGACTATTTTTCACCTGACCACGCCACTTTCCCCTAGACCATGCCCCTTTGTCAGAAGATTCAAAAAAAGTGAAATAAAGCCTTGATAAATATGTCACAAGACATTTTAGACTTTTTTTTTTGTTAAGTCCACCAGAAATTTGGTGCAGGTTATTAATGAATCTCCCCTAGAGTCTCCTAAAACATAGTTTAACAAAAGCCAAATGTGAACTAAGCCTTAACTGTCCAGATTTATGATAAAAAGAAGATTTCACAACCTACCCGAGGGGGCTAATATTTTAGTAGTGTAAAAGCTGGAGTAATCTAAAGTGCCAAACATGCTCTAAAAAGGGGCACATCCAGCATATATTAAATGCTAATATCCAAACTTGGGCGCCTTTTCCTCCAATGGATGCGGATTAGGAAAGGTGTGGTATGTTCCAGAAATCATTGTAACTCGTTACGTGCGCTGCTCTAACTTGACAAGTTGACATGCAATCCAAGTCATAGATATCTAGGATATAGAGGGAAATTGTAAAAACATTGGTCAAGGGCCAGGAACAGAGTTACTTGTCCACACCATTGTATAAATGGCTTTTAACTATTCACATTCAGAAACCTCCTAAGGTGCAGTTTGCTGAGTCACGGCAATACGTGAGTTACTACATCTTATCTACAGTGATTCAGCCAGACATGGTGAACGTGCATTTCCGTTCAACATAAAAGAAAACCCTATATATACACGTGACAGTTTTTTTCCGCAACAGGGTGTGTATTGGGTTAATAGGAAGGAGAAATGGATGAGACAAGCCGATCAAGGAATATGCAAAATAGGTTTTCCTACATGGGACAAGGAAAACTTTGCCTCTTTTGCTACCTTGTAAAGGCAGCCCCTTTACCATCAAGCATGACTTTGAGGAAGCCTAAAGACATGATGTGTGATAAAAGCCAAACCGGTATATATATTCCAGAAGGAACAAATTCCCAACTGTAGACAGCGCTGTTTCAACGTGGTCAATACAGTGTAACAAGGAGTGCCAGACAGTCTGATTTGTATAAATTGTACTGTATACACAGATGAAAAGAGAAGGATAACTGGAAAAATGCTTCTTTGTGTACGGGATATCTGACAGACAAGATATAGAGCAGCCCCATTTAGCTCCCCTAGGCCGTACGCCCCTGATCTCTGAGGCATCGTGAGTACGTGACCGGTCCTGCAGTGAGGGGTCCGTGGCTGTCACTGTAGCAGAGCAGGGAGTGCTATAGCTGGAGAGTGCCAGAATGTACCGGCGCCAATTGTAAAACTACAGGCCAGAGCCACCAAGCTTTCCAACTACCGTATATACTCGTGTATAGGCAAAGTTTATCAGCACAAAAATGTGCTGAAAAATCTCACCTCGGCTTATACATGAATCAATTAAAAAATAATCATACCTACTCACCTTCCGGCATCCCTGATGCTCCTCACGGCTCCTCTTCTGTCTTCTCTCTGCTGTAACCTCTCACAGCCGCGTCCATGCGATCTGCAGGCCGGCACATACTATGATGTGGCCGCTGGTGACGTCAGTATGTGCCGGACGATCGCATGGACGCAACTCTGGCGACTGTTACAGAGGAGGGAAGACAGAAGAGGAGCCGTGACAGGCATGGGGGACGCCAGAAGGCGGATATGCAAGTTTTTTTTTATTTTTTTTTTTATGCGGGCCGGCTATATACCCCAGTGTGTTCAAAGAGAAAGAAAGAGCTGGCACTCAGTTGGCGTAAAAAATACACTTATTCCAAAATACTTAATTTCACTGCGGGAGAAGAGGACCTGGCAGGAGCCCACTAAAGTAAAGTTTAAGCGTTTTGGAATAGACAATTTTTTACACCAAAGAAGAATTGGCACTCACCGTTGAACACATTGGGGGACATTTACTATGGTGTTGCTGCCAGTTTTGTGGCGCTCACCGCATGTTCTGCTCTCCAAATAATTAGCTGGCGGCGCCAGAAAAAAAAAAAAAAAACTTTTTCCGTCTGCCTTTTCCAGGATCCAAAAACCCTGTATTCTATCTCCCATAATCTGTTGTCTGGGATTTTGTGGGAGCAGTGTCCCTCATTTTTTTTTTTTTTTGCAATGTCTATATACTACTGGCGGTTGTCAGGCTATATACTGGTAGGCTGTGACCAATGCATTGGCACAATCTGTGCGGTGACCACTCATAACATCAGGACCACCCTCCCTAATCGGGTTTGGTCCTCCACCCCCTTTTGTCATCTGGTGAGTTGGCCCATATCATCTGCACAGGAAGAGAGGTTTCATTGGATCCGTAATAGCCATTACTTTTTCCCAGTGACTGATAAACAGTTTCATCTGTTCATAATAGCTGATCGGCAGGAAATTTTAAGTATAAAAGGAGGGCTGGGCCAAGGTAAAGTAAGCGAAATAATAGTAGGTGCAAAGTACAACTAGACCAGCAAACTATGACAAATTTAAAATCCAGCATTAGACACTTCCATGAATCTTGTGCAGAGAAAGACTAACTACGCACAGTCTTGCCTTCGGACACTTCATAAATCTTCACCCGATGTCTGTGGAAATTTTTTTTTTTTTTTTTTTTAACAGGTCTGTTGATTTTTTTCCTACAGATTCAGACCACAGAATACAAAAGAAGTTTGTCCGCAAAAAACAAAAAAAAAAAACGTGACGTTAAACCTTTTAGGTATTTTTGCAGACCTAACAGAAGCAAAAAACTGACAAAACACAAATAATGTGGAACGGAAGTGAAGCACACGCACCCATGTGAAACCACCCTTGTCAGATTGCACGGGGCTGGCATGTGGCTTTGTGCCAACACTAACCCTTTCATGTGCCTAGACATGGATGTGAGAGGTTGAAGGCTGTGTTGCTACCCAGGAGTTTAGGAAAATATGCATATGCGCTTTCCAGGGTGGGATAAGAAAAAAACATGCCTCTTAGCCAACTTTTAAGGCAGTTCCCTTGACATCAAGCATGACCTTCAGGAAGCCTAATGACATGTTGCAGGATTAAGACCAAACCAGTATATCTATTCCAGAAGAAACCGACTCCCAGTTGTAGACAGTACCGTTTCAACCTGATTGGATCTCTTCAGTACAGTGTAGGTAACTGGTTTAGAAACTTTGCCAATTAAGGCGGCCTTTGGCCATCTCCCCAAGAAGAACTCTTACTTCCCTACCCAGGAGCTTGGCAGGGACACCAGCAGCAGAACAGGTCTTCCTTAATGAATTTAAAGCTGGATAAAGCTAGATCAACAGACAGGGCTCCTCTGTTCATACTTTCCTAAATCAAGTGAGAGTTTCTGTGAGTTCAGACAGTAAACTGCTGTCACTTCCCCATTACAAAATCTTTTTTTTTAAAAACGCAAATAAAACAAAGAAATGGGAATTCAGAACTTTTATTTCAAGTTACAATAGCACCTACATATCACCGACATTGTGATAGAATTAAGTAGCAGGCACATCTTTCTGTAGAACACAAATTAAAATTCCCAACTAATCCATGAGAAATTTCCAAATTCGATCTCCACGTCGTTCCGGTCATCATCTGCTGATTCGCTCATCACTCCTCCATTCACTATTACACTCAATCCATAAAAACTTGTAAAAAGATGCATGGGCAGACGAGTTTCTAAAATAAACCCTAACAGCCCAGGCTAGTGTACAGCTAGGTGTCTGGGGACAAGCTCAGTCGCTTCACCCCCAATAACCTGGTCACCAGTTGTCACTTGGAACCAATGTAATTTCTAGCAGAGGCCTAACTAATATGGATGTGTCTGTGCATATAGCACATGTGCCCAAAGCGGGCACTCCACCATCCAATGCTTAAATTAAAGGAAATACCAGCAGAGCTGGCAAATAAAAACTAAAAATATTCATATGTGATTTAAAGAGATGCAAACCTCTTCATCACTACCAATCAAACCCCCCATGAATGATAACTCGTCACTGACCAGAGTCAGTAGCAGAGGGTTGCATTTCGTAGACTCCTTTGGGATCTGGATGGTACTCAGTGTCGGACCCTGCCGTCTAGCATCCTAGATGCAAAACAGAGTCCGTACCTTTGGCTTTAGCATGCACTTGTGACAGTAACTAGTAACAGCCATCTGTAACAGCACACATGAGAAGTTTGCATTTATCGCAGAGGAACTGGCCCCCGGGGGCCACCGTTCTCCTTGCTCTATATAAGCAAGTACTCTGCTTTCAATAAATAACTTCACCTTCTCTATAATAAATACAAATATTGCATTTTTATCATCGGCCTGTTCATGGGTGTGGAATGTAAAAACAGTTCTTGGTAGAGAGTGGGGCGTTACATGGCGACAGCTCGGACGGCTTGTATCTGTTCTGTGGGTTTCTGCATTTTCTTTGCAGCAATAATCGTGTTTTTCATCAGCATCGCAACAGTCATGGGGCCGACTCCTCCGGGGACGGGAGTGATGAAACTTGCCTTCTTTCTGACTTCTAAGAAGAGAAAAGCAATACATAATACCCTGAGCAGATTGTAAAGTCTTATGCATATATAGTCAGCGCTGTTCACCTCCAGTCTTATATGCAGTGTAGTAGTCAGTAGCATGGGTGTATTGAGGTTTCAAAGGATAAACTTCAGCTTAATATATTTGCAGATTTAGACTTCATGCACATGAACAAGTGTGCAAAACAGGCTGGTGAACATGGCGGGAGGAGAACTGCTCACCCTACCCATGTCCATGGTAAGTGGGCGGCTGCACATTTCCTAAGGCAATAGGAACGGCTCTATAATTTGTGGCACGGTGCCAGACAGTGCCTCAATACACCATGACCATGCACCATAGAAATCTATGGGGCCGTGTGCTAATCAGTGTATGAGTCTAGCTTGCCCAAAAAAATAAGATTGTGTGAGGCCTTAAACCTGCATAAACAGATTCTGTAACATGCAAGTACAGTAAACAAATTAATTTAGTAACTGAATGAAGTGGCAGGTTAATTATGCGTCCTGCTGTGCCATTAAATGCTATAGGAGCGTCAGAAATTGCCATCTCTGCCACAATCATACATTGTATGAGTCATGCTTCAATTGCCGATCAGGTCCCCATGTTTGTGGTCAGTGGGGGTTCCAGATCGGATTGTGATAATACTTGGAACAATCCCTTTATAGTTTCATGTTTACCTAGGAAACCCCCCTTTATGGAAATGTAAAATAGTTATTCATATAAAATATTCCAGTGTATATTTGTGTATCAGCTGTGTAGGTGTTTTCTATACTGTTACAAACAATTTTCCCTTGTGGGATTATTAAAGTTTCACAAGATCCTAAAAAAGTTCCAGGCACCAGTTTTCAGAAATCCAAGAACAAATATGGTCATCCTAAATTTACCTTCAAAATCCACATCCCCCACGAGTTTTGCTTTTCCGGTAAGTGGGTCTAGGACTCTGTTGATTCCAACATCAATAACAGCAGCACCTTCTTTTATCATGTCAGCTGTGATGAGATTGGGGATCCCTAGATAGAAAAAGGGAAGTCGTCATTTACGGTGACCATAATCACGTCTAGGCAGACATTGCACTATGGTCTGATGAACACTACTACACAAGGGCAATGGATGCACTTACCTGCAGCTGCAACTACAATATCGGCGATTTTAGTGTGCATCTTCAGCTGCTCCTTGGGGGTGTACCGGTGGGAGATTGTAACAGTGGCATCACCTGTAAAATAACCAATACAAGAGGTATTTGTGAATAAATTTGAAACCCTAACTGAGTTGTATTTATCACAGCATGCTACACTACATCTTATACATTTTTTTGGATGCTTTTAATGACTGGTAAAGCCATTCAGTTTGCTGGACCGAGTAATCTATGTTTGGCTGCCCGTTGCAATGCAATTGCAAATTTATAGGAGGAAGCCATTTTATGTTCAATAACCTGGGCTGTCTGCATTGAATACACCCTAGCCTTTCCCTCTTTTCAGCAGTGAATCAAACAGCATTCAATCAGAAGATTGTACCAACTTCCATACTATTAAATGGAGATGCAGGATTGCTGGGAGCCTCATGATCAGTGGTGGTCCCTCACTACTTTTATATCCCCCTATAGGGGATAGGGAATATCAAAGTTGGTACAACCCTTTTAAAAAGGCATCATTCATAGAAAAGGTTGAAAGGCTTTAGAAATTTCACTGCCAAGTGTGCAGCATACAGTCACTGCCTGCTGTACACCCACTGAGGTCTGGAGCACTGAAATATAGATGGGTCATGCAGCCTGCCCATTACTTACAGCAATAAATGACTGACAAGATCACCAAGTAACGGATACAAATAGAGAAAGTACTTACCTCCAGGACGCTCGTGCCTGCCATCTGTATGTAGCAGCATAGCAATGGGCATTCCTACATTCTTAGATCTTCCAGCTACCACAACATTCTTGCCTAGTGTAGGGATTCCTGTACAAAAAAAAAAAAAAAATTGTCAGTGACATTCTATAATCAAAGAGATGGATTAAAGGCGCCTTTCCAAAAACAGCACCAAAATACATCCATAAGTTGCAGCTGTTATTGTAGCTCTGATCCATTGCAGTGAATTGGGATGAGTCACACTACCAAGCACAACCTGCGCACAGAGGTTGTGTGCAAGACTAATTTTTATATTCGATGCACCTCTCCTTTCACTTGCCTGTTCTCTTGATGATCTCCCATACACCCCAGGGAGTGGCAGGTAACATGGAGCTCTGGTCAAGGCACATTTTTCCAACATTCACAACATGGAAGCCATCAACATCTTTTTCTGGGATAACTGCGTTGCAAACTTCTCGTTCATCGATATGTTCTGTAAATAAAAATTACATTACATTTAACCAGGCCGGAACTTTTAAAGTATGAAAATTAATCAAATATTTATGAATAAATGGACAGTAAATGTGGGCTGCGAGGTGTCGTGTGCAGAACCGGGTCCTCCAATACCTAATCCAAAAGCCAAGTGATCTGCAAGGTCACATGGCTGTGACATAACAGATTACATATATTTTGGCAGTAGCAGGGCTGGACAGCGCTCAGTCTCCTAAATATCACATAACTATTAGAAAAAATATAAACTGTATTATAAGGCTGTGCATCATGGCTTCTGTTTTCCTTTAGGAACTTAAGGATCAGCTAATTTAACCCTCCTAGACTAAAGACACAACGTTTAGTAGATTTCAGTAGAAGGCTGCAGTCCAGAGAGAAATAAAGGAAATTTACAAATCTGTAATATTTAGGGCTAAAACAAGTGGCTGTGCTCAGCTCAAACACCCCAGACAATATTCAGTATACAGTTCGGGACTGGCTCCATCTGGTACAGTGTGGTCCATGAAATCTGGCACCACATGGACCAAGCACGACCAAAGATTAGCCAAATGTATATCTTTTAAGGGTTTTTCCCACACCCACAAGAACAGGGAATCCGATGTACCCTCGCTGGACCCCTTGACGTTGCCCAAAACGAGTGAGCAGCCATTCGCGCATGGCCAGGCTGCCCCGTTCATCTCTATGGAGGTGACAGACTACAAAGCACCATACTCTGCAATCTCCATCAGCTGCAGAGAAATGAACGTGGCAGTCCGGCCACGCCAGAATGGCTGCTCCGCCCATCTCAGAGCGATAAGAGGTCTGGCATGGGTACGTTGGACTCATCAACTGTGGAATCTCATACTGATGAGCAAGTTAGGGCCTATCCACAGGATAGAGCCTAACTTGTTTTGTGGGAAAACACCTTAAAACACAAAACCAGAAACAGAAAAGTAAAATGTGAGCGACATCCGCAGCCAATCTAACCCCGAGATGCCTAGGAAGAAAAAGGTGCAGCAGGTACCTGGCAGTGGGAGCTGCACCAGCAATCCATCCACATTGTGGTCATTGTTCAGTTTGCTGATCAAATCCAGAAGTTCATCCTGGGATATAGACGAAGACTTCAGAATAGTTTCACTGCTGATTCCTAAAGAAAAAAAAAAAATGTTTAGCCCTCATGCACACACAGGTCACCAGCACACTAGTTAGTGAATTGATGTGTCAGTATATACTGCATGCTACATACCAACATCAGCGGCGGCTCGCGTCTTGTTCAGCACATACGAGTGACTGGCAGGGTTCTCCCCCACCAGGACCACACTGAGATGAGGTCTCTTGTTGCCAGCGGCCACCCACTGCTCCACCTCTTGCCGGGCCTCCTGGCGGATCTGTCTGGCTAGTTTCCTTCCAGATATGACTACAGCATCATTTCTAATAAAAAAAAACACAATAAGTCAGAACGTAAATACAACAAAACAAAACCATCAATAGTTGTTCATACATCTACAAAATACGCAAAGCAAATACACGTGGGTGGGGCTCGGCCCAATCGCATTGCAACGTATGCCATCAGCAATTCGCACCACGTGTTTTATATTGTTTACATGCAAATCAAGAAAACCTTCCAATATACATCTGCATTACGGTTCTAAATACAACGCAACCGCAAGGTGTGAATGCAGCCCCATGTAGAGCTAGTCTCTCATGACTTATTTCATGTGGGCCTGTATTTTACCTCAGGTTTGAGGTAAATTTGAAATCTGTGGTGTTTTTTTCCCGCTCTGACTCTTATTCAGCTGCTGGCTATTACAGTATGAAGTGACAGACTTGGCAGGGATAGAAAGTGAAATGGTCTGATGAAATTTTGCGTCTCACAGTCTTCAGTTCCCTTTTTGCAGCAGATGAATTAGAGGATGTGGCTTTAAGCATTGAGGACATGCAGCCACAATTGCGTTACTATGGGTTTTACTTACAGCCATTTTAAACTAGACATCCAATTTCGATAACCTACTAATCTAATTAAAGGGTGGGGACCAGAAATAGCTGTTCGGTATAATATAAACAAACCTATCCTACAACTAATGTTATCACAGTCGTCACCTTTCACTGTAAGAGCAACCAGTCACAACATGAATGGCTTTCTGGAATTTCAGTCAATCCTTAAATTTACACAGTTATGCTGTCTGCGCCTGTAGCCATTCGAGGAAAACAACTGACTTTCGCCGAAGGGTTCATCAGCCATAAGTGGGCGTATGGTAATCGGCATTTGTTTGCCTATCTAGAGATAAATGTGTCTCCATTTGATTTGCAAGGAAATCTGGGTGACAACATGTGGATGGCGCCCTCCACTGTGAAGTGGCTGTGCTAGGGTACTGCAGCTCAGTAGTGATCGCAGTGGTATATGCCCAGCACTGATCCGAGTATATCAAGTATCACTTCAATTCTCCGGCTGCCTATTCTAGGCTTCTTCCCATGTAGTTGCACTAAATTTAGAAGGAGCCGATAAGGTTACGGCTCTTGCGGACCCAGAGGCTTACAATTACTATACATGTACAAGGGTGCAACAGTCCCACAAGACAGGCCATGCAGTGTTATATAATCTCCATGGCCAACAGTTTCCACAAACATAACCCTGGCGGAGACCGATTCTGTGCAATGTAAATATTAACAGCGAGCCAGATGACAGGCCTGAAAACAGAAGCCATGTGTCCTGCAAGGGGGTGTGAGCAGGAGGGGTGTAACCAAATATCTGCTCACGTGGATTACCCTACACTATATAACTGTGAAGCATGTGCTTACATAAACGTACAATGTATAGTCACGTGTATCAGGAGGACCACAGCCTCAGCCGGACCACCGCACTGCACGGTTTGAGGATGTACTAATCTTATATACAGTCTGGGGCCATAAAACTGAATTTGAGAACAAGAAAGCATTAAGTCAATCATCCACCGACAAGCATAAAAATATAGTAACAGAACCAGTCCACCAACCAAAATCAGGTCACCTGCTCAGAGGAACTGTAGGTAAATTAGGGTGAAGTAAGGTGACTGCCACATGCAAGTCACCTGAAGTCTGCAGTAACAACTGTGCCATCATTGGAGATTATTTGCGAGAGACAATGATCAAGACAATCACAAAGCTTTAGTGGAGCCTTAAAGGGTTTGTCCAGGCTGTTATGCATCTCCATATGTTAGGTCTGGTTTTGCAGTTCAGCTTAATTCACTTGGAATAGGAGGAGATGCAATACAGGCGGTCCCCTACTTAAGGACATCCGACTTATAGACAACCCCTAGTTACAGACTGACCCTTCTGCCCGCTGTGACTTCTGGTGAAGTCTCTGTAAGGTGTCCAATGAAGTTTTATTGATAACCTTTGGTCCCATTACAGCAAAAATCTTTGAAGCGCTACAGAAGCGCTACGGAATATGATGGCGCTATATAAATAAAGGTTATAGCTTTAAGTTATCCCCTGCACTGCATAGAGGATGATAAGCAGATCGTTGAGGGACCCCTAGCCACCCTAAGAACAGGGGTCCCGATGTGACTAATGGGTGTAGCGGCAGGACACAACTCACATATGGTAGCATCGGAAATAACTGAGGAGTGATCGGACAATGAACGCGTAGTGCTGGAGATACTTAAGAACCCTCATCATGGAGATTGTTACCACAGGATAGGGGATAGCCAAAATTGTATGACCCCCATTGCCCAAAAGCAAATTTGGTGCAACAAACTCGCTTCATGCACTCACTGGATTTACCAGACCGTTCCTAGAACCGCTGAGCTCAGTTCAGAACAGTAAAATCCTCAGCACCCACAGAGTGTTTGTCGGACCAAACTTACGCCAAGACATGGGATGTGACACCTCAATTTGACAAGTATGTGAGGATCTCCCAGTAAACACAAGGAGTCCTATGGTGACTAACAATCCATTCCACCGTCTCCTACACAACACTCCTGTGTAATAGTATCCTGAATATGTCTGGTTATCTGCACCACTTGTGAAATGATGATTTGACATCTTCTCCATAGGCCTCAATCTAGATTTTCTGTCATTTGAGAGCAGTAAGTCCGCAGCAGAGTCCTCTATATGTTCCTGGTAGTGATTTTTCTATAAGGCTTCTTACATCATCTGAGCCCCTGTGTGTGGGCGAGTCTTGAGTAATGATTAACCAGTTCCTCTCCATCCCTTGCTGATGTACATGGTATGCAAGCAGATGATAAATACAGCCAATAGCCTTCCCCCATCTCTAGAAATTTTTGGACAGGCATGGACATAATGTATATAGAACGCATGTGATGCAACAATTGAACAGCTGACAGGACACAGATCATTCTGGATACATCCAACAATCCCATCACATAAGACAATGGCTCCTATGTGCTGTAATATAACCAAGCCCCATATACACGCCAAAACCTTTGACAACCCCTGGCACCCAAACGCCACCAACAAAAACTTGGCGACAGGTCAGAAGTTTTATAAAAGGATAGTCACTCTTCTGGGATGAGGGTTACATACTGAGCCTGCGAGTCCCTTCAACTCTCCCAATCAGCTTATATCAATGACACTAAAGAGGTCTGTAAAAAATACAGCTCTGCATACTGTGAAGTGGCTGACATGGATTTCCACAGTTCAGGTACATAACACTTAAAGGGGTTGTCCACAATCAAGGAATTTTACATATAGGTCCCAGGGCACTAAAATTGTGTTACACCCACCTCTGGCTCTCCAGTTCAGCCTGGCATCGCCCATTACCACCAGCCTCTGTTTGTATATAGAGGCTCAGCAGCAACATTTTGCTGACCGCTGTGTACTTGCTACAGCAGCAGTTGCACGCTGTAGGGCAATGATGGCAAACCTTTTAGACACCGAGTGCCCAAATTACAACCAAAACCTGCATATTTTTTGCAAAGTGCCAATGCGGTCATTTAAGCGGTAACTTATTACTCCCTGCTCTGTCACAGGGTTAAATTGTATTGGCACCCGAGGACACCAATACAGTAGAAAGAAGGAGAAGAATTTTGAATTATCATTGTAGCTTCCTTCTAGGGTCCTGGGCTGCCTGGGACTGAAATAGGGCATAAGTCCATTCTGGCAAACTCTGCACTGAGGTGATGGCATGGGTGCCCATAGAGAGGGCTCTGAGTGCCATTCCTTGCACCCGTGCCATAGGTTCACCACCACTGCTGTAGGGGGTGCACGATAGTCAATGCATCTAAGCCCCTGTATATAAAGGCTGGTAGTGCTAGGCTTCAAAAGAGAACAGAAAACCTAGTGTAGCCTTTATATAAATAGACACCCCCTTAAATAAAAAGGGACACAATTCTGCCCACCGTACACTAGGACTTTAAGTCTACCCCATGGAGGCAACTTTTTAGACTTCGGAGATAAGACACCAGTTTTCGATATAAACTACAATAAATCAGGAAATACTTACCCCAAAGTTAAAAAAAAAAAGTTGATCTTTTTGACATGAAGATAACGTGGAGCACTGCTACGGGTTTTTTTTTTTTTTACTAGAGCTGCAGACTATATATAGACTGTATATACACTGTAGCACGGCAATGGTTAAAGACAAGTTGCTACAGTATACATATGATACATGCACACACTGCAGATCTATGTAGGAACAATGTCATAGCTTGGATAGCATCTACCACACTTATCTATGCATAGTAACACGATAAATGTACAGTGTATATACAATGCCCTATTGTATACACTGCCCCCTCCCTCCACATAGTGCAGGCTGCTGCTGCTGTATATAAGGAGGGGGCGGGGACCTGCCGGCAGTCGCAACCAGTGTAGAAGATTTCATCAGCCGGCCTGCACTTCCCGCATCCAGCACTAGAGGCGCCAGAGCAGCCGTGTATATACAGTGCAGCACACGTGTACCGCACACTGACAGATATACAACACGTACATGATACAGCAGTGTGTATATATCATATACATATACACAGATCAGCCCCTGCACCCCATGTGTAGCCCCCTCATGTAACACTACACAGACAGCCCCTATTGACACTGTACAGCACCCCCGCCACCAGTCTATGAGGGAAGAATACAGATATAGCGGTTATACAGGCTGCGGTATCCCATCACACGCACACACAGGAATAGAGAACAGGTGCCGCATCAGTCACATACACACACACAAGCCGCAGGCACGTACCGGGCAGCGGAGCAGTGGATGGCCCGGACCTGGGCTCGGGCGGCGCAGTACAGGGTCCTCATGGAGCTGATGGATGTCATGGTGCCTGAGTGCAGAGGAGACGTGACGCCCGGACACTGTGCAGATACTAAGCTAATGGGGACCGAGCTGCGCTCACCCCGCCCTGATATACACTCACTGACGTCACGGAAGCTTCGCGAGGTGCACGCCCACGATTACCGCCAGGGGGCGCGGCTCAGCTCCGGGGCCGGACGAAGACGTCAATGACAGACCACTGGCTGGGAGAGCTGTCAGTCAGGGGCGCAGGCGCGGAGGGCGGCCGGGTGTATGTAATATCATACAGTCCGCACACAGCAGCAGAGTGCATATATGTATATATACACCAAGTACTGCACTGCCTCACTGTATATACTGCTACATGCTGTATTATACTGAGAATACATCCACGAGTGATACATCATGTGTGCCGTACATCCAAAGGAAACATTTCGTCTATTCAATCAAGACGTTCTCAAGCATGTGTGCCATAGAGTAATACAGGATAATGCACACAGTGATGTCACAGTACAGGGATAATGCACACAGTGAGAAGCAGTGCTACCATTACAATAGACTGTTACTGTAAGAGCAGTGAGACTATGGACCTCTCTGCCGCAATATGTTGTAATGGCTGATCATTTGAACTTGTTAAAGAGAGGCCTTGATGCCTTTCTGGAAAGCAATAATATCACACCAGCAGCCTCCCCTCACTAATGAAATGTCCAGCAGCAGCCTCCCCTTATATATGTTCTGTCCAGTAGCCAACCCTCACTAATAAAATGTCAAGTGTGTGCACACTCTTGTAATCAATTGTATGCATGTCTTTTCCAATCTCATAGACCCGCAGTCTGCAGGCTGTGGGTCCCCATCATCTCTGGTCACAGTTGCACACATTGCGACCACAATTGTTACGTCCCTGTGAGTGGCGTAACTAGAGCCCTCTTGGCCCCGGGGCAGAATTATGAACGGGGCCCCCTCTTGCTATACCTTAAAAACATTATCCATAAGTATCCCCTCCACCCTCACACCAGTAGCCATTAGTAATATTCTCCCCCACCCACACCAGTAGCCATAAGTATTATTCTCACGCTGCACTGTTCTACATGCAACACACATTTCTGCACTGTAGGGGGCTTTCCCGTGCTTTGTCGGACCATGCGCCACATTTATCATGCAAAGTCCGACAGAATTTTGTTTCATGTTAAAGGTGCACCAAAAAAAATGGTGCACTGTCGGGACAGTGAAGGGGACGCCAGAAACCCTAAATTTCCCAGGGACACCTGGAGCAGAATTATGTATTTCAGTTTTTTTTGCTCAGAATGACGGTTACACTTTAAGCTATTACATGACAATTCTATTATGGAAGCAAAGAAGCACAATCTAACCGAGTACCAACAGAAAGCTATCGCTCAATTGAAAGCCGATCCGAACATCTGTATACGCCTTTCGGACAAGAGAGGTTCGGTCATCATTATGGACATAGGACTCTATCAGAGAGAAGTGGAGAATACGCTTAAAGGGAACCTACCACCACGATTCTACCTATAAAGGTAGAAGGGGTGGTAGGTGGATGAATGCGACGTGAGGAGAGACCTTTTTTGGGCTAATCCTCACGTCCCGCTATCTTTTAGAAAACTTTAATCCTGGCTACTGGGGCGTGGAGTAGCTGGACATGAGGCTACAAGTTGCGGCTACTCCACGCCCCTGTAGCCTCTTTTCTACGCCTACCATTTAATCTTCGGTGCGCAGCTCAATGTCCGAGTCCCCGGCGTTCTGCACATGCGCAGAACGCAGGCTTTCAGCTTCTACCTTTATAGGTAGAATCGTGGTGGTAGGTTCCCTTTAAGAAAATTTTGCCTGGTATTCTCTCTGGTATTTGCCTGGTATTCTGCGGGTGTGGGGGAATATTACTAATGGCTACTGGTGTGGGTGGGGGAGAATATTACTAATGGCTATGGTGTGGGTGGGGGGATTATTACTAATGGCTACTGGTGTGGGTGGGGAGAATATTACATGGCTACTGGTGTGGGTGGGGGAGAATATTACTAATGGCTACTTGTGTGGGTGGGGGGAATATTACTATGCTACTGGTGTGGGTGGGGGAGAATATTACTAATGGCTACTGGTGTGGGTGGGGGAGAATATTACTAATGGCTATCTGGTGTGGGTGGGGGAGATATTACTAATGGCACTGGGGTGGGTGGGGGGATATACTAATGGCTACTGGGTGGGTGGGGAGAATATTACTAATGTCTATGGTGTGGGTGGGGGAGATTATACTAATGGCTACTGGTGTGGGTGGGGGAGAATATTACTAATGGCTGTGGTGTGGGTGGGGAGATTATTACTAATGGCTACTGGTGTGGGTGGGGAGAATATTACTAATGGCTGGTGTGGGTGGGGAGAATATTACTAATGGCTATGGTGTGGGTGGGGGAGAATATTACTAATGGCTACTGGTGTGGGTGGGGAGAATATACAATGGCTACTGGTGTGGGTGGGGGAGAATATTCCTAATGGCTACTGTGTGGGTGGGGAGAATATTACTAATGGCTACTGGTGGGGGAGAATATTACTAATGGCTACTGGTGTGGGTGGGGGAGAATATTACTAATGGCTAGTGGTGTGGGTGGGGGAGAATATTACTAATGGCTTGGTGTGGGTGGGGAGAATATTACTAATGCTATGGTGTGGGTGGGGAGAATATTACTAATGGCTACTGGTGTGGGAGAATATTACTAATGGCTACTGGTGTGGGTGGGGGAGATATTACTAATGGCTATGTGGGGTGGGGAGAATATTACTAATGGCTATGGTGTGGGTGGGGAGAATATTCTAAGGCTACTGGTGTGGGTGGGGGAGAATATTACTAATGGCTATGGTGCGGGAGAATATTACTAATGGCTAGGGTGTGGGTGGGGGAGAATATTACTAATGGCTATGGTGTGGGTGGGGGGAGAATATTACTAATGGCTATGGTGGTGGTTGGGGAGAATATTACTAATAGCTACTGGTGTGGTGGTGGAGAATATTACTAATGGCTACTGGTGTGGGAGAATATTACTAATGGCTACTGGTGTGGGTGGGGAGAATATTACTAATGGGCTATGGTGGGGAGAATATTACTAATGGCTATGGTGGGGGAGAATATTACTACATGTGGAGAATATTACTATGGCTATGGTGTGTTGGGGATAATATAACTAATGGCTATGTGTGGGTGGGGGAATTATTATTAATGGCTATGGTGTGGGTGGGGGAGAATATTACTAATGGCTACTGGTGTGGGTGGGGAGAATATTACTAATGGCTATGGTGGTGGGGAGAATATTACTAATGGCTATGGTGTGGGTGGGGAGAATAATACTTATGGCTACTGGTGTGGGTGGGGGAGAATATTACAATGGCTATGGTGTGGTGGGGGAGAATATTACTAATGGCTATGGTGTGGGGTGGGGGAGAATATTACTAATGGCTATGGTGTGGGTGGGGGAGATATTACTAGTTGAGCAGGTCCATCTAAATACAGGTTTTGGTGATTTTACAAAAATTTGAAAAATGATACCTAAATTCTGAGCCTCATAACATTCTAGTAAAATATGTGGAATCTTCATAACTAAACGCAAAAGATTTCATCCAAATTTTTAAACTAATTTGAAGTACAATGTGTCACGAGAAAACAATCTCAAAATCCCCAGGATATCTCATAGTGTTCCAAAGCTATAACCACTTATAGTGACACAGGTCAGATTTGAAAAATGGGGCCGCATCCTTAAGGCCAAAAGAGGCCGAGTCCCGTAGGGGTTAAGGACATGGCAGAGAGTCAAAGAATACTCCTAGACAGTGGACTTTTGGGACCGAGGAGAGTGTGAAGCCATGAATTGTGATGCCATCCCTTACCCATCCCTCTTGGAATCATGCACATAGACATCGAAGGAGAAGTGCCGAAGGGAGTGTTACAGGTAGGACCTAATTAATAGAGATAGACAGCCTTGTAGTGCACAGTCCCTCTTACTACCTGGCTTGGTAGGAGCAAAAGAAGTATTACTCATTTCCCTAAATGAGTACACATGGTTTTAAAAAAGGATACATATGTCCAGCCTTCCTAAAGACAAGGACGCTCAAAAAACAAATAAAGTGCAGCCTTTCCTATTAGTTCTGGGAAGTAAGAACTCTCCTTACAGAGTCTTTGCAAATAAGCCAGCCTTCATTGGTACAGTGTCCGTAAGGAGAGTTCTTACTTCCCAGACCTAGTCACCAGCTTCTTACTCAGCTAAACCAGTTCCTTACACTGTGCTGACAAGATGCAAAGACATTGAACCAGTGCTGTCTACAGTCTATTTCTGGTCATGTCTTACATGGTAGCTAAGAGGCAATGTTTTCCTAATTGCATATTTCACAGTCTTTCCTTTTGCAACTGTAGATTTATATATGTAGCAAGGGACTGGGAATGTTAATTAATAATTTAGTTAATAAGCATTGAATTGTTACAAAATATACATACCTTCTTATCCATAAAATCCCTGCATATTCCAGGAAATTCATATTAATCAATAAAATCAGTAAAAAAAATACCCATTAATTAGACCAGGAGCAAAGACCCTAATTACCGTATATACTCGAGTATAAGCCGACCCGAGTATAAGCCGAGACCCCTAATTTTACAACAAAAAACTGGAAAAACCTATTGACTCGAGTATAAGCCGAGGGTGAAGTAACCTTACCTCTCTATTGTGTTCCTGGAAATTTCGGTGCCTTGTCCTGCAGCGGTGGTGGCGCGGTGAGGTAGGCAGGAACGGGTAGGTCGTGAGAGCCGGGAGGCTAGGGAGCCTGGAGCTTAAGCGGGGGCAGGGGGAGCAGAGAGCCGAGAGCCTGGAGGGGGGGATGTTAGCGGAGCCGGGTTGAGATGGGAGAGGAAGGGGAGCTGGGGGCGGATGGAGCGGAGAGCTCGCGGCAGTAGCGGCACCGCGGGCACGTCACGTCTTGTCCCCGGGGGAGGCAGCAGTTCCCCCGCGGGCGCTCCCGGGGCCCCGTGTGTTGTGTGAGCTGCGGAGATGAACCGCAGGACCTTGGCCTTCAGAGGTGGCGGAAGCCTGGCCGCGGTGTCGGGGGCCCCCGTGAACAATAACAACAACAATGGCGTCAGCTCGGGGCTGCTCTCTTTGGACGAGGCCTCGGCCTGGAGCCTGAGCCGACAACTCAACGGGGGGAGCGAAGCCGCGACCCCCTGTGCGGACCGGCTGATAAACTGCAACGGCCCGGTCCTGGTCGGATTACACATGCAGTTACTGATGCTGCACTATATGACGGTATGGGAATACAGTTATTGAGGCTGTGCTATAGGATTGTATAGGATTACACATGCAGTTACTGACACTGCACTATAGGAAGGTATGGGAATATATACGCAGTTACTGATGCTGCACTATAGGACGGTATGGGAATACACATGCAGTTATTGAGGCTGTGCTAATTTAGCTGAACGGCAAGGCTTCACAGGACAGTAGCAAACTCTTGCTGGTTGGCAGTCCCCATAGGGGTACGCTTCAACCCAAATCTGCAGTTTAGACAGTTTACTGCAGTCTGGTTTTTGTTTTGTCTATCTACAATCTGTGCGTTTTAGGTTAACTGGGTATTCTGTATAGTGAGCCTAAGTAAAAGGGCTACTGAAACAATGTGAATATCGACCTTCTTCTTTCTATGTCGTATATTCTATCTCTCAGTAACCTTTTACATCTCACAAAATTCCCTAAGCAGGTGACGAGACTGAATCCAATATCAGGGTTAGACAAGATTTGCAGGGTGATGAATCAAGTGGCTGGTAATCTAATATCGGGATTTATTCTCTGGTCATTCTGTTATATTTGTAGATAATACTTTGGTTTTTGCATGGCCATGTTGAGGGATCCTGTACATACTAAGCTCCTAACTAGACAAACTAAGAGCAATGTGCTCTAAAAATCAAATCAGCCTTTTACATCTTCTACATGACCAAGCTCCTAACTAGAGAAACACGGTTGATTTTAGAGAACATTGCTCCCTTTTACATCTTGTACATGACTAAGCTCCTACTGAATATACGCATTCCTAGATCGCATCTTGACATGTACCAGACTTATTAAGACTGCACATTTTATGGCACATTGCTACCTATAATATGTCCTAATGGGCACCATTGTCATCCATCATAATCTTCTACACACTAGCGCCTAACATACATAGGAAAAAAATTAGATCTTAGTCGTGTACAAGTTCCATCAATCCATATGTGCTCTAGACTCCTCGCTTCATAATGTTATATAAGACTGGAGGCTCCTACTGGTATTTATGCTCTACTTAGGTGCAAAAATGTTATTTGAGTAGGTTCTGACAATACCTTATGCGCCCAGAGGGAGAAATTCACCAATGGTCCATAGTCCAGCAGGAAGGAGGTGGTATTCACTTTTAGAAATTCTTATTTTATGTTAACCATTCTGGCTGTCTCTAGAAACGCAAACCTTCCTCCCTTGGTTTACGAGTTTGTTATATAATATGTTAGTGTTTTCTCCTCCTGTGATTGGGAATGTGATCCTGTCCATCTAATAAGTCCCCCAATCATAACTTTCCCCCCCCTTCTTCCTCCAATTTGGCTGAAAGTGCAAATAGCGCGGGCGAGATTTGTCGAGACCGCCATGACTGTACAAGGGACTATTCAGAAAAGATCTTAAAGACATTTGACTTCTATAATAAAGTGCAAGCCCCTCCTTCCTGCACTGAAGTCTAATTTACATAAGACCATTGGGGAATTTATCGGGGCTTGTGACGCCAGATTGTTCTAATTGTCCCCTCTAAAGACAAAGGGCGTGAAGGAAGTTGCGCTGGCCAAGGCTGATGTCGTGGTGTAGTACTGGACACCAGTGCAGTCCGCCTCCCCGCCGAATACAGCCAGTGATCGGGGTATAAACTCTCCCCCAATATCTACAGCTGCTTCTCAGTATCACAACATATGTTCTGGTGCTACAACCACCGTAGTCTTTTGGTTTTGGGGATTCACACCGATGAGATCAGTCTGATGGCATACAACATAACTGCTTCTCACTCTTTGCATTGCTCGTATTTTATTTTTCACTATATAAACAGAAGAGACAAGTTAACTTCAGCCCAGAGAACCCGCGCTCTCGTTATCTGTATCATGCAAAGTTCATAAATAGTATTATTCATTGCGGGAAGTTGAACTGTTCTCAAAAAACCTTCAAGAGTTAAGACTCGTATTCATACAAGTCTGTTCATTCACAACTAAGCTTAAAAAAAGCAAATAAAAAGGTTGAATGACAGAACAAAGTCAAAAACAACTAAAGTCTTCTATTACCCCCCCGGGGCTTGTAATGCCCACGCTGCTTATCTCCGTTCCTCCCCAGTACTGCGGACAGGATCCACTTACGGGAGTAGATAGGAAACCCCCACATATTAAAAATAAAGTTTTGTTGTACTTGAAGCCTTGAGAGGAATAATAAACTGTACACAATAGCAGAGGAGCAGAATACTGCGGTACAGTGGTATAGAAAGGGCCACGTTCCATCGCTTCACTCATGCAATGACTTTAAAAATAGTGGAGATTAAAGGATTTTTTTTTTTGTCTCGGGCACCTCCTAGAGGGAACCACCCATCAACGCGGAGGAGACGGAAGCGTCTCCCTGCACATCTAGTGGAGCGTTTCCTTTAAAGCATCTCTAGAAAAAGTCATACAAAAATAGACCGCAAGGCAAATCTCTATGTAAAAGGCGATTTTCCGTTCCAAGTGGCGGTGGCCTCCCCTCCGGGATTCCGTGTATGGGTTTCCTTCAGGTAGCTAATGGTTATTATTCCGCAGGCTGTGAGAGAGAACCGACGCGACGCCCGCTGCCTTATTTCTGTCCTTGGATCCCCGTTTTCAACAGTTCGAGGGAGGAGCCCAGCTCTCGGCGGTCACTCGGCGTGGAATTCCTACGGAAAAAAAACCGACGAGAGTCAAGAAGATGAAAACACAACATGTGGCGACGCGCGTAATGGTCGTTGAAAGCGGATCTCATTGCTCTTGACGGCACAATACAGAGACATTCCTGTAGGATCAGGGCATCAGGTGGGTGACGGCCCTGCAAATTACTAAGATAAGAATTTGCATTTCAGCCCTCGTCCTATCTCCAGGCGAAGTTTAGTCCTAGCGTAAAAACCTTCCACAAGTCTACGGTTTTCGGACTGTTACTATTTAGTCCCTTAGACAACGCCTAAACATTCAGTAGCATCACACCTACCACACCGATGACATAAATTTTGCCCCCCCCACTAGAATCGAGATTTTATTTTCTTACACCCTAATACTATGAGAAATACCCCGTGGTACACCCAACAGGGTCCCATGAAAAGAGTGGGAGGGGCTTTAATATTATTTATTAGTTGAGTCCAATAAGCAAACCCAACCAATTTTTTCAGTTTTCAGCCCTTTTGGGTATCCCAGAATGGGGGCATGGGTGTGATTGGCTTTATATATATGTGCAGGGTCCCTGTGTCCCAGGAAATGGGCTAGGAATAACAGATTAGAGAACTAGATACACTAATAAAAAAAATGCCCTTTTTCAGGGCAGGTGGGGTCAAATACTTTGTGTGTATTCTCTCCTACCATCGCGCTCCAGTCCCTATATAGGTGCAGGGGCATCAATCACTTGCATACCTTTATCCCATCCTTCGCATTCCTTAGTCCCTTTCAGTTACCGTAGTTTAGTATTCCCGCTCCCGTCTTACTCCATTCAAACTACATTGCCTCTACGATAACATCCCCAACCCCGGGTCCCTAACCTCATTTTCATGGAGGGTCCCAATCGAGACCTCTTCCTCCTCGTATGTTCCAGCAACTATAGGACGGTATGGGAATACACATGCGGTTATTGAGGCTGTGCTATAGACTGTATGGGAATATACTCTGTCACTGACATGGCACTAATGGACTGTATGAGTATATGTATGCAGTTACTGATGCTGTGCTATAGGACGGTATGGGAATACACATGCGGTTATTGAGGCTGTGCTAAGTCTGCAAGCTGAGGACCGGCTGTGTACTTCACTTTAGTTTTAACCTTTCAATAACTTTCCTGGAGTAACATAAGTTTGCTCCAAACTCATGCGCAGGATTTCCTCCAGTATATGCAGAGCTCATGTTTTTCTTGCTGAATCTTGCTAATTTTACTTGCGGTTCACGGCAGGAAGTTGAGATAAACCAAATGTGCAACATGAGACTACAGCCATTGCCTAATCTCCAAGTACAGACGCGTGAAGGCTTTGCCTTAGTCGCTATTATGGCCAGTGCTGGCCACCGTACCTTCTGCATAGCATCAATAATAGGCGCTATTACTGTAAGCTTACATGTATTATATAACAAGCTCCGGCCACTGTAACTGTGAGTCCTCCTGTGCAAAAGTGCATAAAATTGTGAAACTTTCCTCATCCTCAGGAGACCATCCCCATCCATACACCAGTCCTTGTATAAGGAAGTACTCAAAGACAGGAGCAATCATCTGTCCCCATGTAGTACTAGTTTTTTCATGTAGTGGCGCTGTTGGGGATGTGTCTGGCGGACCACAGCTTTTGGCTGGGAGCAGAGTGGTCCCTTTGGATGGCACAAAGTGAAAGGAATTGAGAAGTGACTGGTCTGGGTGAGCTGCAAATACAAGTTTTGCAACCTAAAAGATCTGAGCAATTGTTTCTTTGGAAATAAGTATGTTTTTTGTAAAAAGTAGGTGCAGAGACTGTGACGTTATCTGAGAGCTCAGAAGTGTCGTCTCCCTCCTGATAACCTTGTGTTCTCCGGGTGATAAGTGTCCAGGACTTGAATAACATCAGCATCGTCTCTGGAGGATTCATATTCCGCATCAGAAACCTGATTATCTGTACAGTGACCATATATAAAGTGCAAAAGCCCGTGACTGCATCTGGTATTGCAGCTTGTACATTTCTCTTTCCTGAAGTGGATGGTGAGGGCTGCAAGAACCGGTACCTTGGAAGGGACACGTGGATGGTCTTGAAGATATCTTGCCTCTTATCTTATGACATTTATAGTCATTTGTGCATTGGAAGATGTTCAGCCATGATGGGCGCGGTGGGACTGACCATGGACAAGAGAGAACGGTGTCCATGGTCTTGGTTGAGGTGCAGAGGTTTAGTCATCGATGATCTCCCCTGTTTTCTGATTGAACAGGTGTCCCCTTCCCGAAGAACTTCATGTCTGTGGCAAAGACCATCCTGAAGCGGCTGTTCCGGGTGTACGCCCACATCTACCACCAGCACTTTGACTCTGTTATGCAGCTACAGGAAGAAGCACATCTCAACACTTCATTCAAACATTTCATCTTCTTTGTACAGGTGAGCGCCGGCCTCAACATTGGGTTTTCCTATGATTGTGTGTGATGGAGTAATATTGTACTGCAACATCTCAACCACTTAGAAAGTGAAAGTGTAAAGCGAACCGGTTGAAGCTCAAGTTCAATGAGGTCGGCTGAACTTTGAAAAAAAAGTTCAGCTCAGGTACCTGAACTCAACCCGAATCGCATTCAAATTTTGTGACCCAAAAAATGGCAGCAGAATGAGGGTTATAATAACACACATAGTTGTCACTGCACTATAGGTATGGGAATATATACGCAGTTACTGATGCTGCACTATAGGACGGTATGGGAATATATACGCAGTTACTGATGCAGCTCTATAGGAAGGTATGGGAATATATACGCAGTTACTGATGCAGCTCTATAGGACGGTATGGGATTACACATGCAGTTACTGATGCTGCACTATATGACGGTATGGGATTACACATGCAGTTACTGATGCTGCACTATATGACGGTATGGGAATACAGTTATTGAGGCTGTGCTATAGGGATGGTAGGATTAAACATGCAGTTATGACACTTGCACTATAGGAAGGTATGGGCAATATATACGCAGTTACTGGATGCGCCACTATATGACGGTATGGGATTACCACTTGAAGTTAGTTGAGGCTGTTGCGATAGGATGTATGAGTACACATTGCAGTTACTGACACTGCACTATGGAAGGTATGGGAATATATACGCATGTACTGATGCAGCCTCTATAGGCGGTATGGGATACCCACATGCAGTTACTGATGCTGCACTATATGACGGTATGGGATTACACATGCAGGTTATGAGGTGCACTAATGACGGTATGGGGAATACAGTTATTAGGCTGTGCTATAGGATTGTATAGGATTACACATGCAGTTACTGGACACGCACTATAGGAAGGGTATGGGAATATATACGCAGTTACTGAGGCTGCACTATATGACGTTGGGAATACACATGCAGTTGGAGGCTGTGCTATAGGATTGTATAGGGATTACACATGCAGTTACTGGACCCTGCAATATAGGAGGTATGGGGACTATTAGCAGTTACTGATGCTGCACTTATAGGCCGGTATGGGGAATACACAGGCGGTTAGCACTCAGACCTGTCAATCAGAATCAAGGAGGGCACTGTAAGTAAAAAGCAAAAACGTTACGAAAAAAAGATTTTTATTTTTTCACAATTTTACTGAATAAAAAGTAATTTGGAGAAAATGTTGTTAATTTTAGCATAACTATCTTTTCAAATCCATAACTTTTTTAGTTTTTGGTTGACAAATCGGGTTAAAGGCTTATTTTTTTTGTTCTTTTTTTTTGCTAGTAACATATTTTTAATCGCTTTTTAGTGCATTTGTAAAAGGGTATAAATTAAAAAGTATTTTTTTTTCATAGAATTTTTTGTTTTTATTAACGGTGTTCACCGCTGTATCGCGAGTGTCAGAGCGTGGTGTCAGCTATAATATACAGCTGACAGCCGCTGTTTCTAGTGTGGGTTCCGTTCATGAGCCGGTGCTAGAAGCTGGGCTTAATAGTACGTCCCTGAGGGAAGATACTTCCAGCACCAGGACATTCTATTACGCCCTAGTGCGCACAGGGGTAAAAGAGAACCAATAATACAAACTTAATCTATTTATGGAAGCGGTCCTCCCCATAAGCTACACTTAGTGTGTTATCTGTAATAGAATCAGCATGCAGAGATGACACAGATTGTCAGCTTTACACATTCAAGTCTATCGATAGTGGAGGGGGAGGATAAGGCTGCTGGAGAGAGAGACACACACATTGAGGTCTACAGAGAGGGGAAGGGGAGGAGTAGGCTGCTGAACAGAAAGACATACATATAGGCCAAAAAGAGTGGAGTGGGAGGATGAGGTTGATCAAGAGAGAGACATGCACACTCAGAAGTCTACAGAGAGGGGAGTGACAGGGTGAGGTTGCTACAGAGAAATACATAGAAGTCTACAGAGAGTGGAGGAAGTGGATCAGGCTGCTGGAGAGACACAAATAGAAGTCTACAGAGAGTGGAGGAAGTGGATCAGGCTGCTGGAGAGACACAAATAGAAGTCTACAGAGAGTGGAGGAAGTGGATCAGGCTGCTGGAGAGACACAAATAGAAGTCTACAGAGAGTGGAGGAAGTGGATCAAGCTGCTGGGAGACCACATAGAAGTCTACAGAGTGGAGGAAGTGGATCAAGTGCTGCGAGACACAAATAGAAGTCTACAGAGAGTGGAGGAAGTGGATCAGGCTGCTGGAGAGACACAAATAGAAGTCTACAGAGAGTGGAGGAAGTGGATCAAGCTGCTGCAGAGACACAAATAGAAGTCTACAGAGAGTGGAGGAAGTGGATCAGGCTGTGTCTCTCCGCAGCCTGATCCACTTCCTCCACTCTCTGTAGACTTTCTTTGGGTCTCTCAGCAGCCTGATCCACTTCCTCCACTCTCGTAGACTTTATTTGTGTCTCGCAGCAGCTGATCCACTTCCTCCACTCTCTGTAGACTTCTATTTGTGTCTATCAGCAGCAGCTGATCCACTTCCTCCCACTCTCTGTAGACTTCATTTGTGTCTCTCCAGCAGCTCTTGATCCACTTCCTCCACTATCTGTAGACTTCTATTTGTGTCTCTCCGCAGCCTGATCCCTTCCTCCAATTTCTGTAGACTTCTATTATGTGTCTCTCCAGCAGCCTGATCCACTTCCTTCACTCTCTGTAGACTTCTATTTGTGTCTGTCTTCAGCAGCCTGATCCACTTCCTCCACTCTCTGTAGACTTCTATGTATTTCTCTGTAGGAACCTCACCCTGTCACTCCCCCTCTGTAGACTTCTGAGTGTGCATGTCTTCTTGATCAACCTCATCCTCCCACCCACTCTTTTGGCCTAATGTATGTCTTTCGTTCAGCAGCCTACTCCCCTCCCCTCTCTGTAGACCTCAAGTGTGTGTCTCTCTCTCCAGCAGCCTATCCTCCCCTCCACTATCGATAGAATGAAGGTGTAAAGCTGACAATCTGTGTCATCTCTGCTCATGTGATTCTATACAGATAAACACAATAAGTGTAGCTTATGGGGAGGACCGCTTCCATAAATAGATAAGTTTGTATTATGGTTTCTTTACCCCTGTGGCCACTAGGGCGTAATAGAATGTCCTGGTGTGGAAGGATCTTCCCTCAGGGACGTACTATTAAGCCCAGCTCTTAGACACGGCTCATGAACGGAACCCACACTAGAAACAGCGGCTGTCAGCTGTTATTATAGCTGACACCACGCTCGACACTGCGATTCAGCGGTGAACACCGTTAATAAAAACAAAAAATTCTATGAAAAAAAAATACTTTTTAATTATACCCTTTTACAAATGCACTAAAAGCGATTAAAAATATGTTACTAGCAAAAAAAAGAACAAAAAAAATAAGCCTTTAACCCGATTTGTCAACCAAAAACTAAAAAAGTTATGGATTTGAAAAGATATGATGCTAAAATAACAACATTTTCTCCAAATTACTTTTTATTCAGTAAAATTGTGAAAAAATAAAAATCTTTTTTGTAACGTTTTTGCTTTTACTCTACAGTTCCTCCTTGATTTGATTGACAGGTTGAGTGCAGGCTCAGACTGGCCACCGGCAACGACACCGGTGAATCCTCCGGTGGGCCCCCGATAATCTCGCTACAGCAGGCCCTCCATCCCCATCTGAGGGCCCTGACAGCAGGGGCGCACTCAGTGGCGTAACGATCGCTGGTCGCAGGGGTCGCGACCTGGACAATTGGCAGGTATGGGCGGACGGGACAGTAATATAATGAAGTCTCGGTCCGGCCCCCTGTCATAAATATGCCGCAGAGTAGAATGCCCGCAATCTGAGGCAGCCGGCTACTTCCGGCACAGTTGCAGGCACGCATCGTGCGAGCCGGACAGAGCAGGAAGTGGTGCAAACACTTACTGCTCGTCAGAAGCGCACGGGACGTTAAGAAGCGCACTCAGCTTCCGGCTACCAGCGTCGTGACTCACTATGCTGCCTGCGCTGGGCGCCTTCCTCCGTGCAGAGGAGAAGCCGGAAGGAAGGATGGAAAGAGGATGACTGCGTGCATGAGTATTGCAAGTTTATTTTTTCTATTCACAATTATAACTTGGTGTGTATGGGGTCTGGGGCCTTTCTAAAGCCTGATAATGAACTAGGCCCGGCTGATACGCCCAATACCTAAACCAACCATAATAATTACACATAAATAAGTGGCAGCGAAAGGATAGGAGTAGGAGTAATGTGCGTTGTCCTCAATCCCCATTACAGGCCTCCTAGGCACCGCTAGTAGCTACTGTGAGCAATATATACACGGAAGTGCACTAGTAGTGTGCACGTTTTCAACCATTAACAGCCCATAGGAGTGGTTAGGTGTTTCAGTACGCTGCCACTAATAATAAGGATAGGGCCCCCAGTAGTCCAGTCACTGTGCACATATATACAGCCGATGGAGCTAGCTAGTACCTGTGCTACATATCATACAGGATAGGCCTCTTGTAGTACGGTACTGTTGACTCCAATATATACAGTGATAGGAGTAGTCAGTGACACCCACCTGTGATAACTAATACAGGATAGGAAGTAAGTTAGCTACAGACTGTTGATAAACAGATACTAGATAGGCGCTCCCCGGTCAGTACGTGTAATATTATAAAGCGATAGGAGTAGTTAGTACTGTGATAATATACACGGATAGGGTAGTAGTCACTGTCCGCCCTATTATATAAGGATAGGAGCTCAGTAGTGTGCGTGCTTTTCCATATATAAAGGTAGGATGGATATACTGCTGATAATGATGATACATGCCCGAGAGCGAGTAGTAGTACTGTGCCTAATATAACAGGATAGCCGGTCAGTAGTACACCGTAGTCAGTGTGCCCCCTGGCTCCCAATATAATTCCAGTGACCTAGCGCACGCTCCGGTAGTATCTGTGCATGAACCTTATAACAGATAGCTTTACGTTGCGTCCAGACGTGCGAAATATTTAGTAACAGGACTAGGCCTTTCCCCATACGTAGGTTTTATTAGTACGGTGCTAATACACCAGGACCCGACGCCCCTTTAGTAGTAGTACGTGCTACATATCCAACGCGATGTCCCCAGGAGTGATTCCAGGACTCGGATACATAATACACAGGATCAGGAGCGTCAGTTCAGGAGTAATGTGCGTTGTTGCGCACTTATATACCAGGATACCGTTCCCCCTTCTACGTACTGTAGTCCCCACAGTACCTGTGATAATATATCACACAGTAAAGGAGTAGGACGTACCAGTGATTCATATAAGAGATATGCTGTAGTAGCTAGTACATGTGCTACCCATATACACAGTTGAGTAGGAGTACGTAGAACTGTTGCAAATAACAAGGCATCGGTAGTTTCGTTCGTTAGTCTACGTGCTAATATACACAGGTAGGCTTTAGTCAGGAGTAAATGTGTCTCAATAGTACATCGGGATAGGTAGTACGTGTTACCGTGATACAATACACAGGTATTAGGAGTAGTACGTACTGTGTCGCTCCACCTATTTACCCCAGGATAGGTAGTTCTCGGTATAGTACTGTGATACTTATATGACAGGATAGGAGTAGTTGTATGTGCTAATCTAACGGGATATGAGTAGTAGTACTGTGCTAAGATACACGGATATGAGTTAGTATTACTGTGCTAATATATAAAGGACTCGGTAGGGTAAGTACTTTGATAATAAATACAGGATAGGGTAGTCGTCACTGTGCCTCATTTACAAAGGTTGAGTAGTAAGTACTGTGATAAACTCCACAGGCTATGGTCGTAGTCCTGGGTCCTTAATATTCTACTAGGATAGGCACGTGGTCTCCGTACTGTGATAATATATCCCGGATAGGAGTAGTAGTACTTGTATATACACAGGATAGATCTAGTAGTATGTTCTGCTAATCATACACAGGTTTTCGGTATTATTCTGCTCTGGGGAGTCCCAGTTTAATGGTGTAACATCGCTAGGGCGCCTCCTGTATTCGTATTTTGCCTTGGGGGTCTCCAGTATTTGTCTGCTCTGGTGTATCACTATTAATAGTTTTATGCTCTGGGGGTTCCAGTACTGTTATTATGTGCTCTGGGGTCTGCACTATTATTTACCGTATATACTCGTGTATAAGCGAGTTTTTCAGCACAAAAAATGTGCTGAAAAAAAAACTCCCCTCGGCTTATACACGAGGTCAAGTAAAAAAAAAAAACTTAATACTACCCTCCGGTGTCCGGATCGTTGCCGCGGGTCCCCGATGTTCAGCGCGAGGCTCCCGATCTTCGGCGCGGGTCTCGGGCGGCTCCTCTTCTTTCTTTCTCTTGCTGTCTCGCCGGCAGCCCATCGGTCCATGCGATCTGCGGCGGGCGCACACTATGATGGGCGGGTGTCTCCGCTGATGACGTAATCAGCGGCGACACCACCGCATCTAGTGTGTGCCCGCCGGAAGATCGCATGGACGCGATTGCTGCCGGCGAGAGAAGAGAGAAGAGGAGCCGCCGGGACCCGCGCGCAAGATCGGGGCCCGCGTTGAACATCGGGAAACCCGCACCAAACGATCCGGACACCGTGGGGAGTATTAAGTTTTTTATTTTTTTTGACAGGGGGCTGCCTGCATACTTACATTGGGGGGGGGGGGGTGTGCCTCGGCTGTTATACAATTGGAGGGGGGGGGGTTGCCTGGCTCTGTATACTACATGGAGGGGGGGGGTCTGCCTGTGGCGTGTATACTAACATTGAGGGGGGTGGGGGGTATGCCTGGCTGTATACATACAATTGCGGGGGGGGTGTTGCCTGGCTGTATACTACATTGGGGGGGGGTTTGCTGGCTGTATACTACATGGGGGGGGGCTGCCTGGCTGATACACATGGGGGGTGGATGACGGATACACATTGGGGGGGCCGGCTGAACTGTATTACACATGGGTGGGCTGCTGACCGTATATACAGTTGGGGGGGGCTGGTGGCTATATTGCTACATGGGGGGGGGCTGGCTGCTGTATGCTACATGGGGGGGCTGGTGGCTGTATGCTACATGGGGGGCTGGTGGGTTGTGACAATGGCTGATGCTACATGGGGGGGGGATGGCTGTGCTGTATACTACATGGGGGGCGGCTGTATACTACACCCTCGGCTTAATACTCGAGTCAATAGGTTTTCCCAGTTTTTGGTGGTAAAATTAGGGGTCTCGGCTTATACTCGGGTCGGCTTATACTCGAGTATATACGGTATCTGTTCTGGATGCAGTATTTGGAAGCTGAGGTGTTATTTCTGGCTCTACTGTGATATTTATAATTTCTGGGTTGGCATTTTGTGCTGTGCTGTAATTGTTGGTGCATATATGGTGCTGTTATGGACAATGGTTCTTGGATAAATAATGTTGCTACTTCTAGCCTAAATGCTTACATCAGGAATAGACAGAAATTTTAAGGAAATTTTCTGCGCATCGTCTGAGAAGCGGGTTTGGTATGCGCAGAAGACTCTGGCTTTAGAACCGAGACCACACAGTCTGGTGGACTGCGTTTTACGCATGCGCAGAAACCAGTTCTCAGACGAGTGCTGAAGATGTAGGTAGATGGAACCAAAGAGGCTACTGGGGCGTGAATTCAAATTACAAAAGTTATGGGCCACCAATGAATTAGCCCTAAAAGGCTATTACAACTCTACATCAGAGTTAATAGGTAGATACGTGGTGGTAGGTTTCCTGTAACATTGCACTGTATACACCTCAAACACTAGGTGGTGCCATACAACGCAAGTGTCATTACCTAACTACGCAATGATCTTACTATACAATCAATAAATTGCTATCTCCTGAAGAACTTACTCATATTCAAGCCACACTTCTAGATGTTGGGTTCCGAATTTGGTTATGGTTTCTGAGATAGTGTCATACAACTTATCACCCAAGGAAACGAGGATCCCTCCCAAGCCATGATAGTATGATGATGACAGCGTTCTCGCAGGGGGCCAGCCCGGTGGCGGACCAGACACAGCAGCTTCTCTTCCTCACTCTGCGGCGGATGACATAAAAGGCACAAAAAAATACAGGAATGGTTCTTTTTATTTATTTGGTTAAGTAGCTAACCAATGGAATGGTGGATAGATATTGTGGGTAGAAGGGTGTCTAATCTTGAAATGTTTTGCTCAGAAGGGGGGTCTATGAGTCAAAATGGAGCCACTCCCACACTTGCACATAAAAATATTATATTTAATTTAAAGATCTTGCATAATGAAAAATATATAGAAATTATTACAGGCACACTATAGCATAAAATATACGGAAGGAAAGCGTACGTGCAACATCCTGAAGGGTAACGCACGACTAATATATGTGCGGAGTCTGCCCACCCCGAGCTATGTTCTAAAATATTTTATAAAAAAGGCACGTCTCAGTTTCAACTCTATCCTACATAGGGATTGTTCGCTTCCTGCAAATGAGAAACAGCCTCCTCCTATCGAAAAGCTGCAGAGGAAAAGTGCCAGGATGAAGGTGGCGCTCAATGTCATGAGGTACACAGGGAGGAAGATCTCAGAATATAGACATATAAATATATCCCAGACGCACGAACTGCTGACTAGACTCTTTGCTCAGACATCAATACCAGTAGAGTATGCAAAGGGAAGTGGAATGCTTATTTACCTATATTAAACAACTATAGCAAAACCCAAGAAGGGGTATAGAGAGGGGGCATCAGCAAGCATTGAGGACTACTTGTGTAAGGGTGCACTGCTATTTACCTATATCTTAGGGCCCGATAAATCTGGTTCTCCGATATATAATGGGTAGGGCAGGGGGGATGAACACAAAGGATCCACACTACAATATGCTATCAATACCCTGAGGTCCTACTACATCCAAACTACGACCTTTGCACTGTCTGGCTTACCCCCTTGGCGAAGGTGTGTCGAAAGGAGTCTTTAGTAAAACAAGAATGCCAAGCTATGTCCATAGTCTAGCTATCGCTGGCCATAAAATGTAGAAAATTGACTGAATCATTTATGTACATACCATCGTTAGACACCTTTACTTTTCTAGAAGGATGGGGCAGATGAAAATCCCAACTACCTGTACTATCTGCCCACTGCCCTAGGGCCCCCTTATACATTATGGTTGAATGATCCTATCGGTTGCTTCAGTCCATGTATTGGTTGCTTCAATCCATACATGAATACGATCTTTAGTTTTCATTGATTCACTAGGCCTATTCCATTATTGGAAAAAACTCAATATCTGGTGCAAATTTTTTCAATACAAAATCATCTGCATGCCTAATTGTAAAACTCCTCATTATCCAAAGAACTGACTAGAAACTTGTCCAAATATATTAAAACTTGAAGTAAAGAATTTGGAGGTTTAGCACAAACATGAAGGTCTTTTTTCCCAACAACATACCCATTTTGTATGGGCACAACCCTGGAGCTCTTCCCTTCTTTTCCTGTAATATGACTTTTTTCAATGGGATGGCTTTCCCTTTCTCTCCATACCTGCAAATAAGAAGGACTACATTAAAACAAATGATAACAAAACGTAATAATAAGAGGTCTTGTCCAATTACTTGAGAAAACTAGGGTGGGGAAACCCATAACAGCATTGGTAGAACAAGCGTAGAAGTCAATAGTAGGTAACATTGGGTTACCTTTCCTCATTAATTCTCAATTGATGGTACAGTTGGTCCGGATCCAAGGTGAGTGTAATATGGTCCTTCTTCCTTCTCATTAATTTGTTCTGGGAAAGAAACAGTAGGATGGATCCAATGGGTCCTCCAGACTAGCAACATCGGTAGATACACACAAGTTTACTGCTTTGCACTAACACCAGAAAAACATTAAAACATTACAAAAGCGTACCAATATATCCACAGTGCCCACATATTCCTCTTCTGCCCCAGGTGCTAGACACCTCCACTTTGAGCCTGGCACAGAAGAGTGGTTTCCTTTGCTGCACCTCACTAACGCTCTCTTTTACAGTACCCCAGTTGTCATGGCAGATTAATGTATAGACAGAAAAAGATTGGTAGTTAGTGTTAATGCACAAACAGCGGTAATGGTGGCCTCACAATGGGTATCTGGACCGAAATGATGGGCACAGTAGGCTATAAAAAACAGGTCTTTTTGATAGGTTTATGCCCCCTTTGGGTCCATGCAGAGTAATCAATCACATAAATTGCAGCCAAACATGTGCACAGCCTTTAGTAGATTTCCAGGATAAGAAAGAAGAGAATTGGAACCCAGAAGCATCACATTATTTGTGGTTTGCATTGCAACTCATCTTCAGCTACAGTTATTCCATTCATATAGTGACTAGAGGAAAAGAAACACATAGAGATGCATGCATCACCTAGTCTAGACTACATGCACACAACGTTTTTCGGCCGAATGGAGACGGGCTGGGGTGGAGGTACGGATATTAAGACGGCCAAGGACTGGAAATGTGAGCCATTACAAATGTACTTACAAATGTACTTGTGCAAGGAGGGGACCTATTCGGCCATTTTGGTCTGCAGTTTAAGGGCTTTGGGGATCTTTAAGGTGTTGGAAGACCTTGAATGTATAATGGGGCACATTTACTTACCCGTCCAATCCCCGAGGTGCATTGTCCGACGAAAGCTGCCACAATTCACTGTGTCCAATTTTCCTGCATGTGTCGCTTCCCCGCTGAGGTCCGCCGGAGTTCACCATCTTCTTCTGGGTATGCGTCTGAGTGTCTTGGTGACACAATTTGAAATTTAAATTCGTGGTTTGTCCGAATCAGTTCAGGTGTCCGACGCCACGCCCTGAGTTTGTGTCGCATGAAAGTCCGAGTCTGATTTCGATTGAATTGCGTTGACCGGACCCTTAGTAATGTGCCCCAATGTGTTGAGAGCTGAGGATTATGGCTGGAGTTCAGTACTCTTTTATTATCTTCCAGGAACAGGCCACGCCACAAGCAGGAAGGAATGGGACTTGTGCCATGACCGCCAGTGTGCAGTGAGAAAATTTTGAGGCAATTTGTGCAGTCAGATCACAGCCACAAAAATGGTGTGTGATGTAGCCTTAATGTGCTTATGCAAGCATATTCTTCCAGTATAGGTGTATGTTACCTACAGGATTTATTAATTATTATGTATTTATAGAGAATAATACAATTCCAGGGTGCTGTGCACTCCATTAGGCATCTTGGACACTGCAAGTTGATGCAGCCAAGTCACATCAACTCGTATCGGCCTGACCGTTGAGTTAATTGGAAATGAACTTTGCATTTTAGCCCGTTACGGTGTCAGCGTTCGTCCGGGACGTCAGCAGTACACCTGCGAGTCCTAACACGTAACCTCAATGTGTTTTTAAGGGGTTCACCATACATTACATTAGGAGGAGAAAAAAAAAACCTAGAAAAGGGAAAGACTAACGAACTGCACAAGTGGAAGGAGGACCTGTCCATGAAGGCCGCAGTCTGTATGGGAGGGTGGTTATTCTGTATTGTAGGTTTTTTTTAGGTTACTTTTTAAGGTTGAAAGTAGGTACAATCTAAACATGTTTATAGAGAGATCCGCAGTAAGGGGGAAGCACAGGAGAAGGTCCTGAGATGGTTGGAGCAGGAGCGGATAGTAATAAGAGTAAAGGCAGAGGTCTTGTATAACTATAGGTAATCATAAATATCAGGGGATAAACTACCTCTTAAAGTACTATAAGATCACTTCTGTCCTCTTAATACTTGAAATCCCCATAAATTTTAGCTACGCCCCAATATGTTAGTTTGTTCCAAGGTTCATGAGTGTTTTCCCATGCAAAATTGATTGGTTTTATGTGGGAATCTGCGGAACTTTCTAATGAGTTATTGATCCCAGGTTACTGAGCATGTGTCCTTGTAATAATCCTATAATTCTCTGTAGGCGCTGGATTCTCTAGGAGCGCTGAGGTGCAATCTGATCATATTACTTATGCTTTGAGGCTTAGCAAAGGGTTGCGTTGGTGGCAATAGCTGAAGATATCGGAGAGTGCTTTACATGATCTGATGTTCAGTGTTACTATGTCAATACCATGGCACTTTGAATCTCGTATGGAATAATAATAATAATTATTTATTTATATATTGGCACACAGATACGCGCGCATAGAAAGGTTGCCAAATCAGTCCTGGCCCCAATGGGGCTTCACAATCTACTCAACTACCAGTAGGTTTGGAGTGGGGAGGAAACCAGAGGACCCGAGGAAACCCACGCAAAACAGAGAGAACATACAAACTCTTTGCAGATGTTGACCCTAGGACTCCATCGCTGCAAGCAAGAAGTGCAGAACTGATTGGACTTCCTGAAAGTACTTAACCAATGGGACTACAGCAGCCCCAGATTACTTACCAAGACCCCTCTTTAGCTTGTTCTTAAGTTTAATTTATATTGCAAAGTCAGAACAGGAATATTTTAGAATTGTAGCCTCCGTTGGTCCCGCGAAAATTGGATTTCTAAATGCTGTACTTGTACCAAGGATCATCATAAAGCTTTAAAGACACTTTACTGATTGATCATTGTAGCCAGTTACCCATATAAAAGCATCCAGAGACCCAGTGGTCACTAAGTGGCGGCAGAGGAGACGTCATCAAAAGTCGGGTGTTCTACGTAGACACTGGGGTACACTTATAAGAATAGATGCAGTGTGTTACTATGTGCAGGTTGCCGGTGTAGTGTGTACAGGGGGCGCCAGATTCAGGTTTCTGTCACCCGTTCCCGAATCTGGCCCCCGCACAGCTCCACGGAGTGCTGCACGGCTTTTTTTTTGCTGCGTTTATCATGGGGTGCAACAAAATTCTGTTTGGCCTTTGAATGTTCAAATGCTTGCATGCGGGTCCGACTGAGCACAGGGAACACCCCCTTCAGGCAGAAATTGTGTGTGCATGAAGCAAATTGCAGACACTGCTTAACACTGTGCAAGCAGTTTGCACTAAAGTAACATGCAAAAGTCGACAGAAAAAATGCTGCACGCCCCGCTGAGTTGAATTCATTCCCTCGAAAACTCGGTTATTCACTTGCAGGATTTTTCCGCAGCTCAATTCACTGAACTGAGCTCAACATGTCTGTTCAGTTCACCGATTCAAGGGTTGGTCCAGAAATTCCACAAGCATACAAAAGCGAAGCTACCTGGAGCAAACTGTTTGGGGGCAAGTGGCTAAGGCCTTTAACCACAACGAGCTGATGCACTAACGCAACTCAAACTTGATCACGTACTTATAGGAACGTCCGGCCCAAACGCTCCACAGACCGGAACTGAACTCTGCATTTCAGTTTCAGTTCCAGTCTGTGAGCGTTGGGCGTGGACATAGTAAGCACACAATGCAAGTTTGATGCAAGTTAGTCGCGTAAGACGGGCCTATGGGTTTTTAAGCCTAAAAGTGATGCAGTTATTGATGTCCAAACCAAGGAGTGGAGTGAAAAAAAAAAGAGTGAGCCGCTTTTCCAATTGATAATCTCTCAGCTATTATGATATACAACCTTTTGGCTTCAAAAACTCCATCAAAAACCTTGAAGTCGTGAAACTAACATTGAGAGGTTACTGAGAAATCCTGGAACACAAACCTGATTTTGTAAAAAGAAAAAAACTAGGTTGTTGTTTATTCATATTAGGATCTGCTCCAACAAGCAGATATTCTGCAGATTCTTGCATCCCCAGTACAAATGAGAAGACCCGTTGTTTGAGTTCTGGTTCGGACTCCAGACCGGACATATTGCTGATTGGCGGCCAAATAGCCACTCCGGCAAATTGACATCCCAGCACAATTGTTCATGACAATGATTGTGGGTGTCAATGTGTCCGATTGGTGTTTGGCCGCCAATCCAGCACATATGTCCGGGTCAGCTGACGAATCTGAAACATAAACCCGAAAATCAGGTCCACTCAACTCTCTGGGCAAGGAATTGTTCCACGTATGATCCAAAAGAGGAAAAAACTTATCTCTTATTCCGCTCTTGTAAATAGGTCCCACATGGGACTACAAGCTTGCACTGTTGTGTTTTCGTATAATTAAGAAAATATTGTGTGCATTTCTAACAGAGCTCCTCCATGTGCCCCAATGTATATACCTAGCATGTACAGCGACTGTGTAGGGATCATTCGAATGAGGATATAATAAATCTTATATATTTTATGTGTTAGCGATATTGTCTTCAAAGCCATCTTGGTGTTGTTGAGCTCATTTATGCTACGTGTATATCTGCACAACTAAATCACAAGACATGATTATGCAGGGGCACAAATAAAACTTATTTACAAAAGCATTGATTGTGACATGAGGCGTAAGAGATCTATATATAGTTCTCCGACATCCCCCCACTCATAGCAGCAGCTAAAAGGTATTTTGTGTTTTCCCTTGACAGGGCTAATAACACAAATGATAGACGGTACTGTAGAGGAGAGAAGCGGGCAATGCAGTTATATTACGTTATGGGCCCCTCGGGCTTGCGGGAAGAATGTCTCACAAGAGCAGATGTCTGTGCTGCAGCATTCCTGGGAAGAAATATGGTCACGGATGGGTTTACACGCACGGTCACACCTTCATACAGACGTTTATTAGCAAACATAGGCTCAAGTTCAAGGTTAAAATATATGGAGGGAGAATAGTAGGAGGAGGCAATCTCCAGTTCACAGAGTTCCCTTGCCCAGTCTCCAATAGTATTTTTTATAATTTTTATTTTCTTTGAACATATGACATGTCACCACTGAGGTCAGCGAATGCCATGAGGAGGGTCATGACTGGGGACAGTGATTGGGTGCGCCCAGTGACATCAGATAAATGCATAAAAAGATTGTAGCAGGAGCCGTGCAGTGCAAAGAAGTGGTAGGAAAATTGGTGGTGAAGGTGGGTGGGGGGGTGGGTGTTCCTTCTGAAATATGTAAAACCATAACAATGATACAAGGTAAAAAGGCTTCAGAGCCTGAACCCCTGCTACCATGAGATAAGCATTGACATTTAGGAGGTCTAAAACCAAGGGTTCGGTTCCCAACTAACAACTTTAAAAGTTATAAATACAGGACAGTCCCGAGGTTAGAACGAGTATCTGTAGGTCTGTTCTTAAGTTAAATTTGTATGCATATGAAACGTGAAAACGTAATTTTATAATTATAACCCCAGCCAAAACTTTTTTGGTCTCTCTGGACAATTGGTTTTAAAACTTTGGATTGTCGTAAGAACGAGGATTAACACCAAAAAGTTGCATTTGCAGACACTGTGATACCTGTTATTAGCTGATCATTGTAGCCGTGAACAACATACAGTAAATTACCAACATCCAGAGGTCCGTTATGTAACTACGGGTCGTCTGTAAGTCGGGTGTTCTTAAGAAGAACATCGCATCATACATATGCAATTTTATTGCATTCTAAATTATATCAAATATTGTTGAATATTCTATGCTTTCTAGTCTGTCCTGCTGTATGTTCTTGTCACATGGGTTGCCATGCTTTCTAGGGTGTTACAGATGCAGCTTGAAGGGAGGAGAAAAAGAGATTGTGTGGAGAGGGCAGATAACATAGGCTGCAAGTGTGGAGAAGAGAAATAGCCACTCACTAAAGGGTGTGTGCAGAGGATGAAGCAGTGATTTGATCCCAACCCAACCAAGCCCAAGCAGAAACATGATACAGACTGCTACTGTAGCTGGTTACTAACAGAAGGGGGAGGGGAAGAAGCAAGCAAACAAACATCATCCTCCTGTTTTCAACCTCTCTAGCTGATTATGTTCTGTGTTCCAGCCTCCTCTCGATTATTTTTACTATTTGTTACACTCCATTGCTTCAAGGTAATAACCAGAAGAAGGCTTCCAGAGGTCTGGTTTCCACCTGCACCTTGTAAGCACTGAAGTTATACGACACACATTTTATAGCTGCAAAGGCAAGTCTAATATCTGAAGTTATCATCAAAATCCCAGCATGATAACCAGGGACACTTACTCCATGATCTAAGCCCCGTATAAACTGTAGTTATCATAGTTTGTTATCCATGCCCTCCTTCCGTCCAAAATCAACTTTTTTTAAATTATACTAAGGAGCCAGAGGGGCTCTGGGGTGTGGTGCTTGTAACAACACAGACTGGCTTCAATGTGCAGGAGAGGGGCTACCTCACCCCTGCTCCCTCTTGCACTACCCTACCCTCATCTTACAGTGAGTCTGGCAGGAGTGAGCCCACAGTGGAATGGGGGGAGGGGGTATTGTAATAATGCTACTGACACAGTGATAACAAACACTTTCAGGTACAAACAGGGAGAGCATTGGTAACCGACCAATAGGCTCTGGCTCATTAGCATACTTCTAAAAGTTGATTTTAGAAGGAAAAGAGGCCATGGATAACACAAATACGCTGCCTGGATCTGTGAGTAATTGTCCCTGGTTTATCATAATTGATTTGTGGCGGTGAGATTCTCTTAAAATATTCCTGAAAAGAACTGAAGCGTACACCTGCATTGTAGGAACATTCATCTTTACAATTAGAAACTAGTGAGGGGGATACAAAATAACGCAACGTGTGGGCATGTTTGATGACGTTTCGCACATATTAACACGGGGAAAAAGTGCTCATATTCTCCATTGTACTGAATATATAATTTCTGAAATCATATGACGGCATCATCACACATTGAGTGTTATTCTTACAGGGTTCGTGGATTTGTCAAAAATAAATCAACAGATGTCTAAAGTATTCACAGAGATGGAAACCTTGAATGGTGCCTGACCAAGCAAAACATCAGTGCTCCTATAGATAGGCAAACTAGGCCTCATGCACATGAATGGATGTGGGGCCAGTGATGGCTATGTATCCAGGCACAGTGCGGTAGCAACACATGGTCTGAACGCACGCTCGCTTTTGATGGAAAAGAGATGGGAAAGGAGGAAAGGAGAGTGCTAACCCTTCTTTCTCCCGCACCAGATGTAGGTACACCCAGGCCGTAGTTTGTGTGCCTGAGGCCTAACATCTATATTTTGGCATATGTGAAAATCAAAACCGTAAATAGGATTGGCCATATTGATGGCTTAAGCTAGTATAAAGGACCAATATCTGAGCAGCAAAAAAACCCCCAAGGCCTGGGCTTAAAACTCGTGGGCACTCATAAGTTTTTTATTACTGCCACCAGACCCAAGCTTCTTCTTGTGAGGAGGGGAGGTGAGCCTTCTGTCCACTAAGTTATGCAGTTTAAGGACCGTCTAAGGCACTCGAAGGGTTATTGTATACATGCATGTTGGGTGCGGGATTTATGGGCCTTGAGGTTCATTCTCTAGAGGCCAGTATGAAAGTTGGTGTGGGTGATTGCGGTGCCATAAGACCCAGGCTACAGCCTGAACAGGCATATAGTCCACTACGGTCAGTGGCAATCCAACACTCAGCTGCCATAAAGCCACTGCTTACACGGTGATCGTGTGGTTTCCAGGCCTTTGCCATAATGTCTATTTGTCACATGACCAGTTGCCGTGTTCGATGTTATTAAAAGATAAAAAGCAGAATCTCTAAATACAAGCCCAGCACTATATATATGACGCGTGCTGGGGACAGTGAAGAGACTGGATGAGCGAACTGTGTAGAGCGATTGGGCATCCCAACCCCTTCTATCAAATATGAGGCTATACAATCGCTTAAAATATCCGCGTCTTCCACCTACTTCAACATGACAAACAGCAACAGAACCTCAAAATGCGATCTGGAGGCCACCACAAACCGACTGACACTCTCATCATACTACTACAACAGAAGGCAGTCTTGTAAGATTTAGTGTGGAACACTGGACAGGCTGCTTGCCACCTACTGTGTGTGTGTGCATGGTATGTTCCACCCTGTTAGTGCAGCGGACAAAATCCTATCAGTTGTTGGACTGATGGCATGGCTTGACGATAATAAAAATCTTAACTCTTCCAGAAGCAACACCTTCCGTATTTCTATCATTTGCATCCAGCACTAATGGAGGCACATGAGGCACCAATATTCACCAGTAGGGTTCTGTTTTTGGGAAGAATGCAAATACGTTTTCAAGTGGTAATTGCACCTTGTAAGGCAGCCCCATTAAACACCAAGGATGACCTACAGAAGTCTAAAAACATGATGTGGTTTGATTAAACCAATCTGCATATATCTATTCTAGAAGGAACAGACTCCCAACGTACCTGGTTGGCTCTCTCCCAGCTACAACCTAGGGAACGGTTCAGCTTGGGTGAGAGGCCATGACCAAGGCAGTTCAGAAAGATTTTAATTAAAACAAAACCAGACCTTTGTTTTTGTTAAAAAAAAATAGCTTTCAAAATTTCCCTTCAAGAAAACCAGAGGATGAACTACGGGACTATTTTTAGAGAAACAAGTAATAGAGAAAACCAAAGCAGGCATTCATATACTGGGGGGAGGCTGTGACCAATGCATTTCCTACCCTAGTCTTATACTCAAAAATCATAAGTTTTCCAATATTTTTTGGGTAAGGGTACATTAGGTGCTTTGGATATACTTGAGATAAATACGGCAAGTCATTGGAGGTGGGTAAAAGAGAGTGGCTTATTGGCGCTAGATTCACATGGGATATATATCTCAGTTTGTAAGACAAGATAGTGGGACTCTGGCACTCTCAAACTAGGGAATCAATGTTCAGGCCAAATGCATCGTCTGGTAATGCAGCCAGATATCGTCTGAATTTTTACCTTCAATAACCTGTATTTAATTGGATCAACAACAACTGACGTAAGATAGCTGAGCGATTTTTCAGATTTTCGTTTTGCCTTAAGGCATCTACCACCAGATGAAAGATGTATGACAGTGAACCGAGGGGCTTCAGGCTCTCATAAAACTATGGAGGCTGGATGCCTTAAGGTTTATTTCAACCGCTTCTCCTGTGAATGTCCAAGATTAGTCTTCTAGTACCACTTGCTTGTTCATCGCCTGTAATGATGCAGCCATAAACATCCCTTGAAAGACAGGACACTGTGGTCCTTACTGTGCTAAGGATCTAGACTGGGTATCTAACATCAATGAACATGGCCAGACTGGCAGGCACAATCAACAATACCAACTTCTTTCTATAGGTGACAGAGTAGAGAAAGTGACATTACTGGATTGGTTACAACAGATAGTTTTGAGATGTAAACCTTTTGAAAAACGTGGTTTTGAAACAACACATTAAGGTGTGTTTCGAGGTGGCAACACTGTGCCTTATCAGCCATCAGGAAGGACTTTATGGATTCCACCTTTCAATCACGTTGCTTTCTACGTCCTTATCATGCAAGTCTCTTCTGTAAAGAGACTGCGAAGCATGGAACAGTCTAGGCTACACTGAGGATTTTCCTTGGCCAAAAAAAAAATTCCAAGGCCCAATTGGTCATTGGCAACTATAATATGTTTTCCAGGGCGGGAAGGAAGAAAACAATCCTAAATTTTACTACCATGATACACAGCCCCTTAACACCAAGTTGCGTCCCAAGGCATTCGTGGATTAAGACTAGTTTATTGAAAAAATCAAACTGTAGACAGCACTGTTTGGACGGTTAGGCTGCTTCAGTACATTGGTAGGAAAAATGGTTTGACGGGCACGGGTAAGCAGCGTACTAGAGCCAGGAAGTTAAGAGTTTCCAATTAAGTTGCCTTAAAGGATGTGGGAGACTATAGCCATTGATGACTCCACACGTGGATAGTCAACCCTGTAATTAGCAAGGTCCTGTAGGAGAACTATTCCTTCTGACCCTGTCATTGGCATAGAAGTCCCAGCACACATTAGATATAAGCAAAACAGACTACACGAACTGACTGATTTGTGAACGGACAGACAGCTACTCAAGATCCAAATAGGAAACTCTGTTAAATAACGGATAGCAAGAGCGACCCAAAATATGTAGTCGTGATGCAGAAAAGCTATATCTTTAAAGTAATTTGTTGAAGAAGTTCTGTAACAAAATCCTGAAATACCCCCCAACAAGTACAATGCAAGCCTTCTGGTTCCTAGGGATTCCTGATGGATAGGATTGAAAATGGCCCGTTTTAGACAAAAAATGTTGCATAAAGTTAGAAGAATTGCACTGAATTGATACATTATTGACATTGTTTAGATCCTACGTTGAGGTCTGCAAAAAACAGGCCACGAAGGAAACTTGAAACCTGGTAAACTTTTTAGTAATCTGCACAACAGGCTACTGCCAGTCGGCCCAAAATCCATGGTTAAATTTTAATCGTAAACGCGTTGGTGGTCTTCTGCCACCAAGACCCGGGAACATCATGGAAGCAGATCATCATGAACGGAGGGCAGTTCCATAAACTAGGCCAACAAAAATCTTGGGAAACATCGGAGCTATAATCCTAAAGTGACCTTGATGTCTTATTATAATGCGTCTCTAGCGCAAAAGGAAGGAAGAGTATTCCGGTGGCTTGTGGTATGCGTCGCCGCCCAGTGTTATCCCTTGGAGCACAGTGGTGAACAAATACAGTGGTTAAAGAGGCAGGTTGGCTGATGGTTCTAAGCAACAGCGCTTTACTGATAGCAAGAGTAGCGGGAATAACCCGTGGTGGTTTCTGGTTTTCTGGACTACCGTGTATACAGAGGGACAGTCGATCGTGTTATCTTGAACTACAGGAAGTGGATGTAAACCGTTGTGGAAATCGGTAATTTATTTATCTGACTCTCGATTCACGCCATAACCATCTATTTATCTAAGTTGACCTACGCTACATTACGTGAAGGTTTTCTCCCACAACTGTGGCCGTGACCGACATTCAAGAATGATCCGATAATGGGTATTGTTTTAGTATTGTTGAGGGGGTCTGGGTGGGGAATTCTCTGTTGCGGAGTGAGCGGGACGATTAAGCAGATTACAGTTCCTTAAATAGAGCAAAGGAATGGGCAGTGTTTTCCATGTGTTTGTGGGGGCCCCATTGGATTTTGTATTAGAAGCTTCTGAATTGTGAATGATTTTACTTAAGGTTCAAACAATTAGGGAGAACATGGATGAGTAGAGGGTCTCTAAAGGTGGCATACAAGTGAATTCAGCCTTATTTATTAAGGGATCAAGTTCATATGAGTTTAAAAAAGAAGAAATGGGGGTAGGTAATGCTCATCGAAGGCTATAGAAGACATTACGAAAGACCCCAGAACATAAAACTAATGATACAGGAGACCCCATAGAAGACGATAATAGAGACCGCTAGAGCATACAACTAATAATCCTGGAAACCCCAAAGCAGACAAACAAAGAAATAAATCCTTGGCTCTGCTTCTCCTCCCTACACAAGACTGCAGCTTCTTCTCTTCTCCATGTGCCACTCTGTGTGCCGCGCTGGTTGTATGCGGCAGTATTAGTACCTGGAGCAGAACTGTGTCCGAAGCAGGACAGTACAGCTGACAAGTACTTACCATTTCTAGATCCTCTCTTGCTCCTAGGGCCGCTCTGCTGTGGGTCCTGACCTCGATGCATACAACCGGTGTCAGGTGTCAGGGCAAAGAGTGGAGCGCGTGCGAGGGCCCGGGAGCAGCGAGAGCTTGTCTGCTGCACCCACTGCTACCCGGCCTCCTGCTTCCATCGGTTACGCTACATCAGTTATGGAAGTGCTCGTTGACTGTCATGAGGGTGTGGACTGCAACTCATGGTTTGACGGGCTTCATGTGGTCTGTTGGTGCAGCTTGTGCACCCCTGATTCCCTTTTTCAGGCGAATGTGGCTGGATTTTATGTAAATGCTCAGCAGTGAAGTTTCTTTGCTATAGATTAGAGGAATAAGGCATTGGGAAGGAATGTCCACATATCTCAACACTGCTTGAGCAACCAAGAAAACAGGACTTTAGAGTCAGTGACTATTTTGGTGGAGCTACAGTCGGAGGTTTGGCTTACCGACTCCACAGCATGAAGAGGAAGCATAAAATTCAAATTGCTTATTTTTTATGCTCATAACATAGCATTGACATCATGACTTTGGATATGAAAATATTAACCGGATAACCGTAATCTAAGTCCTCCCTAAATGGGCTGTCCCAAAGCACTTAGAAAACTGACACATTTAAGTGCCTCGATGACCATTTGTCCAATGAGTGCCAATCACATTCATTGGGCCACATTTATCTAAACTAGTGCAGTCTGTACTAGGTGCATATTGCCTGTGGTTGTGCAAAGTGCGGCAGATTCATCAAACAGGCGCACGGTCTTCATGAATCTGGTGCCCCCTGCACGCTCCGGCAGGTGCACATTATTTTTTGGATCACTTTTATGCTGCCAGAATTTTGGTGCACGTCAGTAATAAATGTGGTGCAGTGCGTCCTACTGAGCAGTAACACGTCCCTGAAGGTGCACGTCAGAATAACATGTCCCTTTAGGTGCACATTATTTCTGTCTGTTGGACACAGAGCAGCTCCGACACAAAACTCTTGCAAGAAAAGTTTGCACTTCTTGCAATGCAAAGACAGAAAATTGGAGCAAACATTTTAATAAATGTGGCCCATTATGTATAAGGTCACATCTTTAATGTAACCTTTGAGATTTGTTAATTAAAAGATGTTTTAATATTTTTGTCTTGTCAGTAAATCGGCTATTTTAGAGGTTTATAACCAAATGAAAAGGATTATTAAGTGACCTTGTAATAAAGCTTTCCTCTCTTCAAGAATCTGCTGTGCTCTGTGTCCAACACTGCACATTTTACAGGAAAATCCTCATTCACTTATTTATGTGTTACTTAAGGGGTTTTCTAGGAAGCTGGTCAACCCTTAGGCCGGCGCCACACGTAGCGCTTTGTCTGTGCTTGCAAACGCAAACGCAGACAAAGTTCGCGCCCACCGGGGCGGGCCTGGGCCCGATCGCCATCGTTAATTTAACGTGAAACACCGGCGGCTCGTTCCCGATCGCAGGCGTTTCCATAGAAACTCCGATGCGATCGGGGCCCAGGCCCGCCCCGATGGGTGCGACTTTGTCTGCGCAGACCAGAGCGCTACGTGTGGCGCCGGCCTCAGGGGGCGGGGAAAAAAAGAGCAAATACTTACCTGTGAAGTTCCCGAGTCATTCAGTATTTCCAGTTTTTGGCCTATGTTTGCCTCTTAAACCAAGGAGTGGTCTCCTCAGACCATATACATCATTCAGGTTCCAGGGACTTAATTCCCTGTGTTTCCTCTGGTCTGGAAGGTACTCATTGGCTTGAAAGGGTCCATTAGTCACCCAGAAACTTTGGTGGTGGGAGCCGGAGCCCAGACTTCTTTTCCCAGCATGTGTTTGTCTTTTCCCTGGAAACCCGTGTTTCTGTAAAACCCTTTAAAGACATTTTTGAAAATGTATTTTAGTAAAAGAATCATGGGGTAAAAGGTGATAACATATCGCGCAGAATTTTTAATTTTATAGTTACAGTTCTGAGGAGGTACATTTGCCCGAATAATTTGGTTTTATTATTTTTAATATGTATATTTAGAAATTTATGTTTTGGGGAATTCACTTAGAAATCATTGTCGCTTCCTTTCTTCCTTAGGTTAACATGAGGAAGTAGCAATAGATGTCAGGCTTGGGTGGAAGAGGGGCGTCATTCTCCGGTGTTACGGGCGTGCATGGATTTCTGTGCCCACGCACACAATAGACCCGCACAATCTCTACAATGGTTGCACTGTGGTAAGTTTTCCTTTTCAGCATGGAAAAAAAAAACTTTATTTGAAAGTATTTTCCTCCTGGGTTCTGGGCAGATAAATTTCTAACATATTTTAGTAGGGTTCAAGCTCAATTTTTCCAAGTCATTTAGAAGGACATGAAATAAAGTTATAACATTCTTTCTTACCCATTTATCGTCCGATGGGCCCTCCCCGATTTCTGTAGCATTAAAGCCGGCACACGTGCGGCAAAATACGAATCGTGTGGCACACAATCTCCTTCTAACAGGCTGTCAGAGCAGCGCAAATCACAAAAATTTCCAAAATCTGATGAAAGTGCGGTTCCCAGCCCTTAGTAATAAGCCCCAATGTAAAACTGAATCTCCCCCATTCATATATAAAGCCCCCTGTCATCCCCCCCCATTTCATTATGTAGCCCCCTCCACATTCTCCCAGCCCCCATTCATTATATACAGCGCCTCCTCACCCCTCCCATTCATTATATACAGCGGCCTCCTCACACCTCATGCACTAGTAAATGTGACTGTAAAAATAAAGAGAATATACTCACCTCAGTTTGGTCAGGTCCGGAGCTCCCCTTCGCCATCCTCCTCTCCTGCCGGCGGCCTCGTGCAGCATCCTGCAGCAGACGGAGAGCCACTTACGGCGCCGGCACGGGGTTTTTGCGACGGCAGGGTCTTGCGGTAAAACGGTGCGCCGCTTTACGGGTGCCAGCACCCGGCACCGTAAAAAAATGAAAGTGTAAAAAAAAACTTTGCACCACATACAGAAGAATGGACGCTTTAAAAAAAAAAAAAAAGTAAAAACTCAAATTTTGTCAAATTGACATCCATGCCCATACCAATGCAAGCTAGAAAAAATATAGTATTGTATTTATTCCCTTAGACAAATAACTTTTTTTTAAATAAGGAAAAACCATGCTCAATTTAACATTTTATAATCTCAATCACACAACAAATTATATAAACTGTGATCAAAAAACTTATGAACCCCAAATGTGTACCAATAAAATCGACAGGTCTTTTTGAAAAAATGAGTCCTCACGCAGCCACACTTGACAAATAATTAATTAAAAAAGTTATGGTGCTTGGAAGGTGACGATGTAAAAAGTGTTTGTTTTTTATTGTTTTATTTGCAAGTAAGGTCATTTAAATACAAAAACCTATAAATTGGTATTGCTTTATGCGTATTGACCCAGAGAAAAAGTTATTATGTTATTAGGTCCGACATATAAGCAGAATATTTTTTATTTGAAATAACAACTATTAAAAACTACATTTTCCCCACAAAAACAAGACCCCATACAGCTATAGTGACTGAAAAATATAAAAGTTATAGTAAAACCTGAAAAATGGCCAGAACATTAAAATGGAAAACATGTGCGGACATAAGGGGTTTATGAGTCAGTTTGGCAAAGCATAAGATAAAATAATTCTTATTCCATCTAGGTCTGCACCCTGACGAAGGAAGACAACAGGATGGTTGGTAAAATTGCCGAAGATGAGCAACTCCATGTGCTGCCACTCTACAAGGTCTCCCACCACTGATGAGTTTGGGAGTGAGGAAGGCCACAAGAAAAGATCGGAAGGGGGGATACAGGTGCTGTCGTCATTCCCTCGTGAAGTCCGCAAGCTCTCTGAACCGGCCAAATCTTGCAGGCAGAGGCAGCTAGAGGCAAAGAAGGCCGCTGCGGAGAAGAAAAGGCTTCAAAAGGAGAAACTTACCACTCCAGATAAACACCAAGCAGGAGCCAGTAGAAACACCAGACAAGCAGCAGAACCCAGGTGTGTGAGATTGTGGAATAGAAACCTTTATCATTCCACAAGATTTTATTCTATTTTTAAGCCTTTGAAGTCTTTCTCACTGTTTGTTGTTTCATTTCCAACGTTCTTCTCCATCGTAGGAGCAGAACAACGATAGTATTGCGAGACATGTCACATGACGGCACCTATTTAAACAATGGACAACATTTTCGAAGGGGCTTACTTTTTTTTAGCCACAATACCCTAACAGTACTTATTTGTAGTAACAAAAAATTGAACAAACAACTACAATAGTGGAAAAGAGAGGGGGGGCAACGTATGTATTGTACCAAAGAATGTACATGCAAATTATATATATATCCCTATGTGATTTAACACCATGGACTGTTGGTGATCATGAAGAAAACCTATTGTTCTTCCTTGCAAATGGGAAGAATTAATCCAACAAAATAGCACAATTAGCACAAAAAGATAGTGGCTCAAAATATTATTTATTGTAACAGAATAAACAAATGCTGGTTAAAAAATGGCCCCACCACAGGGGGAACACAGGCAAAGTTATATACCGACAACAGATCAGGTAGTATACAGTGTGGATGTGTAATGAGGCCTCAGTGGCCATTAACACATATATGTGATACTAATGGGAAGCATGGCGAATAGCAGAAGACAAATAACAATAGGGTAGGAAATAATAATCACAAGTGGGATAAAAGGCTTACCCATGTTGCACTGATCGCTGCCTGGAAGACAACGGCCCCGACACGCGTTTCGGCTGGTTTGCAGCCTTCGTCTGGGGGTCGGCAAACCAGCCGAAACGCGTGTCGGGGCTGTGTCTTCAGGCAGCGATAGTGCAACATGGGTACAGCCTTTTATCCCACTTGTGATTATATTTTACCCTATTGTTATTTGTCTTCTGATATTCGTCTATGCTTCCCATTAGTATCACATATATGGGTTAATGGCCACGAGGCCCTATTAATATCCACACACGTTATACTAGCCTGATCTGTTGTCTGGTATATAACTTTGCCTTGTGTCCCCGCTGGTGGGGCCATTTTTTAACCAGCATTTGTTTTCTGTTACAATAAAATAAATATTTTGAGCTACTATCTTTTGTGTTATTTTGTGCTATATTGGATTAATTCTTCCCCATTGCAAGGGAAGAACAATAGGTTTTCTTCAGTATAATTTAGTGAGAAATAAGTCTGTAATGTAATAATAGCGTGTACAGAGCTGATATACTGCTGTGTGATGAGCCTTAGGCTGCAGCCTATATCGATAAACTAATAAGTTACTGATTTTATGTAAACATACTAACTCCAATGTACTTTCTTCCTCTACAGGTACACCACAACAACAGGTAAAGCCTTGTATAAAAGTGGAGCCTACAAATCACTACAATACCTTCAAGTATAATGCAAACGGAGTTGTTGAGAGTTACTCTGTGTTGGGCAGCTGCAGACCTTCTGATCCCTACAGCATGAATAGTGTTTACTCTTACCATTCTTTCTATGCACAAGCACCTAACCTGCCTTCTCTCAATGGCTATCACTCAAAATTTGCTCTTCCTCCATTCGGATATTATGGCTTACCCAACAATCCTGTGGTCCCTTCTCAGTTTATGAATTATGGTTCTAGCGACTCAAGGACTGGTGGGTGGGTGAGCAATGGGTTTGAGAAAAAGTCTGAAATGCAACCTTCTGCAGATGGTGTGACCCATGCTTATGGAAATGAAACATCTGAACAAAGTTATGGGCGGTCTGGAGATATGGGACAGCAATACAACCACCATGATGCAAACAGTCAAAGATCAGCAAACACCCCGCACCGGACTACACCTGCTCCAATGGATAACACTCCTTACCCTTCCTGCTTTAATAAAGTTATTAAGAAGGAACCTAATGACTTTATGCATGATGCATTCCAGAGATCCCCTAGTGTCCATTCTCATTCTCAAAGTCCAGCTTTGAATCTTTCAATGCCGAAAAATGATCAGGCCTATAAAGCAAATGGTGCATTGACTCCTTCTGAAAGGACAAATTCAGAAGGTCCTCAAAATCTCTTTATGAATAGTGAGAAGCAAGGCCTTACAAATGGCCTGGATAAAGTTGATTATTATGGTGTCCCGTTAAACGGCATGGGTTTGAAGAACATGCATGGATCAAATAAGCAATGGGGTGTGTACGGGATGGATTCTCAAATTGGTCATCGTGATGCTAACACTCCAGGAAAGGTTTGGAGCTCATGCAAGCTTAACGAAAGTCCTGCAAACACTCAGGAGAAGAACTGGATGGGTGGGCGTTCTATGAAGGAAACCCAAATGTTTCAAGAAAAGCTCTGGAATTCAGTCGCTGGTAATGATCGGTGCAGTGTCACACCTAGTTCCGGTATGCAGGAAAAGTCATGGAATATGTTTGCTTCTCCGGCTGCTCCATCAACGCCCATGAAATCGGATACCTGGGACCCATATAGTCTCGATGATAATATAGAGGAAACCCCGGTCAAAAAAGAGGAGGATGATGAAGAAGTCTGGTCCGACAGTGAGCACAATTTCCTTGATGAAAACATTGGAGGAGTTGCTGTAGCACCGGCCCACGGCTCTATCCTCATAGAGTGTGCACGGAGAGAGCTTCATGCCACTACACCTCTCAAGAAGCCGAATCGTTGTCATCCAACCCGTATTTCCTTGGTCTTCTATCAACACAAGAACTTAAATCAACCTAACCATGGACTGGCACTTTGGGAAGCCAAAATGAAGCAACTGGCCGAAAGAGCACGATTGAGGCAAGAGGAAGCTGCTAGATTGGGGATCAAAGAGGAAGTCAAAAGTTTGGGCAAAAAGAGAAAGTGGGGTGGTGCTGCTACTACTACAGAGACCCCACCTGTCGAAAAGAAGGACAGTATACCAACTCGACAAGCAGCTCCTATGGTGACAAACTCTTTTACCACTTCATCTTCCTATGCCTATACCAAGGTTACGGGACCATACAGTCGCTGGATATGAGATTAAAACAGCTACCATGGTGGCCATTGTACCTCAGCTATTTGACGGCACTGTAATATGTGGTGCTATTTTGGTGCTTTTTTTTCTCTCCTGTGCAACACAGGGGGGGGGAGATCCTGTATCTGTACACATCTCCCAGGACTTGATCCGCAAGAGAACTATTACTGTATATTTTTTTTTTCCAATTAATCTAAAAAAAAAAGAAGATTTATATCTGCATTTTTTTAAACCTACTGTTGTACAACTAATGACAGGAATATCTTGGCATCCTTTTACGACACACACACAAAAATAAGAAAAAAAATAGCTTTTTAATTGCATTGAAACATATATTTATTGGATTTTATAGAACAATAATGGTGCAAAATTTGTAGCCGAATCACATCTGCAAAGGTTTTCTAAGCTACTAAAAAATCATAGCTGACTTGTCACCAAACAAAGTATGCTCGCAAAGGATTGACAGTGGGCTATACCACAGATACAGTAACCCTTTTATAATCAAAAATGAGAGATTTTAACCTTATTATAATTGGCTTTTACAAATATTGGCATCTAGAAGTACCATATCTTCTGCTGATCCAACAGTATGGCTCTGTTCACACTAACGTTAACGGGGTTTGTCTTGGTTTCTGTCAACGAATCACTGATTCAGCACATTGACACCAACGTTAATGGGGTTGGTCTTGGTTTCTGTCAACGAATCACCGATTCAGCACATTGACACGCCTCCCTGCAGAACTGAATGCATAAAGTTAGTGTGAACAGAGCCAAATACAGATGTGTGTGAGAATATGACTGCGTTAAATCTATTTATGAAATCACTTTATTATTCAAAGCAGCCTTTTGTAACATTTTTAAATATATTTATTAAAAAAATATCGTTTTAAGACTATTCTTCAGTTTATTCAAATACAGGCTCCGCCCCTCCCTAAACCCATATTTAATTCAATATTCAAAGTAATAACTTTAATAAAATGATTTTTTTTTTTTACCATGTGGGAGAAGAAGCCTGTTTTTAAGATATCGTTTTAATCAATACGCCATTTTTTTGCTGCTATGTTTTGCACCTGAAGTGAAATGAATAATGATTGGAATTTTTGGGTCATTTTTTAATACACATCTGGTTTTTTTTTTTTTTTAATTTTATTTTAAGAGCTTCCTATTTAAATACAAAAAAAATCCTACCATTGCAGTAATGTATAAAAAAAAATTATGAAATTATAGACAAAAGGGCTGCTGTATCTTGCATCCAATGAAAACTGTGAATATTCTACCGTTGTTTGTATTTGCTTGATGGCATACATGGTGCTGGTAGGCTCTGGGGCATTCTGTTTCATTTGTATCATTAACACTGCCATGCAGACCTGCAGACCACAATATCCTGGAATTACTTAAAATTTTTTTGGAAAATTTTCATTTTTTTTTAATGTAAATGTCTTGAATCAGTTTTTATATAATTTAACTTTTTTTACTTTTTTTGTTTTTATTATAATTTTTTTTCTGGTGGGGAAAGGGGCGGGTAAAAAGGAGTTTGGTGCTTTCTCTCCTTACGAACCAGACAATTATTGGAACATAGAATATCTATGACAGCAACACCTATTTTTTTGGGCTAAAAGAATGCAGGTGCTACAAAGAAGAAATAATTAAATAAAAAGTATTTTTATGAAGGTAGCGGAATTAAGACTATTTAGATTTTTAGAGGGTAAATGTATTAGTCTCTAGATTGGATGAAGATTGCAAGGTTGTGTCAGAGAGAATTAAAAAAAACAACAAAAAAACAAAAAAAAAAAAACCCTAAATCATTGCACCTATGTTATTGACTGCCCCAAATATCGGGCGGTTAATTCCATACCGAATGTAAATCCAGTTTTAATTCAATTTTTAATATTATTATTTTAATTTTTTTATGTGTTGCATTAGGTTTTTAATGCACGTGGGGGGGGGGTTTACTCCATGTCACAAAATTTTTGGAACCATCGGTCTGTAAATAGCCTTTTTTTGCCTGTTTTTTTTTTATCATTTGATTTTAAAGCACTTTTTTATCCTGCTGCAAATACATAGATAATGGGAGAATTGTATATAGAGGTAGAATATTTAACGCAATGTGGCCGTCCTACCAATTACTATATCTGCTTTTATATATATATATAAAAATATATATATAATTTTTTTAGTTGTAATTTGTAAGCTACAGAATTGTTGCTATTGTACAGTCTAGAGCAGCCATTAGGAAAATAAGATAATGCCACTCCACCCACCCCACAATATCACCCGTATCACTCTGTATAGATGTTATTGAGTAATTGTACATTTCTCACAGGCCACAGACGTAACAAGGTCAAGCCTTTCAACACTAGCTGACATCACAGGACTATTGTATTTGTTGACAAAGACCAAAAAGCAGCTATCAGCTCCTTAAAAAAATGCATTTTTAACTTGTATAAATTTAATTTTGACAACCACAGTATGTAATAAACTGTAATTTTTTTCATCCTAAAAGAAAAGTCCCTCTTTTTTGTTTTTTGTTTTTTTGTAGCTAAATATTCATTCCAGTTATTAGATATAGGCAAAAATAACATCTGAGATTTGTGATTGGCGTAAGGGAGTTCTGTTTTTCGTCTGTAGAAATCGCACCTCTTTTTGTGTCTTGTATTGCCGTTAAAGGGGGTTGGCCACTATCCAAAAATGTTACCAGGGCACGTACAAGACCCTTGTAGGGCCACTCATATAGCACTTACCTTGGTAAAGTATCTGCAAGGCTGCAGTAGGTCCTCCTGCAGCAGGACTTCCTGTGACTTCCTGTTGCCTTGTTGGCTATCCAAATAAAAACTTTACCAGTATAAGTATAAGATGGCCATGTAGTACTTACCCTGTTAAAGTATCTGTAAAGCTGCAAGGACAGCATGTCACATGACCTCCGACATCGGGACTCGGAACGTCCTGTGACTTCCTGTGTCCTGCTGCCCTGGAAGGAATCCAGTTGGAGGTAATCCAAATGAAAACTTTACCAAGATAAGTATAAGACCCTAACAGGATCACCCACATAGTACTTACCCTCTTACAGTATTTGTAAAATCATATCTTAACCACTCCCATAGTAGATGTCCGTCGCTTACCCCTCCAACTACTGCTATGGTAGTGGTTTTGATGGAGGGCACGTGCAGACAGAAACGTTGTGCAGTGGTTGGAGGGCCATGCCAAGGACATCTACTATGGGGGTGGTTATGCTATGGTGTTACAGACACTGTACCAGGGTAAAAAAAATATATATGGGAAATCCTATTAGGAGATTATACTTTCCCTGCTAAAGTTTTGTGGTAGTGGCCAACCCCTTCAAGTCCTATTTATTTGAAAGGAGCAAAGTTGCAATACCAGACACAGCCCACTAGACATGTTGACAAAAAGAAGACCCCCTTTTTTTTAACATTTTATAAAAAATCTTTAGCCACAAATAAGCAACCATCACTTAAGATTATCCATCTCTTTAGCAGTCACTTTCTTTTTCTTTTTTGTATATGAAATTTATGGATTAATGTGCTTAAAGAGAAAGAGGCAAAGATCCTTAAAATATAAAAAAAGTAATATAGGTTACAATTTTACCAAGAGTTCTAAAAGTTTCAAAGACAAATCCGCAGTGTAGAAATTTTATAAATATAAATTTGTCCGCATCAAATGCGATTGTAGAAACACCTATATGATATGTAGCATCTACCTGTGCACTAGTTTTACCAGCCGTCATGAAAGGGTTATTATTACTTATAAACGGCATAAAGCTTGAAGAGTATCTTTCACGTAAACTATCTGAACATAACAGGATAGAAGGAGAGACACTGAGCTTGGAAATTATAGTGGTTTTTTTATGATTTAGTTCTGTATTTTTAGGTAAAAAAAAGTGTATTTCCCATTAAATAACAATTCTATATAAGTTAACAAATCTTTTTAATTCTCCATTCTTAAAGGGTTTTTCCCACGAACAAAAGTTAACTTGCTGATCAGTGGGAGTCTTAACTGCTGAGGCCCCCATAGATCATGAAAACAAAAGGTCCGATAGGGGTACCACGTACCTCCATCAGACCCCTCTTTGCTCCGTCAGAGTGATGGAGCAGACGGACGCACATGACCGTTCCGCTTCATTAATCTCTATGGAGCTGGCGGAAATTGCCAAGCGCCGTGCTCATGATCTCTGTCCATAGAGATTAATAGAGCAGAGCGGTCATGTGCGTCCGTCTGCTCCATTACTCTGACGTACCATCGTACCCTCGTTTTCGTGATCTGTGGGGGTCTTAGCACTGAGACCCCCACTGATCAGCAAGTTAGACCCTATCCCGTGGATAGGGCCTAACTTTTGTTTGTGGGAAAACCCCTTTAACTCTATATTGTGCTATGTGTTCATCCATTTCTTTATTAATTAGACAAGTGGGTGTTACCAGTTAGGGGTGTGTCTCTGCACAGTCTAAAATCACGAACTCACTGCTGACGTTGTTAGATTGTGCTAGGACACACCACTATATAATAACACCCATTTGGTTAACTACTCATATATTTTTAGAGGAATTTACAAGGGAACATTACAGAACCAAGATAACATAACTAGGAATTGGTAATCAATTGGGTCAGGACATCCCATAGGTCCTGTTAACAATCTGTAAGTACTGTTTTCTTGTCCCAATAAGTGGTCAAAAACTTTTCAGAAATATGTGAAGAAACGATGGGTCCTCCAGCATGACCATTTAAAAACTGAGACTTTATTCCGTCAGTTAAAAAGACATTTATCATAAGTTTCTTAGAGCAGAACTGTTCTAGTTGCAACCAATCAGAGCTCAACTTTCATTTTCCCACAGCTGTTTATAAAATTACAGCTGAGCTCTGATTTGGTTTTCAAGGGCAACTAGAAAAGTTTTACCTCGGAAACTTGGTGATAAGTCTCCATTTTGTATACACAGAGATAGAAGCGCTGACACTAGAAATGAGCGGACCTGAACTTTAAACTCGGGCCTGGGGTTTGAGAGCGTCCTGTACAATCCAGACATATTATCAGTTCACTGGTTGTGCAGCCAATGTGACAATGGACACCGCTGACCAATCACAGCTATGGCTAGTAGCATGAATTTGGCAATCATGCAGCCAATCCGACATTAAGTCTGGGGCATCCGGAACGCACCCAAACTTAATGTTCGGGTCCACTCATCTCTAGTTGATTTGTTTCAGACAGAACACAATCCTCAGGCGTAGGAAGAAAAACAATCAGACATTTGTTGAACGGCATAGCAAGACTCATAAGCTTTTCCACAGCGACTAGCTGGACTCACTGGCTTTCTGTAGATGCATCTTAACATTTCACTCCTATTGTTCCATATGACTGTTCTGTGTAATGTAATATTATATCTGTATACGTCCCCTATGATTTGTAAAGCGCTACGGAATTTGATGGCGCCATAGAAATAAAGATTATTATTATCTCACCTGAAAATACAGAGTCAGATCATGAAAACCTATAAATTTCCGAGCGCAGTCTCCTCCTCCATCTTGTGTCAGTCTCCACATAGGGACATAAAAACTTTGCTCAAAACCGTTTAAGTGCTGTTTTATCTACTGGGATTTATGCCTGGATTGTAAACATTTTATCCATAAAATGGACATTTATATAAAATGGAAAAAAAAAAATAAAGCAATGTATTTAAAACCCCTCAGATTTATTACTCGGTACGGCCGTGCAATGACCAATTTGTTTTTGTATGCAGTCTATCTTAGAAGAGACGATAAACTGTATATAGGCTAATTGTAACAAATGTATAATAGCTAAAAAAAAAATACAAAAAAGACCAAAGTAATTATTTTTCAAGCCCCATGTTGAAATAATCAAATAGACAAAGTTGACTTTTCCTTGAGCTAGTGTCCCTATGTTTTAAAGCTGAGCTCTGATTGGCTTCCATAGGCAACTAGAAAAGTTTAACCTCAGAATCTTGAGTCCCTATGTACTTCTAACGCTACTTTATAGAAGATTTTTTTGTTTATGAGCCCTATATACATGCACAAGTGTACTACTATATACTTCATTGATGTGATCCGCCTTAATCCTACGTATGTGACTTGATCATAACGGGTTGGTGAAGTGGCTAGCTATGGGTCTTGGCAGATGTAGACTTCTAAAAATACGGAAGGGCGGTTGCTTTCCGTGGTTTAATATTGTTGGATCGTATATGTCTATTATGATGTATTTGCCCTATTTTATTAAATATAGCTTTGTATTTTTTTTCCCCCAATTTCAAGTGGTGCTTCAGTCAATCCTGATAAATATCATAGGACTTCAAATTAAATACTTACTAGAAAACAAACGTTAAAAAAAGATAATAATGTAACGCATGGTGACAAGAAAAACTTGAACAAACTGAGATTGTACGTATTTTTGGATCAAAAATATAAAGATATTGTGGCTGTGTTTTACACTACATCTGTCCTACCTCAGACTCCTTGCTTTGACTCTCTCCTTCCAGAGAAGGACCATAGTTCTGGATGTGGTCGGGGTTAATTCTGCCTACATAATACTCTGTGCTATGCATAACTTGGCAGCTCAATTTTTTGAGAATTATTTTAAGAAATCAGCATTTTCCCCCAATTCTTAAAAAAAGAAAAAAAACTTTTTGATGGACCTCTATAGTGTTATAATTTCTATGTATAATGTTTGTGACCTCCCCCACACCCCCCCAATTCAAAGCACTGGCAAACAATTGTTTGCATGCAACGATGTATATGATATATACATGAATGAACCCATATTGTGTTGAATATAGATATCCATTTTGTATGAGTGTAATGATTTAAGGTTGGATTCTGTAACTGTAACAATATGTCTGGAGAGAAACTGTTGGAAGTTTTGCTTTCACTGGTGTCATGGTATTAAATCTATCCTATTTAGACTTGTTTTCCGTCTTTATTTTTTGTCTGACGCTGTGCATTTCTTTGTTGGTGGTCGTTGCACTAATTTGGTTTCTCTGATTCGTTGGTCAAGCCTCTCGTTGTGTGTTGTCTTCTGCATTCAAGTGAAATAAATTTCAATAACACGGTAAATATATATCTAATGTAAATTATATGTTGAATTGAAGTCTTTTTTGAGTTCTATTAAGTCACTAGAGTCAAAAATTTACAAAAAAAGTTACAAAAAGTATAAATAGTCGGTGACCAGATATATCTCTTTACTCATCACCTGGATAGTAATTGGTATTGGTTTCTGTTCCCATTAGTTTAGAGCTGGCCATATACATAACAAAATATTTATGCAACACCTATCTTTCCGACCCATAAGAAGAAACAATAGGCATTGGCTTATAACAACAAGAACCTAAGGATCAGGCATAGAGAAATCCAACTCCAACTGATTTGCGTTTCCCCATCATCTGCCGTTGTGGATAGTCGGTTGGCTCCCATACATATCAGCTGTATGGTAATCTCATATTATGGCATTTAAACGCCATTTGAAATTAGCTCTGGCCACTTAGTAAATTAGTAATCCCGCTCCGCGACCAGTCCAAAGCTCTGCCAGGTTTTACCAGTTTAGACCAGGTCAAAGTTGGTTGAGAGTTCAGGTGAAGTTTTCTAGCAGAGGCTATTGTAAATACGGTGGGTAAGGACGTTCATGACCCTGCCTGCCTCTTCCACCCCACTCCAAACCATGTTATGCCCAAAATGCCATGCAGGGCAGAAAACCTGGAATATCGGTACAAACTCTAAACTTTTCCAAGCCTTGTCCACCAAAAAACTTGTGGAAAAGTCTTGTAAATCCCCCCCTATGTGTCTGGAAGACCCTCAAAATTGGAAAAGGTCTCTGTACAAAGTGGAAATAAATCTTTTCCTAATATTTCCTTTGTGAATTACTCCTTTCCCCATTGCACTAGAATACATTCCCATTTTTGTGCAAAGAGTTGAGATGTAGAAAACACATTTGGACCTTGGAGCCTTAAGGAAATAACAAAAACGAGACCAAATTAGAAACTTAGAAGGCCTAATGTAACCAACTACTAGATGGAACTTGTCAACATTCACATATTTTATAGATGTAGAATCCACATCTTGACCTTGGAACCTTAAGACAAAAAAACCCAGACCAATTCAGAATAAGAAGGCCTACTGTAACCAACTACTAGAGAGAACTAGTCCAACATTCACATATTTTTATAGATGATAAAATCACCCATTGAACCTTGGAACCTTAAGACAAAAAAACCCAGACCATCTACAGAAAATCTAGAAGGCCTATGTACCAACTACTAGAGAGAACTAGTCAACTTCAAATATTTTATGACGGGTAATCAAAGGTTCACAGTAAGTTACACACACACCAATATTCTGCTCTTAAACCAAACTACTGACTGGCATTAGGTCCTTGTCTCCGGACATTTTTGTAAACAAAATTTGCTGGATTCAGTTGAAGTCATTGGTACATAGTCTGGTATGAACAAGCCCTTAATGGTCCATACACATAGATAGCATGACAGCCAAACCACTTTGATCTCTGATTAAGTTGAAATTCAAACATGCCCCAATCCCACCGAATTTGAGGGAAGTCCAGTTCATTTGCTTATGTCAGATGGGTTGGGGATATGAACTTGAGAGTTTATGGTCGGTCGGTTGGTCTTCAGAATCCATTGGGATTCCGGGAAGTGGATTCCCTTTAGAACTTTTATATTTTTATCACCCAACAAGGCGGTAAGTTTACATTTCACCCGATTCCAAGAATAAATAATGGTTGTCACATCTAGGCTAATTGTTGTAGTGGTTGATAAAGCTGGTAATTACGCATGAGAGTGGAATTTCTGCCACCACCTATCAACATATTTGTTGGCTTTGTGGATTAATATTTAGATGGGAGATTTCTGTTCCTCTCGTTGGAACAAGGAAATAACTGAATACAATAAGACATGACATCTGTCCTCGAGGTCGTCAAAGACAAGCATACTATTAGAGTGGTTGACTAATGCCACCAAATCAATGGATTGAAATGACTTCTCATGTAATGACAATCCAGGGTGAACCAAGGATATACCGATCTGGTCTCGAGTTTTGAGTATCACTTCCAAATTTATAATTTCGTGATAGAACATCCTAGGCTGTTGCATGTATAAATCTACAGTACGGGATAAAGCAAAATCCATAATGTCAGGTACAATACTTGTGCAGCAGTTTTAATTTCTTTGTTACATTTAGAATAGAGTATTGTAGGGTTTCCCCGTATAATGGTCTCCTATCTGTCTGTTTTTTCTACTGGTTTTAATGCAAAGTCCTATCGTAAGCTTTTAACGTCCTGTGTTTTAATCCATTTTTTTTTTTATACATCTGTCTACATAGGTGCTTTATTTTAAATTTTTTTATTTTGTGCTAAAATAACCTCGTTGCAGTCTGTTCCTGAAAACCACAACTCGTCCTATGAGGTGCGATCTAAAAATGGTCAATTTCCTATTCCATATTTTTCTTAGCAACAGAACGTTACATAATTTTTTTTGGAAAAGGATACCAATTTTTGTGGAAGTCTTTGACATAGAATGGGACTTCTAATTAAAGGGGTTGTCGAAGGTTGGAAAACATGCCTAGTTTTTACCGAAAACATCTCCTCTCTGTGACCAGGGTGTGTGCATAGTGTTGCAACTAAACTCCATTCATCGCCATCCTTTAAGCTGGCAATACCAGCCAGACCCATGGGCAGGGTGTGGCGCTTTTGTTGAAAGTAAGCAGACGGGTTTTTTTTTAAACCTCAGACAACCTCTGGTAACTGTTGTTAGTCCTTCGGATAAAAAGCAGAATTTGGTTTGAAAACTGGCCAACCATCCGTAAGTGTGATGAGGAAATATGAGAAGGCACCAGGTTTAGTGTCCATGCGCCTACTAAATCAGCCTACATAAAATAATGGGTGCTCAATAATAAAATAAAATCTGTCTGACTGTGATTTGTTCTTTGTGTTTTGGTATTTTTTTTTGCTTGACATTGGTCAGTTTCGTTCCGAGAAACAATGCCACACCTCAAATGTATTTATCGTCCATTTAGAATGTGACATACCTGCAATCCCAGTCGGGGCCTGTAGGAAAAAAGGTGCTGTTTCTAGAATCTGGAAAAAAATGTTGATTAAACCTATAAAGATATTTTTGTGTGTGTTATGGTGCTTTCATGTACGTGTCTTAAGTTCATGGGATGGAAATCTAAATTTTTGGGGGGGAGTTAACTTGTAGCATGCACAGATATTTTTGGGGTTGTTTTCTTTTTAATGACCTTTTCGGGATAATCGAACAGAGAGTTTGCCACCAATGTACTTGTTCAGGATACATCCAGACTCCTATTACAGATCCAACCATTCGCTTGTCTTATTATGTATAAATGTCACATATGGCAAATGTGTACAATTGGATGTAATGACTTTGTCAACTTTTTATCTTACATTTCCGATAATTCTTCCCAGCGCTGGATCCTTAAAAGCGGTGGAAAGGGTTAAACCAAAATTACCTTCCCCCCCAAAAAAAAAAATTTTTTCAAAATTGGTTTTGTGGCATAATTGAATGCAGTATAGTTGTTAAAAAGATGTTGATGTATTTGATTTATGTCTTGTCAATTCACCGGTCACAAAACGTTTCCGATGGGAGTCGGGCTTGTAGGCCACACTTGAATATATCTCACAGCTGTGACTGTGGTTACTTGAAATTCAAATTTATTTTGGGGTTTGATCTGATGAATGGTGAAAAATTTTTCTTTTTGCTATTTCTGAAGCGCTAGGATTAATGTGTGTTAAACGGCAGATATGACTAGTAACAGTAAATTGATGGCTGATAATTTTATTTGTTATCATTTTCCACATGTTTGTATTTTTTTGTTCTCCTGACTATTCTCCCATATTGTGTTTCGTAATTTTTTTTATTTAGGATTGCCTATAAAAAAATCCATTAGAATCATTCTTTTTTGTTTTTTTTGTTATTGTTATATTTGTGTTGTTTTATATACTTATCACAGCATCCTGTTTGTTGAAGTTTATTCTCCTGATCACTAAAAATTGTGGGGTTTCAATAAATTTATATTATTTTTGTTCACTCAAACGCTGTGTTGTGATTTAACCTACAGATATTCTATTCATAACAGGACGGGTCCTCTACTAGGACACCTAACTTACAGACAACCCCTATTACAGACGGACCTCTGCCACACTGTGACCTCTGTGAGGCTCTGTCACCAAGCATGATTTCATTGACTGGACTCACTTTCAAATGAATAGGATACATATTTGGTCAGGAATGGAGGGGTAGTATTACGTATACCAAGCATCAGACGGACATAGGCTTGCATCACACAACTGTAGAAGGCCTAATGTAAAAGCATAACACATATATAGGAAACAACCATAACATTTCTGCAAAGTGTTTGATTTGTCGTAAGGATTTGTCAGGATAAATAAGAAATAACACGAAAGCCCGAAACGGAAAACACTCATACCTCCCCCATTGACAACATAACAAACTCCCCCTCGTACAACACCACCTCTTCTCATACGCATGGAATGTACCTTACTCGTGTAAAGGAGGTCTTGGTTACCTCGGAGAAGCAGCAGCCATTTCTACAGTGGCTGAAGGGCCCCCTCCTCCACCCTTCGTACCGCTGCTCTATCACGTCCGCCTGTGCACAGGCAGCTCCATGAGAGAGGAGGGAGTGTAGAAAGCAGTGTTGTTTTAATGTACCTTCCATGTGCTTAAGGTTGCAGATGTGGAGGGGTTAGTCCTGCCTACACTCCAGCAGCAATACAATGTGCCTCCATAAGGCCTAGGGGCCCATTGAAGGTGGAGGGCCCTGAGAATCGCATACCATACCCCCTCCTCCGTAAAGGACATCTACCACCATCTAATTAGCTCTCGTACCTGTAGGGATGTGGGCAGGTTCTTTATTATTATAGTAAATTGAGCCTGAAGCGCTGAGCGGACATCGCTCATGGCTCTGCCAACACCTAAGTTATCAGGCTCTTTACATATTCTTACAATTATTTTCTTTCTTCTGTAATTCGGAAGTTCATATAATTAATAAAGAAGAACCACCCCGGGTCCCCTACAGGTACGAGCAAGCAATTAGGACAGTCCCTACCACAGCAGAGACAACTGGGAATTTAAAGTGACCCCGGAATAAAATCTAAAGTGGCCCATGATATTTGCAAACCAATATTCTGTAGGCTTACCATACAAGTAGGCGATCAACTACCATAAGCGGACATAAACTGGTTTCAAATCCATCTCGTTTTTTGCGACACTCTGGACAACATTTTTCACTGAGACCAAAAGGATCAAACCTGTGCAGTGGCATATCCATTCATTAAAAATGCTAAAATTAAATGGCCAACCAGCCTAAATAAGCCCATAGAAAATTGTGAATGGGGATAGTGCAGGCAACATACCCCCACCAGGCCTAGCCTTTTCTTGGGGCCTGGAGGCAGCCGGGGCCACAGAATACCGGAGTGGCTTGAGCGATTGCGGCCTAGGCACGCTATTGTCACGGCTTGGTATGGGACCGGAGGGCTGTCCTACAGCCTGGCAGGTCTCCAGAGTGGTGTGTCGCAAAATATGAGGGAGAGGCTAGACTGTACTGGTTCCCTGGGCAATCGCTGAGTGTCTGTAAAATATATCCTTTGGTAATGGATAGGAAGCCCGTGATGATGAGACAGTGGTATCCAGGGATCAGACGGAGGCAACGCTGTGCAAATACACGCGGTTTCTTTATTGGAACAACTGCAGGCAACGCCGGCCCAGAACGATCTCAGAAACAGATGCCGGATTGTTAGAGATTCGGGATTAACTGAAGTGTCATGGAGATGATCCTCAGGAGTAGATTCACCACCTGGTAGAATATACAGGCTGGATGGAGGCTGTGTCAGATGGTGGAGGCTTCAGCTTGTCCTGGGTTTTTCTGTGTGTCTGTGCTAGAGGTGCACGATACTCTCTCTATTCTTATCCACTTTCGTGTTTTCGGAGGGATCTGCTTCGAGGAGAGCTGGGATCCAAAAGGCCTTGGAGACTTGGGCAAGAGTATGTGCTCGAGAGCTCTTCTGGTACACAGGACCGTTGGGCCTAGAGCTTATCCTCCCTGTCCAGGGGTTTTGTTAAACCTGGTAAGCAGTGGCTCACTCTCCAATCCACTCCAGTTTACATAGAGGAACATAATTGGCTAAGGGTGATGCCACACATGGCGTTTTGGTCCATTTTAAGCATGCATTTTTTGTCAGTTAAAAAACGCATCAGTTTTTTGACCATTTACCAGGCCTGGCTGCTTACCAACCTGTTATCTATTAAATAATTGAAAAAAAAAAACGGATGAAAAGATCAAAATATGCGTTTTCAAAATGCATGCGTTTGTAACGGACGAAAAACGCATGCTTAAAATGGACCAAAAAACCCATGTGAGGATCACCCTAAGGTGACTGCTTATAAACTTCCCAAAAACGGGTTAAAAACGCCACGTGTGCCACCGGCCCACCCACCGAAAATGCACAAGTCTCCATTGCCACTCAATATGCAACCAGCCCATCCTCCCCCATTCACACATAAATCCACCGGCCCCTCCCCCACTCACACATGCACCAGCCCCCTTCCCCCAGTCAAAAACATGCACCAGCCCCCTTCCCTCCCAAACAACGCAACACCCCCTTTCCATCACAAAACATGCCACCAGCTCACTCCCCCACACACAACATGGACCAGCCCCTCCTCCCCCACACACAACAGCACCATCCCCACCTCACCACACCCACAACATGCACCCAGCCCACCTCCCCAAGCACACGTGCACCAGCCCCTCCTCCCCACTCCCAACATGCCACCACGCCCCTCCTCCCCCACCCCTTCTCCCCCACTCACAGCACACATGCACCAGCCCCCCCTTCCCCCACTCACACATGCACCATTAAAGACTGCTATATAACACACAAATATACACCTTTTTTAAAAACACAATGTTACCTCTCTATATACATACAAATGTTTACACTCTTTATACACACACAGTACACTCATATCATTAACACATACTTACCAAGGTCTTCTCTTCCCCAGATACATGGGTCAGATGTCCCAAATAGATAAGAATACAGCAGTAGAGGCTACTAGGCCATATGTCAGGTCAGGGAGAGGACCAACAGAGGAAAGCTTCTTGTTCGCTGTGCTGCCACCACTCTGCTCCTCCCTTCCTGGCATTCTTCAATGAGGGACTGATCAGAATACAGTTTTGTAGAATTCCTGGCAGGATCCGACTTCCCACACAATCTAATAATGGTGGTGGTGCTGTGCAGTAACATATAATGCAGCACTCTTCTTATATTGATGGGGAGTAGGTTCTGACCAGGCCCTAACCCTATGGGCCCCCAATCAACTGCTTCGGCTGTAGACAAGTTGTTTTAATATGCTTTAGATGATGTTTCTTCACACCCTATTTTAGGTATGATCAGGTTTTATGGGATAGTATATAAAAAATGTTGCAGAGAAGTATAATTAACGTAGTTCTCTGCAGTTTAGTGTTCCTATACAGAACATGGCCACCAAGTAATGAATACTACCAGTATATTTTTAACTGAGCGGAACCACAGTGTTGAGAGGAAACCCACACTTGGACACAAGGAATGCTAGCGCCCGCTTGTAAATACAGAAATAGAAAGCGCGATGGCAAATATAGATCAGTGGTGACGGCACAGCAGGAAATGTGAAAATTAATCAGAAGTGGTGTTACATCAGTGGATGGGGAGATGTGGCCAAAGGTTACAAAGCAGAGACAGCAATATCAGAGATATCTACCAACATCTATTCCTTAAGACCACACACATATCCAGGCGCCTATTTTGTTTTGTTGGCTGCCCTGTAATCAACCCTCCCAAACACATTGTAGTGACTCCCACCACCACCCAAGGAACATACTTACTTACCTTCACGTTCACTTGCAGACGGACTCTACTTCTTTCTCGCCATTGCTGTGTGGTTCCCAGTGACACACAGTTGCGGCAGAGACCTTAGGGTGATACCACATGTGGCGTTTGAACGCGTTTTGTTGGCCGTCTTTAAAGCAGTCCGTCAAAAAAACGCATGTGTTTTGACCAGTTTGAATTAAGATAATTGGTCAAACCTTCAAAAACGCATGCGTTTTTTAGCGCGTTTTATGATCTAAATGCATAAACGGCCCCAAAAACGCATTTGGGTGCACCACCCTTAGGGTGGAACGTATAGACGGTGAGGACCGGTGCATTTGGGATGCGGTCATCTGCCATTACTAAGGCTTTATGTTTATAATAACAAATTACTATTTAGTGACAGTTTTGTGTACTTTTAAACACAAAACTTTTAACTAAACAATGGCACAACTGCATCAGGACACACCAACCTACAGCTCCCCACTTTATCCATTGCATCACCTAATCTTCATTTGAAGGGGAACAACTAGAAACATCCGACTTTCCCACTTAAACCAGAAAGTTTGAGAGCTAGTGATTTTATTCAACCTTATCTACCAGGGCCAGTCCCAGCACTGGGTGTAACCTGGCAATGTGTGGTCCACATAAGGCAGTACATAAGAATCCATGAGGGTTAAGGGGGCTGTATAAGTCAATCATCCATAGGGTATGAGAGGGGGGGGGGTTACATAAAATAACCATGAGGGGCTTGCTGTAAGATAACTTGGAAATATTTTAGGACAGGAGACTTTTTGAGTTTTCTAATTTTAATGCTGCCTGTGAGTTCACAGAACGGGCCACTGAGGGCTTTGTCCCCCAGGGCTACTGAAACCTGGAGCCGACGGCGTATTCTACGTGATATCACATCCCTCTTCCTGTGTAAGATAAGACCTTCCACACCTGAAGCAGTCCTATTGTTACACTTGCTTGGGACGATGAATACAAGCAGACCTATAGACTTGTAATGAATCACTACTAAAACATTTGCATTTGTAAAAAAATCTGAAAAAAGGATCAAAGTTGATTGCTGTTTGTCAGTGCGATTATTCAATGATCGTAAGCAGAAAAAAAAAATAAGGGATGAACGGCACAATTATGTGCGAAGGTACTTATGAATATACTGTTACATATCATGGTCTATCCCTGGCATTTTGGGCATAGCGTTGTGGATGATGTGTTTAGATGTATGCATTTACTGGCTGCCATGTATTGACTGCTTTGAAAGCATTTTTTTTTTCTAAAAGTGTATGCAGCTGCTAACACTTCCAGCAATGAAAAAAACGCTTTTGAAGCAGCCAACGCACGGTAATATGTAAACACATGCCTCTAATGCATGCCCGACACCCCGTGTGAAGCACCCTCAAATTCGTGTTCCTGCATGATGCCTATGTGTAGGTTGCCACATTAGGGCCGGTGCACACATGGCGTTTGTGTTTGCGATTTTGAATTCATCGAAAAGCATGTTTTTTAGGCATGCCTTTTTCAATGTTTGAAAAACCAAAGTTAAAGGAAACCTACACCCAAGATCTACCTATACAGGTAGATAGGGTGGTAGGTGCATCTATTGGAGTGAGGATAGCCCTTTTAATCACTTTTATTCCCTAATATGAGATTTACTAAAGTGGCTACTGGGAGTGCGGGAGTAGCCCCCATAGCATGTTGACCCTCTCCAAGACATCTTTGGGGCACAGTGCTCGTAGCTGCGCGCCCTCGTCCGCAAATACTGCGTCTGCGCATGACATAACAGCAGGTCTGCATCTGCGCAGTCACTGCTCCGAACCGAGCTTCTGCGATCGCTTTGCAGACGAGGGCAGCAGACTACAGCCGAAGACATCGGGTAGGAGGGTCAAAGAGGCTTCTGGGCGTGGAGTAGCTGCCCCATGTAGCCTCAAGCTCTGGCTACTCCACGCCCCAGTAGACCTCTTTGTAAATCTGCATATTAGGGAATAAAAGTTATTAAAAGATTGCGGGGACGTGAGTAATAACCCTAAAGGCTATCCCCGTCATATAGATGCACCTACCACCACATCTACCTTTATAGGTAGATCCGTGGTTTGTTAAGTTTTCCTTAAAGACACTTTATCCAAAACCCATTAAAAGCCAATATGCAAAACTGATGCAAAGGATGCAAAAACGCATGGTATCCAAAACGCCATTGCGTGTCACCGCCACTAAAACACCAAATCCGGCCACAACAGGGTATGGCGGTAAAAATTGACCTGCCAAAATAGGTGGTGGTAAGGGCCCTTAACCTGTGCCCACAAGCAAGTTGGTCTGACAAACTTGCTCCTTCACTTTTGGGACGGAATCTAGAATCACGAACAGAAGTCAGCTGTCCGCTCACTTGCTCAATTTTAGATGTGCCTGAGAAATCCACAGCGCATGGAGGAGTTTGATTGTGACAACAGGTAGAACCGTATCTATAAAAAATACTGCCCAGGTGGCAAACCTTTCCATATGGCAATCAAATATTTAAAATATATCTGATGGAAAACACGGTGATTAATCTTACACAAAAAATTCTCTACATCACTCCATGAAATCCAAGGAATCAGGTGTCTGTACAACGGTGGAAGTTGTGGAGCCATATAGCGCTTGTGGTACGAGGTCTATGACCATTAGAAAGGAGATAACGTTTTTTTATTTTATATATATATATATACTAATAAATGCACTTTCTGCATGTTGTATACACTCTATAGTACATCCAGTGCCCACATAGTATGATATTTACATTACAAAATATTGAAATACATGCACTGTAATATGGTGGAGCGGAGAAGATAAAATACATGACTAGAATTTTTTCATTATAAATCTCCTTTGTGCGGCCATTAACACTGCACTACAGTCACACATAGCCCTGCAGCACATTTCCCTCACCGCTCCCCCTACTGGCCACAATTAGCACTACACCTGGACTTGGACGCGGGGAAATGACGTCACTGACTCCCCACTCCCTCCTTTGTTATTGTTATAAAGCTATTATATTAAGAGCATATTACACTATTAGTCTCTTTTTCTCTTTTATCTTTATTATGAAATAATATGTTGTCGTAGAAAACTTTAAACTAATGATGTAACATATAGGTGCCCGTAACCATCATGGCCGCCGGTGCATAATATGACGTCACTTAAGCGCGCCGCATGTAACTATTCCTATGGATATACAGTAGTAGTGACATTGAGTGTCTGTCTGCACAGTGGCATCATGTGGGCGGCCGGGCACCTGATCGCCAGGGCGAGGGTAAGGGCATGGCTGCGTGTACTGCTTATGTTTGGGGAGGGGGACAGTGCTGCGCATATGTGCTGCATACAGGAAGGGGAGAGCGGGGTATCTGCTCACAACTGAGGGTTTGTTACAGTTGTATCCAGCCTATGCCAATCTACAGTCTGTATTCCTTTTTACCTGAAATGAAACATTGTAGCAAACTCGCAGGAAGAGAGAATTATACAGCAAATGTAGATTATCCTGAACTGGATACAATAGTAGCAAACCCTCAGCTGTGTGAAGGATAAAGGTATATCTACATTTACAAATGAAGTCTGAGTTGTGATTATCATGTTGCATGTGTAGCCCTAGCATTAGATCTGTGTAGATTATTATACAGCCAGTACAGATCTTCAACTTAAGCAATGAAATACAAGGAAAGTTGCTAAAGTTACGCAAGTTTTCATTCCCATTTGTTATAGGGCAGTGATGGCGAACCTTTTAGAGGCCGAGTGCCCAAACTACAACAAAGACCCACTTATTTATCGCAAAGTGCCAACACAGAAATTTAATTTGTGATTTATACTCCCTTCTCTGTCACAGTTTTCATTGATACCAGCACCCGAGGAAACCAATAAAGCAGAAAATAGTCCCAGGTAGTCCTGTCACTTTAAAATACCTCTGTGTACAGCAAGTCCTGGGCTGTCTGGGACTGCAGGAAGATACCTAGAGTAATCTCTGGTGATGGCCTGAGTGCCCACAGAAAGGGCTCTGAGTGCCACCTCTGGCACCAGTGCCATAGGTTAGCCATCATTGTTATAGGGATTGTGGCGAGTTTACACCATCGAGGGGATGCATTGTAGATCAGTGGTGGTCTGACTAATGGGGTCCTGTGTTTTTCCATCTGGATAGAGTTGTGGTGCCAGGGATGGACGCGCCCTGTATGTGGGCAGCTTCAGCATTCCCCTGCAGCTGCCAGACATATCTGATGTGTGTCCTAGTGGTGAGCCCCCCACGATCAGACACACATCCCCTCTCTTTTCTCCCTAGCAGACTTGTGTCCTCTGCAACCTCAGAAGATCATTTGCCTCAAAAGGAGAAGACCGGATCACACAAGTGCTGAAGACCAGGTTTCCTCTGGCCTCCTCTGTGAGAGTTGTGGATATTTCAGGTACCTACCTTGTACATGAATGGAGACAATGATCTGAGATCCATTAGATCTCTCTGTTATCTGATCCCAGCATGATGTCCCCCTGCGGACAATGGTCTATTGTCTGTCAATAACGAAGAGTAAAGAGGGACAATGTGGAGACAAATACTATATTTACTGAGAGATTACCCACACCTCACATTTATTACATACGATCAGGCCAGGCAGACATGAGGATTCTCGTACTAGTAAGAAATCTACATTGTAAGGCCCCTTTTCACACTTGTGTTTTTCACGCGCGTTTTCTGCGCGTGCTTTTGATGCGCAGAGCTTGCATTGCACTCTGACCCATTGTAACCAATGGGTCTTTTCAGACTTGCATTTTTTTTTACGCACACAAAAAACGCACCATACAAGTCTAGGGAGACGCATCAAAAACGCATTGCACTCTGAGACACTTGCAAGTGTAATGCAAGTGCAATGTGTTTTTCACGCATCAATTGCCATAGAAAAGATAGAGCTCAGTCCATTTCACAAGCATTTTCTGCGCGTGAAAAACGCATTGAAATTGCAATGAAAACGCGCGTGAAAAACTGAGACACTGAACAAACTCTGACTGAAAACTGATTACACTCTGATGCAAAATGTCAGTTTTTCACTGACCAAACTCTGATCGCACCCTTGCAACGCAAGTGTGGGAGGGGCCTAAGGCCATCACTGAGTCCTAGAGTCACTAATACCAGGTAGAGGCGTCTAGAAGTTTACTGATTGTCACTGAAGTTTTTAGTTTTTTTCTGTGTATTGCATGTCATCTCCATTCAACCACCTACCGTCAATTGTTAATCGCTACCAACTGCTATTCCTTCTGACTTCACCATCCACATGCACACATGCTCAGCAGATTCAAACCTGTATTTCAAATAGAGGGGAAGGACTGTTGCTATAACTCCTTAGGACACCCCCATAGACGGTACTCATGTTTACCCCACACAGGAATCCAAATTTGATTGCATCTGGTGCAGGTATTGCACATAGTCCATGTATAGTTCATATGAAAAAAAAAACCCTTTGGCATCTGCAGATTTCTGGGTCATGCAAGGCCCTTCTTTACACATCTCCCTCCTTATCATCTACTGTCTATTAGGAGTCTGAACTGCTGACAGACTCCCTTTAAGGTTCTCAGCATCTTTTTATCAGTTTGTCTAATAAAAATTACATTGGTCACAAGAAAAATACCCCTTTATGAAATAGTTAAATAGGACCTGTCACCTATAAAAACGCACTAGGAGCTGCTTACTACCCCATTTTTAGCAGTGATAAATTGCTAGCTTTATCGGAACGCCCCCTCCTCAATACGCCAAATCCAGGCTCATGATCTTACAGAGAATCGAACTACATGCATTGTAACAAACACTCAGCTGTAAGCACAAGGTCAGGATGCGATTTCATCTTATAAATGAAATGGGAGTTCTGCCTCTTCTCAGTTTATGAAACAATAAAGACAGTTGGGTAATTCAGTAATGATATTAAATTATAGATAATATAAAGGAAATCTACCATCAAAATCAAACACTTACTGATAGATCCAGGCTCTGTGACTGTGGTAATGTTCTTATATTTATTATCCATGGCCGCCATCCTTCTAAATCAATTTTTAAAAATATGCTAATAAGCCTGGAAGGCTACTGGGGTGGTACCCAGAGCCTCTGTGCTGCAGCTTCACAGGCTGTTACACTGTTTCCATTTCCTCTGCTGCATTGATATTACAGCTAGCAGAGAAAGCAGGGAAAGAGTTTCGGGGGGGGGGGGAAATTCTCCTACACAGTTTAACAGCCTATGAATCTGCAGCACAGAGAGCTGCTGGTAACACCCTTAATAAAAATGAATTCTACTGTTATAGAATATATGCCTGATATATGCCTTCTTACAGGTGGATGTGGGGCAATGTATGAAATCCATATTGAGTCTGAAGAGTTCAAGGAGAAGCGCACAGTCCAGCAGCATCAGATGGTGAATGAGGTGAGACTTGTCATTGTGTTGTCTCTGACCACATGTATTAGTATGGAGCAGTGTTCAGGTCCATATGTAACATACTGTAATGTCAGGGTGATAACTCGGGCCCTGGCAGAGGATCTCAGCTATTTTGTCTTGGGTGTCATTAGTGTTTGATGCTCACACGCTGATGACCGCAATAAAGACTTGGCGAGATGCAAATGTAAGCAGGAAAAGGACCTGCTTTTAGTTTTGCAGCTCAGGAAGTCAGCTCATACACAAGACCATGGAAATGACATGCTCGATAGTAAGGAGGCTGCCTTACAAGGAAGCTTAGTGGTAATGTTTTCCTTATCCCATTCTGGAAAATGTATTTGCATATTTCCCAGAATCCCCTAGTGGGGCATCAATGGCTTCAAGTCTCCACACACCTGCAAGGTGGCTTTAATTGGTAAAGTCCTCTGTAAGGTGTGCTCCTATCATTTCCCTACAATCTACTGATAAGATGCAAACACATAGAAACAGTGCTGCCTACAGTAGGGAATCGGTTCCTTCTGGAATGGATATACTGGTTTGGCTTTGATCCTGCATCGTGTCATTAGGCTTCCTGGAGGTCATTCTTGATGGTAAGGGGGCTGCCTTACAAGTAGCAAAAGAGGCAATGTTTTTCTTGTCCCATCCTGGAAAATGTATTTGCATATTTCCCAGAATCCTCTAGTAGAGTATTGGTGGCTGTAAGTCTCCACACACCTACAAGGTGGCCTTAATTTGTATATGCTCCTCTTACTTCCCGACCCCATGTAAACCACAGGTATGCCGCGTGCATGTGTATGCCGCGTGCATGTGTATGCCGCGTGCAGAAAACTTATCCGTCAGGGAAATGGTTCATTCAATGGGAAAAACTAAACTTCTAACTGATCAACCAAAAGGGGGGGGTCCCAGATCAAATAGCACACTTTTGCCAACGAGAAAACGCAAAGGGGGAACACATTTTTTAATAGATTACCGGATCACCATAGTCACTAGAGCTGTCTCCCAACACTTGGTGAGGACCAAGCCTTCATAGCTTTCCCCAATCCTATTCCAGAATCGGGGAGATATTGAAAGCGGGAGGGAATAAGGCAAAGTATTTCACGCCCACGGCTTAAGAAGTCTGCTTGGGTATTTTCTGCCCCTTTTATGTATACTGCCTTCAGTGACGCTAGGTGTGACCCTTTGTACCCCCTTGCTTGTTTATATAGGCTACTGCCGAGGTATTGTCTGATCTTACTACAATGTTTTTGTCCCTCAGGAAAGGTAGAGCTGCTTCCAGCCCCTTTAAAATGGCTCGTAATTCTTTGCCGTTTGATGAAAGGATTGCTTCCTGAGTGCTCCACTGGCCCTGAAATATTCTGCCTTCCAAGTGTGCACCCCAACCCCATGGGCTTGCGTCTGTTGTAATGATTCTTTCTGGACTTGAAACCCAGGGGAGACCTTTCTCTAAATTTATACGATTCAACCACCAATTTAGAGATTCCTTTACTAACTCTGGTACAGGCGGTCCCCTACTTAAGGACACCCGACTTACAGACAACCCATACTTACAGACGGACCCCTCGGACCTCTGGTGAAGCTTTCTAAGTGCTTTACTATAGTCCCAGACTGCAATAATCAGCTGTAAGGTGTCTGTGATGAAGCTTTATTGATAATCCTTGTTCCCATTACAGCAAAAAATGTTTAAACTCCAATTGTCACTGGGGACAAATTTTTTTTTGTCTGGACCTACAATTATAAAATATACAGTTTCGACTTACATACAAATTCAACTTAAGAACAAACCTCCAGACCCTATCTTGTACGTAACCCGGGGACTGCCTGTATATGTATCTCTTTGTCTAAGGAAGAAGGATTTTTGTCCCAAACTTGAAGAAGAAAATACTGTAAGGTTCTTATGTGAAATTGAGCCCAGGGAACTGCGGGAATGGTGGCCACTAGACTTCCTAGCAGGGACATACCTTTCCTGATGGTTGTACGTGAGGACCTTTTTATATTGATTATACTCTCTCTTATTCTTCCCTGTTTTTCCCGGGGGAGAAAGGTCTTTTGGTAATTTGAGTCTAGGAGAACCCCCAGAAAGAGCTTCTGTTGGGACGGGACTATTTCTGATTTTTCTATGTTGACTAACCATCCCAGAGAATCTAGAATTTTCCGAACTCTGATTACTTGTTCTTCTACGGCTTCTTCTGAAGGCCCCACCAGAAGAAAATCGTCTAGGTAAGGTATGAAAATCCCCTGATCTAGTCTGATGAAGGCTGACATTTCTGAAATAATTTTTGTAAAAACCCTTGGTGCAATGGCAATACCAAAAGGGAGGGCTCTGTATTGGAAATGTCCTATTTTTTGACCTAACTGAATCGCAAACCTTAGGTACTTCTGATAATCCGGGTGAATAGGTACATGGTAATAGGCGTCTGTAAGGTCGATTGACGCCATAAAACATCCCGGATATAGCAGATTTACCGCTGACTTTAGTGTTTCCATTTTGAAGCTTGGTACCTGTAAGAAACTGTTTAACTCTTTCAGATTTATAATAGTTCTTAAGGCGCCACTTGGTTTTTCTACCCAGAATAGAGTTGAGTAGAACCCTAGTCGTTCTTCCTCTATTGGGACTGGGCACAGTACCTTTTTGGAGAGTAATTCGGTCACTTCCGCCATCATCATGTTGCCTTTCTCTCCCGATGGAACTCTTGTTATCCTGAATTTTTGAGGAGGAAAGTTCTTGAAGTCCAGTTTTATCCCCCGAGATATGGAACTGAGAATCCACTGACTGCATGAAATGTGTTCCCAGGCGGGGAGGAAGTGTGATAATCTTCCTCCCACCTGGGGCCTCGCGTCATTGTGGCCGGGAAGTGGCCTGCCTAGACTGCGTATGCTGTTGGCCGAACAAGTAACCCCTAGTTGGCTGAGTGGGTCTGGATGGACCTGGTCTGTTTTCTCTATCCCTCCTTTGGTACCTTGATCTACGAAAGGACCGAAAGGATTTAGGTTTATTAGGAGTAGAGGTAATAGGAAACCCTTTCTTTTTGTCACCTGCTTTTTCCAACAAATCGTCCAAGATGGGACCAAATAAAAAATTACCGTCACAGGGGATGCCGCATAGTTTACCTCTAGAGGCTATATCCCCTGACCAATTTTTTAACCATAACGCCCTTCTGGCTGAGTTAGACAAGGCTGCGGATCTAGCTGAAAGTCTTAATATATCTACTGAAGCATCGGCCAGTAGAGCCGCCCCTTTTTGAATACCTGCTATTGAGGTTTTTAGGGATTCTCTAGGGACTTTGTTCTGGATATCCCCCCCAAGCTGGTCTAACCATAACAGGAGTGAGCGAGCCACACAGGTTGCCGCTACTGCTGGTCTGAAGGAGGTGGTCGCATACTCCCATGATTTCTTGAGAAACCCCTCTGCTTTTCTATCCATGGGGTCTTTTAGAGCATTGATATCCTCAAAGGGTAAAGAGGCGCCACGGGAGATTTTAATAATAGAAGCATCCACTTTTGGTGGAAGGCCCCAGGCGGACGTAGCGTTTTCCTCAAAGGGGTATTTTCTCTTAATTGCCCTAGGGATATAGGATTTTTTATCGGGGTTTTGCCATTCTTTAGTGATCAGGGAACGTATGGTATCATGGATTGGAAAGGTACGCCTTTTCCTTTCCGTCAGCCCCTCAAACATTATGTCTTGTACTGATTTATGAGGTTTTTTCTCCTCTATATCCATGGAGGATCTAACCATCCTCAATAGCCCTTCCGTATCTTCCGCTAAAAATAAAGGACGTCCCGACAGTTCCTCTTCTGAGACTGAAGAGTCATCCCCCTTTTCTCCCTCCTCCTCTGATACGGATAATGTTTCCATGGGAGTAGCTGAGGAGGGTCCCGGAAGGTCTTTTCCTATAAAGGTAGGTTGTTGGTCAATGATATTTTTAACTGACACCTGCACTTCTTCTCTAATGACAGACCGCAAAGATTCCAGCCAAGAAGAAGACTCTTCTGCCATAATCTTTGCAATGCATGCAGAGCAAGTACTTTTTTCATAGTTTGTAGGCAACTTTCGACTACAGATTTTACAATCCCTGTGATGGGTTTTTTTGGTAGCTTTTTTGGGGACCTCTTCTCCCTAAAAAGTAGTTTTTTAGAAAATTGGCATTAGTGTCAGAAAACCACCGAAAAGAAGTCCCTAAGAACACTCACCACCCTGAATTACCGGAGTCGGGGTCCTCAAGGGCTCAGGAGCATCACGTCTTTCTGCCATACTGAAAGAGTGTTAGAGCGCCATCCACCTGAAAGCCCGGTCTTTTTATGAAAATAGGCTCCGCCCCCCCACTTCCGGTACCGCCTTGACTCTTTTGAGTTTTCTTACTCCAAAAGAGTCCCAAGAAACAGTAAAAAAACTACTTTAGTATAATAAAAGACTCACCCAAGGAGGAGTACTACGGTCCCTGGGCTCCTCCTGGATCTTGGCGGCGTGTCAGGGAAACACGGCCCCGCAAACCGGAAGTACTTCTTACTTCCGGTCGCGCTCTCTGCCATGCGCCGGACCGGGTTTAAAAAGCGCTCTGTGTGCGCGCGCCTGGTCCTAGAGGCGGGAGAAGTCGGCCGACCACGGGTGCAACTCCCTGGATGGAGGCCTCCGCTGGTAAGTGATACCTGAACCGCCAACCAGCGGTTCTAAAATAACAAACCAGAGAAGCTCAGGTCCCTTCCAGGGACAGGAAACCACTGAGGCAGGATAGGAGGAGCGCGGTTTTTAAGCTCCGGTTTCCTGTCCCTGGGGGCGGATCCCTCTCTCTGGTTGGTGCCGTCGTGGTGCTGGGGAAAAGTTTTTTTTTGCAACTTATGTATGATCATGTCTTTTTTCTTGTGATACAGCAACTGTGTGATGCCATCATGTCAATATGGACCAAAATCTCTGAGGAATGCTTCCAGCACCTTGTTGAATCTATGCCACGAAGAATTGAGGCAGTTCTGAAGGCAAAAGGGGGTCCAACCCGTTACTAGCATGGTGTACCTAATAAAGTGGCCGGTGAGTGTATATAGTATATATAATGTATATGTATATATTTTTTTTTTAGACCCTCAAGCGTACTTTAGCCCAGACAGTCTGATCATCACACCACAGCAATACCACAGACACCGTGTGGTAATTAATCAAGATCTATGGAGCCCTAAGGATCCTGCCAGAGGGGGCACACACACCAGTATGTACTTGCTTTACAATCCTTCATCCTGGTGGTAGATGTCCTGTAGTACAGTAATAGTGTCCTGACATCAGTGAGCACAATGATATGATCACACTACACACGACACATTCTCCCCAAGGAAGGAAAATTACCGTATTATTATCTTGTGGAAAGGGAAAAAAGTGTCTTTTATGGACACTTTAATAAGTTCAATCTTTACATACAATGTGTATCTGTACATCTAAATTGGAATCAGCCAACTTGTAATACCTATGACTGGCCAGAAGGTGGAGTCAGTTGTTGCTTCCGTTACTTTTATCTATGGCCAATGATGCCACACATTTCTACAATGTATTGCACAGATTTTTGTATCTGTTTTTCTTAGGCTAAGTTCACACTATAGTTCAAACCTCTGATAAAAATGTAAAGAACGGAGGAGCTTTAACGTATCAATTAAAAATCCCCTTGATGCATGTAAATTTTATCCGTTTAGGCAGGGATCCGTTAAGCATGCGTTTTTTGTACAGAAAAATATGACGGTGGCTGCAGTTTACCTCTGTTCGAAAAATACAAGGATAACGGATTCAACATAACAGATGACATAGAATTCACATTGATGTCGATGGGATTTTTAACAGATACATTAAACCTTTGTTCTTTACCATTTATTAATGGAGGGTCACAGCGGAGGTTTGATAGGTAGTGTGAACCTAGCCTTACAGGTTCAGGATAGTAGCTTTTCAAACTTTTCCAGGAGGAATAATAGAGAAATCACACAATCTAGAATTCCAGGACTTAAGAACTGTTCTATTATTAGTAATAAACTGATAACTTAATAGCTTTGGCTTATTATGGAATATGTTGGACTTGATAGACTGATACTAAGAACTTATACCCAGGCCGTCAGCATAAGATCAGTGGAGGTGAAACAGGTAACATCTAGCGGACCTGGGGGCAGAGAGCTCTTATATTTAACCCACTTATAATAATAATTAATTTTATTTATATAGCGCACACAGATTACATAGCACTGCACAGAGTTTACCAAATCAGTCCCTGTCCCCAATGGGCCTCACAATCTAATCATCCTACCAGTATGTTTTGGAGTGTGGGAGGAAACTGGAGGACCTGGAGGAAACCTATGCAAACATGGAGAGAACATACAAACTCTTTGCAGATGTTGACCTGGATGTGACTTAAACTCAGTGCTGCAAGACTGTAGTGCTAACCACTAAGCCACCGTGCTGCCCAACACTGAACAGTTCTGTTCTGCTCAACGGATAACAATTTTTACTGTTTTCTTTATGACATGTGAGACTTAGTTTTATTAATGTCATGTTTTTCTTCATAGAATTAGCAGACAAATGACTAAAAATGTGAACAAAAATATACTTTGATGTTATCTTTTCCCATTGAAGTTTCAAAGCATGGAAGTAGTAAGAATGAATAACCATATATCCCATAAATCACTCCTTCACTTCCAGCTACAGAGGGTGCATGTACTTCTGCAAACTCTCAGCTCTGTCCCTATCCTTCTCCATTCTCCCTTCGGCTGACAGGTTGGAGGGGGGACCATTTTAGATGCCCAGATCTCCTGAACAATAGCACCTAGAAACACAGTTCTGATGTCATAATAAAGAGGAGAATCTCCTTCACAATATTGGGGCACATTTACTTACCCGGTCCATTCACGATCCCGCGGCGCGTTGTCCAACGTGGATTTGCATCTGCCGGGATTCACTAAGGTCGTGCGCCCGATATCCAGGAGGTGTCGCTGCTCCGCCGGAGTTCACCTTCTTCTTCCCGGTGCATGTAAGTGCGTGTGAAGCGACACAAATTCTTTTTTAAATACCGCGTTTTTTTCTGAATCCGTCGGGTTTTCCGTTAGCCACGCCCCCGATTTCCATCACATGCAAGCCGGCGCCAATGCAACACAATCCGATCACGTGCACCAAAACCCCGGGCCAATTCAGGGAAAAACAGCGCAAAACGGTAATATTTGGGAAACCCGGCGATTAGGCCCCTTAGTAAATGAGCCCCATTGTGTTTTGACGTGCCATTGAACTGCAGATACCCACTGTTACAGTCAGTATTTGAGAGCTGTATGAATCAAATCCTCTTGAACAGGAGATCTGTGGCACCTAGAAACACAATCATGATGCAATATTAAAGGGGTAATTCTCATCTTTAATATGACAACAGAACACTAGGTACCACAGTTTAGAAAAAATAGCAGTTTGAAGTGGGCCAATATCATGACATCTATATACTTGCTATTTGCAGGGAGTATGTGTAATTAGAACGTTTATAGCCCTATGGCATTTGTGAAAGGGTTAAAGGAAACCTACCACCACGGATCTACCTATTAAGGAAGATCATGTGGCAGGTTCCTCTAATGTATAGTAGTATAGTCCTTTTTAGGGCTAATTCTTTTGTGGCCCATAACTTTTATACATTTTAATTCCCCCAATATGCAAATTTCCCAAAGAGGCTACTGGGGCGTGGAGTAGCCGAAGCCGAAGCTACACGGCGCGGCTACTCGACACCCCATAAGCCTCTTGCATTCTGCCTTCTGCATGCCAGAACCCAGCTTCGCAGACGAGTGCTGCAGATGTCAGGGAAGGCGGAACGCAGGAGGCTACTCCACGCCCCAGTAGCCTTTTTAGAAAATTTGAATATTGGGGAAATTAAAATGTATAAAAGTTATGGGCCACAAAAGAATTAGCCCTAAAAAGGGCTATACAACTCTACATGAGAGTAACCTGGCACCGGATATACCTTAACCCCTTAAAGACCTGGCCCTTTTTAATTTTTCACTTCAATTTTTCTCTCCCCACCTTCAAAACTATATAACTTTTTAATTTTTCCACATAAAGAGCTGTATGATGGTTCGTTTTCTGTGTAACAAATTGCACTTCATAGTGATGGTATGATATAGTAGTGATTTGGAAAAAAATTCCAAATACAGTGAAAATGGTGAAAAACCGCATTTGCGCCGTATTCTTGTGGGCTTGGATTTTACGGCTTTCACTGTGCGCCCCAAATGACGTCTACTTTATTTTTTGGGTCGGTGCGATCATGGGGATACCAAATTTGTATAGGTTTTATAATGTTTTCATACATTTACAAAAATTAAAAACCTGCTGTACAAAAATAGTTTTTTTGATTTTGCCATTTTCTGGCGCTAATAACTTTTTTATACTTCGTTGTACAGAGCTGTGGGTGGGGTTATTTTTTTTCCGCCATTTTAAGGACTTTACAACCTTTCGATCATTTTTAAAAAAATATTTTTAAAAAAGTGCCATTTTCAACTTTGGGAGCTATTTTCCTTTACGGGGTTAAATGCAGTGAAAAAAAAAGATTATATATTGATAGATCAGGCAGTTTCGGACATGTTGATACCTAATGTGTTCATGATTTTTACTGTATTTATATCAGTTCTAGGGAAAAGGGGGTGATTTGAATTTTTAGGGTTTTTATTATAAATTTTTTTTAAACTTTTTTTTAATTTTTTACTATTTTAAAGAAAGTACTGTCCTCTCCATGCACCGGGACCCGACGCGCGCCGTACTTCTACGGCGCGTCTGTGGTTAAAAGGTAGATCCGTGGTGGGTGGGTTTCCTTTAAAGCAACACCAACTCATTGCATTATACCTTCTGCAGGGCCTGGTGGGAGCAGCAGGACCCTAGGTTGTAGGACTCCAATGAAAATGAGTCGTGCTCCTCCCTTCAGGCCCCGTATCATGTATTATTATATGAATTAGCTGTGACTGGACTATGGGGTGGTGTTATAGATGCTTGTGCAGTGATGAGGAATGGGGGCCCAGGTCCCCCATTATAGTTTTGCATGGGATGCTGGTGACTGTAGTCCTTGCTGATTGATGAATGATGCACAAACCAAATGTTAAAACTGTATTTTTATTTCAATTCTCAAAATCAGGAAAGATCACAAACGCCGTAGAAAGAGATGTGTAACAGGAGTTAATTACATCTGCTGGCACCAGTGTGTAGGAGACCTGGAAGGCACCCATCATGTCTGTACATGTACACACGCGCCGGCGTTCTGGGGGGAAATAGCTGTGGGAGGTAGCCCCCGGAGGCCGGGAGGCACCTCATCCAGGGTCCGGAGACCCGTACCCCCCTCGGCTTTGGCTCTGGGCTGCAGGAGGAGGGGGGTCAGGACCGCGTCCTGCAGGACAGCCGGCCGGGGAGGGAGGGAGGGCCCCCCCCCGCGGCCGGTCCCGGGGGGGGTTCAATCCCCCCCCCCCCCCCCCCCCCCCAAGGGGAGAGACGAGGCCTCGCAACCCTGACCCTTGGTAGGGACAGGAATACACTGGGGAACAGCGGCAGAGGAGGGGCCTTATAACTTTCGCAACATCCTGTCCCTACCAAAGGTCAAGGTGCAACCTCCAGGTGCCGTCATGGGGGACGCTATGGAAAGATGTGTAACAGGAGTTAATTACATCTGCTGGCACCAGTGTGTAGGAGACCTGGAAGGCACCCCCCAATATATGTCTGTACATGTACCACCTATACTGCACTCAGTGATGTGAACATTGAACACTAGATTAGGGGACAGTGGGTTGGCATCATAGACCCCCAGCGATGGCAGTGCCATGGTGCCACCCCAGTATCAGACAGTAACAGAGTAGTGGTTGTAGAGCCTCTGCACCTAGAAACTTTTTTTTTTTTTTTTTTTTTTTTTTTTACTTCCCCAGAATATATGACAGTTTCATAGACGCAGGGGTGTATCTCTGATTAAGAACCAGAACAGTTCTGTCCACATTCATATTGAACACCCTGTGTTGGCGCGGCCGTTTTTTGTGAGTAAGCAGGGACTCCTTGTATTATATATTACTATGATGCAAGGAGTCCCATCCTCTGCGCTGTGGTCAGTCTTTTCTATGCAGCCACATGTACAGACATAAGTCCTGCATTCCTCTGTATGAGGGGGAAATCTAAAAAACCTCAGGACACACCTCAGTAAGAGGATGGCCTCGCTGCTCGCCAGCATCTAGGTAGGGACAGGTCAATCGTTACACCCAAGCAGTGACGACTGATCCAGATCAGGGTTATACAATATTTGTCAGGGTGATGAAGCATTGGCTGGTAATCCTAATCTGGGGATTTATTCTTCTGGTCATACTGTTATATTTGTAGATATTACTTTGTTTAATTTGCATGGCCATGTTGTAGGGATCCTGTACATGACTAAGCTCCTAACTAGACAAACATAAGGAGCAATGTGCTCTAAAATCAGCCTTTTACATCTTCTACATGACCAAGCTCCTAACTAGAGAAACACAGGTTGATTTTAGAGAACATTGCTCCCTTTTACATCTTGTACATGACTAAGCTCCTAACTGGAATATACGCATGTCTAGATCGCATCTTGAACATGTACCAGACTATTAAGGCACATTTTAGGGCACATTGCTACCTATATATGTCTAATGGGCACCATTGTCATCCATCATAATCTTCTACACGACTAAGCTCCTAGACATACATAGAAAAAAATTAGGAGCTTAGTCGTGTACAAGATTCCATAATCCATAATGTGCTCTAGACTCATCCTTCATAATTTTATCTAAGACTGAGCTCCTAACTGGTATTTATGTCTACTTAGGTGCAAAAATTTTATTTGAGTAGGTTCTGACAATACCTTATGCGCCCATAGGGAGAAATTCACCAATGTCAGAGGATCCAGCAGGAAGGAGGTGGTAGCACTTTTAGAAATTCTTATTTTATGTTAACCCATTCCTGGCTGTCTCTAGAAACGCAAACTTCCCCTGTGGTTTAAGAGTTTGTTATATAATATTTTAGTTTTTTTCTCCTGTGGATTGGGAATGTGATCCTGGCCATACTATAAGTTCCCCCAATTCATATACTCCTCCAATTTGGCTGAAAGTGCAATAGCGGCGGGCGAGATTTGTAGAGACCGCCATGACTGTGACAGAGGGGGACTATTCCAGAAAAGATCTTAAAGACATTTGACTTTCTATAAGAAAGTGCAGCCCCGCCCTTCCTGCACTTGAAGTCTAATTTACATAAGACCATGGGGGAAATTTATCGGGGCTTGTACGCCAGTAATTGTTCTCATTTTCCCCTCTAAGACAAAAGGGCGTGAAGGAAGTTGCGCTGCCAGCGCTGAATGGTCGCTGGTGTAGTACTGTACACCAGTGCAGCCTCCCCGCCGAATACAGCCAGTGATGCGGGGTATAAACCTCCCCCAATATCTACAGCTCTTCCTCAGTATCACAAACATATGGTTCTGGTGCCTACAACCCACCAGTATTGGTTTTGGATCACCGATGAGATCAGTCTGATGCATACAACATACGGCTTCTCACTCTTTGCATTGCTCGTATTTTATTTTTCACTTAATAAAACAGAAGAGACAAGTTAACTTCATCCCAGAGAACCCGCGCTCTCGTTATCTGTATCATAGCAAATTTATAAAAATAGATATTCATTTGCGGGAAGTTGAACTTGTTCCAAAAAAACTCTGAATATTAGACTCGTATTCAATACAAAGTCTGTTCATCACATCTAAAGCATATAAAAAAAGCAAAATAAAAAGGATTGAAGTGACAGAACAAAGTCAAAAACAAACCCTAAAGTCCTTCTATGTAACCCCCCCGGGGCTTGTAATGCCCAGCGCTGCTTAACCCGTTCCTCCCCAGTTACTGCAGGACAGGATCCACTTACGAGTAGATAGGAAAAAACCCCCACAAATATTAAAAAATAAAGTTTGTTGTACTTGAAGCCTTTGAGAGGATATAAACTGTACACATATAGCAAGAGGAGCAGAATACGGCGAGTACAGTGGTATAGAAAGGCCACGTCCATCGCTTCACTTCATGCAATAGACTTAAAAATAGTGGAGATTAAAGGATTTTTTTTTTGTCTCGCACCCTAGAGGGAAAACCATCAGACGCGGAGGAGACGGAAGCGTCTCCATGCACATCTAGTGGAGCGTTCCTTTAAAGCATCTCTATAAAAAGTTCATACAAAAATAACGCAAGGCAAATCTCTATGTAAAAAGGCGATTTCCAGTGGCGGCCTCCTCCTGGGGATTCAGTGGTAATGGGTTTCCTTCAGGTAGCTAATGGTTATATGCCCGAGGCTGTGAGAGGAGACCACAGACCCCGCTGCGCTTATCTGTCCTTGGATCCCAGTTTTTCAATCAGTTCCTGGAGGGGAGCCAGCTCTCGGCGGTCAATCAGGTTGAATTCCTACGGAAAAAAAAACGACGAGAGTCAAGAAGATGAAAACACAAGCAGTGGTGGCGACGCGCGTAATGGTCGTATGAAAGCGGACTCAGTGCCTCAGTGACGGCACAATACAGAGACATATCCTGTAGGATTCAGGGCAAGCATGGTGGTGAAGGCCATCAAGTACAAGAGAAGAATTTGCATTTCAGCACTCGTCCTATCTTCCAGCGAAGTTTAGTCCATATCGTAAAAACCACAAGATCTACGCGTTTCGGACTGTTACTATTTAGTCCTTAGACACCCATACATCAGTAGCATCACCACGATGACTAAATTTGCCCCCACAGAATCGAGATTATTATTTCTTACACCCTACTATAGAAAATAGTGTACAACAGGGTCCCAGGAGAGGGGGAGCTTTATTATTAGCCATAAGCAAACCCAAACCAGTTTTCAGCCCCTGTATGCCCAGAATGGGCATGGGTGTGATTGGCTGTATAAGATGCAGGTCCTGTGTCCCAGGAAGGCTAGGAGACAGATAGGAGACTAGATACATAAAAAATGCCCTTTTCAGGGCAGTGTCAATAACTTTGTGTGTATTCTCATACCATCCTATAGTGCAGCATCAATAACTGCATACATATACTCATACAGTCCATTAGTGCCATGTCAGTGACAGAGTATATTCCCATACAGTCTATAGCACAGCCTCAAAAGAGCTTACAGTCTATGAGGATGAGGGGGTGACACAAGAGCTTACAGTCTATGAGGATGAGGAAGGGCACAAGACATCAACAACAAAGAAAAGCGAAGCAATTATAAGGCAACAGTTAAATTAAAATTTTATCAAGCCAAAAATGAAAAAAGCACACACAAAGAGATACAAGATCAGATAAAAACACTTAAAATAGTGCTACCAAGAGCAGTTGGTGCACAATATTGAATGCTGCCGATAGATCTCGAAGAATGAGGAGAGAATATCCACTTTTGGATTTAGCAGTGAGGAGATCATTGGATGGTGAGGTGATAGATGGTGATATGTATAGATTTTTTGGTCGTTTTTATGTTGTTTTTTTGCCCTTTATAGCAAAATATGTAATCATTTTCAAAGGATATTAAACTTTTTATTTTTACTTATCTTACATTTTATTCCAGGAAGAGACTAAATCCAGCAATTTTCTGACCCCTGTTATAATATATTACAATCCTCTACAAAGTAGTTGCTGACAACCATACTATTGGTAGGATTTCATAAATTAATCCATATTGGCTAAAGTCCCTGGGCTTCCCTGGTCACACTGACACCCCAGAATCCCCTTGCTAGTGTGTCCATATATATGGGGAACATTCATCCAGCCCATTAAATGCCATGGTTTCCATTGAACTGAGCATCTTACAAAAGCTACGGCCTTGCTACAAGGGCACTGGCACAGCTCATTAACTACCCATTGGTTAAACACCCGGTTCACATCACCACCGGTAGCACCTACAATTGTGGCCGGCACCGATCGCAGGTGTTATTCTTTACACGCCATGGTCAAAGCCGACCCGCGTAGCATGTAGTTGTGCAGAATGCAAGCGCGCCATAACTTTCCCAAGGATCGTGGTTCACAGTGACGTCATACTGATGCCGAATACTGGGCAAAGGTCCTCATATCACCAAATATGACAGGAAGCCACAACACACATGTGAATACTAGAGCAATGATGCAAGCAAATAATTCGACAATGAAAGAAAACAATTGCAAGAGGATAAAATACTCTTCTTTAGTATATATGTTGTATTTTGAACGTATTAGTTGATGTGATTCAATTAAATCATATTATTCACGTTTTTTGCTTATACAGCAGACCTATTGCACATCTGCAAAACCGAGAAAGAGTTAAAGGACAGACACAACGATAGCGATCGAAGGAATTAAAACTTCTATTTTAATGTTCAGATACAATCTTGCCTCTATTTAGCCGACTTCTTTAATGCCTGGCAGCTGTGTCTTTTGGTTGGCACCACGTGACTTGAAAGGAGATATTAATTCAATGGTGGCCATAGGGGCCAGGTATGTGACTGGCACTTCCTAATTCTTACCTACCTCATCAGAGATAAGAGGAGTCTGAGTTGCAGATAAGACCCTCAGCCATGCAGTGATAAGATTGTATTAAGGGCTGAGGAAAGAAAGCTTAATACCCCTCCGAAGACAACCAGCCGTGCATGCGTGCGGCCATACTGCCAGTAAAGCTTTGAAGATTTGCCATGGCTGCTGTGTATAGAATGAAGACTGCCACCTGGAGACTTTGCCTTTAGGTTTAGGGGCTTACATAGCAAATGCTATTGTACATAAAGTATAACTTTCAAAGTTTTCTGAAAATAAAGTGCAAGTCAGAAAGAACCGTCAGACTATTAGAAAAATCATCTTCTGAGGCTGAAATGAGGGTTCGGTTTTGCCTGGCATAGAGTTATTCAATGATTGCAAGGGCCTATGTAATGACAGTAGGGTCAGAGTTATATAATAGTGGACCAATGTCTGATGTCAGATGAGAAATTAGGTGCCTATATAGTGGATTTTAAAAGTATTTATTTAGTAACAGCCACAAAGTTTCATGTAGTTTATTGATGTTTTATAAGACAGAACAGCACAATATCAAGTATTTCTAAAGTGTAAAACAATATGCATTCAGCCCCCTGAGTCAATAATTTGCTGGACCACCTTTTGCTACAATGATGTGGTCTTCCTGGGTCATGTATTTACCAATTTTGCACATCCAAGGTAAGTCAGTTTCTTTGGGGAAACGAAGCCTAAATTGTCCATGATGTCCATTTTTTTTTTGGAACACTATATATATGAGCCAGGAGGAAAAACGACTTGGGTTCTGCAGGATTAGGCAAGATAAAAACACATGTCAGTGGGAATATAGACAAAGTAAAGTCCTTGGTGGTGAAATAAACTTCTGGTTCATTTAGTCTGTGATCAATCTTTAAACTCATCTTCCCCTGTTGTACTGATTTTAACACTGCTGAATGGTTTTCAGAACTTCTGCAATAGTTCTCCTGGCAGTTTAGTTCTCCTGGCTGAGTACCACAATCCGGTGTAATGTCCTCTGGTAGGTTGTTTGATTGATAGGTCAACAGCTGCCACTATGAGCAGGGAATGTGTGTGGGAAGGATGCTCCCATTGGTTTCTGGAGCAGTTATTTACTTTGTCTTTCTGGCTCTAAGTGAGATATTACAATTTTGTACCTTTTCAGCACCTTGTTTTTTGATCTGGTTTGTTTGATTTCACCTTGTAATCTGTCCTGTGTCCCTTTGTTTGTCTTTCTTATTCAGGGTATAGATGTCACCCAGTTGTCGTCTGCGATTTAGCACAGGGCTGGCACATAAGGAGTGAAAGGTAGCTCAGAGCTCAAACTTCTTCCCTTTCTTGGCAATGGTAATACAAAGTGTGGGGTAATGCAGGCGCCTAGAATGACAATTATGTCTCTAGCATGACCAAGAAAAGCATGTTTAAATCTCTTTAGAGCTGTGATGGCCCCAGCGCCTAGCCAAGAGACATCTTAGCCATCTCTGACAAGAAGAACCCTTCAACAATTAACTGGTTTCTGGTTATCAGGACAAAGGAGGGAACCTTCAATTATAACTTACTGGAGGTCCAAACCATGTGTACCACTAAGACACCTGTGGTTTTTATTATAAACCACCTTTGGATCTTCATGTTCCCTATCATGCCATTAAAAATGAATATACCTTGATGTCAGTAATTTGTTTCAACTGTAAACAATGACGGATGGTCAGTGACGTCAATTTCTGCTTGGTGCCTGAAAACTATAATGTTTACACCACTAGAGAAATTTACTTGTCCTCTGCAATACTTGAGTGGCACTTTCTATCTCCCATATGATGGTCCCAAGACAAAGCAGCTTTGCTAATGCAATTAAAATTCTAATTATTCTCAGTCCATCGCATTTCATTTCCTTGTGGAGCATCTAAAACTGATTATAGAGGCCCTCTGACCCCAGGATACTTAACTAACTCAACCCATAGAGAACCTCGGAGAGTAAACTTTTTACTATTATACATGTACAAGGGTTAAAATTCCATCTCGGAAGTCTAAAGAAGATTGTCTCGTCCCGATCTTCCCGCCTCGGAATCCTGTGGATTTCATATTAATCTTTTAACACAGAAACAGTTTAGTTGCTATTAGATAATTTTTTCAAATTAAGGCTCCCCATGCGGTATTCTAAATCCTCCTCCAATCCTATTATGCCTATCTGGACGTCATACACTATTAAAAGCAAATAAATACATAGATGAATGATTTGCCTCTTATGTAATTCTGTTCCTTCAAGGATCCATCTGGAAAAAGTGTCAGGGAATGACATTATAATGGAATAATTCTCACTAGAATGAATAAGAATTACACTAAATCTGTCTTTTACTGTGTCTGCCAGTTGCAAATGCAGAAATAATGTCTAAGCAACTATTAATACTAAATGGGCATCACTGCCACAGAATGATATGTAGAATTCTACATTTCTTGTCTAAACACTCCCATTCACTTCAGGTTATTTTGTGGACCAGCTCCTTATATTAAAACTTCTTATGCCAGTTATTAACTATTGCCGGCAAGGTCTATATCTGGGAATATACAGTAAATGGAGGGCTAGATTGACTTTGTACCTATGGCACAATGCATAACCGATGGTGGGTGCTCCCTTACCGACACCCTTTTTTACCTTTGTATTGACTGGATGAGAAATCATTAGTTTAGCCTTTCCTCCCACAATCTTGAAGCCATTCAAAAACATTGTTGTACACCCTAGTAGGGTTTTATAAAATAATAGAATTTTCTGAGATTCACTCATTTAAACCAATCAGGTTTGGATTACCGCAAGAGTACCAGATGATCCACCGGACATCCTTCCTTTGTACCAATGTTCTACAATATTTAAAAACAAAAAACATTCCAAAAGTTCATCGAAGAGTAAAACCATTGGAACCCAATCAGCCAATCAATTATCAGTGCATTCTTTTTCTTATTGGTTCACTACAAATATTATATTAGATCATATGTATGATGTGTCCTTTGGATGCAGTTATAAAGACATGATATGATCTGTAGGTAAAGGTATGGGTCTTTTCCAAACCCACCACACATTATTCAGTCCCATGCCACTGTGATGGTTCCTTAGGGACAGTCAATGCTTCCTATCAGTAAACCAACATCTGACAGTCTCCATTATACTGTAGCTCACTGGGGCTGTTGGACACTGGCTGATTACATTGCCTACGACATATCATTATGAATGGAACATGATGTGAATATAATGCCTCTACCTTTATACAGATCACACAGATCACCCCCTCAGATTCTACTAAAAGGGAATCCATCTCTACGATTTACCCAAACTCTCTGCTATGTTATGTAGGGATATACCCGCACAATTTTATAGGAATATAAAAATTAGGCTGAAGTGCTTTAACAGAGCATCTCAAGGCTCCTGCTCCATACCTCACTGGACTCAGGAGTGGTGTAAGCTGAAGGGGGAAGGATTATAGAATGCTTTGAGTGACATCACTGCCACCCGATTAGAAACTCAAAATCCTCATGAGGTTCTTATGCTTGCTAAATGCAACTTTATAGCTGGTAGCTTCACATATAAAGCATGGGTACCAGAGGCACTAAAACTTATGGTCTTGGGATCGAAACTATATAACTAATTGAAACCAAAATACTTTACTGGGTTTATTGCATGACAGAAACCAATGGTGCCCGTCACACCATGTTACTTGTAATAAGTGTTTGTGTTTGGATTAACTAAGCCACACCCTACGCCTTGCATTTCATTCCTGCCCAGCAAGGATTACTAGCCTGATGGACATTTCCCCAGTGTGCTGCTGGAGGCGTGTCCGGGAACTGCCTTATATACCTGCCTATTCCCATCATACCTTGCTGGTTATTTCAAGTCTTACCTGTGTATCTAGTGTTCTTGCTATCTTGTTTGGTATTCTGTGTTTTGTTTCCCATTCTGTACCTGTATCTGTTGTTTGTCCCTTGGTATCGTTTACCTCCTATTGTTATCCTGCTTTCCCTGTCTCAGTCCTGTGTTAGTATTCTGTGCCCCAGTGTGAACACTGGTCTATTCCTGTATTCCGGTTACCTGTCCGCTCCACCATCCAGCAGCTGCCAGACGAAGTAAGTTTTCCCTGTCATCTTGTAGGGTCGCTTAGGGACCGTCAGTTAAGTTCCTGATAGTGGGCTCGCCCTTATCAGGGCAGTTTATCTGCTTAAGGCAGGGCCTTAGCCAGCAGGGACGTCGCAGGGCGAGTTCGCCACCACTTACCTAGTCTGACAGCTAGCGCCAAGCCTGGTTGTGGTTGCGCAGTTGCTGGACAGGTACTGACAAAACTAGGTGTAAAAAAAAATATCACAGCGGATGATAAGTTTGGTACATGTTGGACTGTTTTTAACTTTATACCAGCTTAGGTTGATGCGCCATATTTTTTAAGAGAAATATGGCGCATCATAAGCCATGGCTCTTTCCAGTGAGTCCCACTTAGTTTAAGCTTAGTTTCGCTGTGTACATCTTGTACAATGCAAGTCTCTGGGAATCAGGAGCATCATTATGCCTTGCTGTGAAATTTTTGCCATCTATTCCTAAATGTACAAGGCAAAAAAAGATCACTCAACAAATGGGAATAAATAATATAAAAGTTTTAGCTTCATTGTCTATTAAACTCGAATTCTTAGAGTTTGTAGTGAGAACACCTACGATGTACAATGGGTTGGCTTCTCTCCAATCTCATTTCCCACAGTTCTCTAAGAAATTTCTCAGCTGAGCGCAACTTTTTTTCCCCTCATTACCAACCGTTGCTTATGACCTGAGGCTGTTCCCTGTTTCATCCGAATTACAAGAATTCTTCCAAAACCTCTGAACTGTATCCCGTTGTGCAGAACAGACGATAACAGCGGCGGCTGATGTGAAAATACTAAACAAATAGCTTTATGACTTGAATGAAATGATTCCACATTGATCACAGTATTTTCATAATCACTTTACAATATGTTTATATTTTTATCCCATTCATTGTGAGATTAAAGTGTAAGCAGCTCTGAGAGATTGCCTTGCAGTAAGATGTGTACATACACATAAAAGAGACCAGGCTGCTGCCATGACCCCAAAAACAGCTTGTAAATGCAATAAAGATCAGCAGTGATGATATAAACCAAATCATTCCAAACTTACTGTCTGTGTTGGTCTTATGGAAAAGAGAAAAAACGTGTTATTCACTGCTGTAGACTTGTCTGAGTGTATACAGAAAGATCAGCATTGATAGTGATGGGTAATTGGCACATTAACTTGTATCTTCCGGTCATGATGTAGTGGTATTAAGAAGTCACAGAATGCAGCTATTCTCACACATACTTACCGTCTCATAGTATTATTTAGTATTATAGCGTATGGAGGCATAATAATAAAAAAAAAAAAGCTTATTGCTATTGATGACCAGACCCAAACCCGGACATCAGCCAAATATTTGTTGTACGGGCTCACCTCCTGTGATCAGTCTTTGAAAGTTATTTAAAGAGTAACACCCAAGATCGGTGGCAGCACCCCACCCATCACAGGTGTTATCATTGGAGGTGACCACACCTTCACATTTGGGTTTGAACCTTAACGTGCCCGTTAATTCTTATTTATTGCTAAATAGTGATGAGTTGACCCAAACCACAGGTTCAGGTACATAGCAAACATTGTGGGATCGTGTCCACAGAACATGGATCACATGGATCAGCACTTCTGTCAGAAGTCCTGGTTTGTTTCACCCTACACTGGTAACACCCATGATTAGTACTGCCACTGATCATGGGTGTTATCCTTTACACGGGCAAAGCCACCCATGGCATGTACTTGTTGCCGCTGTGTTGGCAGTGATGTTATCGCTCCACGCGGTGTCGCTCCTCATGGGGAGATACAAGGTTTCTACCAAAATCCCGGCGTGCGTGCGGACAAATTTGCCCCACAATCGCCGAAAGGGTGTTACCCGTGTGATTTCAAGAATGCGGTCCGCTTATCACTATTGGTAAAATTTTTCAGTGAAATCTCTGTGCAAGGGTCCACAATTTCAGCAAAATTTATCAGTGGCGGTAAGCAATTGCATGCGGTATCCAAACCTTCGGGTTTGCCCAAACTACAATGGTTTGCTGCTCTACAATGTTTTGCTGCTCTACAATGTTTTGCTGCTCTACAATGTACACAACTTATGATAGGGTTGCTCAGGGAAGATGGAAGGACTAAGATAGATGAGGTGATATCACAGTAATGGTGACGGAGCCATGAGTAGACAATGGGGACAATGTATCAAGCCTTGTACATCAGCTTTTTGGTGCACAAGACATGAAGAAGTCAATAAAAAAGGCAGTGAAGTGACCGGCCCATGCCCCGCATTCCACCCTCTGTCAATTTTTGATTGCCTTACACGACCGATGGCCAATTATCCTTATCCAATCCTGCTCAAGCCCCATTTGCTTGCCTGTTGAACCCTGTAGAGAGTATTAATTTGACTTTGGTCAAGTCTTTTATGATCTGGATGCACAAATGTATTGGTCTTTAAAGTGATATAGCAGTCAGATGTCAGTCGCATATCAGGCAGTCCCATGTTCCAATACAGAACCTGTAGTGTATGACATGGCATAACATGACAATAGCAATTAGGAGGCCTCCATTGCTACAGGGTTAGCGGTAATTCATAGGAGCAGTAGGGAGCAAATCAGTTTAGTGCTAAATAGTGAGATCTGTTTGAGTTGAAGTTAATGTCCTGAGGTTGGTGGACCATTAGTGAACCGTTCCTGGGTGCAGTTTATAAATATGGATGTGAAGACGTGTGAATTTGTTGTCTTTTAAACATTATAAAATAACATTATTAAGGAAAAAGAGTCTATAAATTGTATTTTTAATATTTTCTGTGTCTCTGGAAAGAATACATGAGAAATGAGCAAGACAAACAAAGGAACCACTAATGTCCATTGAATGTAATAGGTGCAATCAATTTCCACTTGCTTATGACCCACTTCCAGCATAATGCAGCATTCAGATCCTGATAACATATACCTACGAGGACTGCAGCGCGGCACATAGCTCTCCTCCCCCACCACAAGTGCTTCATTGTGGTAATTGTCTCTCTTCCTCCTCAGGAAATCTGCTCATTTTTTTATATTTGTAAAAAAGAAAAATACGATATCTAAAGGTACTTGAAATGTACTCTGTGTCCCTCTAAAATTGGGACTGCACTATATTACTTTTATCATTCCCCAAATTGCATATGATACTTGCTCCAGAGAGAGAGATGTATTATCAGATAAACAAGAGAAAATGGAATGAGCAATTCCTGTTTTTTTATTTTATGATTTTTTTTTTCCCCGACAACAAAAAGTAAATGAGGAGGTTGCGCTCGTTTTAAGGATGACTCTCCATCTACTAATGCAGCCAGCATGGACTATTTTGGCTTATGCGTATTCAGTTAATTACATTTGGGATGTTCAGATGATTTTTTTGCGTGGATATGAGAGCTTTCAGAACACAACATGTTCCAGGACATGAATGGGAGTAAAATTAACGGAGAGCACTAGACACCGTTCTCTGTGATTGTCTGCTAATGCTTTATAACTCAGTAAACAAAGGAATACTACAAAAATAAAGCAGATTTATGCATTTATTATGTGTTAACAGCCTGCGATAAAGGACAGCTGGAGACCTCTGATTCATGGAAGCCGGTGCAACGTTCATGCAAATGGTCAATGATGTTCTTATTATTGTATGGCCGATTCATGATGATCTATTAGCCATGTTCCTTCATTTCCCTCTTTTTCCATAGACAACGTTGCTCATTATTACTGAAAAGGGTATCATTGGTCTTAGTAGCCTTCGCTGTCTTCTGTTAAGATCTAAGGACCTGCAAGTGTTTGGTGACCTTTAAGGACCTGCAAGTGTCATATAACCTTTGTATGGTGATGAAATAGCTTAAAGACCTGTATTTTATAAAGGAGAAAAGAGGTGAATCATTATCTTCGTTTGTTACAGGGTAAGAACTAATAGCCAGCGATATGTAGATAGGTGTAGTTCTCTCTTGTTCCTTCTTACCTAAAGTATCTTCTGAGACCCCATAATAATAACTTGCTCATATACAACCCTTTTCTGAAAGATCATCTTAGACTATGTTCTCATTGGCAGCACTTTACTAATCGGATGATCAGAAGGAGCATTTTTATGAAAACAAGCCAATGTGTGGGTAGATGGCTTGGGGCCAGTTGTAGCAAGAGAAACAAAGAATATTGGGGGCCAACATGGGGGATCAAACATGTGAGTAGCATTCTCTATAAAAGAATAGAAAATAATGAATGTTTGGGTAACCAAGGTTGGGTTTTTTCAGTATTAGGATATTTACGGCTAATCTTTAGGACCAGGGTTCCCTACTATCCAAACCCTGACTTGTATGAGCTTTTATGCCTCAGTCCGCCTGCATGAGCACCCTACACGAAGTGAAGCAAAGTGTTGCAGTGAATGTTCCAAAGATGAAACATCATCTAGACCCTGGTACTGTACAGTTATACTAGTACTGCAGTCCCATCAAGCAGATGTGTATGGGGGTACCATAAGACAGATTTCTATTGACCTGACGTCGATGGTCATCCTAAAGATGAGCCATAAATATCATTACCGTAGCAAAACCTTTTCATTTCTTAAATAGCCTTTTCTTTAGAAAGCCAATGAGAGCTCAGAATGGTACATTCCTCTGCGAAGTCTAAAGGCTGATATTTGACCATCTAAAGTTTGGGGGACTTCTGGAATTCAAAAGCCCGATCCATTAGTTTTTGAGAAACAAAATAATTCCAAACAAAAGAAGTGTCATGCATGTGTATAAGAGGTCAGAACTGTGGTTTGTCACCCAAACAAATGTTTGGCCAACAGTTATCTTAGGAGTGGAAGCACAGCCCAACAGAAAGATAACAATGCAGACAGTTTCCATGTTGACGTTAAGGTAGTAGGAAGATCATATCTCCATCTCGGGCTCTTAACAGAGACTCCGTCCATCAAAATTCACTGATGAAAAAGGCTGGTGCGCAGGACATTACAGTCTGTTTTAATCAGTCGGATTTTGATCTTCAATTTACTCTACAGGGACTTCTGTAATGGAGCAGAACAATAGAAGCCCCAACAAAGGTGTGAACACGAACACAATGAAACACATAGATTTAGTTTATATTCCGAGCATAGCAGGCATTGAGTACTTGGATAAAGCTTTTTTTTTTCCATGACATTGTTTTTATAGGTAGGTCTTTTCAATAATTTAATATCTGAAAGAATCAAGTTAGTGGCTTCCTGTCTGGAACATGAGTAAATACTTTAATGTATTTTCCAACATGAAGTAAGAGCCATGATAAACAATGTTCTTCAAAGTGTAGCTCATCTGAGAAGGTCGGTAGAGTAATGGATTAAATGCCTATGGATCTGAAAAGTGTATGTTCCAATGTAATCCATCTGTAGTAACTTCGCTCTAGACTTGGGCAATCCCTTGGCTTCAGAGATACAAGACCATTATAGTAGATATTGATGGATGATGACGACAACCTCAATAAGGGAATGTAATTACTGTTCTGTCCAAAGACTAAATCATTGGTAATAACTGTTGGGATATGTGGTTTTCATTCTAACATTCTTTATTTCCATGGTCTCAATTACATTAAACCCTATACTGTAATTTATGAAGGTCCAAAGTTCATGTTATTTATCATGTTGGACATGTGATTAGCATTCCTGCTTTTAATGTGTTTGTGACTTTAGTATTATATCTTTGCATGTATCTTAATAAGCCTTTTTTTATACTCATTGCAGAGTGGAGCTGATATAAAGAGTGGTTTTAGGGTTGCTGAATGTTTATGGTCTGCATGATAGATCCGAAAGGATCTGCGGATGGGGTACCTTGTTATTAAGCCTGGACTTCTACATCAAGTAATGCAAGACAGCTGGAGGACAAAGTGTCATGCTCAATGCAAAAGAGAGATGGAGGGTTAAAGGAGTAACAATAGAACTATTTAGAAGTCACATAGTGGGTCAACTGCCATAGTCTTAAGAGGCCATAAACATGATCAGTAGCATCATGGCCAATGGCCATGTTGCCCAGTTAGAGTACATAACTTGATGGTTTAGTTGTGGTAAAAAGACACCTTGCAGGCCACTGTGTGGTCTTATTGAAGGTGCACAGGGACTCCGTGAGAATTCAGTCGGAGAGCTAGTCAAGGTGAGTTGGCTGCTCTGAGGTTAGAGGTAAATAGAGACTGAAAGAGTAGTAGCACCAATGCATGTGAACTGTAACCATTTACATTTTTGACAAAAGGTTGGGCATGGAGAAAATCCTTCAAAAATTAAGGATCCCTTTCTGCTCCAATTTGGATGCTTCTTGGTTCTCAATTTGTCTCTACTTCTTCATCTTCCCCAACTTTTAGGAAATTACTAGGCAACCAGTCACTGTCCACAGGAAATACCTATCTCTGCCAGTGTATGGAATAAATAGTACAGACCATCTAAAAACTCAGGAGAAGTGTATCATGCAATCAGTAAGGTGGGTATGACCTATTTTATTTTGTTACATCTTTCTCAACCTTCCACGTAAAGAGTAAATGTTTTTTGGTAAACCACTTTGGTGTCACGGGTGACCCCGCGATCCATGTTGCGGATCGCGGGTGCACCCGTGCTCCGCTGTACTGCCCTGCTCTCCCTGACCTTTACTCACCTCTCCAGGCTCCTTGCTCCCTTGTTCCGCGCGCCTACTTCCTTCCGGCCGCACGCTCTCTTCAAGAATTTAAAGGGCCAGCGTCCTCCTTATTGGCGCTGGCATTCCCAGCTCGGCTATTTAGCCTGGCGACTCCCAGGATCCTCTGCCGGATCTTCAGCTCATTCTAAGGAGAAAGCCTTCATGAGCGTTTCCAGACACCTCTAAGTTCCTGTGTTCCGTGGTGTTCCCGGTTTCCTGTGTTTCGTGGTGTTCCCTTGTTCCGTGTTGTCCTGTGGCGGTCCTGGTATCCTGTGGCGGTCCTGGTATCCTGTGGTGGTCCAAGGCCCTGCCAGCCTTCCGAGGTCCTGCCAGCCATCCGAGGTCCTGCCAGCCATCCGAGGTACTGCCAGCCATCCGAGGTCCTGCCAGCCTTCCGAGATCCTGCCAGCCTTCTGAGGTCCTGCCAGCCTTCCGTGGTCCTGCCAGCCCTGTGTCCCTACCTTGGCTGCCACTGCGGGCCTAGTCGCACCCGCGGAGCGACCTGGTGACTCCCCGCCACAGCAAGACCATCCCCCTTTGCGGCGGGCTCTGGCGAAGACCAGGAGTTCACTTAGACTCCGCTCCCGGGTTGCGGCTAAGGTTGTTATTCCCTGCGGTGGTCCAAGGAGTCCACTTTCTATTCCCCTGAGAATGTGACATATGACTTGCAATACTTTCTTTAAAGGCCTGCCCCTTAAATAAATCTGCCTCCCAAACCAAAAATACCTTCTGGTAAGGCCTATTGTCTCTAAACCAGACATACTTTTATCATCCCGGCCCCCATTGTTTGTACCAACGCAATTTTTTGAAAAAAATTATGCTTATCAGTCTGCAGTAGTTTGGGGGCGCATGAAAATAGGCCCTCCAGACTTTAAGGTATAATCAATTTCCCACCACCATATATACCCAGCTCTCCATCTGGACTACCCTTTGATGCCAACATTATTCTTATCCACTCCTACTCCAGCGCAGTCCACCCTGCAGCTTCAATAATCCAATGTACTCCTGGAGGCTCCGGCATTCTGAACCGGTTGACTGAACAAGTGTCCACCAGGTGTTGCTGCTGTGCTGAAGTCCGTCGGAGTTCACCAAGCTATGCTGGGTGCATGTAGGTGCGTGTCGAGCGACACATTTTTTTATTTTTTTTAAATACGGCGGTTTTTCCGACGACCACGCCCCGACATTTTTCTGTCACATGCATGCCGGCACCAAAGCGCCACAATCCGATTGCGTGCGCCAAAAATCCGGGGCAATTTGGCGCAAATCCGTAATTTTCGGGAAACCTAACAAAAAAACTTGATTCAGGCCCTTATTAAATGACCCCCTATATCTCTCTCAGTGCATACATAAGGTATTTATGTGGGGCTGATTTCCCATTTGCGGGGTTGATTTCCCGTCATAGATTTCCTTTAACCTCCTTCCGACTTCATAACTATTAGTTGTGCCTGTAGATACTTTAAGTAAATATTGTTAGAACACCATTTTGGGAATGTATTGGGAAGTAAAAAAATTAGAGTGAGACGGCTTTGACATGGGACAGAAGCCTTAAACATGTTTCTAAGCGCTTCTCCAGACGGTATGGCGCGGCAGCTGTGCAGAGCATATTCCGTTTATTACAGAAGCATTGACGGTCTGCATGGCCAAACATCCAGATTAATGCCTGAATTGAGTAATTAATGATGGTGACTCTCTATGCATGGTGCATTTACATCAAGTTGAGAGTGTATTAAATCATGAAAATAATGGCATCTGGACTGTGGCATAACAGCGAGAGAACATAATCCATTTGTCTTTCCTTTCATTTTGTCTTTGTGTGCCAGAGGAACTTTGTAATTCTGAAATAATAATTCTCGGAGATTTCATCTTCACCATAACCAATTAAATATTTCAGATCAAATATCTTTTGTAACCTTGCGGTCGTCAGCCATCCCCGTTATAATTACAGATCATGTGCAAATAATATGAATAATTTGTTGTGGGTATTCTTTTGCTTGACCTTTTGCCTGGCAGCACATTGCGTGTCCTTGAATGATCATAAATTAACTAAAGTAATGGATCAAGGTTAAAATGTATTTTTAGGCTAAAAAGAAAAAGTTTGTAATTAAAACTTATCAGAGTTTTCCCCTGTGGAAAAAAAAATCTGAAATTCAGATAACATATATTAAGAGTGTAGTATTAGGATAGAAGCAGGGTCAGCTCCAGGTTTCAGCAGGCCCCTGGGTGACAGAGCCTCGGTAGGCCCCTTTGTAGTGAGCTCATGTAGCGGCATCAAAAATTCAGAAACTAACACAGTCTGCTGTACCCTATTTATGATACCAAACTACCCTTTCATCGTTATTTTATGTAAGCCCCCTCACCACCAATGGATTCCATATGAACAGCCTTATGTGGGCCCCCCAGCAGATCTGGGCCCTGGCACTGGCCCAGGTATGCCCAGCGGTGGCACCAGCCCTGGATAGAAGGGATGACTGCAGAACGTTCCTAGATGTTGAGTATTACATCAATATCTCAAGTAAAATAATTTAAAGGTGTTTCCTTTAGAAATAGCACAACTGTTTTCCATAGCTTTTGGCTGGAATTGCGGCTCAGCTCCATACACTTAAACCGGAATTTCTGGAAGAAAGTAACTATTCCTAACTCGGATATGCAATTTCTATATGATCTATGGGATCCAAAGCCTTTGAATATGTCTATGCATTTTCACCCTTTCCCCAGCCACCCAGAAGAGGTAAGTTCCTTTTATCCCCAAGTCCTTGGTGGTTGAAAAGGTCAGATCTTCATCAATGATAGACTTTATCCCATGACTTTATGGCATGAAAAAATCCTTTTAAATGGGAAAATACACAAAATTGTTTAGTACAATTTTGTGTATTCACAAAAAAGCCCCTTGAATGACATTCAGAAAAAGTCCCTTGAATGGCATTTCTCAATGGATTACATGAATCTCGATAAACTCATATTCTAGACGGTTCTGGATGGATAGAATAGAAGAATGCGCACAATGCACATGATAGTAAAAAATTAACCAAGTGCCGTACGTTAAAAAAAAAATAGTTTATTATCCACAAAGGAAAATTTGATTTACAAATGCTTTACATAAAAATAACAACTATTGGAATAAAACGCTATAAAAATACATAAGGTAAAAAACATATAAACAAAAACATCTGTAGTGTCCCAGCGATCTCATCCAATATTCAATGTTGGGTTGTTTTCTGTACAGTCTAAGATAATTTTATTACAACTTTATCACAAAAGTATTTAGAAGCGTGTGGTGCTCACACTTGGGCACCAGCGTCTTCGAGAACCATAAAATGTTTCTTCCCATGTACTAAGAAACCAGTTGTCAAGACTTGCGGAATTAGCTCCATCAGTGTTCTGAAAGGGATCAGGTTTCAGGCTTGTAGCCACACGGTGGGAGCGTTGGTTGACAGCTGCCATTCAGAGTCAGTTCCCTTGGCTGAGCTGGGTGTATGTTTCTCTGGAAAGCTGGGTGATGTCATAATAACCTGTGTGTGAGTATTAGTTATGACCTGAGTGATGGATGACTGAACCAGTTAGCTGCAGGGGGCGGCATCCAGGTACATCTTCTATATCTGCCAAGTTCTGAGAGTTCTACTCGTTATTTCCTTCTTTACTCATTGTCTATTGCTATTGCTTTGCTACTCTTTGTGTTTGACCTCTGCTACATTTATTCAACTCTCGCTATACGATTCTGTGTCTCATCGCCATCTTGTATTTGACCAAGTTCTGTCTGACATTAATGTATGTCTATTATCTGCTATTTGTCCATCAGTGTCTTGTCTATCCTGGTGTGAACATTGGTATATTTCTGACTTTGGTGTCTGCCTGTTCCACCAGCAGCCAAGTAAGTTTTCCTTCTCACCTAGCAGGGTGGAACTTGCACCATCAGGAACTTGCACCATTAGCAAGTTCCTGATGGTGGGTTTGCCCTTATCAGGGCTTATTATCTGCTGTAGGGGCACCCTAGTCTTCAGGGACATCTAAGGGTCAGTTCACCACCACTTACCCAGTCTGATAGCTTACGCCAAGTATAGTTCTGCAAACGACAGGTTATTTACACCAGTATTAAAACTCCTTGCTCAGATTCTTTCATTCTGCAAGTTCTGCCTCTGGGCACCAAAAAATATCAACATCTTTAAACCCCTTAATCCTTTCCTATTCCTTGAACCTTACAAAGGGTATTTTCATCAAATTCAGTCATAATTGAGGGGGGAAGTAAACCATGATTATATTGAATTGACTGTACAAACAAAATGTATAGGCCTCTATTTTTAGTATTGGATGTCCTCCTTGGTCCTTAGGCAAGAATTTGGCAATGTAGACTGGCAGATGAGCTACCCCGGTCATATGAGGCTCGCACAAGTGTAGGACTTGACACTGTTTTGTCACCTTGTAGGATCAATGATGTCACGGGTCTTAGTCAAAAGGGTCAAAAGGGTATTCCACAATATGTGGCAACGTGGAATGGCAGGGTTCTGACAGTAGGCACCGCCACCAGTCAATAAGTGTTGCCTCCCAAGTCTGTGATGTCAAATCACCTATCCATACTTCAGTCCTATTCAAGTCAATGGGGCACATTTACTTACCTGGTCCCAGCGCGATCCCCGATACGGACTGTCTGACGAAGATGAACTCTGCCGCAATTCATGAAGATCGTGCGCATGTGTCTCTTCCCCTGATCAGGTCCGCCGGAGTTCACCTTCTTCCCGGTGCATGTAAGTGCTTGGCTTGCGACACAATTTTGGAGTTAAATCCCGCTTTTTGTCTGAATCCGTCGGATCGTCCGACGGCCTGCCCCTCGATTGGTGTTGCATGAAAGTCGGCACGATTGCGGCAAAAACCAATTGCATGTGACACAATCCCTTTTTAAATCTCTGCCCCAGTGGTGCAAAAAATAAATCGTCGGGATGTCCGATAAAAGTGCGATCTGCGGGGCCCTTAGTAAATGAGCCTCAATGGATCTGAACTACGATACCAAACACGGTCACTTTCTAATGGAAGGTTCTGTGCATGGTAGTCTATAAAAAAAGCCACACCTCTTATTAAAATTATACAGCTGCTTAGAGAGGGTGCTGACGATGCCTTTAATGCTCCCATCTGATCGTATCTGTATTTGAAAATTGAGTCCTGCAAAAAATCTTCACATGAGTCATCCCTTTAATGGGAAACATCTTTATCCACGCTTCTATCAAAATGAACCTAGTGACACACAAGGGTTCATTCTATTTATTGAGTTAGACCCCACATTCATATTTCATTCATTAGCATATTTCCAGACGAATAATCTTGCATTAATATGTTAATATCGTATGCAGAAATATAATCACACCACTCGTTACAGTAACACTCCGCGGGCAGAAAAACCTACGAGAGGGGTTAATCTGTGAACTGTACGGCGAGGCGGGTCATGCCATGTCACGGCTGTTTGTGCATCTCGCTGAAAGGTGTAATTTCCCTGACATTGATTTTCTGAGAGAAAACAGCATGTTTGCATGTGGTGGGAGCTAATTTCGAGGAAGGAATGAGAGCCCCGTTCATCGCACCTTGATTGGCAATTGTGATAAATTTGCGTAATTATCTTTTGACTCAAAGCAGAGTCTGAATGTGTTAAGGAGACGCAGAAGGTGACAGATAAACTACTTGCTTTATCTGTGTTACTTCTAACATGGCCGCCTTCTTATTAAAGACGTGTCTTGAAGGGCATTGGTACAAGTGAAAATATTTCACTGCTGTCTAGACACTGACAAAATCTCTTTTATGTAGTTAAATTACTTTTTGCTGTGTGATTGTAAGATGGGAACGTACGAGCAGTGCAAGAATCACATATCATATTGAGAATAGTTAAAGGAACACTGAGCTAGATATGTAGGCAGCCTTCCTTATGTCATGTCTCAGTCATTTGTCCTGGGAAGGAACTATTCCAAAATCCCAACATAAATTGTTTGTTTCAGCATGTACTTCTAAAATTGTATTGTATTTGCTAGTAGTTTTCACTTATATTACTCTAAAGATGTTCTACAGATTGGGGCAGATTTACTTACCAGGTCCTGTCCCGATCCCACGGTGCGTTGTCCGACGAGGATTCGGGTCTGCCGCGATTGACCAACCTCGTGCGCCCGATCCTGCATCCGTCGCTTCTGCCCCGAGGTCCGCCAGAGTTCACCTTCTTCTTCCTTGTGCATGTGAGTGCTTGATCTTGTGACACAATTCCTTTTTTAAATTCCGCGGTTTGTCCGAATCTGTTCGGTTGCCCGACGGCCACGCCCCCCCATTTTTGCTGCATGTAAGCCGACGCCGATGCTCCACAATCCGATCGCGTGCGCCAAAAACCCGGGGTAATTCGCCGCAAAACGGAAATAACTGCAAAACCAGACGAAAGTGCGGCGTTCGGACCCTTAGTAAATGTGCCCCATTGTGTATACATTGTACTAGGCAAGAATGAAAATAACAGGCACTGTTCACACACTTAGCATTAGGGAAACCACCTACTCCTGATCCAATAGGACAGAGAAGGTGAAGTTCTTCCAAAAGACTCTTGTTATAAATATACATTTTTTGTTCTAATAAACTTTAGTCATTCTATGAGAACACCTGTACCAGTGTATGGTCCTCTGGCTGTAATGACACATTCCAGTACAATCCAACTAAAATGGGGAGGGCCTTGCCCTTATCACATATACATTTTACATGCAACTCATGCATTCAATAACAAGCACAAAGCAGCCTCCAAGTTTGTGATGTTATTCATCCAACCCGAAATTTGGAGATGTATGGAAATCTATAATGGTCACCTGGGACCGGAACCTAAGTGGCACCTGGTCTTCACCAGATGGTCTTGCTGTGGCGTGGTACCACCAGGTCGTTCCACAGGTGCGACTAGCCCACGGTGGCAGCCAAGGTCGAGGTGACTTTGCATGAGACGGTCTCGTGGTCAAGTTCAGTCACAGGGTCAGGGCAGGCGGCAGAGAACCCAGGAAAACACAGGAGCACGGGAACAGGAACACAGGAAAACACAGGAGCATGGGAACAGAAACACAGGAAAACACAGGAGCACGGGAACAGGAACACAGGAACAGGAACATAGAAACACACAGGAACGCAGGAATACACAGGGATATCGCAGGGGAATGGCCGGCGCCAATCTGGGGAATGGCCAGTGCCAATTAACAGTGCACTGGCCCTTTAAATTTCCTGAAGCCAGGACGTGCGCGACCTAGGAGACAGGGACGCACGCACATGGACAGTGGGAGGGAATCAGGAGCGGGGAGAGGTGAGCAGTGAGAGTGCTGCACTTGCGAACACGGAAAGGCACGGGTGAGCCCGCAATATGGGTCGCGGGAGCACCCGTGACCCCCATGACACCTGCTCTTCAATGCTTCGAATACCCAGTGCACAGCCCTTCCTAGGTGTCTCCAACACAAGAATAATCAGTGAACAAATTATTGGTGGTGGTAGTAGTTAAATCTGGGGAGTTATGTAGGGTAGCACTGAGCACTGTAGAGAATTACCCATGACCAGGAGGTTCCCAACAACAACAACAACAAGTGGTGGGCTATAAATTAACCAAACCAGTTGTTAAAATGACTTGCTTCCAAGAACCAAGGTGGAGCAGGTTGAAGACCTGCATGCTCCTTGTCCACCCTTTGGCAGCACCACTATCCACCTCCTACCATTATCAGTCTAGTATCCTCCAGATCTGGTTTAGCCAGTGGTGATGAAACTTGGCCAAAGGAAGAAGGGCGGTACCTGGCAGAACTAGGGTGGAGTTTAACACTAGAGCAGCCCCAAGACATAACTTTGAGACCACATTGTAGAAGCTGGAGAAGAATGTGACTGTGGCTCTGGAGTAGGTCTGTGCTTATAAAATTGTGGAGAAAGGAAAGGAAATCTTAGTTATTTTACATGCATTACTAGACCTGTGACTCGACCATATTTGGGCCTCACTGAAATATGGCGGACAGGGTAAATGCACTAAGGCTGCAGTTACAGTTTCCTAACGCAACACTAGGGGACGGGCCCAATTGCATTTGCTCTAACAGTGAAACGCATGCAATCGCTAACCAGCACCCAGTGCATTTAAACAATACAAGACACCGGGTGCCAATTAGCAATCACATGCGTTTCACTGGAAACACATATGCAATCGGACTGACCTTGCCTTCTCCTGTGCGCTAGCGTTACGTTATGAAACGTGTGGAACGAGTGCCCACAGCCTTAAATTAAGCATTACTCATTGACACACCTAACATGATTATGGTCTTTCCAACCAGCCCAGTAGTCATTTTGAGTTTCATCTCTCTGTTTTTAAGTCACCTCACCTACACTTTTAAAAATGACTATCTCAGGCAAATTTGACTCTTCTCATTTCTATGACTTTGGAGAAGACTTTGTATAGGTAAGGTGAGAAATTCTAGAAAGGATAGTTCATACCCTACATGGCTGGTAGACTAATAGGGTGGTGACAGTGTCCCTTTTAAGGACCCACTGCATAGTTCAGCCATAGTCAGTTCATCCAGCAGTCCCTATTCATTGCAGTAGTTAGTTGTGCCAATTTGTCATGTTCTTAGCTTATATCTAACTAACACATCTTATAACTTCCATATTACACGCTTGTCCATCATGCCTTATATCCACATCAGGATGTTCAGTATATATTCTGTATATACGACACAGAAAGGCCAGCCTCACTGTGTAGCCAATGAGCAGGGAAATTCTAAGGATACATAAAGATTTACCAAGCATCTCAGTAAGTTTGTTCTCACAAACCTGTTCCCACCAACACGATTATCTTTAGACACTTAACACCATTATACTTTAGACATAACTCTATCTATCTGAACACAAACATATATGGCGGCCCCATGCTAGCCATACGAATGACAGCTAACCCCTAATAGAAGTGCACGGCACAGTGCGTTACGGTGAGAACAGCGTATGTCACCATACCATGCTGTCACATCTTGTGCAAAAAATAATGCGAAGCTGCACTACTTCCTATGAAGAGGGGAGGGGTGAGGAGCGCTTCCCCCTCCCCTTCTCCAGCCGGCTGTATGTATCCGTTCATGTGCATGTAGACTCAGTATTGTCTTTTTCAGTTGTTATTGATTTACCTTTACATATGTAATATTTCCTGCACTATTATTTATAGGTATGTCAGAAAAATCTGTGCTGTAACCACTTAACTTGTAAACTGAAGGAGAATGCCACGTGTTCATCAGGACCATGCTGCCACAAGTGTAAGGTGGGATTGTCAGTACAGATGGGAGCCCTCAGATGTGGACCCCTGGGTGTGGGACCGAATGAGACATCTATATTCCAGACCCTTGATACTGTATGTGGGTCTTTTATAGCAAAACTACCTTATGAGAATCTAAGCTCCTTGACAAAGATTCATGTGAATCGAAACGTTGCACTTTTTTCTATGCCTGTGAATAAAGGTTTAAAACCTTTTTTCATCATATGGATGCTGTGGCCTTCTCTCCCCTTTTTGTCTAAGGCTCCTAAGCCTCACTTGTGACTCTGCTCTCTTAAGGCTGGCCTAACTTTGTAAATCATGGTCCTGTTTATAGTTAAAAGGGGTTATCATGACAAATCCTACCCATACGTCTTATCATGGAATATAGACATCATACATCATCTTTAGGAGCACGTCCATACATTAGATGGGCAGACAGATAATCTGTATGAGTCTATCAGACCGTCTAGGCAGACGCCCCTCTGACAATGACAATGCACACATCACAACCTTCCCAATGCTTGGGGAACTGAATACTTTGTACCTATATTTTTTTAGCTCTTGGCTAAAGGGAAAGTGTGCAGACCCCCCAGCAGAGTGCGACCTGGCAGAGTACTGTGATGGTAATGCCAGCAGCTGCCCTACAGAGTGTTACGCAGGACGGTTTCTCCGTGTAATGATGGACGCTCTGTGTGCTACAAGAAGAACTGCTATGACTACAATAAAACACTGCCAGAAACTATTTGGAAAAGGTAGGCAGATCTCAATGATATATGGTTGTTTAGGAAATTGGTTTGATTACAATATGGGAGGACTGGGCAGTAGCTTGGGCCCAAAGCTTTTAGAGGGCTGATGGTTACCTAAACCACTCCGTGTGTAATGCTCTAGACGGTGAAAAAGAATGCCCTAGACAGGTGAAAAAGAGAGGGACCTCCAACCCCGAGCCCATTGCAGACTTAAACCGCCCTTGCCATTACTGTAGCACAATTGTCAAAGTTGTACCCCAAGAAACATTAGTAAAGTTTTAATTTCTCCTCTTACAGATGCCAGCGTGGCTCCGCTCTCTTGCTTCCAGACTATAAACACTGCTGGCGACAGGTTTGGAAACTGTGGTAAAATGCGCTCATGACATGGACATTCAGTATGTTATTATTGCTATAAGCTAAATTCATGTTAGCCCGACTTATGTTATCAGGGACAGATCATGGAATAGTTAGGAAATTAGCATTTAAACCAAAACCTTGGGTTGCCCTGCATTTGGTTCAAGGGCAATGACAGGATTGTTGCTAAAAATTTGGAATAAGTAAAATACACTGCTCAAAAAAATAAAGAAAACACTCAAATAGCACATCCTAGATCTGAATGAATGGAATATTCTCATTGAATACTTTGTTCTGTACAAAGTTGGATCATCAATAGAAAACCATATTTATTAACCAATAGAGGCCTGGATTTGGAGTCACCCACAAAGACTTGGAAAAACACACTACAGGCTGATCCAACTTTGATGTAATGTCCTTAAAGCAAGACAAAATGAGGCTCAATACTGTGTGTGGCCTCCACGTGCCTGTATGCCCTCTCTACAATGCCTCGGCACTCTCCTGATGAGATTGTGGATGGTCTCCTAAGGGAACTCGTCCCAGACCTGGACTAAAGCATCCACCAACTCCTGGAGAGTCTGTGGTGGATCGAGTGAGACATGATGTCCCAGATGTGCTCAATCGGATTCAGGTCCGGGAAACAACGGCCAGTCCATAGCTTCAATGCCTTCAATCTTGTTAGGAGGATATGTTCAATCTGCGTTTTTAGGACCTTTGGAGCCTTCAAAGGACCTGAAATGGCTCATGTGTACATTTGTATGGAGAGCAAGAACAAATTTACAAGGACGAAGGTCCTTTTGAGTCAAAAATTGGGGTGATTTTGGTCGCCATGGGCAACCTACAAGGCTTGGGCCCTGGGCTACAGACCAAACCCCCTATATTATAAGCCACTAATGGACATTCCTCACATTGCGAGTCTATGGAACTCTCTGCCGCAGGAGGTTATTTTGGTAGGCTCTATGTACATGTTATAGAGAGGCTGGATAAGGACTGTGTAGTCAGTCAGTTTCTGACATACCCAGAAATATAACATTGCTGCAAACAACCAGAAATTGCAAAAAGTTCCCCTTTTATGACACCTCACATATCAAGAGGGAGGGTGTAAAGTGTTTGCAAGTTGACTGTACCCTGTGCAGGCTGCAGGGCAGGGATTTTATTAAACTCTGGCACAATGCAACTGGTGTATGATAAATCCTCACACACTGTGAAAGTCAGTAACTGAAGTCAAGCTCTCCCTGCCTCTATAGTGAGGCCCCTAACTCAGGAGTGCAAAACTACGTCATCTACTCTTTACAGAGACATCAGTCACAGTGAAGATATATCCTGACGCCATAGGGAGCTTGACTTCATCAGAGAAAGCTCAGATCCTTGAATTTATACACAAATTTGCATATCACTTCAAAGTTGTTTTTCTGCATGATGCCACATAAGCTCTTGTGTCACCCTCTCATCCTCATAGACTGTAAGCTCTTGTGCCACCCCCTCATCCTCATAGACTGTAAGCTCTTGTGCCACCCCCTCATCCTCATAGACTGTAAGCTCTTGTGTCACCCCCTCATCCTCATAGACTGTAAGCTCTTATGAACAGGGTCCTCCCTCCTATTGTTCCATATGACTGTTTGTAGTCTGTAATTTCTTATTTTGTCTATGCTCCCCACAATCTGTAAAGCGCTACGGAATTTGATGGCACTATATAAATAAAGATTATTATTATTTATCATTTTTTTTTACCCCTGACCTCAGATTCTCAGAAAACCCCCTTAATGCATATCTTAACCTTGGAGCTCTGCACATAATATAAATGATGGTCACCTGCCTCTCCTTTCATTTTGCTATCCTTCACATCTGTGAAGATGACACCACCATACGCACGATAAGCTGAAAAGTAATCTCTACAAAACAGGAAGTGTCAGTCTATTACAAGCACTAGATATCTAGTTATCTGATCACTACCTGCTGGGAGAGACACGCACTGCACGAAACAAGACACTGCCAGTCAGAGTAGATTCTATAGAAGTATAGTTTATATATAAACTGTATATCCGCATGATGAGACGGCTTCCTCTACCCACCATTCAGCAGCTTCCTGGCATTGGGTGCAGCTATAGCAATAGGCACAATGTATATGGTGGGCAGCTGGGATGCCCTATGCCCGTATGGGTGAGAGCCAGGGCCAGGCGGCTAAAGCCCAGAGACAGCTTGTGACTCCGTCATGTGGAAGACACAGATATGGGGGATGGAAAAGAGGAACCAAAATAGATGACATCCTCATTTGTCTCTTATGATCGCTGCACACACAGTCCTCGTCCTATTCATCCTCCTCGGCTGGATCCCACATCATAGAGAATTCCCGGGACACGCCGTGTCTCCAAATCACAGACATCACCAACCCGTCATTATGTGTAATGTTACAATAACAATCCGGGAGCTCTAACAAGTCTGGATGTGTAGGAGTAGGAGGCGCAGACATCACAGACATTTTCTGAAATCAGAACAATTGTCTATACGGAGAGACTGGTTTTATATTTGTGAGACCACCACATACTAGGTGCCCGAGGCGCTGGTATCACCACCAGGGCAGTACTTGGTCTTGGATAATAGCCAAATACAATCAGCTTCTGTTTAAAGGGGTCACCCCGCACCTTATAAAGTAATAACATGGGAGTCTGGCACCTCGACCGACCCGCCCGTCTATGTAGGACGGCCTCATCCATGTAAATAGCCAAAGCTGCTGTTTCTTCCAATCAGAGGAATTGCCAAGATGGGACATGCAGTGGTAAATCAGCCCTATCCTTCTTTATAATACAAGTATTCAAGTACATGGCAGAAACACAAGGATCTGTACAAGTTACCCATAAACATTCACAGTGTCCCGTGATCTGAGGTCTGGAAGATGCCATCAAGCGTACAATATAATAAACTTATAATGATTAACAAATTAAACGGAAGTAACGACCGTGACAAGACAGAAGGCAGCGGGTGCCGTGACAGCCTGACATCCACTATATAAACAGGGGTAATATACAGATAAGTAACCTCAATGTCTATATATCTTGTCTAGGAACAGGAAGTTATCAACAATATTACAACTCTAAATTAACTTTTTCCCCCTAGGTCATTGGTGGCGAACCTATGGCACTGGTGCCAGAACTCTGTGGGCACCCAGGCCATCACCAGAGAGGAAGGTATCTTCCAAGGTGTTTTAATGCAGTCCCAGGCAGCCCAGAACTTACTGCACTCAGAGCTATGGCAGTCCGGTCAGTGACAGTCCTGCCTGGGACTACAGGAAGAGCGGGAAGGGACCTGGATTATCAATATCTCCTGCTACAGGCCCATCGATTATTTGTGTTCAGGGGACCCTGAATTTGTCTTCTTTCATTCTACTGTATTGTTGTCCTAAGGATGCTGATACGATTGAATTATACGATAGAGCAGAGAGCAATAAATTGAGTTTTGGGCACTCAGTCTCTGAAAGGTTCGCCATCACTGCCCTAGGTGTTACCTAGGTGCCAATGCAAAGATGGGCAGCCAATGTAGATACCACACTGTTTCAGGATCTGTAGCAAACTCTGCGGTATGTCAGCATTGGCTACACACCGGCAAGTGACGCCATGTGCACGTATAGTTTCTTACATGTCTGTGTTACTCACTCCTCAGCTCTCAGCCTCCAACAGGCTGTGACCTCGGTGAAGGAGCAGGAGGGTGGAGCTGCACAGGAGCACAAATGTGGGGACAAACCAAAGCCCAAACCCTGGGACTACCCCAGGATTTTGTCAGGATGCAAGGGAAGTTATAACACACAATTATATTGTAATGCAAATGCTTATAAAAGGCAGAGGCATTTTTGCCCTGCAGGTGTCATGGGCTTCTGCAACCTGTCTTTAGGGAAAATGAGGTCCCTGGTACCAGGTTCCCTTTAAAGGTGATGTCAGCATCTACATCATCCGTACCTCCCTTAGTCTGACTTACCGATCTTGCTGGGGAATAAAGTCTCGTCGTCCAGCTGGTCTTGGACCCAGGTCATCAGATAGTCAATATACTTGGGGGCTGAACACTTGATGGGCTTTTTTATGTTTGTGCCGTCTGCCCAGTGATATTCATACCTGTAAGATGTATAAACCAGTACATTAACGCCACAGCGGAGAGGACCTGGCAGATCTCCTGACATGATCTCTGTTTAAAGGAAACCTACCATGAGGAGTCCGCTATCAGAAGTAGATCTGATGCTGGATTTCTCCTGCTGCCTCTGCCCTAATCTGTAATGTAATAATCCTGGGACCCAACTTGTTCAAAGCTCATTTAAGTAATATGTAAAGTAACTGCAGAGGCTACTGGGGAGTGTACTAGCCTGGCCGGGCACTGGGAGCTAAGGCTAGTACACACCCCGGTAGCCTCATGTTAATTTACATATTACTAAAATAAAGTTATTAACAAGTTAAAAACAGGTTCCAGGATTAAATTAGAGATGACAGAGGCAGGAGGCAGAATCCACCACCACATCTTCTCCTGACAGTAGATTCCCCATGCTCGGTTTCCTTTCAATAAATACCTGAATTTTCCTTTAAAAGAACATTTGTGGTTCATGTTTGGTTCTAACTTTGTTCTGTGGTGTTCCAGTTAAACCTGCTAGAAATATATGAATAAATATCCTAGATGTTACTCAGACCCCCATGACAAGGAGAACACCCAGCTGTCAACCCATTCATACATTTCCAGCAGGAATTAAAATGCAAACGCATCAGGCCACAACATGCGTTTGATAAATGGGAATGTGTTTTGCGCTTATAAATCAATTATAATAATTTCCCTGTTTACCATTTACGTGTAATTTGTCCTAAATAATTTACAATGGTTTTCATACAATGCAAATGCATCATGTGAAGCCTCGGTTTTGTAACCAGTCCTGGAAAACCTGCTCCAGCGCAGGAGCACCCATCTGACAGAAGGGAGTCTGCTTAGCATGTTGGGTGCTAATATTAACATCACTGATCTGATTGCTCAGGGATAGTGGGTGCAAAGAGTTAGTAATGGGGCATATCACCACCCCCAACTCTAATTGTTACCCACAGGGTACAATACTTTTTCGCTATTAGGCATCTCTCCTAGTTACCTTTAAGGGAATAACCAACTATTTCCCCATTAGATTGTAGATCAATTAAACCTGTGTATCAAACCCAAATGTGTTAACAAAGCCCAAGACCCTTAGTCAGGTCTAAAGTTGTGCAGAACGAAATCAAGTGCCTCTCTGATAACCTGGAAAACCCCGCTATCTGCTACACTTCCATTTACCTCTACAAAATCCTTGTAGTGTATAGCCACTAAAAAACAGTGATGTACCTGGGCCCCGCGGACATGACCGAGCAGCTGGTCTCCGTGCAGAACTCTGTGATGGTCCCGTACAGCATGTTTATCTGATTGAAGAAATCCACAGCTGAAAAGGGAGAACAAGAAATGCCATCACACACGCACCTTGCATTGTACATTGGAGGTTTAAGGATTTCCACCACACAAACTATACACGTATATAGTTCCCACCGGCTTCCCTGCATAGGACACATTGTTTTCCTGATTTTCTTTAACTCTTCCCTTAGAGTAATAAATTAAAAAAAAAAAAAAAAAAAAAACACAGAAAAAAAATGTAATATTTGAATATAAACATTAATCTTTCACAATAAAAATCATCATCATAGTCGCCCATTTGCCTGGGACTACAAATTATACATCAAAATATCGCACGCTATGGAATTAACTTATAATGGTCTTTATCAGTTAATATGAAAAGTGAAATAAAATATACACTAGATGTAAAAAATCAAGGATTGTAAACCAAGCACACTGACATACTGATGTGTGCCCCTCTGGCAGGACCTGCTCTTCTTATAGATTCTTATACTTTGGTTTTTACAGAAAAGGCTTTGAAAAATTTCTAAAAGGCTTTTTAGAATCCCTGAACTGGTGATAGACGGCCTTTAAATCCTTTTAAAGGGGTTGTTCCGGTTTTGCAAAAACTATATAACCAGTGTGTGAGGGGGCGTAAAAACCTAAAACTTATGCTTACCTGCTCAGGCACTCCAATTGTCCCATGCTGCTGCCCATCAGTACCATGCCCGCCCCTCACTGCCACGCGCCTAGTGCAGCATTAAATCCTATGCTTTATCAGGAGAGCAAAAGTAGTCTCTGCCCTGTAAATACACAAGGGCACGGGACTGACGGGCATCCCCCACCCCTCCCTTCTCCGTTGAAAGCCTCCAGCTTGGAGACTGTGCGGCGAGACACCGGGTGCCATAGACTATTATTATTTTAGTAGTTATGCTGATTTTACCAATCCTCCGTCCTTCCCATGGGGTTTGCGGCTTCTTTTCAGTTGGATGGAGATGTCCATCAGCTAGCTGGCGTTTTTGTTGCTAGCTCACAGCCGCCATATAGAGTTGTGTGAACGAGGCCTTAGTTATGTTATACCAGTGACAGCTGTTTGTTAAAAAAAAAAACCGGCATAAAATCTAAAATAAACACAGGCGCCACTGTGTGTCTGGAGTCATATCTAATCTTGATTGTTGAAGATTAGTGAGAACTGCTCTCAGTATTTTCCTCCCTCATATCGCACTTTAACCCTTTCCTTTACAACTCAAATGCCTTTCCATTCAATCTCCCCTCATGGCCTTATAAGATTATAGGGTCCAGTTCACAGTCTGCATACATCGCAGGAGCAGGTTTCTATAAAAATGGTCACCACCTGGATTTGCAGCTCTAACACATTCACTACTCAAGACACCCCCCCCCCCTTGAATAAGGCCAAATTCACACGAAAGTGTGCCCGCCATACTGTAGGGACACGGGCAGGAGAGGAGGAGGGGGTAAGATGCTTGCTCCAGCCCATCTCCAAAGAGATTATGGCGCACAGCACCTTATTACGGGAAAAGATAGGACGTGTCATGGAACGGTACGGGTGTGCCCATTGCCGGCCCATGGGGGATATATACGGCAGCCGCATATATGTCCCCCAGTAGTCGTGTGACTTCGCCCTGTCACTGATTTAGTAAGTTTGTTTTCCTCATCTCGGACAGTCCCTGCATGAGTTACACAATGACATGAGGTCATGATTCCCGGGCACATCACATGGCCATGTGGTGCTGCGCTCAGCTACAACAGTAGTGCGCTCACACGCATGATTGTGCAATTCCATACACCCCTATGGGTGACCGCTATCTAACAACAGGGTATACTCCAAGTCCTTCCCGGGCTGCGCACATAAAATTATTACGCTTGCACTACTCCCGGATTCTGACTGATCACAAAGTTAAGCGTTATCCCAGTGTTGTGCCATCACTTCAGGAGATGTGAGAACCACAGAAACTACATTATCATTTATAGGAATCCATACCATATCATGATGACATCACCAGAACTGCCCACTTACTAACCAAGAAAGGGAGAGCCAGATACATTTTAGAGTGCGTCACCCTTGCCCCAAGGCTATAAAAAAAACCCACACAGATTAAAGAAAAATGATAATTACATTACAAGAAATCTAGTGGAGCATCTGCTTTGAGCAAATCTAGGAGGAGGATAACAAAACTTCCCCTAAAGACCAAAAGAGGTAAGCTACTGGAAAATACTACAACGATCATTCATATCAACCTACGAGGGCGGTTCAATAAGTTTTAATTTTTTTTTTAATTTTTCAACATAGTCCCCTTTTAGAAAGATACACATCTCTCAACGTTCCTGGAATTTTTTTTTAACCCCCTCCAAAAAAATAGGATTTGTCGAATTCTCCAAAATACGCCTCTGTCTCGGCAATGACTTCCTCGTTTGAGCCAAATATTTTTCCCTACAAGCCATTTCTTCATGTTAGGGAACAAGAAAAAGTCGCAGGGAGCCAGATCGGGTAAATACGGAGGGTGCGGCAGCAATTCATAACGCAAGTCATGCAGTTTGGCGGCGACAACTCCGGATGAATGTGCTGGTGCCTTATTGTGGTGAAACAGCACCTTCCTTTTCGCCAAATGCGGCCGCGTCTCCTTCAATTTTTTGTCGGAGCAGTCCAATAACTCACTGTAGTATTTTCTAAAAAAAAAAAATCCATGAGGTTGACGCCGTTCACATCCCAATCGTCGCCATGACCTTTACGGCCAATGGGACAGAGTTTGCCTTCTTTGGAGCAGATTCACCGGGAGAAATCCATTGTTTTGATAGTTGCTTAGTTTCTGGTGTGTAATGATGAATCCAGGTTTCATCAACGGTGACAACTCGACAAAAACTCCTTCGGAGCTCCAAACATTGCTTCGAAGTTAACAGCCGCATCCGCTTGTAGTCCACTGTGAGGAACCGCGGTGCCCATCGGACGACAATTTTTTCATAGCCAACTTATCATGTAAAACATTAATTGCCGTCCCGGTCGACACACCTACGGCCTCTGCTACTTTGCGCACTTTTTGAAGGATTTCCTCGGTAACCACGTCTGTCAAGCGTCCTGGTCGCTCCTCATCAAAAATGGATGTTCGCCCACAGTTAAATTCGTTGAACCAATATGTAACTGTGGTCATAGATGGTGAAGTGTCCCCATAAACAGCATCCAACTTTGCTTTTAGCTCCTCCCATTTTTTCCCCATCCAAAAACAGAAAGCGAATTACTGAACGATACTGCTCTTTTTCTATCTTAGCCAAAATCACGAAACACGTCTTACTCTAATGGCTGCCAAATCCAAACTAACCAACCAATCAGTCTGCAATTTGTTTTGCCGTCGTTTGATAGATGGCAGCACACGATGATAACACCAACTTCCCTCAGGAACGCCCTCTGTCTTCAAACACGGGTACTTATTGAACCGCCCTCGTACACATAACAATGATTGTTCCGCCATCACATAAAACATACACCGCTACTCTGGGCAATACAGCCACCAGTAACATAACTAGACCCTGATATCACTCTGCAATCTTTGAAATGTTGACCTTTTTATAAAGTCATTTGTATAAACTCTGACCCCCTTAAAACAAGTTAAATATCCCACAAATATAAGCCTATGGAATGAGGACATGTTCTCACAAAGAAAGGAAGTGACAGGGAAGAAGTCCATGACATGAGGGCACGTACTGCACACGGGGTGACATTTATAGGACATACTACGAGGAAGTGGCAAAAGGTCAGTAACAAATGGTGCAGATTGTAACAGGGGCTTGGGAGATATTTTTAGCACCCATGTACCTGCCTACAGGGGACATGAGGAGTTACAGATGCACCGAATATCCAAAAATCTCATATACCCTCATAAAACACACAGGTGCCCCCCCTGCTCTGGACGCCTTGACATATATTACTGGAACCGGTCAAGGCATTTGTAAATGTTCTGTCAAGCCAAAATTAGGAGAGAGTATTGCCCATAGTAATCCCTAAATTACAATAGGTGGCATGCAGTGCCCAGTTCAGTACCCGCTGAAATACACGTATCATGGCGCTTCCTCCACCAGCCTAATGCTGAAATCACACAACCAAGGCCTGCACTTGCCCCACACTACATCACAGCCCAATAAGGCCTCATGCACATGACCGTACGGAGGCCTGCGACCTGGTGGCACAATTTGTGGCCGTATCACAAACACATTGAGGTCTATTGCACCAAAGTGAGTCTTAACGCACCATGACCGAGCCAGTTATCAATGGAGAGAGGTGGGAGCCCTACCCGCCTGGCCGTCCACTAAAACCAGGATTTGGTCCAGACAAGCACACGGCCGTATACAAGGGGCCTTCATTTGTAAGGGTCTTGATAACACCCGCTCATATGTTTTCCAGCTCTGGCAGCTCGTTCCAATGCGGTTATAATACAGTTCGTCCAAGGACATTACTGCCGGGGGAGCACAGAGGGCAGCACTGGAAATGGGGGAGTAGGGAGAGCCAAACATGTGCTTGTGTGACCCCTCACTGCCATAGAGAATAAGCATTAAATAAGGCTAAAATATAGAAAAGTGAAAGTGGCCACACACAGACTGGTAGACAGGAATACACTACCTGCAAGCTACCAGACATCTATTTAGGGCCACACAGCATTACTGCCTACACATTTAGCACCTTATACTTCCAAAGTGACGCAAAACAAGACACAATGTATCAAATCAGCTTAGATCGTGACCAGACTCCCACTCCCCCTTCTCCCCCTACCCTTTTCTCCCCCCCTTATATCCTTATCAGGTTCATCCTTATTTTCCCTTGCCTTTTGTTTTCTATCGTTTCTCTTTTTTTTTTTCTCTTCATTATTATTGCTACCTTCTTTATACGACCTTGTTAAGTTGTATAACAAAATTGTTGAATAGTTTTATAACTGTTATATCTCAATATGTAAAAGATATAATGTACCACATAATGTCTAACTTTCAATAAAGCAAGATTGAAATATAAAAAAAAAGAAAAAAAAGAAAAAAAACACAAGACAACTTATAGTGTCCAACAGGTTTCCTGTGAAAGGACCTGCGCCCCCATGTACACAGTGCAGACTACAGGTAACTTACTACTGATCCATACAGATTACATTTGTGAGCTTACCGTGACTTCCATATTTACTTATGGAACACAAACCGCAGGCACAAATAATCCACCGGTGCTGGTCCAAGTGACGTCTACACCGTGCACAGGACGCTCCATGATGTCTCATTGAACAGGACACTAGATTACAGCCTGTGTCTACATGTGTCCCTTCATGGCACTGCGGCACAGCTGAGCTAACACTGCGGCACAGCTGTGCTGGACACACTGACCCAGATCTCTGCTGACACCACAATGTACACACATACTCAGGCCTGTCCTACATTCACAGAAATGGGAACACATCTACATCCTCATCACTATATGTGCATCATAGCTGCAGGTCTGTAGTGTGGCTGATAGCAGGACTCAAAGATCTTAGACCTTGAGTCTAGTGTATTTATGAGCTTAGCCCTAACTGAACAGATGAGAACAGATGAGTGCCCAACAACTAAGCACAGGGATAACTGGAGAAATGTGCATTACACCTGTTAGGTCCCTGATAATCTGATACTAGGATCAGGACTATACCCAATACACAGAGCATACATGATGGTGGTTATACTCACTATTCACGGCAATCCATTCATTGAGATCCTCCCCCTCGGGTAACATGACGGCCTGCCGGAGATTACCGCTGCCCAGTGTGGCCTCCGCATGTTTCAGGAGCTCGTACTGATGGGATCCTTCCGGGATGTTCTTCTTGGGTTTAAAGGTTTTTGAAGATCGACTACCACTGGAGGGAGGTAATAAAACTAATTATATTAAACATATACTCCAAGTCCTACAACAAACCAAGTGGCAACCTCATTACTCATGGCTCACTTGCGATATAGAGGCTTTATACACCAGCATACCTCATTCATTAGCCGCCATAGCTCTTACTTACCATCTTGACAAGTATTCCAACTACTCGTCTGACTTAAAAATATATATTTTGGAAGTTCTGCAATATCTATTGAATAGCAATTATTTCCAATACGATAATACATTTTTTTTGCAGAAATCAGGAGCAGCTATGGGGGCTAAGTTTTCCCCATCGCTGGCTAATTTATATGTTGCTTGGTGGGAAGAAGTCTATATTTTCACCGACAGCAATCCATACATCCCCCAGATGGTCAGATATTCATCCATATCCTTGCATGAGAGCTGTGATGTCATTGTTATGTCTGCTGATGTCATAAGAAGATTTTCATACATGTATATTGATTAACTACAACACCTAACCTCCTCATCACCATGTACTGCAATGACATCACATACACGGATATTGAGTAGCTATATGAGCGCTGTGATGTTATAGTTCATCCATATCCTTGTATAATAACCTCCTGATGACATCATCAGACACCACAATGAGCTTGTACAATGGTCCAGACATGCTTGATAAGGGAATCTTGTATAATACTAAAACTTCCTTTGTTTATACAGCGCCAACATATTCCGCAGCGCTGCACAGAGCTTGCCAAATAAGTGATGTCACTGTGCTATTTGATGATGTCATCCGGAGGTGCAAATTCAGTCTGTGATGTCACTATCTGATGATGTCATCAGGAGGTTAATAGCTACCCAAAGATATGGATGAACTCTAACCCCGTCCAGCAGTGACCTCACAGTGATCTTATAGTTCATCCATATCTTTGTATAAGAGTGCTGTGATGTCACTGTGGTATCTGATGATGTCACCAGGAAGTAGTTGCTACGATGAAGTGACCCGACTTGAAACTTCCTTTCACGTGATTGATGCCAGATGCCCCCCCCCCCCCTCCTGCTGATGATATGAATATAATTAGTTTTATTACCTCCCTCCAGTGGTAGTCGATCTTCAAGCCAATGAGAGCTCAGAATGGTACATTCCTCTGCGAAGTCTAAAGGCTGATATTTGACCATCTAAAGTTTGGGGGACTTCTGGAATTCAAAACACCAATCCATTAGTTTTTGAGAAACAAAATAATTCCAAACAAAAGAAGTGTCATGCATGTGTATAAGGTGGTCAGAACAGAAATGTTTGGCCCACAGTTATCTTAGGAGTGGAAGCACAGCCCAACAGTAAGATAACAATGCAGACAGTTTCCATGTTGACGTTAAGGTAGTAGGAAGATCATATCTCCATCTCGGGCTCTTAACATAGACTCCGTCCATCAAACTTCACTGATGAAAAAGGTTGGTGCACAGGACATTACAGTCCGTTTTAATCAGTCGGATTTTGATCTTTAATTTACTCTACAGGGACTTCTGTAATGGAGCAGAACAATAGAAGCCCCAACAAAGGTGTGAACGCGAACACAATGAAACACATAGGGGGTCATTTATTAAGGGCCCGATTCGCGTTTTCCCGACGGGTGGAGTTTAACACTAGAGCAGCCCCAAGACATAACTTTGAGACCACGAAAATACCAAATCGACCCCAAAAATTATTTAGGTCTGTAATCTTTGTGCAAGTTGAAAAGTCAATAAATAAAGAGGTAGATTGGACCCCCACTATAGGAGGGCGCTTCTATGTATCTACATCTTACTGATATTCCAACATTACATAATTAAGTATGCAAGTTCATAAAACTAACCACTGCTCCCTTATATCATGAGTTCAGAAGCACTGCATCTATATTTACCCAAATCAGAAGTCATTTGATTAGGAGAAGACATCTGTAGGGGCCCGTAAGTGAATGGTTGGTTTGATTTTATTAGGTTACCAATCGAGAAACCAGTGAACACATGTATAAAATAGATGTAGCCACCAACCGGTAGCCATTTTTATAAAAGAAAGTTCATAAAAAAAGTTACATAGTGCAGTTGCAAACAGATATAAGTCCAACAAGTTCAACCATGGAAGAAGAGGGAAGGGATTGGATGATCAAAGGATGTAATGTTATTTTGATGTAAGAGGCTCTCTGCTGTCCCTGCTGTGACCAGCGCCAGAGGGACACGTGTAATATGCATTTGTAAAATGCATCAAGGAAACACAACTACTTTTCTTTTATTGTTTGTTCTTTTTTAATTAATGGTTCACTTTTACTTATAAGTTAGAATTTTGATCTGTGTGATTAGGCCCCTGTTAAATAGCCATGGTAGTGATATTTTTAATCTATATTTCCATTTTCGCCGACATAAATCTTAATGGTTTCTTCTAGTATTGCCTCTCCCTTATGACTACTACCCTCATGCATCAAACTGTGACCTATGGTTAAGGTGCTTCATCAGCTGTGATAACATTATGCAGATACTCTTAATGGTACACATGCATTACTTATGTAAATTGGGTATATTAAGTTACCTTACTAGGTATTACATGAGATTCACAGTTCCAGGCACTACACATGCTCAACTAAATAAAAGTATCAGAAAAAAATTGCAGTATGCCCTCACCTAAATCAAAGGGAAAAAAATGCATAAAGTGTATGGTGTCGACATAACCAAGGCTAATGCTTGGCGCTCTAATAGCAGAAGCATCATCAACTGAAGGCTTTGTGTCAATGTCCAGCTCTTTAACAAGCCTTTGAACACGACCTTTTAGTCATTATACAACTCTTAAACAAGCCTTGAAACAGGACATGACATTGAGAGGTTTCCTGTTTCAGGGTGAATCTTTGTAGAGTATTTAGAGAGGGCTTTGAGTGACTACTTTAGTAGTTAATATGAGGCAATCTCAAATTATGAGAGGCAAAATATCACAGGAATCGTTGTAGGGTAGAATTTTAGATACCATTATATAATATTACACATAACAATTTACAAGGTGAACAAACGTATTACAGAATTTTAAAGTTATGTGCGCAAAAATACACAAGGGAACTATTACTTTATGAGGGCACAGTGGGGCCATTTACTCATTGCAAGCTAAGAGGGGGCACTATTAATTAGTGGGAACACAGAGAGAACACTATGATTCAGTGGGAGAGCAGAAGGGACAATATTACTAAATAGGAGCTCAAAGGGGGCACTATTACTCAGTGGGAGCACAGAGGGGATACTTTTACTCAGTGGGAGCACAGAGGGGATACCATTACTCAGTGGGAGCACAGAGGGGATACTATTACTCAGTTCGATCACAGAGGGGACGCTTTAACTCAATGAGAGCACAGAGGGGACACTATTACTAAATGGGAGCACTATCCCTCAGTAGAAACACATAGAAGAAACTGTTACTCAGTGGGAGCACAACGGGGGTAACTATTACTCTGTGGGCACACATAGAGGACACTGTTACGTAGTAGGGGCACAGGCAGGGCACTATTGCCCAGTGGGTGTGCAGAGTGGTACTGTTGATTAGTGGGAGATCAGAGGGGACACTGTTACCAAGCGGAAGCACAGAGGGGACATTAATACTCATTGGGGGTAAAGAGAGACACTAGTACTGAATGGAAGTACTGATTGGACACTACCAGTCAGTGGGAGCACAGAGGGGAAACTGTTACTGAGTGGGAGCTAAAAGGGATTACTATTATTCTGTGGGGGCAAAGAGAACACAGAGGGAACACTATTAATCAGAGGTGGAGCACAGAAGAGACACTATTATTAATTCGGAGCAAAGAGGTGACACCTATTAGTGGGAGAATAGTGGGGACACTGTATCTCAATGGGAGCTGAGAACAGACACTATTACTCAGTGACAGCACAGAGGGGGCACTGTTATAAAGTGGGAACTGGGGGGGTCAGTTCAGAAGGAACTTTCCTGGGGTCTGTACTTGGGTTCAGTGATGGTCCTAGTAATAGGACCTCAAATAATGAGATTGTTATCCTCTCTACTGACGATAGGGAACAAGAATCAAACTGTGTACAGCCACTTTAAGACCGTAGCCTCTGGGCATTTCACAAGGATATACCATCAGTTTGTGACTAGCTAAACAGTACAACCTTCATGTAGTCCAGAGGAGAAATAATAAAGGAATATAAATTCCGGATTGCTGTGTGAGCTAGAAGTTGGACCCTAACCAATTGCATAGATATGACTTATTTTAGTGGTACATTGTAAAATCACCCCATAAAAGGGATAATATCCAAAAAATTTGTGTAATTGTCTGTTCTACAAATTTAAGAATGACTAAAAATTAGATTGAGAAATCCTTCACCTCATTCCTGAGTCACCATCGTAAAACCAGAAAAGATACAATTTTATGTAATTGGAATATAGGTTGAATTCTTATAGATATAGAGGGCACCTCTTGATTTGTCATCTCGGGCAGCAATGATTGAGTTAAGTAGACTTCACTTTGACACATAAACAAATGTGTGCACAACGACCGCGGTTCTGTTAGGAAATTATGGCAAACGCACAATAAGTGAGTGAACACAGGGGTGTTTGTAAGGCCCCGAACAACAGAATAAAATATCCATGGCACAATCCCAAGGTCTCTCTTTATAAATTGCCCCTGTCACATTTTTATGAAGCATATTAAGAAACACTGGGAGCATAAAGTCTGTTCTCCATTTACTGAATTCCTGGAGGGAACATGCAGAACAGCAGACTGGAAAGAAAGGTCCGAGAACATGAAATACAAGAATAAGAGGCTGGGACACAAAATGAGGTCAAGGTAGGAGCCTGGTGCAGATCGCTGGGGGGATACAGTCAGGCCTCTGTCTATGGTAATCTCTGCGGATCAAACCTCTATATAAATAGGACAGGATCAGAGCTGTATTACCTTGCAATAAAGTGGTCATGTCACTACCATCCCCCATTTATTCACTTTTACTACTCCATTAAAGCAGACCTCACCTTTTAATTGTAATAGAACTCAAGAGTCTCGTTTATGTGGATATAAGGAAGAACATGATAGTGGACCCTCTGTACCACCGAGGAGGATGACGTAAGCGACACCTGGGACCGGAGTCTAAGTGGTATCCGTTTTTCACCAGAGTCCACCGCAAAAATGGTTGGAGCTGTTGCGGCGTGGTACCACCAGGTCACTCCACGGCACAATCACAATCACAAGGCATAGGGTCAAAGCTTATTCTCAGGCACGAGGCACAAAGATCCTGCAGGGCACAAGGGAAGAGGCCGGCCATGTATAGACCCCCAGTTGGCCATTGACAATTAGCAGTGCGATGGATCTTTAAATCTTGGACAAAAGCGCACGTGCCTTAGGAGGCTGGGACGTGCATGATGGAGCCAGGAGATTGTCACTGGAGCACAGCGAGGTAAATGCACAGGGAGGCACACAGGTGCGCCAGCGACCCAGGACATGGGTAGCAGGAGCCCCCGTGACAGCACACAGTTTGGATTTTTTGAAATGTAATCTTCAATTTCTAGCAGTTTTTCTCTCTGCAGTGAATTGGCTGGAAAGAGACCTACAACGGAGAGCGAAATTAGAGAACAACACACAACTTCCTACATGTCAAGGTCATTGTGTGGTGCTATATAAATATATCCTAAAAATAGATGTATTTTATGCTTATTATATAAATTGCATATATTCTAAAGCACAGAATGAAAATGTATATGAGATAATTGTGAAATAACACTGATCAAAATTAGAGAACACTTTCAGATACCTGCACGTTATTGGTGCTAATTTGGCCCCAAACCCTATTTAGGGCAGCCCAACTTTCCAGTTTCTGTCCTTCTATAGAAAGCTCCTATTCTTAATTCCAATGGATAGAAATATGTCCATGATCATGTGATGTCATGAGCTGTGTGATATGATGAGCCTGTGTCACCTGTGTGACATCACATGACCAGGGATCGCTGCTTATCCACAGGTAGGAAACAATGAAGCAAGCGGAGATCTAGGAAACGGTGAGAAATTGATACAAAAAGTATATTGGAAAATTGTATAACTTTTTATTCCACAAACAATATCAATAATTTGCTGAAAGTGGACAAATCGTTTAACTCTTTCTGTACCCAGAGACTATAATACTAAATGCTTTATATCTCTCAGCTGATTAGACTATCCAGGGACTGTCTGTAAAGAGTTAAGACATTAGACACTTTATCAGGTTCCTTTATTTCTGCGCTGTCAGTGGATTAAGGCAGAAGATGATTTATGCAAACTGCTTAATTAAGCAAGAAAGGCAGGGGAAAAAAGAAGGACAAAGAAACAGATTCCTTTAATAGAGTATACTACAAAGTTTAGTATTATAATCTGCAATTTACGCAATTTTGTTAGAAGTTTACTGTCAAGTTAAACTTTGCTTGATGGGTATATGACCCGATGGGGCAGATTTACTTACCCGGGCCATTCACGATCCCGCGGCACGTTGTCCGACGTTGATTCGGAGCCTGCCGGGATTCACTAAGGCCGTGCGCCCAATATCCACTAGGTGTCGCTGCCGGGGCAAAATGGCGCAAACCGGTAATTTTCGGGAAACCAGGCAACAATGAGCGATTCAGGCCCTTAGTAAATGAGTCCCTATGTGTTGTTTAAGGTAAAATGTTACTGTGGATTTAGATTTTTTTTCCTATAAAATGTTTCTTCTATACATTTCCAAATCCTAGATGGAGAAGGTAACAGAATCAGGCCGACCTGTGATTCATTAGTTAATGGTGTCCTCTCTTTTTGGTGGTAAAGACTCTGCAGCAATGGAGTGAAATCGTCGTGGACGTATTGTATCCATCCATGGTTTAAATGAGCACAGGAGACTTCATTTCTGCACTTTTGCCCTTTTAAAAGGCCTTTATTTGGTGCTAACCTTCCTGCCCTCATTTTGCATGGCTGTTGACAAAAGATAGACGGAGATAGGAACAGAACCCGGGTATTGAATTGAAGTGCGAAGGAGTTGGCAGAAAGGTCAGCGCTTTCAAATCGCGATGCCATTTGTCCCCTCGCTGCCCTCTGCAGACTCATACTATCTTTCTGCAACAAAGGATGGCATTTCTCTTGTGAGAATGGGATGAAGGTATTTATAGAGATGATATGCGCCAGTAGAGGATTAACCCTCCTACTCCTGGTACGCTCATTGTTTTCCTATGTGTGTAGGGTAGAGATAGGTGTAACAAAATAAAGCCTGCTGCTACTACATCAAAACATATGTTCACATGATGCTAAAATATTTAACCCTTACATTAGGAGCTCACCTTGTCCTTTGTGCACATTGCCTCCCTCTGATATGGCTTGGCATAGTCCGGTGCATCTTTTTCAGTATTAGCCTAATGTCACCAATAATCTCAGAGATATAAAGAATCTCATTGTTCTCCTGCCCTGTACTGGAAAGTTGAACCTTTCTGGCAAAACCTTGGTCAGTTTAGGTTTTTGACATTAAAGAATGAATGTATAGCTAGTAAAATAATGTACAACTGAATGACTTCTTCCCTGTATCAATGTGAACAGAGGAATACATAATTGCTATGTAGGACCACCATTGGAGTTTGAAGGGATTTAAAGAAAACCTATCACCACAAATCTACCTATTAAGGTAAATCGGGTGGTAGGTGCCTCTAGTGTACCCTGTATCTTTTTAAAACTTTTATTGGGCCAATATGCAAATTTTCAGAATAGGCTAATTGGGTGTGGAGTAGCCAGAGCTGAGGTTACACGGTGTGGCTACTCCACGCCCCAGTAGCCTTTTGCGTTCCGCCTTCCCTGACCTCTTCGGAGCCGAGCTCCTGGTAGCTGCGCACACTCATCTGCGAAGCTGGGTTCTGCGCATGCGCAGTAGCTGCAGGGGCTAGACCGCACAGCTGGCGGCCTGTGTTCTGTGCATGCACAGAACCCAGGTTCGCAGATGAGTGCGCACAGCTACCAGGATCTGCACGCTGAAGAGGTTAGTGTAGGCAGAATGCAGGAGGCTACTGGGGCGTGGAGCAACCACGCCATGTAGCCTCAGCTCCAGCTACTCCACGCCCCAGTAGTCTCTTTTAAAAATTTGCATATTAGACCAATAAAAGTTTTTTAAAAATACAGGGGACGTGAGGATTACCACTTAAAAGGGCTATACTCACGTACAATAGAGACACCTACCACCCGATCTACCTTAATAGGTAGATCCGTGGTGGTAGGTTTCCTTTAAAGTACATCTAACATGTGTATAAATAGATAGATTGTTCTGTATGTATACATTTATATTACAATATTTCCATTATCTGACCTGTATTTAGGGATGAACAAAGTGACTCTTTTGTGGCGGAGCTGCACTACGCACCATGCAACACAAATTAGGGGGCATTCCAGTGCTCAATCGGACCGTGCACCAGATTTAACATGCAAAGTCTGACAGAAGTGTGCCGCACGCCCTATGTTAAAGGTGCACCCAAAAATAAAGTTGGTGAACTCTGTGGGGGCAGTGCAGGTGGCGTAACATTCATGCAGAACATGTGCCAGAAATCCTGGATCTGGCGCCCCCTGCACCATACACAGGCGTACTGCATTTAGTTCAGTTTGTACTAAATACACCTAAAGAAGAAAGGCCCTGGCTGTGAGATACATAAGAAGGCACTAACAATAAATAATAGGAGGCAGCTACAGTAAGATCCCTATAAGCTGCATAGAAGCCCATTAAGCTGATGGCTTTGTATTGACTACAGATAGGTCTGCAAAAAAGTTACAGATCTTATTTGCTTTTATGTTCTCTTTATTTGCTTGCAATGAAAACAAGAAGCTAAATATATAAAATAATGGATGATGTTTTTTACTGGAATGCACGAGGCTTTATCTGTACTGCTCTCTGGAGAACACCTACCCCCGTCAAGCTGATGCCAAAATAAGCATTGTCACTCTTGGGGCATTTATATTAATGTGGGAAAATGTCTACATCACTTCAGCTTTATGTAACTCCAGATCAGAGCTGCCGGGAGACTCTGATATCAGATTATTTCCCTATAGCAATGTCCCATCTGTGTACATAGGATAGAAATCTATAGGAAAGTCAATACATTCATATCACATACTGCTCCTCGTACAGTTCGGATGTGCACTTACCTTCATAGCTCACACCAAAAGCTGCTCTGATGTTTTGTGCTATTATATACTTTTGAATCAAGATAAGCAAATTATTCATTTTGATTCAACAAATTTTTCAACTGATTCGATTTAGATCCAAATCAACCCAGTGCAAACCCATTTGTCTCTGGAAAAACAATGATTTTTTTTTTTTTTTTAAATAAAAAGGTCCTATCATATTTGGTTCGTCTTCTCTAAAAATATTTTCATTAGGATTAGGCCACCTCCTGCAGCACCCAATGTAACACTACTGGTCTAGACCATTCTATGCCCAGCCAATTCCCAAAGACCCCTTGTTATGCTTCATTCACATGTCTGTGGGAACAAACAGGAGCTGTGTGCAGGCGTTATGAAAATCCAGGCAGGAATAAGACCTGCAGTGGTTCTGCAGAGCATTGCTCCCAGCTAGAGACAGTAAGTGCGCAGGGACCACACAGGCACATCCCCAGACAGCCCTTACCTAGAGCCTAAAATGGAGAAACTGTGATGTCACGGGAAGGGGAGGCCTCCCATGAAGACTCCTCTCAGTGCTGGAAGTAGAGGAGTTTGACAAACTACACGTGCAGAAGAGAGAACTTACAGGTAAGTGGCTGTATACATGTGACTGCATGGCTGGTGGGGACTGAAGTGTATGTTACATGGGACTGTATGGCTGGTGGGGACTGAGGTGTATGTTACATGGGTCTGTGTGGCTGTTGCGGGCTGAGGTGTATGTTACATGGGATTGAGTGTCTGGTGCGGGCCGAGGTGTATGTTACACGGGACTGCTTGTCTTGTTGGAGCTGAGGTGTATGTTACATGGGACTGCATGTCTAGTGCGGGCTGAGGTATATGTTACATGGGTCTGTGTGGCTGTTGATGCTGAGGTGTATGTTACATGGGGCTGCGTGTCTGGTGCATGCTGAGGGCGCGTTCACACGTGGCGTTTTGACCTGCGTTTTCATTGCGTTTGGAGGAGAGGTGATTTGCCTAATTACATTACTGTTAGCATTTCTGTTTACAAAACGCATTGTAAACGCATGTGTTAACATTGCGTTAACAAACGTAAACGGTAATGTAATTAGGGAAATTACCTCTCATCAGCTGTTGTAGTGCGTTTCAAACATAATGAAAACGCAACCAAAACGCAACTTGTGAACGCGCCCTCAGGTGTATGTTACATGGGACTGCATGTCTAGTTCGGGTTGAGGTATATGTTACATGGGTCTGTGTGGCTGTTGTGGCTGAGGTGTATGTTACATGGGGCTGCGTGTCTGGTGCGGGCTGAGGTGTATGTTACATGGGACTGTGTGTCTGGTGCGGGCTGAGGTGTATGTTACATGGGACTGTGTGTCTGGTGCGGGCTGAGGTGTATGTTACATGGGACTGCGTGTCTGGTGCTGACTGAACTATATGTTACATGGGTCTATGTGGCTGCTGTGGGCTGATGTGTATGTTACATGGGACTGCATGTCTGGTAGGAGTAAATATAGATATTTCTAAATATACATCTAAATATAGATGTGTTACTGGGGGCGAGGTGGCTGTATATAGCTCCCACCAGATTTTGCACCCAGACAAACGCAGACAAAGCCAGGGCCCACCAGGGCGGGCCGTGGCCCGATTGCATCAGCGTTTCTATGGAAGCGCCTGCGATCGGGAATGAGCTGCCGGTGTTTTGTAGTGTTTTGAGCCCCCGGTGGGCGCGGCTTTGTTTGCGTTTGCAAGCGCAGACAAAGCGCCACGTCTGACATCACCCTTAGTCAGACCATGCGTCACAATTCTGCAGCATAAACAAAGGGCACCAAAAAAAACTGGTGCAGGGGCGCCAGATTCATATAGAACGTGCGCCACCATTCATGAATCTGGCGCCCCCTGTACACTACATAGACAAACTGCACGTAGTCCAGTTTGCACTGTTTTTGCAGAGCGTCTATGCACGCATAATGCACGTCTATAGAAGCCATGAGCTCGCTGCTGTTTTTTGTGGCTAGCTCACAGCCATTATATACTGACGTGGGAATGGAGTTCTATATGGCACATTTCCCTCAAAGGAAGGTGTCTGAGCAAAATAGTGTGCAAGTTCCTTCAAAGGTTTCTGCAGTCCTGTATACTGACTGTCTCACATGTACCTGACTTGATTATTTTCTAGTGTTAATCTCTTCTGTTCAACCTGGTCCAAATTTAGGGTTTAATTTCTATCACTATTACTTTGCCGGTACCTGTACCTAACTACTGTGAGAGGTGTCTTTTGGGAGAACCGCTATCTGCCCTACAGGCAGATAAAAGGTGCTTGGTAAAAGCCTTGGATTTGTCTGCAGTAACCCAAGGGTTAATGCAGACATATAGTAAGCAGGAGAAGTCTGTTTGGTCTATGTTGGCCTAGCTAACTTGGACACATTGGTAATGTCCGCACTGGGCCTGCTTATTATGGAGTAGGGGTAGGCTGGTAGTGGGACTCCTACTCCATCCAGGCTTCGGTCCTGGGTTTCTGTATAGCCCACAGGTGCAGGTCACAGACCTCCTTAGAGCTTAGTCTGCAGGTCAGAAACACTAGGAGAGGCACTACCCGGATAGCTGAAGGCTGGACCGTGGTCACACAGCAAAGGTAACTGAGTGCCTCCTGATAGTCTGCTGGCAAATAATTTCATGGGCAAACCCCTTTAAGGCCCACGCCACATGATCTGTTGTCTTTTAGGTCAGTATTGCCTGTACCTGTAACATCCACAGACTGTAGTAGACTAATAATGTATCTTTGGAGGATTTTTAACATGGAGGCTATAAAAATCTGTGAGAACAAAAGTGATACATGTACCTTTGACTTCATACCCTTAGATAGGGTACACCTTGCTCTCATAAGTCCTGTGCATAATAAAATCATATTGCTAATAATATTTATGATTAATATTAATAATTTCACACATTGAATGAATAAAATCGCACATTTATAGTTTAAGACTAACAGTAAAACAAGCAAACTGGAATCCTTTGTGATGGATATGTATGAACCACCACAGTGACATCTAGTGAGCGATTGTGTGTACTGCAAAAGCACAAAATCTATGGCCGTGTCACATTTTGATTAGTTAGAAATCCAGTATGTTCCATTAATCCATTATACTAATGAAAGCGAAGAAATAATATCTGCATGAGCTCAGGGCCAGTTTTAGACAAAGTGAGACACTGGGTAAATTTTTAAAGTTGAGCCACAAAATACAACTTAAAATATTCAGTTATCCCTGCACAACAATAATACTTTGTAGGTTACAAGCAGTAGTATGGAGAGGCAATCTGTAATATGGGACTGTAGGAGAATGTTATAGGAGATAGATGATAGAAGATAAATATGAAAGATTTTGACGCAGAACTATGCAGTAGATAATATATAGATAGCTAGATGATAGAAGACAGAAGATTGATTGACAAATGGGTAGATAATAGATAGAATGATATACAGCCAAAAGTATTGGCACCCCTGTAGTTCTGTCAGCTAATACTCGTTTTCTTCCAGAAAGTGTTTGCAATCACAAATTCTTTGATACAAATATCTTCATTTATTTTGCTTGCAAGGAAAAAACACAAAAGGGAATGAAACATAAGTCAAATCATTGATCATTTTACATAAAACTCCAAAAATGGGCCGGACAAAAGTATTGGCAACCTCAGCCTAATACTTGGTAGCACAACCTTTTAGACAAAATAACTGCAAACAACCGCTTCTGGTAACCATCAATGAGTTTCTTACAGTGCTCTGCTGGAATTTTACACCATTGTCATGGGTGCCCCTGTGACCCTTGTCCCTCCTTGCGGGCCGCTGCGCTCGCCGCTTGACTCATTTCGCCGGGATCCAGCGGCTCCCTGCACGCGTCCCTGCCGCATAGGGCACGTGCACTCTGGCTCTGTCAGATTTAAAGGGCCAGCGCAACGATAATTGGCGCTGGCCAGATGCCCTTCATTATGAATTCCCAGCCCCTTCCTGTCTTCCTTGGATCTATGTGCCTACGCCTTAGAGAAAGCTCCCCAGCGATATTCCTGTGTCTTCTGCATTCCTGTGTGTTCCCGTGTATCCTGCATTCCTGCTCCGGTGAGTTCCCATGTCCAGCGTTCCTGTGAGTTCCCATTTCCATCTGCCTGGATCTCTTCTTGCTGACCCCAGATTAGACTTGACGTTGCATCGCTGCTGCCTGCCCTGACCCTGTTCCTGGACCTGACCACGAGACTGTCTTCCGCTAAGGTACCTCGACCTCGGCTGCCACTGTGGGCTAGTCGCACCTGTGGAATGATTGGTGGTACCTTGCCGCAGCAAGACCATCCCGCTTTGCGGCGGGCTCTGGTTAAGACCGGGTGCCAATTCCGGTCCGAGGTGTCGGCTAGTACCACCACCCACCACCAGAGGATCCACTGATCCCGAATCCTGACAGTAGATCTGGCCATGGACCCCGCTTCCAGAACTGGCTGATCTTACAACCTTCATGGTCCAGCAGTGTCAACAGATTGCCGCCCAAGGACAGCAACTCGGACAAGTCACCACCCTGCAGAAACTGTTGGCTACTCAGCAACAGCATCCAGTACCTGCGGTACCTCCCATTACTACGACTGCATTGTCTCCTGCTGAACCCAGGCTGCGTTTATCCATGCCATCCAAATATGACGGTGAGGCCAAGTTATGCAAGGGCTTCATTACTGCTCTCTACATACCGAACTCATGCCTACGCAGTTCACCACAGAGCGGGCTAAGGTAGCCCTGGCATGGGCTACTCCCCTCTGGGATAGGAACGATCCAGTCATGGCTACTATCTCCATGTTCCTCGCTGAATTCCAGTCTGTCTTTGAGGAACCTGCCCTGGCGTCTTCAGCTACAGAGTCCACACTACTGAACCTGCGTCAAGGGGATTTATCCGTTGGTGATTATGCGGTTCGGTTCCTTATTCTGGCCTCTGATTGCAACCTTTAAAAAGGGACTTTTGGAACAGGTTAAAGACTCCCTGTCTGCACCTGACTTGCTGTCTACGCTGAGTGGTCTTGTCTCTATGGCCACCTGGATTGATATCAGCTTTGCTGAGCATTATGAGGAGCAACGTCTGGAACAGCTGCAGACCAGGAGCAGTCCTGCCGAAGACAGGACAATCTCTGTCTTTATTGTACAAGTCCGGAGCACTTGAGGCTTGTTCAGTCCATCTACAGCGTTTTGGGAGAAGCACCCCTAGGTGAGAGCAAGGCTTCCCCTCGTCTGAATGTCCATGTCCTTCTCAGTTTTGGAACAAGCAACCCAGTTCAAGTCTCAAGGACTCTGGTCTCCCAGCATCACTTTCCTGTGGTCCGCCTAGAGAAGCTGTTGGTTGTTTCTCCTGTCAGTGGACAGATTCTCCATGACCCAGTCCACTACCATACGGAGCCTTTGTCTCTGCAAATTGGGGCTTGCACAAGGAGAGACTGTCATTTTATGTGCATCCCGGTCTACGTCTTCAGTGTTTTTGGGTCTCCCGAGGTTGCAGCAACATGCTCCAGTGCTTGACTGGCAGACTGGGGAAATCCTTCATTGGGGAGCAGAGTCTCATGGCTCTCCATCCGGTTTGCACCATGTCGTCACCAGACTCCTCCAAGCAGCTGACAGGTCTACCCGCTTCTTATAAGGGCTTTGCGGATGTTTTCTCTGACAAGCAAGCGGAGATTCTGCCACCACACCATCCCTATGGCTGCCCCATTGATCTGCTGCCGGGTATATCTCCTCCACGAGGTCAGGTGTACCCGTTATTTGTGCCTGAAACTGCGGCTAAGTCGGCCTATTTAAAGAGAATTTGCAGAAGGGATTCATCCGCAAGTCGTCTTCCCCTGCCGGTGCTGAACTCTTCTTTGTGGCCAAGAAGGATGTTCCCTCCGTTTATGCATCAACTACTGCGGCCTCAATAAAGTCACAGTGAAAAACCGTTACCCATTGCCTCTCATCGCTGAACTTTTCGATTGAATTTGGGGTGCTAAGGTTTTCACTAAACTGGATCTGCGGGGGGGGCATATAACCCCATCTGCATCCATGAAGGCGATGAGTGAAAGACGGCCTTCAATACTCGTGACGGACATTTTTAGTGTCTTGTAATGCCCTTTGCAATGCACCAGCAGTGTTCCAGGAATCTTGCAGGACTCTCTACACTTGTGTCGTTGTCTACTTGGCCGATTTATTCTGGTGTTCTCCTGACCTCATCCGTTGGTGCTGGAGCAGTTCTCGCCCAGAAAGGGCCCAAAGGTCAAACCCTTACCTGTAGCTTCTTCTCTAAAACCTTCTCCGCCGTAGAGACAAATTATTCAATTGGTGATCAGGAATTTCTGGCCATAAAGCTAGCTTTGGAGCTTCTGAAAGGAGCTCATCATTCGGCCTATATCTACACTGACCACAAGAATCTCCTGTACCTCCAGACCGCCCAGAGTCTCAATCCTCAACAGGCTTGTCGGTCCCTCCTTGCTGGTCCCCAGGAGCAGGTCTACTCCTGCTGTTGCCTTTACTCATTTGCCCGTGGACTCGCATAGCCATGGACCCCCCATTACAGATCTCCCATCTTCCTATGGTAATAGTCATCTGGGTGGTAATGATTAGGTTCTCCAAGATGTCGGCTCCACATCTTGCCAGCTTGATCTTTCTTCCAATCTTTAGGCTTCATGGGCTTCCTCAAAACATTGTCTCCAACTGAGGGGTCCAGTTTGTTTCAAAGTTCTGGGGTTCGTTGTGCAGACAACTGCAAGTTAAGCTGGACTTCTCTTCTGCCTATCATCCGCAGTCTAACGGACAAGTGGAGTCAACCAGACTCTGGGCTGCTATCTACAGCACTTTGTCTCTGCTTGTCAGGACGATTGGGCTACCCTCTTACCTTTGGCAGAATTTTCATATAATTCTCTGGACTCTGAATCTGCCGGTGACGCTCCCATCTTTGTTGTCTTCGGAAGACATCCACACTCACCTCTTCCTATGTGAGTTCCTTCTGAAGTTCCTGCCGTGGATGAATTGATTCAGGACCTCAGATCCATCTGGTAGCAAACACAGCAATCTCTACTTTGAGCCTCCACCCGCACCAAGACCCAAGCCGACAAGAGACGCAGGTCTTCACCCCGGGTGATAAAGTGTGGCTGTCTTCAAGATATGTCCGGCTCAGGATATGCTTCAAGATATGCCCAGCTACAAGCTTGATCCTCGCTATCTGGGCCTATTAGCTGCGCCTTCCTCCCACCATGCGCATCCCGAACTTACATGTCTCCCTTTTGAAGCGTGTCATCCTGAACTGCTTCTCCCAGCAAGTACCACCACCAGCTCCTGAGGTGGACTCCTCTGATGTCTATGAGGTGAAAGAGGTCCTGGACATGAAGTCAGTCAGCGGGAAGCCATTCTTTCTTGTTGACTTGAAGGGGTTTGGGCCAGAGGAGAGGACTTGGGAGCCAGAAGACAACATTCTAGACCATTCTGTTCTTCAGAGATTCCTTCACGCCAAGAAGAGGGGGAGGCCGAATAGGGGTCAAGGGTCATACAGTCACAGGTGCCCCTACGACCCTTGTCTCTGGGCGCAGGCAGACCCGTGTACCTCCGTGCAGGCTGCCGCAAGACTCGCCTCACTGGGATCCAGCGGCTGCTCCCTGTGCGCATCCCCGCCAGCTCTGTCAGATTTAAAGGGCCAGCACACCGATAATTGGGGCTGGCCAGATGCCCTTCTTTATAAATTCACAGCCCCTTCCTGTCTTCCCTGCCAGTTCTATGTGCCAACGCCTTAGAGAAAGCTCCCCAGCGATGTTCCTTTGAGGTCCCGTGTGCCTGTGTTCCCGTTCCCATCTGCCTGGACCTCCCGTTGCTGACCCCGGATTGGACTTGACCTTGCATTTCTGCCGCCTGCCCTGACCATGTGCCTGGAGCTGACGACGATACTGTCTGCCAAGGTACCTTGACCTCAGCTGCCACCATGGGTTACTCGCACCTGTGGAACGACCTGGAGGTACCCTGCCGCAGCAAGACCATCCCGCTTTGCGGCGGGCTTTGGTGGAGACAAGGTGCCACTTAGATTCCTGTCCCAGGTGTCGGCTAGTACCACCTCCCGTGGTGGTCCAGAGGAATCCTGAAAACCATTGTTTGGCAAACTGCTCAAGGTCCCTTAGATTTGAAGGCGCCTTCTCCAAACTGCAATTGTGAGATCTCTCCACAGGTGTTCTATAGGATTCAGTTCTGGACTCATTGCTGGCCACTTTACAAGTCTCCAGTGCTTTCTTTCAAACCGTTTTGAAGGGTGTTTTGGGTCATTGTCCTGCTGGAAGTCCCATGACCTCTGAGGGAGACCCAGCTTTCTCATGCTGAGCCCTACATCATGCTGCAAAATATGTTGGTAGTCTTTGGACTTCATAATGCCATGCACACGGTCAAGTAGTCCAGTTCCAGAGGCAGCAACGCAACCCCAAAACATCAGGGAACCTCCGCCATGTTTGACTGTAGGGACCATGTTCTTTTCTTTGAAGGCTGATATTTATTTATTTTTTCCTGTAAACTCTGTTGATGCCTCTTCCCAAAAAGCTCTACTTTTGTGTAATCTGACCAGAGAACATTCTCCCAAAAGTTTTAGGCTTTCTCAGATAAGTTCTGGAAAACTCCAGCCTGGCTTTTTTATGTTTCTGTGTAAGAAGTGGGGTCTTCCTGGGTATCTTATTATACAGTCCCTTTTTATTAGGACACAGACGGATAGCATGGGTTGACACTGTTGTACCCTCGGACTTCTTGAACTTGTTTGGATAATAGTCTAGGTTCTTTAACCACCATCTGCACAAACTTGCGTTGAAATATCTCGTCAATGTTTCTTTTCCGTCCACATCTAGAGAGGTGTCACAGTGGCATGGGCTTTACACTTCTTGATAACACTGTGCACGGTAGACACAGAAACATTCAGGTCTTTGGAGATTGCTCATTCTTCCACACAATTTTGATTCTCAAGTCCTCAGACAGTTCTTTGAGCATGGAGATAAGAAAGAAAACCAATGTGGTGGACAGAGGTTGAGTCAACTATAATCCATTTCAACTGGCTGCAAGTGTGATTTAGTTATTGCCACCACCTGTTACAGGTGCTGCTAATTACACAAATTAGAGAAGCATCACATGATTTTTCAAACCATGCCAATACTTTTGTCCACCCCCTTTTTATGTTTAGTGTGGAATTATATCCAATTTGGCTTTTTGACAATTCTTTTTGTGATTTTTCCATAGAAGACAAATTAAATGAAGATATTAATACCGAAGAATTTCTGATTACAATAATTTTTTGGAAAAAACTGAGTATTATCGGACAGAATTGCAGGGGTGACAATACTTTCGGCCACCACTGTATAGATAGTAAATAGACAGATTATAGGAGATAGATGATAAGCATCTTCACCCAGGCATGCAAACAAAGGATTTTAAAGGGTCAATGCACAAAACTCCACATGCAGGTATGGTATGAATGTTCAGGCCATCTAGGGTTAATGTACCCTAGAGGGTCTAAAAAGTAGTAAGAAAAAAAGTTTTTAAAATAATTTTAAAAAAGTTAACCTAAAAGTTCAAATCGCCCCCATATTCCTAAAATCTAAAACGTAATAAACATAAAAAATCAGACACAATAGGTATCACTGCGTCTCAAAATATAAAGAAGGTGATTGAAAAAGTTATGAATTTTTGAAGGTGGAGAGGGAGAAATGAGTGAAAAAACCCTGTGTCGCTCCTAACGGGGTTAATGGCGTAAAGTTTGACAATTTTCCATTTAAATAATGTAGGTTGTGCCATGATTGGCTGATATGGGTAACAAAGGCATTTTTTCCTTTATACACTGTTCATCAATCCGCCTGAATGTGCATGAACCTCACTTGTTGCTATGTGCACCATTAGACACATTTTCATAAATGTTCATTTTATTTTTTTATTTTTTTTTTTGTTCGTTCCTCCAAATTAAGCCCATTTCCTCCCCCATGTTATTATCTGGCAGACAGCTAAGATGATGGCTCCCATTTATTTATCTCGCTTTTCTAATACCAGGCTGCGGATTAGACAGGTGGACATTTTCTTTTCATACGAAAAAACTAAACTGGCGCCCACGAGAAAAAGAGTAAAGGAAAAAAACCATAAAATAAAGCCACAAATGACTAAATATTCTCCGTCCATCCGCACACAACAAAAAGACCTCATTTACACATAATTTGCACATTGCTAATAAAATAAAGCCGCATCGATGAGAGTGAGTGCGGGAGAAGGCGAGCGTGGAAATGATGTAAACATTCTTATATATCATTATATAGTCATGTCTGACTGTCTCCCTCCCTTCTCTCTCCCTTCCCTGCTCCGCACTTGTCAGGGCTTAAAATAGATGTTTACCGAGCGGTTTCTAAGTGCAGCTGAGCGGGGTGGCAGGAGAGGGATTAGAATTAAGTCACAGAAAAAACAGGCTACATGTTAACCCTGCACACCAGGACACACTGCTAGCCTCCATCACGAGCAGGTAAGTGCTCATTGTCCACCCTGTACTATCCACATGCAGGTCTCCTAGGACATATGTGGACACGCTGCGTCCTCCTAGTCACATGTAGATGGAGCAGCTCTTATAAATAGCAAAGACTGAGCTTGTTCTATGAAGTTATGTCATGTCTGCGCTCAGGGGTGAAGCCAAACTCTGCTGCCTCCTCTAAGCCCATTCAGTAGTAATACATCAGGTTATTTTTTAGTAAGTGGGTTCTCCATGCTGATATTGGGTGTGAAAACACATTGGGGCACATTTATCATACGTTGGCGATAATTGATGCTGGTCCAGTCCCTTGGCACTCGCCAGGTCTATCAAAGATCTGACCTGGCATAGAATAGCGGCATATTCTACCCCTCATGACGAGCAGGCTATAGGCAGTGTACAGTCGCAATTCCTGAGCTGGGAATTGCGCAAAAATCACAACTTGTTTGCCTGTTTTTAGGAATAAGAGCTGTGATAAAAATGCCCCTTTAGTTTTAAAGGGAACCTGTCATCAGGAGTTCATTTTATAGCTCCCCCCATGTCCCCATAGAGAATAGTGTACACATTGCCAAAGAGTTTTTTTTTTGTTTGTTTTTTTGTTTTTTTTTTAAATAAAAGTTAGATGAAAGTTAACCTTTCTGTATGCAGAGCTGTGTCCCTAGTCCCATGGGAGTGGCCAGTGGGAAGTGGGGCAGACAAATATGACGTCCTGAGGGGGGAAGCAAAGGGGGGAAATAAAGGGGACATGGGAGTTTTTTTGTTTTTTTTTTTAATTAGAAATCAATGCATGACAGAGCGGTTTCCTGAAGGTGGGGATTCCACACCTCACTGGCCATTCCCTTGGGACTAGGGACACAGCCCTGCATACAGAATAGTAAAGTTTCATCTAACTTGGCAAAGTGTACATTATTCTCTATGGGGACATGGGGGGGGGGGTCGGAAACAAAAAAAGGACTCCTGGTGACAGGTTCCCTTTAAGTGTCAGGTCCTGCTATGCAGCAGGTGACTGCGCCCCTAATAATAATTCTTGCAGGTGGGTGGTGCCTGACTCAAGAGGCTCAACTCTCCTCATGACTGGTGCACCCATATCTGTGCTTTGCATAGGACTTGTATACACAGGAGTTTCTTGTCCCTTTTTTTTTTTTAACAAACTGGACGCTGCCCCATACAAGTCATTGGGTATTTTTTTTTTAATCATTGGGCGGCTCCTTGCAATATTTCTGACTGCCTTTGGAGCTCCGTCTTTAATAAATTTCTCTGCAGTGTCAGATTTTTTTTTTTAAAAAATAATCATAAGCAAATACACCAGGGGTGGGTGACTTTTGCAATTTTTTTTTTTTTTTTTATTAATTTAAAAAAGTTATACATCTGGCTTCACACTGTGATGCACTAGCAGTGGTTCTATGTTAAAGCCACTGTTTCTGAGTGGAAGGAAAAGCCCTTGTGAGTATTGGCACTAAAAAATCACCAAAAAAAAACACATTACTATTTTTTTTTTTGCCCTTTTTTACGCCAAAAAGACACCAAAATCCTTTGCTAATTTCTGAGTGGTGGGAAAAAGCTCTTGGGGGGGTTTTGGGCACTAAAACAAATTGCATAATAAGCCATTGGGGCGTGCATTAATAGTGTCAAAGGGTTTGTATGGTGCACCAATTGTGTGGTTTATTAGACTGGGAGTTTAGATTGGCTTGGTAAATTGTTGTACGACCGAAAAGTGTCTGAAATGACTCCACATTCATGAAGGGGAAATAGAACTTGGTGGACTCGCTTTATGTTGGTCTAATTATGGGCCAAAAAAGTGTTAGGAACCTAGAAGCACAGGAAAAGTAAAAGTGTAGTTGTGAGACAAAACAAGGATTTGTGTATAGGAAAAGATGCAAATTTGTGGCGCAGATACATCATCCTGACTCCTTCGGCTCCTTATCAGCTACTACAATGATAGTTACACCTATGAGTTATTACAGTAATTGGGGGTCATTTATCTTTATTTTTCTTCGTGTTTTTTCTGTCTTTTTTTGAAACATTTTTTGGCGTATTGCAATCTTTTCGCCTTTTTGGGGCCATTTTGAAATGTCCGCCGGACATATGTTTTTTGTCAGTAAGACACATTTATCTTCTACTCCAGAGGTGCTAAATGTCACAAATGACTTTTATCGTTTCAAATTGTCCAAAATTTGCAACATGTTTTGGTGCAAAAATCTCCAGACTAAACTATACTTAAGTAAAACTTAGAAAATAGAAAGAATTGACTTGAGACATTTTGGGCAACATTTTTTGAGACATTTGTAACCTATCTCAAAAAGAGATCTGGGGGGGGGGGAATAACCTTTAAAGAACATTTACCACCAGGATGAAGGATTGTTAACCAAGTACACTTACATACTCATGTTTGCCCCCTCTGGCAGAATCTGCTCTTCTTGAGCTCTTGTTTGTATGAAATAAAGGTCTTACACATTATGCAAATGAGCATGAGGGGCTCTCAGCTTCATAGATGTCAATGGAGCCTGGAGCCCATCAGGATCATTTGCATAATATTTACAATTTTGTAAAAAACAGGAGCTTAATAAGCTAAAAGAACAGCAGATCCTGCCAGAGGGAACTCATACCAGTATGCCAGTGAGCTTGGATTACTATCCTGCATCCTGCTGGTAGATGTCCTTTAACACAAGGAAAAAGTGAGGGTGATAACCAAAGAATAAATAACTTTAAGTTCCCTTTGGGATAATAATAAAGTGTCACATCCGCAGTATACAAACAAAACACAACATTGACAGGAATAAAAACAAGCGGACGGAAAAAAAGACCAAAAACTATCCAAAACAAACAGAGCTACAATAAATGACCCCCAATTGTCGTCCTTCCTGAGACAAAAGAGATAAAGTAGTTTTTTCCTATTCTGGACCCCCAGTAGATTGCTAAAAAAAAAAAAAAAAAACCCTTTTGATACTTTCTTCAAGGTATCCAAACAAATTGTGCATATTCGGTGATGCTCTATTTCACAGGAAGTGTAAAAATACGTCCATGCTCATAAGTGTGTCCTATTGAAGTTCAAATTATAGTTTGGGCAGATGTATCAAAATTGACCAATTGTCTTCCTGCCCCATACCTGCGCGCTGCCTATAACCTGTGCCTGTTAATGCGCAGGCTATGGTGCAATTCTATGCCAGGTCAAACCAGGCCGGAGCCTGACTCTTAGTATATCTCATTTAAGTGAGGGCAATAACGAGATGTGATTAAACGGTTGGCCACTTTATCTAATGTTTTTTGTAACGTAAGTGTAAGGCAGCAGGATATCAGGTAATTTACCAATATACATCTATTAATAGTTCTGCTCCACTTTCCTGATATGTAAAGTAAATCCTCCGGTCTTTTACCTCATCAGCCAGAGATTCCTGCACATAAAATGGCCACAGATGGAAGGTCATGTGATCTCTATCTGTCCTGGTAGGGTGATTGTTCATGGACAGATAGAAATCACATGACATTTTATGGACAGGAATCTCTGGCTGATGAAGTAAAAGACCGGAGGCTTCACTTTACATATCAAGAGAGAGGAGCAGAACTATTAATATACGTATATTGGTAAATTACCTAATATCCTGCGCACACACACTAACACACACACACTAACACACACACTAACACACACACTAACACACACACTTCATATACTGCCGACGCCGAGGATTGCGGGGCCTACCTCGGTCCAGGTGTTTCAGGCCTACTATGCCTCCTCCTCCTCCCACCCCTCCTCCACCTCCTCCTCCGAACTACCATCCGTGGGCACGGCGCCATCAGTCGGTAGCTCTAGGCACAGCAGCAGTGCCGTCGCTAAGCGACAGCAGGCGGTGCTCAAACTGCTGAGCCTAGGCGACAAAAGGCACACCGCCCAAGAGCTATTACAGGGCATCACGGCGCAGACTGATCTGTGGCTGGCACCGCTGAACCTCAAGCCGGGAATGGTTGTGTGTGACAACGGCCGTAACCTGGTGGCGGCTCTGCAACTCGGCAGACTGACACATGTGCCATGCCTGGCCCATGTGTTAAATCTGATAGTGCAGCGTTTCCTCAAGACATACCCCAATCTGTCTGATTTGCTCACGAAGGTGCGCCGCATCTGTGCGCATTTCAGGAAGTCCAGCCCAGATGCTGCCACTCTCAGGGCAGCGCAGCGCCGCCTCCAACTGCCCGTCACACTAACACACACACTAACACACACACTAACACACACACTAACACCAAAAAAACATGAGGTAAAGTATCCAACCCTTCTACTACAACTCATTTAGTGAAAACCTAAAATGCTATTAAAACCTTCTCTTCATAGAAAACAATAGCGTAGCATCTAGGCATACAGCATCCCAATGACTCAAAATCCCTTGGCTTTTGGGTGCCAGTATGCCAATCCAGAAGAGGGTGACGTTACATTTAAGCTTCTATCTCGTTTATTTTTGTGGAGCGCTGGTGGCCAGGTGGATAAAGCAAATCCGGCCTTAAGTCACAATGCAAAATACGGAGATAAGAAATACATATTCTGGGATATAAGGTGTTTTAATGAGCAGAACCCTTAGGACGTTCAGTGCACAATAACAGTGCGACTCCACAATCCTAATACAGAGATACGACGTGATGAGGAATAGCAGTTGGATGGAAGATTGTCCTGCAGTTGTGCTCCGTCTGGGATCGCTTTAGCTATAATTAAACCCAATCGGTGGCTGGTTGCCATCACTGTGTGTCCCTCCCTTTATTATTTGGGAGAGCACCTGTTACCGGGAAGATTAGCGCGGCTGTGTGATACAGATAAGTCAGCTTTTAAGGATCCTTCTTTTCAGTGAAACGCATTGTCATCAAGATCACGTAGAACATAATTAGGAAAACAAACAGAAAATTAGCAGCTTAAAAATAACTATTGAGACTTTCTCCGGGACTGTTGCATGGAAACCAGGATATATCAGAGAGGAGACATTCCCCTGACCTGGAATTGTATTTTAAGGGATGAGGACAAAGCTTCGGCTTAATTCTCTATTCATATACTAATTATAAAATTACCAAAATGTTTTATAAAACTTATTACATCACTTTGTTGGGTTTATTGTTTGTTTCTGTCACTGGATTCGGAAAGGAGGACAACTAATATAGCGGCCCTGTGGGAACAAGGGTCCCCCTCCACCTTATACTATTGTTCCCAAGTGCCACTTTCACACCAGCTTAGCCCAAAATAGTCCAAAGAACTTGTGAAATTCTGGCAGCCGAGAAAGACAAGGTATATTAACCCCCTGCAGTCCTAAATGCCTATTCAAGGCAGGAACTTGAGTGGTCACAAGCGGGCCCAGAGGCCTTAGGCGACCCCTTTTCAACATGCTATAAAAATCTTTACACTTTTTCATGCCTTAGTGCTGTCTGACATCTCCTTGTAAAGGTGAGTATATGCTCTCTGAAACATTCAGCTTTCATCTCCATATGAGAATTCTGTAGAATTGCAAAACTTTTACCACAATTCATTGGCATACAATAGACCGTATCATAAAACATAACCTTTCTATCTTTTCTTTTTTAATTTTTTTTTTTTTTTACTTCGTTTTATTTTGGGATATTTTGTGGGCTTTCTATTTGCTGATAAAAAAAACCTTTGCCCTGTGATAGATCACCTCTAAATTATTAAGATACATAAGGGTCAACTGGTAAATATAGGGCGGATTTATCTTTTTGTGGCTTTTGTGTGTGTGTAAATTGTTTTGTGTGCCATATTTATATCAGGCGTGGTCATACGTGTGATAAAACAAAATTCTGCATGATAAACTGTGGTAATCTTCTTATATTTGTTATCCATGGACTACTTCCTTCTAAAATCAACTTTTACAATTTTGCTAATGAGCCTCTGTGATCTGGCTTTACAGATTGTCTCACCCCTCCTGCTCCTTCAGCACTGAGATTGCAGCAGGAAGTTCTCACTGCAAAAGTGCTGATGTTGCATGGGGGAGGGTGAGACAGTATAACAGTCTGTAAAGCCAAATTACAGAGGCACTAGGGTAGCCCCTCAGGGCTCATCAGCAGAATTGTAAAAGTTAATTTTAGAAAGGAGGCGGCCATGGATAACAAATATTAGAAAAATTCACATAATCACATTGCCTGGCTCTATGAGTTGGTAAGTAAAGTTTATCAGGCTTGATTATGATGGTAGATTTCCTTTAAGGACTTACTCATCATTGCCTGTCACGGATCGCGGGCGCATCCGTGCTCCTTCATGTGCCCCCGCTGCTGCCCGGTGTCTCTTACCTCTCCCGGCTCCTGCACTTCCTCGGACTGCCGCGCGCGCGCGTCTCCTGCCGAAAATGTAAAGGGCCAGCGCACCGCTAATTGGTGCACTGGCTGAACACCTCACCTTTAAGAATCCTGCCTCTTCCTGTGTTCCTTGCCGGATCTTTGTGCCTCATAGCCTTAGAGAAAGCTTCCAAGCGAGTATTCCTGCGTTCCCGTGTATTCCTGTGTGTTCCCGCTCCTGAGTCCTATGTTACCTGAGTTCCTCCGTGTTGCTGTGTTCCTGTGCCTGTGTTCCCGTTCCCACCTGCCTGGACCTCCTGTTGCTGACCCCGGACTTGGACCTGACGTTGCATCTCTGCCGCCAGCCCTGACCCTGTGCCTGGACCTGTCTATGAGATTGTCATCCGCTAAGGTACCTCGACCTCGGCTGCCACCGTGGGCTAGTGGTATCCTGCCGCAGCAAGTCCAACCCTGGGCTAGGGTGAATACCAGGTGCCGCTAGGCTCCGGTTCCGGGTGTTGGCTAGTTACATCTCCCGCGGTGGTCCAGAGGATCCACTGATCCTAACAGTATTGCTCCTATTTTCTGTAACCACTTTCTAATTTTCTTTCTTTATGCAGTCAAATAAATAGATGAGCTACTTACCTCTCCTGGTCTCCCCACAGCAGTCATAATAATGACATCATAGCGCGCCATCTAGGCTCTTCGCTTGCAGTAGTGGCAGAGGCTTCAGCATCGGCTTAGAAGATTAGGCCAAGCTCACTAATAAAGTGGTTATGTAGTGTATATTATTCTATATTAAAATTCAATATCCCATATACTATATTGGGTTTTTGCTGAATAAGACAAATGAAGACAAAGAAATTCAGTGTTGCACAGCAGTCTCTGTGGACTCGCGCAGTCACACGGGCCCCTGGGCCCCTGGCTGTGAGGCTCGCACAGTACAATTAGGCGGAACACAACAGAAGGCCAAGAGAAAAACAGATGTCATTTTTCACTATATGAACAACCTTTCTTCTCAGGGTTTTGCTGAGAAATGTATAGAGAGATTTTATTACATAAACAAACCGAATTGTTCCCTTGGTTATAGAAAGTAATGCAGCATTTTCAGCACAAAACAGAACAATTTGCTGAGCTGGCTTCCAGATATGACAAGTTTATTGTATTTTGGAATTATATGAATTAACAGGCAAGCATAATTGTCTGCTAGGGTTTAACAAGGTAAAACATGAAAAATACACCATCATTTTCATATCTCTGAACTTCATGTGTTAAACTAACCATTAAATGTCTATTAATCTCCCCCAGGTAACTTTTTTGCCATCCCTATAAATAAATCTATATTCTAAAAAGAAACAGTTATCTAAAAGAAACCACCATATGAGTCTATTTCCAAGCCATTGTTAAGTATAATAAGTATATTAGAATAGTCCTGTCAAGCTTAGGACTTTTGGGAACAAAAACATTAAGAAAAGTAAACAAGAAGTCATTGCAATATCAACAATTTTGTGAGGTGACCAAGTTTTTCTTCCATATTACGACAAGAGGTTTGGACCTATCCAAAGATCTTTTTATACCTAGGCCTGTGAACATGACATAGACAGAGGGCATCCTCTACGCCTGAAGGAGAGTTGGTGCTACCATCGCCAAAGATGGGGGCATCCTCTACATCTCGATGAGAGGTGGTTCTACCATCACCATAGACAGGAGGGCATCCTCTTGAAGACACCAAGAGGAGAGGCGGTTCTACCAATGCCATAGTTGGGGGGCATACTCTTGAGGACATCTAGAGTAGAGGCAGTTCTAATATCTCCATAGAAAGGGGGCATCCTCTACACCTAGAGGAGAAGCGGCTCTACCATCACCATAGATAGGAGCATTCTCTAAACCTAGAGAAGAATCGGCTCTACCATTGCCATAGACAGGGGGCATCCTCTACACCTAGAGGAGAAGCGGCTCTACCATCATCATAGACAGGGGGCATCCTCTATGCCTAGAGGAGAGGAGGTCTTCCATCACCATAGACAGGGGGGATCCTCTACTCCTGAGGAGAGATGGCTCTTACACCACCATAGACAGAGGGCATCCTCTAAACCTGGGAGAGACCTGCAGAGCTTTATAGAGTGACCTACTGACACGGCCGCCACTAGTATTTTTGGGGCCTCTAATAAACATTAGTTTCCATGATGTCCTCACATGACGGCCCACTCGGAGGATGCCCTCTAACATCTGTAGGGACAGGAAGAAGAGGGGTTAAAGGCCTCCAGCCAGTATTCTTCCTGGCCCACTCTCCTCCTAAGTGGGGGGAAGGACGTTGCATGCTTACATGGGGTTCTGCCGGCTTTGGTCAAAATTACCCTCCGGATCGATTCTTGGTGGGCGTGCCTTCTCCCCGCGCGCCTTCCCTGGGTCTTCTTGGTCCAGTGACTCGGATTTTGCTCGGAACGCGGAAGGGAATTCAGGAACGCTGATGGTGGCCACCTGCATGGGGGATGGGCTCTCTGATAAGGTATTTAAACCTCTATTTGTGTATGGTGTGCATGTTGTGGTCCCTTTCCGTCCCAGACATTATGGCTGATGAGGCCTACTCCACCTGCCTATTCATGTAAGTGGTGCTGTATGGCATGAAAGAGGGATCAAGGGTCTAAAGGGAAAGGTAGACAAGATGGATCGTAAAGATCCAAGAAATCTAGCAAGTCTCATAAGAGCAAGACCACTGCTAGAAGATGCAATATGTGTCTCCATTCCATACCAGACTCGTATAAGAAGCCTATCTGCAGGTCTTGTATTGAGAACTTCATGCAGGAGGAGAAGACATCCTTTAAGGATGAGCTAAAGTCCTTTATTGAGGAAAAGGTGGTTTCTTCTGTCGCCTCTGCTACACAAAGAGATCCAGACTAGTGATTGATTCCTCCTTGGATGATGAGGATTGTGACTCGGAGGCACCATCCTGTTTGCTAACCTGGGCCTTCTCACAGCCTGCCTCCCTTTGGTAGCTTGGAGCCAGAGCCACTTGCTGAGCTGGATTCTCCAGGCCTGGAACAGGAGTTCTTCGGGCCTGGACAGGAAGGTCAGCACTGCCTTCTGTGAGTCACCATCATGACTGACGCAGGCAGTACAGGTTGGGGAGCAGTCTTTCCTTCTCACTTCACCCAAGGTTCCTGGACTCCATCCCAATCCAAGAAACCTTTAAATTACCTGGAGCTAAGGGCTGTCTGGGAAGCCCTGAGGTTAAATGCTGTTCAACTGGCAAATCGCCACGTCCACATCCTATTGGACCACACCAAGGCTGTATCCTATCTGGGAAGGCAGGGGGGTACAAGATCCCCTGTCCTCTCCAATTTAGCCCGCACCATATTCTCCTAAGCAGAGGTAAACATCCTCTCCATCTCAACCAGGAGATCTGCCTTCAGCTAACCAGCATCTGGGGCAAGCCTCGAGGCAGCCTCTTCGCCACAAGAGAAAAATTCCATGTGCCATCTATACTACACCCTAGTACTAGTACTACTCTCCCTAAGCGAGACCAGAGAACACCTGGATGCCTTCAGCCATCCATAGAACGAGCCTCTCTCTTATGCCTTTCCTCCTATTCCCTTGATTGCAAGGGTCCTCAAGAAGGTCCTTCTCAATCAGGCGAGGGTGATTCTAATCTGCCAAAATTGGCCAAAGAAGATCTGGTATCCCCTGCTAACGTCCTTGTCACTGCAGCAGCCGATAGTTCTCCCCGTACTGAAGGATCTCCTGTACCAGGGTCCCATCCTTCATCCAGACCCGCGGAAACTTCAACTTTCAGCCTGGATCCTGAGTCCAAAAATCCTGAGATCTCAGGGCCTCTACAGGGCTCTCGTCTCTACTCTCAAGGCAAGTAGAAAAAAGGTTACCTTTGCCATATACCATAAGATGTGGAAAAGGTTTGACTTTTTTGGGGGTTAATTCCCCATCTCAGGCTAACACCAATATTTTCCAGATTTTGGGACTTCCTACAGAAAGGCCTGGAACTCTGATTATCTACCAGCAACCTGAAGGTCCAGGTTTCTTCTCTCCGTACCTTTTTCAACCATCCTCCTGCGGATCACAGGTGGGTCAAGAGATTAAGCGTGGTCGCATCCAGGATCAGACCTCGGATCCTCAAGCGGGTTCCAACATGGGACCTCGCCTTAGTACTAGACACCCTCTCCAAGTCTCCCTTTGAACCCTTGGAAGGCACTAGTATTAAAAATCTAACTCTAAAGAATCTCCATTAGAGAACCCTACATGCGAATACTTTCTGACCGGATCATTCTCACCTAAGATCCAAGTTTCACACCCAAAGTGGTGTCCAAATTCCACAAGGACCAGGAGATTACTCTTCCATCCTTCTGCAAGAACCCCTCTTCAAGCAGAGAATCCTTGTGGCATTCTCTAGATGTAAGGCGTTCTGTCTTAGGCTTTCTACAGGCCACAGACTCTTGGCGCATGGACCATAAGCTATCTCCACTTGCTATGTGGAGCAAGGGAAAGAGGTTCCTGCAAATCTGAAGGCCCACTCTACTTCAGCCACGTCAGCTTCTTGGGCGGAAAAAAGAGGCGCCTCCTTGGAACAGAACTGCAAGTCAGCTACATGGGCTTCTCCTTCTACATTTAATCAAACATTATAGTGTGAGTGTGTTGAGTGTGCAAGGTCTGCCAGATTATTGAATACTGGCCAAGTTCTTTAATAATCTGGTGCACCATGCACTGTTTGAAAAGTGTGCACCATCTTTTGCAGTATAGTATTGCAGCCGCGACACAAAACTTAAATACATGTGCAAGCTCCAAAGATGTTCTTTTACAAGCAAAGTCAAACAGAAAACCAGCACAGTTAGAATAATGGATTTGAGCCCATGTGTGGTTCCCAAGGAATAATAGTAGAACAGCACAATGCAGAATTCTAAGAATATTAGAAGAAAGAATAAATACTGGAAAGAGTGAGGTGAATGACATAACTTGGAATACTTTTAAAATGCTTTTTTGGCACAGAATAATATCCTCCTGATTAGTCCTCCTGAGAAATAATAACTATTTAATGACTTTCCAAATATTATAATATGCAAATACAATTTAAAAAGTCATTAAAAGAATGGGATGAAATCATTTTAATATGTAAATTAGTATTACAATATGCAATATTACAGAAAGAGTAATTTTATTAGAGACGCTCAGCGCCCAAATCTTCGTCTACCTGTTCAAAGTTTAACATTAATAAAAACTTATTATAGAGTTAAGTCAGGATACAGATATGTCATGCTTATTACCTGACCCAGAGAAAGCACTTAGCACAGATATGTGAATCACGTGCAATGCATACTCAACTAAAACCAGGCTTCATTAGGGAAGAATATGGAGGAAACCTGTAACCTCATAGGACTCGATAGAAGACCTGTCCTTAAGAATACATCACCGTGTTAGATAGCAGCCTAGCAGATCCTTGCATTTATATTTAAAGGGGAACCCAACAAATCACAAGAACAGGGTTCTCGGGTCCTTGAGATGACTAGAGCAGCCGGTCACGAATGGCAGGCTGCCCCGTTAATTTCTATTGAGCTGACAGAGATTGGCAAGTTCCATACTCGCGGTATATCGGACCACTGTTCTCGTAATCCATGGAGGTCTCATCACTGAAACCCCCACCGATCAGCAAGTTAGGCCCTATCCACATGACAAGGCCTAACTTGCTTTGGGGGAAAACCCCTTTAAGGATTGGTGCTGTCTTGGAGCTCTTTGGTGCACAGGCGTGAGAGAGATCTTGATGAAGTATAAATGCATTTTCACAGCCCTGCTGCTAGTAAAAGCAAATGCAAGGGTATGGTTACAGAGCTCTCCAAGGCTGCTACCTACGTTTTTTTAAGGTTTTTATTTAATTTTTTACAAAATCCCCTTTTACTTTATTTTATTTTCCTGGCAATATTGTTAGTTAAGGGGTTGTCTTTTATGGGATGCCCTACTTTGGGATGGTAGGAACATGCACAACATTTTGTCCTAGTAGGTTCGTCTAATAAATTCACTGCAGTACTTATATATTATAGTATATAATGGTATAACATGGTTGGCTTAGAAGGTCCAGATTCCTAAAAGGTTGATCCAATCTAGTGTGTGTTCTATTTTGGGTTGAGCGGAATTTGTTCATGTTAAGGTTTGGTCCAGGTTTGGACATGCAGTATAACACATGTTGGCTCTCTCCTGGCATTCGGATGTCTTTGCCAGCAGAATTTAAAGAGTTAACACCAGTAAACAGTGCAAGCACCAATTGCAAGTATTACTAGTGGGGGGTGAGCTGAACCAGGGCCCGAACTTCTAGCTGAAGCCCAGATTCGGGGACCTGAGCCCACAATATTTGGCTCTGACCGGTTCTGGTCTGCTCTTCACTATTTATATGGCTTATTAGTTCTGATCCTCATCTACAATGTTACATTATTACCTTGTTATAGGGTTCTTGTATATAGATCACTGCTGCACATGTTCAGCCATAAGGGAAGCAGACAAGTTTTTCTGGACCCTCTGTGTATAGTCTGTCTCTATGGAACATATAGCTTTGCCCCTGTAACACAGTGACCAAGGATTTGCTCTGGCTGCCATGCAAGGAAGACGGTTAAATATCTTGAGCCGTCACTATTTCTCTAGCTAAATGGCTATTTTATCTTTTACATTAACCCTCTTCATCCATGTTACAGAGACCATCATGAATTCCAGATATTCCTATCGCAGTTCATTGCTCAGGGGACCATTACAGCGGGGCAGCCACCCACTAAGTGTGTTTGAACTGGAAAAGATCCTTTATACTGGAAAATATATACGGAATAATGCGGATGAGGTGTGGCCAGGGCTCTACTTGGGAAATCAGTAAGTGATATTAACAGATATTATTTTAAGCTGCCCATCCATTTACACACAAAATTGTCTTGTATGGGGCGTTCCTTTTTAAAGAAAACAAAATTCTATAAAATACAGCTTAAAGAGTAAAATATAACCAGAACATTTGTACAGCATCTAAGAACACAAATAATGATGACATTTATGCAACATAGACCCAAATCTATTTGTTCTCCATACATCTGAATCCAACGTGTGGTGTTTTCAAAGGGGCTCTTACTTACCCAAAAAAGGGTAAGAATGCATATGGTCCACTTTCATTGAGTGTAATGTGCTGTAGGACTAGCCAAAAAATTAGGGGCTGTTTTTCTACTGTGTCACTGAACGCATTTGACTCAAGGCTACTTCTAAGGGAGTAGTCCAGATGAGTTCCACACTCCCATTTGAGGAGCAGGATTCAATTACTGGGCTGAGAGACATCAGAATTTAGTAAGAAGGCAGGAGCAAAGTCCATGCATGGTCAAAGGTCGCGACAGGAATTTTCTGTAATATCTGGGTCAGAGCAAACAAGTCATGGTCAGAACCCAGGAATCGGAAAACATTATAGAAGATGTACGCGTTCAAAGGATCTTGCAAGGCAATAATCTCCCTATTACTAAAATAAGGAAAGAAATTATGATTATTCTTAGAAGGTTCCTGTAGGGTAAGAATAATTTTAGGGACAGAGCAGGAGCTCCATTAACCCCAATGATGATCTGATCCTGTCCGCACCTTCTCATTCTTTCTGCAGTCCAAGGAAGCTCAAGTGTGGCCCATCCTTCATCCTTTCTGTTGAAATCTCTGCTAGGACAACAGTCTACATGCCCATAGAGAGGGCTCTGCATGCTGTCTCTGTAACTCGTGCCAAAGCTTCACTATCACTGGACTAGAGAATAGAATATATCCACAGCTCACCAATATTGCTAAGTCGTACTATTTTCTGGTTTCATTCCCAGTGTGAACGGCATCCGGAACAGCGACGATAAGATCTGGTGCCAACTAATGCATAGTAGATATATCGGAGAGCCAGCACATGTATTGTTTTCTTAAAAATTCATATCCTTTATTGCATCCTGTTACAAAGGAGAAAAATGCAAAAAAAAATATGAAGCATGTAGAATCGAATATATTTCTCTGTCGCGAAGCTGAAATGTTTTATTCCCGCCTCTCTTATGGGCGGTAACTTTCTCGATAGCTGTAATTTGCAACATTGGAATATCTCCTTGGAGAGTATTCAAAGAATGTCTAGCTAGACAGGACATGCTCATATTTGTTAATATATCTGTTTTGCATGAATACTGGACATGTTCCGATATTCTTATTTAGAGTGGTCTAATAGTACTACCGACGGCCTGCTTACTATATTTTTTTGTATTTTTCCTATTTTTTTTTTTATTGGGATACAATAAAGGATATGAATTTTTAAGAAAACAATATAAGGGCTGGTAATCCGATATATCTACTATTTATTACTAGAGCATAGCGCCCATGACCAAAAATAACCGTGCAGTAGACAGGGAAAGGATGCCAGAAAGCATGGCCGGACATCACAACAATCATTCTGGAATCTGAAGGTATTCTCTCACAGGGGTGGTCTACATATAGCTAAAAATAGTAAATTGTTACATTTTATTAACTTTGGTCGGGAAGTGAAAGTTCTCCTTACGTTCTCTGTGTAGGCGTGTGGAAAATTATAGCCATTGATGCTCCACTAGGCAAAGTACAAGGTATCTAAAAGAGGCGTGGTTTTCCTTATCCCATTCTGGAAAACTTTGCATATTTTCCTATTATTAACTTTCCAATAACTTTTTCCGGCTCATAAGGTGACAGGTGACCATGGCGGACAATCTATGGCCCGGTATCTGGCAAAGCGTCCAAACTATCACCACCACCTCAGACAGTGATAATAGCCATAATTACTAATATTGTACACAGTGATCTGCCTATTTCCAGGAGGTAATAAATAATATTCTATAAGAAATATATTATTGAGACGCTTTTCTTATTCCGAGTCCAGGGAGATAGCAGCCAACAAAGGAGAATTAAGTCGGATGCGAATCACCCACATCCTGAACGCTACACACAGTCGCTTCAGAGGAGGAGAGGAATACTACAGAGGAATGCACATCTTGTACATGGGGATAGATGCCCAAGACTGTCCTACATTTGATATGAGCGTGCACTTCTATCCGGCAGCGGATTTCATTCACAAAGCCTTAAGAGGAAGAGGTAAGAGACTGAGTGGCTTCATACTAGCAGGGATAAATATAATTGACGGATCACTGGGAATACTGGTTGGAGGCCAGTAGCAAAATATTCATATTCAATAATGTGCTGGAGTACAATGTGCCAGATGTGTGTAGCCGGAATTCAGAAGATTTGCTGAAGCTTTAGAAGGTCTAGTGTACCTGCAAAGTATATTCCTGACCCACACATTATGTCTTCCTTAATGGAGCCCGCTTGGTATAATGCCCCCTTTCTGTGCCCCCCAACAATGTATGATGCCCACTTTCTGCGGTGCTCCCTGTACCTCCTGTTCCCTTTTCTGCTGTCACCCATTTAAATGGCCCCCTCTTATATGGCCTCCTTCTTCATGGATGCTGTCTTTCTTATAGCAACCCCATTTAAAATTCCTAATAATGCTTCACCTAATCTATAGTTCACCTAATAGGCTTCAGAGCCTATACGTGGCTCTGAAGCAAAGCAGCCGGGAGGCCCAATGGTGGAGCAGAGAGACATCCGCTCCCCACTTCCCATTGCATCCTGCTCCATTTGTGTCAAGAGGACACAGAGTAACAGCCCAGAACATCCCTTCTGCTGCCCAGGATATTGGGACAGACCTGAAAGTCTTGTCTCGCTCAAACTGAGATGGATGGGGAGGGGGTCTTTTTTGGGGATCCTCTCTTACTTCAGGTGAGAGCTGTCAAGTATTCCATAAATGTTCTATAAAATTACATTTTTTGTGTGTAAAAAAGACATAAATATTGAATATTAGTCATTCACAAATGAGCACAGGAGTCGGCTTTTGTCTGAGTGCCAACGGCTCACTAAACCATGCCCCTATCTGATGGCCACACCCCTTACACAATAACTATGTCCCTTTTTAACCTCAAAAAAATGGCTTCAAATTGGAGGGGATATGGCTGTCTGGTTCCCTGAAAACAATTCTCCATGTTAATTACATAGGGAGCCATTCAGGAGCCAGAAGATGAGTCTCTTTTAGTGAGCTGAACCGAATGATCCAGCTCAATAGACGGAATTGGACTTCCCATCACTACTGAATATTATACAGAGTTTGTAAATCTATGAAAAATATACATTTATTGGGGGTTCTGTATATGCTGGTGTTGATGCCACGAGGCCTAATACATGTAACTTTGAAACCCTGAATTGGGATATATATGGAAAACCGGAGCTTCCTCCAAAGTAAAGACATTGCAGATTGTTGGGTTTTTTTTTCTTGTCCCTAATTTTCTTCCATCTGGAGAATTTATTTGTGAAAAAGCTGTTTGAAGCTATGTAATATTATACACTATTATCACTGTTTGCTCCGAATATTGGATTTCTTCACTGAAATATTTTGTTTCCATTTTTAGGTAAAATTTTGGTCCATTGTGCTGTGGGGGTGAGCAGATCGGCAACGCTGGTACTTGCCTATCTCATGATTTACCATCACATGACTTTGGTTGAAGCCATTAATACAGTAAAGGACAAAAGAGGGATCATCCCTAACCGTGGATTTCTTCGCCAGTTACTGGAGCTGGACAGCGACTTAAAGGGAAAGCACTAACAAACTGCTATTCATGTAAAACAACTAATTTTTATTTGTGCCTATAGAAAACCTATACATTTATTCTAGGACTATCCAGCCACTTGTGATGAGTTCATTCCTACTGAATGATAGATTTTTATAATGACAGCATAAGGATTCAAATGTTTTTTCCATTATATGTAAGGTTTGTAACCGGGATAAACTTTGGAAATAGTTGTATATGCTGATGTCATATCATGAGATAATCCCTAAGGAAAAAACAATAGGTTAGAAATCATAGGGACGTGCCTGGTGACCGAAATATATATATACACCTATAGGAAGAGCTGATTACAGTCTTACTCAACCTGTAATGCAGAATCAGTGATTTAATAAAATTATTTGCAATTCTTTCATAAATGATACACAATTTTACATTGAATGTGCTACTTTATCTTTAGGCCTGTGATTTTGATGATTGTGATCTTTGTTGCACAACACAACATATTTGCTGTACTGTAAATTATTATTGTTTATATGTAGAGCAGCATCCATTCCTTGGTGTGGTAAATTCAGTAATACATTACATTGAGACAAGAACAAGCATTGTATAAGCCAACCCGAGTATAAGCCAAAGCATCTCATTTTAACACAAATAACTGGGAAAACCTATTGACTCGAGTATATGCGGAGGGTGGGAAATGCATTGGTCACATACCCCCAGTATATAGCCAGCAGCCCCCTAGTATATAGCCTGTGCTTGCTCCCTAGTATATAGCTAGTGCCTGTACCCCCCATATAGTCAATGCCTACCCCCCGACCCCATATATGGATGGGGCTTTCCTCCCCACCTGTATATAGCCAGCAGCTCCCTGCTAAGCCTTAAAAAGAAAACAAAAAAAAAAACTCTGTACTTACCTTTATGACACCCCCCCACAGGTCCTTTTCTGTCTTCAGCTCCGGCTCCATTTTCGGCTCCCTGCACAGTCCTGTCACATACACCATGATGTCAGCCGCTTGCTGACATCATGGTGTATTCCTACGGGGACTGCGCAGGGAGCCAAAAACAGAGGCAGAACCGGAGCTGAAGACAAAAGAGCACCTGCAGGGGGGTCGTCAAAAAGGAAAGTACAGAGTTTTTTTTTTTTAATTGACTCAAGTATAAGCCAAGTTGCGGTTTTTCAGCACATATTTGGTGATGCAAAACGCAGCTTATTCTGGAGTATATACAGTAAGTACCAAAGATACTGAACTGGAAAAGGGGGGAAGGAGAACCCAACGTGTTCAAAAAATATGGGAAAGTCTAAAAATAAGGATTTTCAAATTACGTTTGAAGGTTTAGAGCATGAAGGACAGTCTTATTTGTTTGTTTTTGAGTATGGGGGATATATACTGGAGAAATTCTGGAGACGTTTGTAACTAGAGCAGATAGTAAAAGCGGGAAGGGACAAAAGATGAAAAAAAAATTCAAAGCACGAAATGGTTATCCGGGAATTAAACACTCAAATACATAGATATATTTCCTTTATCCACTTCTGACTGATCTAACAGGAGGCCTGCAGCAACCCCTAGCGGACCCTCAATACACGGGAAACTAAAATAAATGCATATAAATAAATATAATTATTAGTTTTCCTCAAATAACACTGGAAAGCCAAGGAAGATCAGCAGTGGGTTCTTACCAGCCCCATAGCAACCGGATGCTCTGCCTATATCAGGAGTCTCCAAATCATTTTCACCAAGGGCCAGCTCAGTTACAGAGTTTCTTTGAGTCTTGCAGGGGCGATTTTAATTGTAAGACTGTACTCCTGAATAGTTGTACAAGCTGTTAAAGAATTGGTACATTTATACAGTATTACCACTACAACCAGCCCTTTGATGGCAACCATAAGGTTCACTACTGATCATTGTAGTTTTGTACTTGAATTTGTTTTTGTCTTGATGTAATTTGTGTCACGGCCACGGGTGCCCCTGCAACCCATATCCGGGGTCGCAGGCCCAACCATATGCCTTAATGTGCCTCCAGAGTCTGCTTGGCCGTTAACCTAACTCTCCCGGCTCCAGGCATCCTCGTTCTCCACAGTCCGGTGCCCGTGTTTCCGTCTCCTATCCGTCTCCAATAATTGGCGCCGGCTGGCCGCCTGCCAAGATAAATTCCTGCCCCTTCCTGTTTCCCCTGCTGGATCTTTGTTCTTCCATGCCTAAGAGAAAGCTTTGTTCTATGCCCTTTGCAATTATCCTGATTTCCCGTTGTGACCTCGATTCCGTTCCTGACTCCGATTCCATGCTGCCTGCCCTGACCTACAGCTAAGTCTCCCACTCTGATCTCGACCTCCTGTCTGTCCCCGAGTTTGCCTGACAATTCTGTACTACGCCTTGGCTGCCACCGCGGACAAGGTCTTGCCTGTAGAACCACCTGCTGGTAGCCCACCGCAGCAAGTCCAACCCGCTTTTCGTCGGATTCTGGTGAAAACCGGGTACCACTTAGACTCCGGTCCCAGGTGTCGGCTTGCGTCATTGTCCGCGGTGGTCCAGAGGATCCACTACCTCTGATCCTGACAGTATGTGAATCCCTTTTCGCTTGTACGGCAGAATGGAATTAATGGCGCTCTATAAATAAATGATAATAATAAGAGTTGAGTGCTGGCGACAAACAATCCAGCTCCACAACGATCAGTTGTTTGGTGCAACATTAACAAAGCACATGTCCATGTTTCCACTTTTACTGTAGATCTGGAGGAAGAGCCATGAGATCTGTGAGGAGATAATGATGTTGACGCAGGGTCTTGGACTCTCCCATGACTTGTTACAGTTCAGTTGCAGGGAGCCTCGTAAATTTTCATATACTGGAACCAGTAATGTTAATAATAAAAGCAGATTGGGAATAAGTATCAAAAAGCCTATGGGTACCTGTCATTAGGTAAAAATTTTAAATCCTGATGACAGGTTTACTTTAAGGGAGTTAAGCATGTTTATTACTTTCTGTGACTGTAAACTTCCATAAAATCCTTTTACTCCTCCACAATTTCCACAATCTGTCTCCTATGACATTTAGCTTCGGGTAAAAGTCTGCATTTCTTGAAGCTGAGCAAAACAAGAAGATATTTTTTTTTGAACCTTTGATGAATAAATAATTAAAACCTTTGACAAAAGACCATGGCCATGTACAGTTATATTCAGAGTTCTAAGAACAGTTGCACTAGAAATTGTATTTTGTCAGCAAATACATAGTTCCCATAATACAGTGTATAGTGTCAGACTTGATAAAAACGAATAGCAACCAACGCATCCAATAAGCATCCTATACTTGTCATATTTCAAGTTAGGATAGTCATGATAAGACATGGTAACTAATAGGGATATAAGAAAACAATATGGAAATAATACTTTCATAACAGATAACTTTCCATTTTTTTAAGTTTTCGAAGTTCAAAAAGGGAATCCACAAGTGCTTCTCTTAGGCCACTTACTTTAATATTACCAAAAATGAAATTGTGTCTCCTATGAAAGGAACCAAACACAATTCCTGGCTGCATTTGCCCCCTTACACAGTGGAGGGAAATTAAGGGGGCAAGGACAGTAGCAAGTGGACTGGTGTACACAAACTACTAGGGATGCACAATGGATCCATACAATCCCCCTGCAAGCGGATCAATACTGGGATTTTCTGAGCTGCGATATTAAGTGAAAATAATGGGGAGGGGCGTTCTCTGCAAGCGTCTGGGACTGCAGGACCTTACCCGCTCTGTGCCCAGCTCACTCCCTCACTGACTCTCCCCACACAGGGTAGAAAGCAGAGTGTCCATGCACAGAGATCTCTGCTGGCTGTCATTCTATAAAATATTCTATAAAAAGCTTTTATACTTCTGGTGAATAGAAATCTGTCCATGCTCGTGTGATGTCACACGAGTGCATGAGCTGTTGGTAGCACAGAGAGTAATCAGAGCCGTGTAACAATAATGGCTTGTGCCCCTGTGTGACATCACATGATTATGGACAGATTTCTATCCACTGGAAGTATAGAAGCTTTTTTTATTTCGAATGACATCAAACAGAGATCTAGAAAACCGTCATAAAATGAAACAGAAGCATATTGGAAAATTGTATAACTTTTCTTTACACAAACCATATCAATTATGAACTTAAAGTGGACAAGACCTTTAAGTAATGAGAACAAACCAAATCAATCAAAATTCATTTTGTGGCGGCTGTACTTTCAGGATGGGTACATACACTGGGGGATATCTATTAGGGCCTCTGCGCCCTGAAATAATTGCAGTGGGGTGTGAATGGGGGGGGAGTGGCCCGGTCGGGAGTGGGACGGCGTGAGGCTTTACTGTCCCCGTGCCTGCAGACTCGCTGCAGCTGGACTCACTTTGGCCAATCAGTGGAATGTCATGGCCACTGGATGTCACTTGAGTAAGAGGAAGTAATGTTCCACGGTCCGAGGAGGTCAAAGCAGTTTCAGAGGATACAGAGAATTGTGTCTCATGAGCTAACTCTTCAGACTAGATTAGATGAAATGGAAAATGGATTCAGACAACATGATTACCCTTGCTCCATACTTAAGACAGCATGTATGACTGATGTATCCCAAACTTCTGCTAGGACTATCTCTGAAAAAAGGGTGGTTATAAAGTTGATAATAAAGTAAGAAATCACTAGAAATTACATCAGATAGTATTCCCTGGGATAGAAGCATTCCTAAATCTGCCCTTAATCTGTAACAAGAAAGCCTGAATTTGCTGAATAAATTGTTGAAGGCAGATTTTGGTAGCTCTACAAATATTTCACGGCAGACTTTTCTAGCAAGCAGAAAAAATGGTACCTATCCCTGTTTGAATTGCTTCCAATGTACAAATTATCCGGGGAGACACTTTCTATCACCCCCATTCTGGACACCCCTTTAAAGTAAATGGCTTTTTTACTTGTGAATCAACCAAATTTATTTAATTGATCAAATGCCATTGTGGCTTGCTTTATATTGGTGAAACGATTCAACAGGTCTGTGAAAGAATCGGAAAACATAAATCGACAATCAAATGTAACTATCTATTCCAACCCATTCCTCAACATTTTCATAAACGAGGTCATACGATAGCCCGATTGAAATTTATGGCCATGGAAAAAATAGATTTACCAAGATGAGGGAGTAATAATAAACAGCTCCTATTGTGCAGTGCGGCATGTTGGATTCATATAATATAAATACTTTGGAGCCCAAAGGGTTAAATCGTGAATATAACATCACACATTTACTTTGACTTCTGCATGTTTAGCCCGATGCCATATATTTCATATTATATCGGAGTATTATGAGTCTTCTTATCTATTTTTTGGATGCCATAAGGTAATGTATATATTGATTATCTAAATAAATGTGTTACTTATACCATTTACTTTCCTGCTTTTTGTTTGATTCTAGAAAAGAAGTCAGAAATTAATGACTCATTTCTCTTTCTCACCTCCGTGATTGCATCACACCTCGACTGCAAGGTGCCGGTGGTGTGACGCCAATAGTAGAAGACACAATTAGGCACATTTACTTACCCGTCCCGTCGCGATCCCTCATGTGCATTGTCCGACGAGGATTCGGAGCTGCCGCCATTCACTAAGATTGTGCGTCCAATTTCCTGCATGTGTCGCTTCCCCGCTGAGGTCCACCAGAGTTTACCTTCTTCTTCCCGGTGCATGTGTGTGCTGATCTTGTGACACAATTTGAATTTTAAATTCCATGGTTTGTCCGAATCAGTCGGGTTTTCCGACGGCCACGCCCCCTGATTTGTGGCGCATGGGAGCCGGCGCCGATGCGACACAATCTGAACACGTACACCAGAAACCCTGGACTATTCAGGGCAAAACGGAAAAAAATGCGAAACTTGACGAGAATGCGGCGTTCGGACCCTTAATAAATGTGCTCCAATGTAGTTTGCTATTCAGTTGACAAAGGCTCAGATACATGCCAAAACGTGTTCTGATGTATCACATGTAGCTATTTACTAATAAACTTTCAGTTCAAGAAAGAAGACCTTTTGTGTGCCAGGACGTCTTTATATGGGATCTGTATAGTGCTTGTCCACGAGCACCACGCTTCGGAGTGCCGTCCGTGTATCTACACTGAAGAGGCCAAAGCCCCCACTGATACTTCCAGCCGGACCGGAGGTTCATAGAACCAGCAAAGTGCAAGCAAAATGCAGGAAGGTCTTAGAATTTCCTGAAGAAATGAAGATACTTTTTGTCATGAATAAACCTGGCCACTTGTGTGCAATAATGAAATGACCAGTCTATCAAAGCCTTCATAACATTGTGACCCGAGAGATAACAAATGAGGCAGGAAAATTTCTCTAGAGACATGTCTTCATGGAAATGCATTAATTAACCCCTTACAACAGTAAAATCATAAACACATTGGGGCAGATTTACTTACCCGGCCCATTCGCGATCCAGCGGCGCGTTCTCTGAACAGGATTCGGGTCCGGACGGGATTTATGAAGGTAGTTCCTCCGCCGTCCACCAGGTGGCGCTGCTGTGCTGAAAATCATCTGAACGCGCCGGAATACACCGAGCTGGACCAGCTCAAGGTAAGCGCTTCCCAAGCGACTCATTTTCGGTTATTAAATGCGGCGTTTTTTCCGAATACATCGGGTTTTCGTTCGGCCACGCCCCCCGATTTCCATCGCGTGCATGCCAGCGCCGATGCGCCACAAACACGGGGCAATTCAGGTACAATCGGCGCAAATCGGAAATATTCGGGTAACACGTCGGGAAAACGCGAATCGGGTCCTTAGTAAATGACCCCCATTAGGTATCACCGCATCCCAAAATTCCCAATCTATCAAAATATAATAACGATTTTTCAATGCGTTTAACCCCGTAACGGAAAATAGCGGCCAAAGTCGTAAATGGCACTTTTTGACATATATTTTGAAAAATGTTAAAAAATTCTATAAAAAGTGATCAAAAGGTCGTACAGTCCTAAAAATAAAAGCATCAAAAGTTGCAAAGGATGTCACTACCCACAGCTCCGTACACTGAAGTATGAAAAAATTATTAGCGCCAGAATATTTATTTATTTTTTTGTACAGGAGGAATTTTTGTAAATGTATGAAAAACATTATAAAACCTATATAAATTTGTTATCCCCGTGATCGCACCATCCCAAAGAATATAGTAGACCTGTCATTTGGGGCGCGCAGTGAAAGCCGTAAAATCCAAGCCCACAAGAAAAATAACGCAAATGTGTTTTTTCACCATTTTCACTGCATTTGGAATTTTTTTCCTGCTCCCCAGTACAAGGCATGGAATATTCAATACCCTCACTATGAAGTGGAATTTGTCACGCAGAAAACAAGCCATCAAACAGTTCTTTACATGGAAAAATAAATAGGTGGGGAAAAAGGGCCTCGGCAAAGTCTAGGTCACAGAACAGGGATAATATACACAGTGATGTCATAGTACAGGGATAATATACACAGTGATGTCACGTACACAACGATATACACTTGAGACATAATGAAATCACATTGATGTCACAGTACAGGGTAATCACACATTGATGCTCCAAGTACGGGATAATCACACAGTGACTGTACAGATAATTAACAAGGTTAGTACAGGGATAATATACACATAGGATGTCACAGTAACAGGAATAATACACCATTGATTCCCGTACAGGTGATCATATACCAGTGATGTCATTAACAGGGCTAATATACCAGTGATGTTACACACGTACACGAATAATAAAAACAACCATTGATTCACAGTTTTTTACATGGCGATAATAACAATAGTGATGTCACAGTTAATAGGATAAATCAACACACTTGATGTCACAAGTACCAGTGGATAAAATCACACAGTGATGTCATAGTACAGGGATAATATACACAGTGATGTTCATCAGTCAACAAGGGGTAATCATCACACAGTGATGTCACAGTACAGGATCATACACACATTGATTAGTCACAGATACCAGGATGTATAAGGTATACAACATTGATGTCACAGTACAGAGGAGTAATACACATAGGTCCGTAACTGTAACCGACCTTGATCAGATAATAATACACACATTGGTCATATAACAGGGAAATATACACAGTGATTGCACAGTAACAGGGGTATACAACCCTGTGATGTCCGTACAGGGATAATTACACACGTGATGTCACAGTAGCAAGGGATATACACACCGGATGTCACCAATATACACGGAATAGTCACAGTACAGTGGATAATACATTACAGGGACTATTACACGTGTGTCACGGAGGACAAATACACAACAGTGGATGTTCTACAGTACAGGGTATCATACACACAGTCGATTGCCACAGTCGGATGCACACTGAGGTACCGTACAAACACACACGTGATGTCACAGTACAGGGATAATAGCACACAGTGATGTCCAGTAAAGGATAAATCATCACAGTGATGTTCACGTACGAGATGCATAATATGCACAGTGATTGTCACAGTACACGGAGTGATACATACAACACAGTGATGTCAAGTACGGGGATAAATACACACGTGATGTCTCATCAGACAGTAGATAATACACCACAGTTGGATGTTCCACAGTACAGAGATAATACACCAGTGCACAGTACAGATGATCCACAGGATTCACAGTACAGGGATAAATGCAACACAGTGATGTCACAGTGTACGATAGATAGCACACAGTGATGTCACAGTACAGTGTATATATGAAGCACCTACAGGTACTAGTATGTCCACAGTAGGATTACAGGTACCAGTACAGTGAAAGCCACAGTGATGTCACAGTACAGAAGGATAAATACACAGTTTTTCGACAGGGTGATAATCATCACAGGAGTGTCACAGTACAAGATCTAACAGCATACAGTAAGAACACAGTGTGTCCAGTAAAAGGGCATAATACACACAGTGATGTCCAGTAGGGATAATACAACTGGTGATGTCCAAACCAGGGATATACACACCGAGTGATGCAAAGCTCGGTACAAGGAAGCCAACAGATTGATGGGTCACCATAGCGTCCCAGATGCATTATTGGTGTTGAGAGTTACGGGTAACCCGCATCAACTATCACATCTTAAGTCAATTTAGCCAGGGTGGGGGTGCTGAAGCCGCGGGAAAAGAGTTAGATCCCCGGCACGGCAGGGCAGCATGTAAATCAAATCAAAGCCATGATATTTGGTCACGGCGCGGTATCGGCTAAAAAAGCTAACAGACACACAATCGTGAACTCCACTGGTGTGGAATTTTGTTTGTTCTGAGAAATTCTTATAGCAATTCAACTTTTCCTGGGCCATTTATCGATTTCTTGTCGCTTATTCTTCCTCTAGAATGTCAAATCTTCCATTTTCCGCTACTACTACCTGCATGATTCTAATCTTCATGATAATCTTCAAGCATACTCAGCCCAGAATGTCCTAAGATCCTAACATCAACCAGAATGCAAGCAATAGAAGTGTTGCTTCAGTCTATCCTGACACCTACTGCGAAGCAGATTGTTCAGTATTTGCAGGTGCTGAATAGAATTAGTACGCTGGTATATCATACAGTCAATTTATCTAACGGTCAATTATTATCGTAAATAAACACTTGCTACAACTATGAATACATGTATTTGGATCATAGATGCTATTTTTTGTCTTCCTCTTTTCCATGTATCATTCATGCAGCCTGACAATAACGTAAGTACTTTCTCCCCTTTGTTGCTAAAGCACCATCTTTCCACAAATAGGTTTTCTAACTACAAAATGATGTCAATGCACTGTAAAACATTAGCATGGGAACGCGTACCCACATTCTAAGTATTAAATTAAGTATAAAATAATCCTTTAGTTAGTTCCCACAGCGGGGAATCCAGTGTTATCAGCAGCAGAGAGAATACACAGAGTACATACAAACAATGACAGAACATATTAATGACACAAAGAAGAAAAGAATGATTAAAAAGGACAAAAAGAAGCCTGCTCTCACCTTGCCTGTTAAGTACATTAATGTTTTTTTACCTCACCAACAAGTTAATTTTTAGGGATACAAACACAGATACAGGCGGTTCCCCTTACTTAAGAACTCGACTTACTTACTATTGCGACCAATCATTAGTTAAAAGAACCACCCTGGTAGTTGTTGTAATTTATTGTTCTCTCCTGTTTCTGTCCAGGCTACACAAATAATACCGTGCTGTAGACAGTTATCACAGGTGATCCTGTAATGAGCTTTAGCTCGCTTAATTCTGATGATCCTTAATGAAATTCCTACATTTTTAAAATCCAATTGTCACCACTTGAGCAAAAAGTTCTGTCTGTGGGTTTAGTACAGTGGTAATAATCCTACGCTCGACCTACTACTCCAACTTAAGCACAAACCTAACCACGGACCCTATTCTTGTAATGTAACGCGGGACTTGCGCTCTACTTACTAGCGGCATCTCACTACTGTGGATGACCCTACTGGTTGAAGAAGGAGGCGAGTGCGCATTCTCATCCATCAGAAGTCTGAGCTGTCCACCACCATCTTGTTTGGTCTTTCCATCATTATCCTAAAAGTTGCCCCATACATATAAAAGTATATCGTTACTTTAAAAAAAACTGCTATAATTCAAACTGTGTATTGGTGTGTCCTAACTAACCTCCCATGTGCAGGATACGTGTTCAAATAACGGAATTGGCACTTATGGAATTAGGATCTGTACTTATAAGTCCTGCGCTTCATTAGAAGTCTGTTCTCTTAGCAGATCACAACAATCAAGTATCGCGGTTGTTGCCACCGAGCCGGGGACTGGGTTAAATCTTGTGCACCTGTCCAAAGCCTTACATGGAGCTGTTCTAACCAATTTTGTGTATGCTGATCACGCCTACCGAGGAACCGTAGGCCAGTTCTGCGTTAGTTCATGAGCAGTCAATGGGACCGTGACAGTGCCCCTGGTACTAAGAGTTACAGTATCGGTTGTCTCTTTAGTAGTCGAGTGGTTTTGCTAATTAGTACTGAAACCATTGTCATGTTTACACTAAGTAATTCTCCGGTGACTACTAGTCCATCAACCCTTGGATACGACGTCTGATTTTTCAAAATTGAACCCTGAAGATGAATACCTGAGATGGCAAGCAGCACCATGGTCCTGTGCCCATCTCTAGTAGGTACGAGTTCGTCAAGGCCATTCACCCCCCTGAAGAGGTTCCGTAGAACTTCATCTCTAAAGGTGCGTAGGTAAGCTGCATTGCAATATCTAATCCTAACCACCTAAGCCCAAACAGCTTGCGTTCTTTGCCCCTGCTACAGAGGCAACAATGTGCCATCTCACTCAGAGATAGTGTAGACTTGTAGCCACATAAAATGGCTTCAATAAGTAAGGTCTGGCGACACACCACACAAGGCTTGTTCTAGCCCCATTAGCTTATATTTCCAGGTAGTCGCCCCAATTCCGAACTACTGTGGAGGTCCAAACCAGACCACGCTGCATCAGCCCACTCTTCCACTGACCCCACGGCAACAGTATGATGACAAATAGCACTGTGATTATGTAGTAGGCTTCACTCCCTAGTGTCAGGAGGCTAAGGTTATGTCTACTAGTGTCCGGGCTAACTTCTCCCCATAGTGCTGTTCCCTAGAGCCATTCCTCATAGGCAGAATAAGGGATTTAATGTTTCCATCTAAGCCAGAGAGTCTAAGGGCAGTGATGGCGACCACCTTTAGAGCTCGATGTGCCCCACTCCACAGAACCCCGCTTATTTATTCGCAAAGTGCCAACACAGAATTAATTTGTGATTTAGTACTCCCTCTCTGTCACACGGTTTTCAATGATGATACCAGCACCTGAGACCCACAATATAAGCAGAAAATAGTCCCAGTAAAGCTGTCACGTTTAAAATAGTTCGTGCCACAACAAGGTCCTGGCTTGTCTGGACTGCAGGAAGACTTGCCTGAGTCATCTCTGGTGATGGCCCCTGAGTGTCCACAGAAGGGCTCTCAGTGCCACCTCTGGCACCAGTGCCATAGGTTTAGCCATCCTGGTCTAAGGCCATTACACATTAGGGAAGACACTGGGAATGCGAAAAGGGAACAACAACTTTTAAATGGGAGTCGCCAGCACTTAGACATGCAAGGCTGCAGATGCCGTGAGGTATTAACCCTGACGGTATCTGTGTACGATAACCTTGTGGTGTGTGTGGTTTGTTTTTTATCCAGCAGGACTGTAAAAGGTATTAATAAATATTCCATTGAATGTAGCTGGACTTGGGGATTCTCCTCTCAATGTTCTGTGTTCTAATCTCCAATCCAAATACCCAGGAACTCCCCTCGTTTGATATCTAAACAAGAACCCTGCAACTCTCTACCAGAGGAGGGTGGGGGCCGTGTTTTTTAAAATCCCACACAGTCCAGTCATCCGGATAGATGAGGCGGGTGTTCCCAGTCCAGCTGCTGTTACACACCTGAGTATGTTACCAGCTCCTACGGGCTGCTGCACAACCAGCACAAACGTTTGGCACCAATGTTTTTGTTGAGTTTGAACACAGGTGGGGGGGGGCCAACTTCACTCGGTATTAAGTGGAGGTACTTGCACTTTCCACTACCTTTTAATAAGGAACAATATATTGCGCAAGGTTTTTCCCTACTACTACTACTACCACTCATATAGCTATAAGAATGCCCTTCTAGAGCTTCCCACATTTAGGTTGAAATCTAACTTTACCTATGAAAAAAAAAAAATTCTCAGCCATTTTCCATGATATATCAAGTTTAGTGGTTACAGAGTAGTCCTCATCGGGTTTTATATCACTTAGAACTACTGCAGGGTGCATAGTAGAGAAGACAATCTCACCCATCAAGCCTAGTACAGTTGTTTAATCTATAATCTACAAACTTGACAACAACAGTTCAAAATAAGTCGGGAACTGCGCTTGGATTTTTAAGCGTTCTGTTATCTCAGTTTCAGTGCCTCACAAAACCACTGATGCAGATCTAAAATGAGATCCTCCTTTTAATTTGACAACACAGCAGCATGTTTCTGTCGGTACTATCGACACGAATGGGGCTTCTTATATAGACAAAAACTCCCTCAACAAAGCCTCTAAACTTGACTCACTCATGTTGAAATGGTATGAGGATCATCTATTTGGCTGACTGGGGATGATTAATTTTTTATGAATGTATGAGATTTTCAAGTAAGTGGAATTCTAGAAGGACATTTTCCTCTTAATGTCTTCCCCTTTAGTATGGAAGTCGTCGTGGTGTTTTGTAACGTTGACAAGTATACATTACACCCCAACTGAGCATACTTACCAAACTTGAAATATCAAGTTTAAGCAAAATGCTGATGACTCTATATGAAGTTTGGTGATATATACATTCTTATGTCCCTTTTGCTACCTTTTTGGATTGGTCATAAAACTCTAAAATGGCTGCCATTGAACATATAATAGCGACCTTGGATATTTGTGTCAAATCCCCCCCCCCCCCCATTTCTTTTTGTCCTTCTAATGTGTCCACAGTGGGTGAGACAACTATTTGTCAGAAGCATCTTGCCTCTTGAGCTTGACGAATGTTTCCTTTGGATTGGTCAGTGGGTTTAATAATGTGGCAAGAAATTGGATGCTGGAGCTAGATGGGCTCTGATAACTCCTCCCAACACTTTCTGCCCACTTTTACATAAATATAAAATACATTTTTAAATAAACGAGCCGATTATGTGAATAATAAGGTATGATTGCCCAGTAAGTCCCAACCTCTTAAAAGACACTTTAGAGGTTAAATTAATTGTAGATTTCCCTTTAGAAAGCTTGAAGTGTATCTTCCTCTCAGCTGATTTTGTGATCTTTACAAATTGACACCGGTGACATCATGGATGTGTGAATGGAAAGTCACATTGACACTGATATGGCCGAGCAACTGCCGCCTCACTAGTGGCTAGGCGTTTCTAGCGCACGTCAGACTGTCCCCCTCCGCTGGTTCTCTGGCTGTGAGACCACTGATATATTCTTTACTGTATGTACAGTGTAATATAATATAGTTTATTTAGGTGTTCATACTAAATTCAAAACTGACATCTTTTAGATATTTACTACAGGAGCCTCTAACTTTAAGGCCTAAGAAAGCATGTTTAAGTTAGCATTGGGGCACATTTACTTACCCCTCCCGATTCCCCGATGGTGCGTTTGTCCAACGAGGATTTTTAGCTGCCGCGATTCACTAAGTCGTGCGTCAATTTCCTGCCTGTGTCGCTTCTCCGCCGCTGTGGTCGCCGGGTTCACCCTTCTTCTTCCGGTGCATGTGAGTGCTGATCTTGCGACACAATTTGCTTTTTAATTCCGCGGTTTGTCCGAATAGTCGGGTTCTCCGATGTCCCCCCGCCCCCCGATTGTGTCGCATGAGCCGGCACCGATGCACCACAATCCGATCGCGTGCACCAAAACCCGGCAATTCAGGGCAAAACGGAAAAAAAACACAAACCAGAACGAAAATTGGCGTGTCGAACCCTTTAGTAATGTGCCCCTATTGTGTGGTATATGTGTGTATATAGCAGCGAACTTCCTCGTATACGTCATAAAGCACATGTATACAGTTCTTGAAGCAATCGTAACACAGGTTTATACTTTTGGAGCAAGTCATATTTGTTTTGGCCTGAGTGATCTAGAGATCATTTAAGATAAATAGAAAACTGCAGCAGATATTGCCATGAGGGGAGGCACAGGATTGTTGTATTGCCTTAACTAGGCTCCACAACCAAATCATCTCAGATATCACTCTTACAGTAGTAAGACCCAGGTCCTGTCTAGGAGAACATAGATGAAAACCTATGATATTCTTTTTCCATCTATTAACAACTCCCCACAGTGTAAACCTGCTAATTGTGGAACCCCTGACCATCCTGAGTCGCGTGGGTCCGTGCTAGGGATGAGCGACCCAACTCATGTTCTCACCAACGCCAGACGTGAGTCGGAAGTTTTCTGTTGGGGTTTGCTTGTGCTCAATCATGGAGATCAACAATCTTCCCCTATTGATGCCTTCATTTTATGATGGCATTATATTTAGGGAGCAGCATTCCGTGATTAGTATAATATTTTATGTCACTACGCATATATTGTTTTCTTTCGATCGATTGACAGACCCTTAAGTCAGGTCCCTTGAAGCGCGCACCCCATTGGATTTAATCCCTGAATTGCACAGTGCGCGCGATCGAATTTTCAATTTGCTCTTCGTGATGGCCATTAGTTAATAACATTACACCCCTGTTCGTGCCAGCCCCTAGCAACAGGTGTCACTGGGGTATTACCAACCCCCGACCTGGCCCAAATCACAGGACTTTTCACAGATTTGGTTTCAGCCAGAATCTTCGTCATTCATGTGACACGACAGTGGCCCTTCCTCGCCGGTACATGCGGCAAAATTTACCCGGGTACAAAAGGTGATCATCATTAGGGTCTTGTACTTAGCCCTGATAAAATTTCTTAAATCATTGCCAACCCCATTGAGCCTAGAAGAGTTTTATTACCATTAGTCTTATGGTGAGATCATCATCAAACCTCCAGCGCCATGTTATCTGCCATTGTCCTAGTGGTTATCCTCTAAAGAAGGTTCTGATTGGCAGTGAGATGTCATCATAGGGATTGTGCTTCCTTTATGACGGGTAATCCTATATTCCCGATAGATGGTGAATAGTCATGGCCTACTTACTTTTTGCCGATGATTTTAAAATTTGAAGGAGAAAAGACAATTCTGCCTGGAATGAGAGTCAACATGTAAGACAGCGAGATAAGACCCTATACAGAAGGTACATATAAGTAGAACCTCCAAGATCCCATCTGGCTCTGTTCCTGTCCCTGGATGCCTTTCGCCCCTAAGGGCAGTACTGTCCTCTTCCATAAATGTCTGATATATTTCAGGTTCTGCCTCTGGAACATGCTGATTATTACTGTTACATTGCTTCATTTCTGCCCTTTAGATATCAAAAACATAGTGACCCTCCTACTGCTAGAGAAGACCCAGAATAATTCAGAGGTAAGTCCATAATCTTCCATTATGACTTTAATTTGCTTTAATCAGACAGATGGTGATTATTTGTTTTCCAACCCATTGGGGCAGATTTACTTACTCGGTCCATTCGCGATCCAGCAGCGCGTTCTGTGCGGTGGATTCGGGTGCGGCCGGGATTCACTAAGGTAGTTCCTCCGACGTCCACCGGGTGGCGCTGCTGCGCTGAAGTTCCCTGAGGCCCGCCGGAATGCACTCAAGTTCACCGGCCTATCCCTGGTGAAGGTAAGTGCAAGTTCCACAACACTTTTTTTTTTTTTTTTAAATGCGGCGGTTTTTCCGAATCCGTTGGGTTTTCGTTCGGCCACGCCCCCCGATTTCCGTCCCGTGCATGCCGGCGCCGATGCGCCACAATCCGATCACGTGCGCCAAAATCCTGGGGTAATACAGGGAAAATCGGCGCAAATCGGAAATATTCGGGTAACACGTCGGGAAAACGTGAATCGGGCCCTTAGTAAATGACCCCCATTCTGTCGGATATTGATGATTCTACAATGGAACCTCCAATAGAATATTTCTGTATCAATTCATAAGGAAATTACCCTCGAGTCAGGAGAAAGGGACAAAAGTCAGATTAAATGGGCTTATCATCTGCTGGTCCTCTGGGGATTTGCTCCACAGGGTTTCAACATTTGATCAGTAGAAGAAAATGCAATGGATCAGTCGAACTGCAGACACTGTAGCTTTATTGAAGATTTGTTCAATGAGCTGTTTTATTGAATGCTACAATGGAAATTTTAGCAAATCTTCAATAAAGCTACAGTGTCTGCCAGATACGACATTCCTGTTTCTCAGCGAGACTACAAAAAGGACATTAAGTAGCGCATCTGCATTGCCACTACATGTAAAATCTATGGCACTGAGTTCCTTTGGCAATGTTGTAAAGATTATAGAATGTAAAGAGGGAGGCGGGCACTACCAGTAGCAAGTGTATAGTGGTCTACACATTAAAAAAGAAAACAGACAGGTGGAAGAAAAAGAAGAGACAGAAAAAGAAAAGAGACAGGTGGATGCGTATAGAGAGACCAAAAAGTCGTACAAACCAATAATCTTTATTGACAATATAGTCTATACAAGGGCACATAAAAAAAACACTTAAAAACACACAGTGAACACTGTGTGGGCAATCTCAGAGCAAAGCCCAAAATCCCTCCTTATAAAGTGCAAGCCAAGGTAAACAATGAATCAAAGATTTTGTGATTACTCCCTCCCCTCTCTTGGAGGTCTCCCCTTTAATATTGGAGTCTTTTGTGTGTTTCGGGAGAGTTGGCAAGTATGGCAACTTAGCCTTTGTGTGAGTAAAATGTGTGTCCTTCTACATTAGGTAGCAAACCTCTTAAAGAGCACCGGTCACCCTAAAAGATCGCACTAGGAGCTGCATACTAACCTAGCGCTACCCCATTTTCAGAAGTGTTAAACTGCTAGTTCTATCCGAACCCTCAGATAAAGCTGGCAGACACTGCAGTGCCATTGTCTCAGAACACCGGACCAAGCTTAAAGCGGTTTGGCGTATTCATGAGGGGGCAGTCCGAGGTGCTGCTTCTTTCCCGGACTGCCCCTCCCGGGCCATAGGTCGTGGGCGACTGCCGGGCTTTATGCAGCGGTCACCGCATCCTCAGATCGCCCCCCCTGAATAGGCCGCTGTAAGCTCTGTCCGGTGTTCTGAGGCTTTGGCGCTGCAGTTTCTGCTAGCTTTATTGGAGAGTTCCGATAATAACCCTTCTTTAGTAAGCAGCTCCTAGTGCATTTTTTTTTAGGGTGACAGGTCCTCTATAAGTTCCATGTCCTCTTTTCTACCTTTTGTATCAATCACACTAATTAAAAAGGCTGCCTTAGGGTGATGGCACACGTGGCATTTTGAACACATTTTTGGGCTGTTTTTAAGCAGTCCGTCAAAGAACGCATGCATTAAAAAAAGCATGCACTTTCGAAAAACGCCAGCATTTTTTGAAAACGCATCTGTTTTTGACAGGTTTGGTGAATGATCTTAATTGAAACAGGTCAAAAAGGCATGCGTTTTTTGACGGCCTGCTTAATCCCTTAATGACCGCCGTATCGGCTTTTTACGGCGGTCATTAAGGGTACTTCTTCTGACGCGTATGCCTTTCTACGGTGGCGCGTCAGAAGAAGATTTCGGGACATCGGGTCCTGCAAGTGCCGGTGTCGGGCTGTGATATCACAGCCCAGACCCAGCACTAACACCCGGGATCGGAAAAACTCCGATCCCGGGTGTTTAACCCCTTACATGCCGCCGTCAAGCATGACCGCGGTGTGTAAGCGTGTCCCGTGTGCATCGGACCCCCCCGGTGTGCTTACCGGGGGATCCAATCCCTCCTGCCGCTGCCCCGGGTCCCGACGAGTGACCCGGGGCTGTCGGCTCCTCTCTGTGTCTGTGTGTAACTGAGCATGCGCATACTTACACTATACACTGCAATAGAAGTGTATTTCAGTGTAAAGGCTTGAATAAGCGATCGGACGATTGCTTGATCAAGCCAAGAAGAAGAAAATGTAAAAAAGTTTAAAAAAAAAAGATTTAGTCATTTTAGAATATAATTAAATAAATAAATAAAATAATAGTCCCATAATCTCCCCAGTTACACATAAAATGCAAATAAAGTATATAAAACACAAAAACACATACATATTTGGTATCACCGCGTCCGTATTAATCTGTACAATAAATCTAAATCAATATTGAACCCGCTCGGTGAACGACGTAAAAAAAAACTCGAAAAAATTCCCGTAATATACAATTTTTCATCAAACACTAAACACTAAAAATGTTCTAAAAAGTGATCAAAAAAAGTTTCGTTCCCTAATATGACAAGACTGAAAAGAACAACTCTTTTCACAAAAAATAAGCCCTGAAACAGATCTGACAACAGAAAATTACAGAAGTTATGGCCCTAAAAAGTTGTCAATAGTAAAAACAATGCGATTTTCTCCAATATTGGTTTTGCTCAGGAAAATTGAGCAAAGATGAGAAAAACTATATAAATGAGGTAACACCGCAATCGTAATGAACCAGAGAACAAAGATAAAATATTATTTTTACATTACGGTGAGTGGGGGAAAAAAATGCTAAAAATCCAAAATAAAAATTGATGATTTTGTTTGTGTCCCCCTTGAAATAGTTAATAAAATCTCATGAATAAGCTTTAGACTCCCAAAATGAATTATCTATACATTGTATATCATCCCGTAAATAATAAGCCCTCATATGATCGCATTACCAAAAAAAATAAAAATTTATACGTTGTACAATGTCACAATACAAATCATTCATTCTATACTCGGCCGTGCACCTGTACAGCAGTTTACCACCACATATGTGGTATCAGTACACTTGGGAGGAATTGGGCATCAAACGTTGCAGTGCGTTTCATCATTTAATTTATTCTGAAACTGTCAGTTGTGGCCTAAATGAATGTATTTTCCAAAAAAATTTGAAAGTTTCTAAATCGCAGGTCCATATTGTTTTAACCCATGTGATACGCTTAAAGGGTTAATGGACTTAATAGAAGTTGTTTTACATACGTTGAGGGGTCACGTTTCTATAGTGGGGTAATTTATGGGTTTTTACTATTATTTAGGCCTTTCAAAGTCACTTGAAATCTGAGTTGTCCCTTAAAATGTGAGTTTTGGCAATTTTCATGAAAATGAGAAAAATCGCACCTAAAGTTCTGCACCTCATAACATCCTAGAAAAATGAGAGGACGCATAAAATATCATCCCAACATAAAGCAGACATTCCATAAAGGTAATTATCAAGCTTTTTGGGTAGTTTTACTTCCTGTCTGGAAAGCAAAACATTTCAAACTTGGAAAATCTTTTGCCAAACTTTTTTACAAACTTTTGCCAAATTTTCACTTTTTTTCAGAACTAAATGCAAAACTTTAATTTTGTAACTAACATGAAGTATAATGTGTCACGAGAAAACAGTCTCAAAATCACCAGGATATGTTAAAGCGTTCCGAAGTTATAACCAATTATCGTGAGACAGGGCAGATTTGAAAAATCAAGTCTGGTCATTAAGCTGAAAACTAGTGTCGGTGATAAGGGGTTAAAAACGGCCCAAAAAACGCGTTCAAAAGGGTGTGCCAAGGGTGTGCCATAACCCTTGGGTATATAAATAGGCACCTTGGATTATTGTGTCCAATCACCCATTTCTGTTTCTTTTCTGTATGTTCCATAATGGGTGAACAAGCACATCTGCCACATAAATATAAAATTAGTTTTTAAAACAAGCGAGCAATAATGCAAGTAATAAAGGTATGGTTGCATTAATGATCCTAACCTCTACATAGCACTGTAGAGGTTATAATAAGTTGTAGATCTTCTTTAACAACCTGAAATAGATCTTTCCTTTCATCTTTATGGGTTTTTAATTTCTGCCCTGCATTTTATTATAGGGTTGGGACATCCAGCTTGTTTGCTGGGCATATATATAAATATATATAAATATATACGTTTTATCATACATCCGCATCTATGAGCCCTGCAGCTATAACATAGCAGATCTTTACACCCGGATGACATCATGTGATGGGGAATAAGTCACATGACACTGAGACGCCGAGCAACTGCCGCCCTCCCAGGGCCTAACGGTCTCCTAGACACCGGCAGACATGTCACCTCCGCTGGTTCTGGCTGTGACACTGATATATCTTACTGTATGTACAGTGTAGAATATTTTAGGTGTTTTCCTGAATTTATCATGACATACTATGAGTCTTTACTACAGAAGTCTCCTAAACAACACTTTGAAGGCCCAGAGAGAGGAAAGCTTTAGGTCACATTGGGGCACATTTACTTACCCGGTCCAGTCCCGATCCAGCGCCGATATTCACCAGGTGTCGCTGCTGCGCCGAGGTCCCCCGGAGTTCACCTGCTTTTTTCTGGTGTATGTCAGTGCTTGATCTTGCGACACAAATGGCTTTTTAAATTCTGCGTTTTTTCCGAATCCTTCGGGTTGTCCGGTGGCCACGCCCCCCCGATTTCTGTCGCGTGAAAGTCGGCGCGATTGCGCGAAAAATCGATCGCGTGCGCCACAATCCCATGAAATACAGCGCAGAGCGGAAATATTCGGGAAAAACCCGACGGATTCGCGGCTGCGGACCCTTAGTAAATGTGCCCCATTGTGTGTATATCGCAGACCTCCTTTATTTCAGTATGCATTGAACACAACAAACCTTCACTTTCCAAAAGTTCTTGGAGCATCGTACAGTGATACTATTTTTGCCTGAGATGATACTAAAATATAATTTAAAGGGTTATTCCAGGAATAAGCATAATTCATATACGAATTATCTCTAAAATATATGTAACCAGATGTTATTTAAAATGATGCTCCCATTAGCAGCAAAATGTTGTGGACATACACTACTAGAAGAATTAAAATGCTACTGGCCCTTTAATCAGTCCATTGATTTTGTCCCTGTGGAGGAGACACAGGACAGAAGATACACATCACAGGTCCTGCACCTGCCTGGGAAGTGATCTCCACCTATGTTTGACTGTAGTTGTTTGGTTGCAGCGCATCCATTATGGCCAGTGTTGTGATTCAACGTCATCTCAGTGGGGTAATGTGCAGTAATGTAACAGAGCAGGACAGTCTGTTAGATTATCACTGGGAGCAGAGCATAAGAGGGAAGAGCTGTTACTGAGATTTGAGGGATCATGGGAGTTGTAGTTGTAGATAGCGGTCATCTTGGAGATAACTCCGCCTACTTTCGAAAGCCCAGAAAATTTTGTGAATCATGAAAGTAAACTATTTAGCTCTGTTTTGTGATTAATGACATAGAGTTTTGTTGTATTCATTTTTTATACCATAATGAGTTTTTGTTCATATTCCTGGAATACCCCTCTAAGATAATAGAAATCTGAAGATATTGCCATGGGGGAGCTCAGGATGGTAATGTTGTATAGAACTCTCTCTCTCTCTCTCTCTCTCTCTCTATATATATATATATATATATATATATGACCTTCTTATTCCACCTCCCCCGGTAGTGTATACCCACTACATACACTACCTTAACAGCAATATTGAGGAACAGGTTAATTATAATCCTGCTTATGTGGCAGCCACCGACTCCTGCAGCCACTGGGTCACTTAGCCAGTCATGAGTGGACCTGAACCACAATGTTCCACTCCATACCGAACATTACAGATTTGGGTCCCCGAATACGGTCTTCAGTCCGAAGGGTCAGGGTTCAGTAGTGCTTATCATGTGAAGCACCGATCTCACCCAAATGTTGGTGTTTGTGCGCGCGCTACAATTGTTTAGGTGCCACTGTTTGTTTTTCTGGCGGCATTTAAACAGTTGAAACCCACTATCGGTACCAGCAGCATCAATCTCCGGTGCTACTGTTTGAGTCGTACTGGGGGTTCAGTAGAAAAGTGAACTTTAACAGGTCCGTTTATCACTACCCGTTACCCGTGGCTCCTGCCAATGACATAGTAAAATGAACCTAATATAGGCACAATGTGGGTGACCCTATTATGTTCTTGTACTTTGGTAAATTTTCTTATTTGTGGCCAGCCCCATTGAGCCTAGAAGCGTTTATTACCATCAGCCTGTCGTACATGTGAGATTACATTAAATGCATCCAACCTCTAGCGCCATGTTGTGCTGCCATTGTCTTGTGGCTATGCTCTAAAGAAGGTTGTGATTGGCAGCGAGATGCCATCATGGGATTGTGCCTCCTTTATGACTGTAATACTATATTCCCGATAGGTGGCGAATAGTCATGACCTGCGTTTTGTAAATGTTATTGGAATCTTGGAAGGAGAAGTAGATAATCTTTCCTGGAATGAGAGTCAACATGAAGACAGCCAAGTACGGCCCTATACAGAAGGTAACTCCAAGTCCCATCAGGCTCTGTTCCTGCGTTTCCCTCCTTATAGGCAGTAGCGAGTGCCATAAATGGGTATATTGGAAGTGAACATGCTGATTATTACTATTACATTACTTCTTCATTTCTGTCCTTTAGATATCAACCACACAGTGTCCCCCATACTGCTGGAGAAGACCCCGAATAATTCTGAGGTAAGTCCATTTTCAGCTGTTGACATGTACCACGTATCTGGTGTTGTTAGAGGGGCACTAGATGTTGTAGGAAATCTTCCTTAATTACTTTAATTTGCTGTTATCAGACAGATGGTGATTATTTTCTAACCCATTAAAGGGTTCTGTCGGATAGTGATTATTCTACAATGGAACCTCCAATAGAATATTTCTGTATCAACTCATAAGGAAATTACCCTAGAGTCAGGAGAAAGGGACTGGAGTCAGCTTTAAATGGGCTTATCATCTGCTAGTCCTCTGGGGATTTGCTCCGCAGGGTTTCAACATTTTATCAGTAGAAGAAAATCCAATGGATCAGTCGAACTGCAGAAACTGTGGGGCAGATTTATCAAGCTGTCTGAAAGTCAGAATATTCTTAGTTGCCCATGGCAACCAATTACAGTTCAGCTTTCATTTTACCAGTGCCCATAAATATTTTAAAGGGGAGCTGTGATTGTTTGCCATGGAAAACTAAAAATATTCTGACTTTCAGACAGCTTGATCAATCTGCCCCCGTAGCTTTATTGAAGATTTGTTTTATTGAATGCCACAATGGAAATTTTAGCAAATCTTCAATAAAGCTTCAGTGTCTGCAGATTGACTGGTTTGTGGGCTAAACGGCTTGCACAGGTATTTAATAAGTGTGTGCGCCGGGATTTTGGCACACTCAACCCTTTTTGTGGGGCAGCTGCGCTGGCTTCCATGCGAAACAAATTGTGGGGCGTGCCGTCAGACGTTTCGACTGATTCGGAGCGAGCGCGGGATTTAACTTTCAAATTGTGTTGCACACCCTGGGGCACATTTACTAAGGGTCCGCGGACCACATTTTCATCGGGTTTCCCGACTTTTTCCATTTTGCACTGCATTTAACAGGGGTTTTTGGCGCACGCAATCAGATTTTGGTGCAATAGCGCCGACTTTAATGCGAGAAATCAGAGGCATGGCGGTCGGACAACCGGACTGATTCGGGCTGAGCGCGGGATTTAACATTCAAAATTGTGTCGCAAGCCCAAGCACTTACATGCACCGGGAAGAAGATGGTGAACTCCGGCGGATCTGAGCGGGGAAGCGACACATGCAGGATCTTGGGCGCACGATCTTAGTGAATCGCGGCAGCTCCGAATCCTCGTGGGACAACGCACCTCACGGATCGCAACGAGACGGGTAAGTAAATGTGCCCCCCCTGTGTTTAAAATGCACCACTTAAAAGATGGTGAACTCTGTCGGACCTGAGCGGGGAAGCGACACATGCTGGATATCGGGCGCACAATCTTAGTGAATCGCGGCACAGTGCATTATAGTCGGACAATGCAATAAAACATATGGTTGCAGTAATGATCCTAACCTCTACAAAGCACTGTAGACAGTGACAGCAGGGGAAAGGTTTCATCATGCATCCGCATCTATGAGCCCTGCAGCTATAACATAGCAGATCTTTACACCCGGGTGACATCATGTGATGTAGAATAAGTCACATGACACTGAGATGCCGAGCAACTGCCGCCCTCCCAGGGCCTAACGGTCTCCTAGACACCGGCAGACATGTCACCTCCGCTGGTTCTGGCTGTGACACTGATATATCTTACTGTATGTACAGTGTAGAATATTTTAGGTGTTTTCCTGAATCTAACATAACATACTGTGGGGCACATGTATCATTTGTTTTCTTTGGCGACTCTTAAAGTTGGCTGAGGTCAGGATACTTTATCAGTGCTATGTATCTTTATAGATTTTCAGTTGTGATACAAGTCTGTTTTTTTTTTCTTGGTCTCTGATTTGCGGGTTATTTTATTTTTTGAGACTTTTTTAGATGCATGTATGCCCCTAAGCATGGGGTCAGTTTGCACCAAAAAAGTCTCTAATTTGCACCTGAAAAGTCGCAAAACAAAGACAACATGGGGGTCATTTACTAAGGCCCCGATTCGCGTTTTCCCGACGTGTTACCCGAATATTTCCGATTTGCGCCAATTGTACATGAATTGCCCCGGGATTTTGGCGCACGCGATCGGATTGTGGCGCATCGGCGCTGGCATGCACGCAACGGAAATCGGGGGGTGTGGCCGAACGAAAACCCGACGTATTCGGAAAAACCGCCGCATTTAAAAACCGAAAATGTGTCGCTTGGGAAGCACTTACCTTCACCTGGTCCAGCTCGGTGTATTCCGGCGCGTTCAGATGATTTTCAGCGCAGCATCGCCATCTGGTGGACGGCGGAGGAACTACCTTCATAAATCCCGTCCGGCCCCGAATCCTGTTCAGAGAACGCGCCGCTGGATCGCGAATGGACCGGGTAAGTAAATCTGCCCCCATGTGTCTTGGAAAGATACATTTAGGCTCACTACAACAGACACAACCACCAGCTAGCACCCAAATATTAAAAAAAAAAACGCCTATGAGTCTTTAATTTGCAATTCTTACAGCGACTATGCCACCTATGCCACATTTGTGAAGGGGGCGTAGAGGGGTGCAGCGGCTGGGAGAATGGGCGGGCATGGGCATTCCCAGCCCCTGCCTGCTTAATTTTTATAACCTGTTAATTTACAGGTTTTGACGCAAAACTACGCCAGGTGGGATCAGTGATACTATTTTGGTCTGAGATGATACTAAGAGACAATTTAAATGGGTGTTCCAGGAATAATCATAATTAATATACAAATTGTCTCTAAAATATAGATTAATATGTAGCCAGATGTTATTTAAAATGTTGTTCTGGGGACATACGCTACAATGAAGAATTAAAATGCTACTGGCCCTTTATTCAGTTAATAGATTTAAAGGGGTATTCCAGGAATAAGCATAATTCATATTCAAATTGGTCATTAAAGTATAAGCTAATATGTAATTCGTTGTTATTTAAAATGTTCTCCCCTTAGCAGAAAAATGTTGTGGACATACACTGTAATAAAGAATTAAAATTAAGATGGCTGCTGTTTACATGTTCACATCACATGTCCTGCACCTGCCTGGGTAGTGATCATTATGTTTGCCTGTAGTCGATTGGTTGCAATGCATCCAGTATGGTCGGTGTTGTAGTGAGACGTCATCTTAGTGGGGTAATCTGCAATGGTGCAACAGAGCAGGGCAGTCTGTTAGATCATCAATCGAAGCAGAGCATAAGGGGGAAGAGCTGTTACTGAGAACTGAGGGATCATGGGAGTTGTAGTTGTAGATTATGGGCATCTTGGAGATATTTTTGCCTACTTTAGAAAGCCCATAAAATTTTGTGAATCATAAAAGCTGATGGAGCTTTTCTGTTTTGCCGTTATCCTGTTTCTATGTGTA